>CM056051.1:110729778-111929778 GCA_029574335.1 Rana kukunoris | reverse complement strand
TGTGGAATGTGACTTGTCAAGCTGTAGTAATTAACCCCTCTAAATGCGGAGCCAGATCGGCTGGAATGTCATTATCTAAAAGAATGTGTATGAAGTCCCCCATTGTGTGATGTGTGGGTGGAGTGGGTCTTTGTCCCTGTGATTAACTGTAACATGCTTGTACTGTATATAACAAAGCTAAGTTACCATTAATGGATTAAAGGATTCATTCATTAATTTTGGAACCAGTACCAGAGCTTGTTTTGTCTCAGTTATTCTGGGAAATGAAATGGGTCATGTCTGATGTCTGTCGGACTGTCGGATAAGCTGTCGTGGGGCGATGGAATGGAGTATCGTAAACGGTGGTGACCGTTACAGAAAGTAAATTGTGAAAGAACAGGAGAGGGGAGGGAGACAGATGGGGGAGAGAAGGGATGGAGATAATGGAGTTCAGTGATTACAGTGTACTGCAGTCTGCAGTGCACACACTTACCCATGGTCCAGGCTACAATCTCAGGCATCATTCACACACATGCTGCTGATTTTCATATTTTCTGAACACACATCCCCTCTCTTCAGATACAGCACACCGAGATAGTGTGGGCGGGACTGAAAGGAGGAGGAGGAGGAGTTGTATTCCTCCCTGCTCGTATGTGAGGAGAGTGAGGGGGGAGGTGGCTGGACTCGCTGGGCTTGCAGTCACCACTCTCGGAATTTACAGACTGGTTCTCCTGTCCTAAGGACGGGAGAAATCAGTCTGTTTTTTCAGTAACTGAGATGAAGGCTTGGGCCCCCCTCCCCCACAGTGCTCATGGAGTCCTTTCTGCAACTCGCTCTTCTCCATGCCAATGAGGATGCAGGGGAAGGAGCAGATTGGGTGGCTGTGGTTGTGTGAACAGTCGCATTATGCAGTGTCAGCGAGCAGAGGGAGGGGGAAGGAATGCCCCTCAGAGCTGACTGGGGATGCTCTCTCTCTCTTTTTTGGGGGGGGGCACATGGTGGGGCACAGCATAATGTTGGGGGGGTCAGGGCCCCCTCTGGGCCCCCTAGAGTCGCCTCTGACTGTCAGCTTCCCAAGCAGCCCCTCAGGTATGACATATGCATATCCACATTGGGCCAAGCTGGACCAATGTAAGTATACAATAAAGATTATACCTGGAATTCATGAGCAATAAGGGGGGAAGGAAACGTTGGGTCTTTATATGAGGCAATATGGTAGTATGCCTTCATCCCTATATGCAATACAAATGAGGGGGGAAACAAACATGGGGCCAGCCACAGCAGTTTTACTGCGGCAACATGGCTTGGCTGGGCGAAATGACGTTATGTTACGTCGCTTCACCCTGTGACCACTAGAGGAGTGTGCGTGCTCACTGCTCGCCCCCAATGCCGGTGTGAGTGCCCAGCAGGCGCAATGACTGCCGGACACCCACGATTGCTTTGTGTGTAACACACAGCTTCCGGTTCTTTCAGAGGACAAATGACTGATTGTCTGTTCATACAAAGTATGAACAGCGATGTATCATTACCCCTAGTCAGTCCCATCCCCCATCAGTTAGAACACACTTAAGGAACACAATTAACCCTAGTGTTAACCCCTTCCCTGCCAGTATAATTTTACAGTAATCAATGCATTTTTTTTAGCACTGATCGCTGTAAAAATGCCAATGGTCCCATAAATGTGTCAAAAGTGTCCGATCTATCCTCCATAATGTCGCAGTCCCGATAAAAATGGCAGATCGCTGCCATTACTAGTAAAAGAAAAATGCCATAATTCTATCCCCTGTTTTTTTGCGCAAACCAATATATTTATTACGCTTAATGCAATTTTTTTTTTTTTTTTACTTATCTTTTATTTTTGTTTTCAATAAAGAAAGATGACAACAAATAGTATACAACATCTTATAGCAGATATATATATACATATACACATCAAATTACCAATTCCTCATATTTCATCTTCTACCGATTATTGGTCTATACACCCATCCTTCCCCTTTCCTCCCTCTCTTAAGTTACTCCCCCCTAATGCAATTTTTTTTTTACCAAAAATATGTAGAATACACACCGGCCTAAACTTAGGAAAAAATTAGTGTTTTTTTTTTAAATATTTTGAGATATTTATTATAGTAAAAACTAAAAGATATTGGGGGTTATTTACGAAAGGCAAATCCACTTTGCACAACAAGTGCAAACTACAAGTGCAAAGTGCAGTTGAAATTGCACTGAAAGTGCACTTGGAAGTACAGTCGCTGTAAATCTGAGGGTAGATCTCAAATGAGGGGAAGCTCTGCCGATTTTATTATCAAAATTGTCGCTGTTCTTTTGTTTATAGCGCAAAAAATAAAAACCGCAGAGGTGATCAAATACCAGCAAAAGATAGCTCTATTTATGGTAAAAAAAAAAGGACGCAAATTTTGTTTGGGTACAACGTCCCACAACCGCGCAATTGTCAGTTAAAGCGACGCAGTGACAAATTGTAAAAAGTGCTCTGGTCAGGAATATCTTCCGGGGCTGAAGCGGTTAATACATTCTCTCCTGTCAGACTGGTTAATTGCTACAAAATAATAATCACAAGTATCCTTAATGTTCTTGGAAAACATGCTTTGGAATTTTAGATATTAACAGTTAAATGTGTTTATCTGAAAATGAATATAATTTCCATAAAGATGTCTGAGATTGTTGGTAGGTTAATCATTAGTCTCAATTAACTAAAGTATGGGTCACACATTAGGTAAAGTAATGTAAGGTATTTGCATGCTCTTTGAGTTAATTTTATTCCTGGAAATCTTTATTAAAGGAATTACTGCTGGTGCAATAAAGATCTGTATTTTAGTTATTGTTATTGTGTTATGCATTATAACAATATACAGTACATGCTGAAAAGCCTAGAAATTTAAATTTTTTGCTTAAAAAAGATCCAGTCATCCCTGTTATTTATTAAGGAATACACATACTGTACAGCATTTTTATACCAAAAAGATGTGGTGTGTAAAGATGGTTTGGTAATAATGGAGCCTTTTCCTGGAGCACAATTTAAATGTACAAACTCATAGGGGGTTATTTACTAAAGGCAAATCCACTTTGCACTACAAGTGCAAAGTGTGCTTGACATTGCACTAAAAGTGCTCTTGAAAGTACAGTCGCTGTAAATCTGAGAGGTAGATCTGAAAATGCTGATTTTATTATCCAATCATGTGCAAGCTAAAATGCTGTTTTTTTTTATTCTCCTTGCATGTCCCCCTCGGATCTACAGCGACTGCACTTCCAAGTGTACTTTCAGTGCAATTTCAAGTACACTTTGCACTTGTAGGTTGCACTTGTAGAGCAAAGTGGATTTGCCTTTAGTAAATAACCCCCATTTTGATGTAGTAGAAGAAGACCATTGTGAAATGAAACCCCCCAAGACTTTGGACCCTAAGCTCATTTCAATGACTTTACCAATACTGAGGTTACTAAAATATTTTTCCTCAACAGGTCTAAATATATGATTTATAGAAAGAACTGCATTAATATTTGGATTCACCAACACTGAGACAAGTTATGCAAGCCACAGTTATATTTTTAGTTTTTTTGCCAAAGCCTCCGATCATCAGGTAGGCAGTGAAGTAGCAGATATACCCATACTGAGCACTAAAAGGGGGAAAATACACACCACAGCTCTGGATTGGAAATTGAAGGCTATAAAGTGTGAAATGCAGAAACATATAACATTTGCCAAAGGAAAACTCTGTCATTTTGATGTTTTAGTGAATTAAGCCTATTTTCCCTAAGTGTTTCTCAGGCCTCGTACACACGACCACCCAGGAACTCATCGGAAAAGACACATCGTTTTCCTCGTCGAGTTCCTTGTTAGGCTTGTCGAGAAACTTGACAAGCTGTCTTTGCGTACACACAGTCAAGACCAAATCTCGTTCTCAAACGCGGTGACGTACAACACATACGATGGCAGGGGAAGTTTGATTCCACTGGCACAAACCTTGGGGCTACTTTTGCTAATCTCATGTTAGGCGGCGTACACACGACCGAGGTTCTCGCTGGAAACCAGCGAGAACCTCGCTGGAAGCTGCATTCCAGCGAGAACCTCGGCCGTGTGTACGCTCTCGGCGAGCATCCCGTCGGGAATGCCGTCGAGCAGAAATAGAGAGCACGCTCTCTATTTGCTCGACGGCCCGCCTGGATGAATGGCTGGTTGCCATTCCCGACGGGCGGGTCGCCGAATCTGACGGCCGGCAGAGAACCTCGACGGGCGGAACGATGTGTTCTGCCCGTCGAGGTTCTCTGCCGTGTGTACGCGGCTTTACTACGTGTTAAGTAACAGTTTTTTATTCTAAGCATGCGCAGGTTTCTAAGCATACACACAAACATGTTTCTCGTCGAAAACCAGCCCGACAAGGAAATTAAGACTCCCGACGAGGAAAAAGAGAACTTGTTCCACGTCAGTTTTCTCGATGAAAAGCATACACACAGCCGTTTTCCTCGGCAAAAAAGCTCTGCCACCAAGTTTCTTGATGGATTCTGTCGAGGAAAACGGTCGTGTGTATGAGGCCTGAGTGCTGCTGTCAGTATTTTGTTATCTAAGTTTTCATAAGGCTATTGTAGGCCTGTGAAAAGATTTTCCAAGAATGAAGAATAAATGGTTCTAGAAAAAAAATCTTTGACAAAAAAAGCCACATGCACACCAGCATATTAAAATACTTCTATCCACACTGGATCTTTATGATGGAAGCTAGCAGAAAAATATAGCAGAAAAAATGTTTGGCATGCAATTACATGCATTTATGCACATTTACAGAAGTATGGCTATCAGAAACATATGTGCATAAACTCATTCTATTGACAAGAATATATATATTTTTTCTAACTACTATAATCAGAGGTGTATTTAGGTTTTTTGCTGCCCTAGGCCTGACTAAACTCGTGCACCCCCTAATTTAAATATGACCCACCCCTTCCTGTTACGGCCACACCCTGTGTTGTTTAAGACCCGCCCTGAAATTTTTGAGTGAGGACACTAGTTCTGAGGGCCCGGGGGGGGGGGGGGCAATGGATTCCCTTAATTTACTTAGATTTCTTCTTACTTCCTGTTTGCCCATAGAGCAGGAAGTGAAGGGAAATCTTCGCAATGGGACAGGGATGGTAAAAAATAAACTGACAGGGGCTATGACCCTCCCTTACTCTACCCAAAATGAAAAAAAATGTGTAGCTTATAGTTCTACTTTAAGTAGATGGTGCAGCAGAAACATATAACACAGTGAGGAAGGTTTGTGGTCCAGGATGATAAAACAGTCAAAATTGGAAGCGCCAGACTAATTTTCCTAACAGTGTAGTGCAAGCCGGCGGGGACACTTTTCGTGCTGCCCCCCTGCAAAGTGCTGCCCTAGGCCTGGGCCTTGTTGGCCTAGGCCAGGATACAGCTCTGACTATAATGTATTTACATATGTTTATATGCATTTATGTGCATACCTGTAAATAAATTATATCAGTAAAGCTGCTCCCTGAACTCAGGTTTTTTTATGCCTCCTGAACGCTGCTCTAATATAACAATCCAAACGCATTGGACACATTGATTAAAATAAAGCATTCAGAGGCATAAACAAAAAAAAAGGCTCTAAAAGCAGCATTATTTCTGCTAGTGCACATGAGGCCTAAGGGAGGTTAATCATTAAGATATCATAAGAAAAGGCAATGTATAAGCTATTTCTAGTAAGCATATATTTTTGAGTTATAATATACAGGGTTTTGTTAATGTACCATTCACATTTTTTTACATATTTGCCCTTCAATAGTCGTATGAGGCCTCGTACAAACGACCGGTTTCCTCAGCAGAATCCATCAATAAACTCGATGGGAGAGCTTTTTTGCCGAGGAAACCGGTCGTGTGTACGTTTTTCATCGAGGGAACTGTCAAGGAACTCGACGAGCAAAAAAGAGAGCAAGTTCTTTTTTTCCTCGACGGGAGTCATCGTGTTCCTTGTCGGGCTGCTTTTCGATGAGAAACTCGAGCGTGTGTATGCTAAGAAACCCGTGCACCTTCGGTAAAAGTAGTATTTGTAATGAAAATAGCACATTTGTCACGCTGTAACAGACTGAAACGTGCAAATATCTCTTACCAAACTTTTTCCTAACACGCAGTAACATGAGATTAGCAAAAGCAGCCCCTGCTGTTGTATGTGTTGAAGTCACCGCGTTTCAGAAGAAGGAGGTTTGGTCTTTAACACGTGTACGCAAAGCAAGCTTGTCGAGTTCCTCGACAAGCCTAGCAAGGAACTCGACGAGGAAAACGATGTGTTTCGCCTGACGAGTTCCTCGATCGTGTGTACGAGGCCTTAATTTAAAAAAAAAAAAACATTTGAAGAATAACCACTAGAGGGATCTCTATATTGAACACGCTTATCCTTTCTGCTTACCAACTGCTGAGATAAGATATCAGCCACAAAGGGAGATTATTTATGTTATATTTATGTTATAATGTTATAAATTACATTTAAGTTATATTTATGTTATTTTCAAAGATTTTAATGATTAACAGGGATTTTTTACTAAAGAGGTAGCTACTGATCACTTTGTGAGGTTAGTAGATACAAAAAAGCTAAATACCTAATTGAATTGATTACCCAATTAAGTTCAAGGGACATTTAAACAAATGTTTGTTTTTTCTTGCGCTGAATGATTGAAATGTGTATTCACTTTACAGGCGGTCCCTGAGTTACAAACATCTGACTTACAAACGACTTACAAATGGGAGACAACAGGAAGTGAGAGGAAATTTACCCCTAGGAAGGAAAATTCACTCCTGTAATGGCCCGTACACACGATCCGAATATCGTACAAAAGATCGTATGACTTTTTTTGCTTAATAGTAGCAAGTAGAAATTGAATAGATTATTAAAGTCACAAAAATTCTTGTACGATAGAAAAAAAAATCGGAAGTGATGTCATGTGTTGTAATGTATTTGTATTGTATTTTTGGACGACAACTGTACTGATTAAACGAAAATTGTACAATCTGGCATCATACGAGGAAAAATGTAGTGCTTGTCCGATCGAATAATATCGAATGAACTGTCATGATCGGCTCTCGAAAGTAGTGTACACACGATCCAAAAATCGTTCGATTCTTCAGTTTTCGTCCGATATTTGGATCGTGTGTATGGTCCATAAGTGTTGTCATGGGAAAAAGATGACTCCACTGAAGCTTTATCACCAATCCTTGTTTGCACAACAACACAACATTTTCAAAATCCAATTGTCACAGGGACAGAAAGTGAGGTGAAATTTTCTGAACAGGGGTGCAGACAACACAACAAATGTTACAGGGGTGTTAATCCTTCCCTATGCTATCCAAAAAACGTTAAAACATTTTTTTTTAGGCTGGAGCTACACTTAAAAAATATACAATGTAATATAATATAATATAATATAATATAAAAATAATATAATATGACCAGCTCTCTATGAAGCCCGTTCACATATCTCCGATTCGGCTCTGGTGCGAATTTGCACAGGAGCCTTGAGAGTCTTTTGGTCCATTTCAAAGGTCCGAATTGAGCCCAAAATTCGGACTGAAATCGGACCTGAAACGGTGAACCAGGATGCACAGGACCCCTGCTGGGAGCCGCATCAGCATCCAGTGTGAAAGTGAAAGGAGTCTGCGCTGTGAAAATAGATTGAAAAAGGGCACAAGGCTAGGAAATGGGTGTGGGAAAGGGGCACGGTAAGTGAAAAAGTGTTAGCTAAATAACAATGATACACCTAGACAGCAATAAACATCTCCAATTGGTAAACTGATGGTAACACATAAACGGCAAAGTATAGTCCAGGAAAGACAAAATTAATTTAGGAAGTCCAGTACTGGAAAATAAAGATAAAAATGAAAATAACAGTAAATTCCTCAAGGAAGGGAACAGATGAGGAGAGACCCACCAGCCAATTCTGTGAAAGAAGTCGAGCCGTCACCCAAGAACAACACGCACACCTCAGGTGGTCCCAGCAGCTCACCTCATGGCTACCAGATATAGCCTAGCCAGCTGCTTTCACGCGGAGTCCAAATGAAGGTAGAATGTTCTTAAAGTCCCGGGATCAGGCACCACATACGGGGAGAGGATACACAACAATATATAGTGTGATACTGATATGAAAGGGGAGCCAAAAACGCCTGCACTCTATGCACTTACATAAAGTAAAGGTACAAGGGCTTATCTCCACGAGCGGCGAGCTCGTCAGTGTCCTCCTTTTCCTCTCACTGGGAGTCCGCTTGGTCTTAGGCTGATGGTGCTCAGAGGCTTGGGTGATATCACTCACGGCTACCAGATATAGCCTAGCCAGCTGCTTTCACGCGGAGTCCAAATGAAGGTAGAAGGTTCTTAAAATCCCGGGATCAGACACCACATACGGGGAGAGGATACACAACAATATATAGTGTGATACTGATATAAAGGGGAGCCAAAACACGCCTGCACTCTATGCACTTACATAAAGTAAAGGTAAAGGGCTAATCTCCACGTGCGGCGAACTCGTCAGTGTCCTCCTTTTCCTCTCACTGGGAGTCCGCTTGGTCTTAGGCTGATGGTGCTCAGAGGCTCGGGTGATATCACAGAAAACAAAAAACGTGGTACATCACGTAATCCAGTAAAAAGGATTTATTTAAAACAACTTAAAAACACTCACATAGACGATGGAGGAACGAATACAGCATCCACGAGTGGCGAACTCGTCAGCCGTCCGTCAGGTGCTTCGGTTGTCCAGCGCTCCAATCCCGACGCGTATCATCACACCACGTGACTTCATCAGTTCCCCTGATGAAGTCACGTGGTGTGATGATACGCGTCGGGATTGGAGCGCTGGACAACCGAAGCACCTGACGGACGGCTGACGAGTTCGCCACTCGTGGATGCTGTATTCGTTCCTCCATCGTCTATGTGAGTGTTTTTAAGTTGTTTTAAATAAATCCTTTTTACTGGATTACGCGATGTACCACCTTTTTTGTTTTCTGTGATATCACCCGAGCCTCTGAGCACCATCAGCCTAAGACCAAGCGGACTCCCAGTGAGAGGAAAAGGAGGACACTGACGAGCTCGCCGCTCGTGGAGATAAGCCCTTGTACCTTTACTTTATGTAAGTGCATAGAGTGCAGGCGTTTTTGGCTCCCCTTTCATATCAGTATCACACTATATATTGTTGTGTATCCTCTCCCCGTATGTGGTGCCTGATCCCGGGACTTTAAGAACATTCTACCTTCATTTGGACTCCGCGTGAAAGCAGCTGGCTAGGCTATATCTGGTAGCCATGAGGTGAGCTGCTGGGACCACCTGAGGTGTGCGTGTTGTTCTTGGGTGACGGCTCGACTTCTTTCACAGAATTGGCTGCTGGGTCTCTCCTCATCTGTTCCCTTCCTTGAGGAATTTACTGCTATTTTAATTGTTATCTTTATTTTCCAGTACTGGACTTCCTAAATTAATTTTGTCTTTCCTGGACTATACTTTGCCGTTTATGTGTTACCATCAGTTTACCAATTGGAGATGTTTATTGCTGTCTAGGTGTATCATTGTTATTTAGCTAACACTTTTTCACTTACCGTGCCCCTTTCCCACACCCATTTCCTAGCCTTGTGCCCTTTTTCAATCTATTTTCACAGCGCAGACTCCTTTCACTTGCACATATATTTCCTTGTGTCTATTGAGGTAGACTCTTCTAGTGTTTGCAGCAGTGCTCCCAACCCTCTCCCTTTCCCCCTCATCCACTATTTCACAGACAGCGCGGGAGTATCACTTTATTCAGCATCCAGTGTGAACCGAGCCTTAAGACTTCTCAGTTGAGCTGAAAAGAAATTTAGATGGAAAACTTTACAGAAGCTATTTTGAAATATGTTAAGAGAATAACCTACAGCCATTATTGAGGAGAATTAGGCAAATTGTAGTAAGAACCTGATAGCATGTGAGCAATCTCACATGAATCATTATCATACTCCAAAAGGAGCATTGGTAACTGTTTACCGTCTGTTCTTGAAGCTTCGTTTTTTGCCAATGTTTTCTTTGTCCAGTTTAGTTGTTTTGCAGCTTGGACTTGCACATTCTTAAATTCTAGAGTGCCAAGCAGTGGATATATTGATGCATCAAACCCCAGGCCACCAGTGTTAGCGATTGAGACACTGTGGCACACAATTTGTTTACAGAAAAGGAATAGACTCTGATTAATAATGTCCGGATGCATTAAACGATCATATTTTAAATTTTAATTGTGTAAATTAACACTTCAGTTTTACTACATACATTATTAGTAAACATCTTTGGCAAATTTTTCTTTATGCATATTACTAAAGAAAGACAATACTGGCCATAATATTATAATGTATGGATTAAACAGATTTACTTCTTGATATGAATGATCTAACCATCTGCAGGTATGTTACATTAAATGCAGTGACATTCCATCACTCTTTTAGGTTGCGGTTACCTACATTTAAAATCCAGGTAGGTAAAGGAAAAAGAAGTGTTCAAGAGTGTGTGATGTTTTTACTGATACTATCCATATTCATAATAGTGCACATAATAATTCACAGCTGGATCCTGATTACCAGACACACACTCAAAGTGGCTATTTGATCTAACATAAAAAATGCCACAAGTTGTCCATTCATGTACCAATTTGAAGTGCAAAGCTAACATTTTTATTCGTTTTGGGTATATTAGGGAATGTTGTTGTTTTTTCTATGTTCCTCTGACATTTATTTTCCAGAAGTACGACAGAGTAGGTGAAAGGAAATCTATCCAATGTAATTGGCGATCTTCTATAAGACAGTTGTCATTAAAACGGGAGGCCATATTGGAAGATGTAACTTTTAGCCCTGGTTCACACTGGGCTGCGGGAGTGAAATCGCGCGATTTCAGCTGAACTCGCGTGATTTCACTCCCTCTGGCAGTCCCGATTTCGGCGCGATTTAGGAGACATCTGTGCAGGTTTCTGCACAGATGTCAATGTAAATCGCGTCCTGAAATCGCAAAAAGTAGTACAGGAACTACTTTTTGAAATCGGTGCAGCGCCGCAGATGTAGCGTCGCACCGATTAGGACGGTGTCATTGCCGGCAATTGCCGCCGATTTTAAATGCGATTTTACATGTGAAATCGCATCTCAAATCGAACTAAATCGTACCCAGTGTGAACCTGGGCTTCTGGAGACAACTCTAAAAGCTTGGATTTCCCAGTCTCTGTGCTGGAGACCGTGGTCACCAAATACATGGAATTAATCTCCTCAGTGAGAACACAGACAGGTGTAAAAATCTGACAAGGATTGTAACCCTTACTAACTTTATCCAAAACAAAAATAAATCTTGGCTTTAGTTACTCTCTGAAGGCTCTGGTTCTTGTTTGTACATCAAAGCATGACCAATATTAGGAGCCCTCAGAGCTCACAGAGCAATGTCTTGCTATGACTATTAGCACTGTGCTGCTTTATTTATTTCCATCTTCTGATTTGCATATAATATTGCATTTGTCTGAGAAATGTATTCACTTAGTGCTGTATTTTGTAGATTTTGGGCACTTTATACAGAAAAACTGTCATTTTATTTTCCCATTCTGGTTCCAAAACTGGACATCATCCTCATCCAAAAAAACATACATGTATGCCTTGCTGAAAATGCAATAATCTATTAGAAAAGCACAACTTTAGTGCTAGTCTCATTAAACATATAAAGGCTGAACTAAAACTTTGCTAGTCTTTATTTTGGCTGACTGGATGGATGTAATGCTTTGATTGTCTTGTCCTCTCAAGAATCCAATACATATACATTGCACATGACAAGCTTTAGGAAAGTATGCAGGGTTTGTGTGAATGTTGCACCTTTTTTCCTAAACTGATAGGCTTTCTGATCAGATTGCAGATCAAAGTTAATTTGCTCTGGTGCTACATTGTGCACAGGTTGTGTGCCTCTATGTTGACCCATTTAGGCCACAGCTGCAGATTTGCTTGTATATATAACCAGGGCTATATACCAAATGGCATATATGTTGTGAGAAATACAGTCATGATTATGTTATTATGTTTTTACTATTGATTCCAAAACAAGTTTAAAACTAGATGGTTCTGGGTCAATGCAATGCCCTCAGGCGGTTGTGCTTTTTTAGGATGGTTTGCATCCATGCGTATCAGACAACCAAGGCCTGCAGGTAGCATCATCCTAAATAAAACAAAAAAATCTTGTTTCCATTTATTTGGAGTATGTGGCAATCACTGATCAACAAGAGAACAGACATCCACTATGGAGCTGTTCTGTTATCTTTAGTGAGACTTGCTGCTGAATGGCTACTATTAGCGCTGTTTTCCCTTTAATAAAACTCTCCTGACCTGGTATTAAAGATTATAGTAGGAAGCAGGCTGTGGTTAGGTCGTAGTTAATGTATAATTTGGAACATATGGTATTTTAAAATAGTCTCTATTCTTTCTAGGGTGTTCAGGTCTCTGAGAGCCTGACTAATGATGGACAATTAGTCATTTAACAGACTATGGGAGCTGGCTTGTATGGATTTCCATTTGTTAATATTTGCTCTTCAAATATTTTGTTAGAAACGTTTACAACATATTTTATCTGCAGACCAGACGGTAGGACATCTGTGGAAGGTTCTCTCTCTGTATTTTCATCCAGAGGAGCCACACTGGGCTTCCAAGCACCTTAAACCCTCTATTTGTTCATACTGGAAAAAATGTAATAAAACAGAATATGGACTGGATTTATGATTTAATCAAAAGCACTTTACCATATGGCAGGTGTGTTAGCAACAGGCTGTTTGTTTTGAACAAGAAAAAAAAAACACATAGGAAAAGGTAGTCAAGGCCTTTGGAACATCCAGTTCTATCTACAATGAATGGGGATGCTGGGATCACGTGACCAGCACGAGCTAGCAACATTTCAGTGGAAAAATCAAGAGGAAAAACAGTCTAAGTAGGCAAGATGGATGTGACCATGGAACAGTAAAATATTTGGAGCTGCTGAATATTGCTTGACTACACTGAAGGCTGCTGGACCAAAAGACTGCACTGCACTGCATCATGTGTTTACAGAGTGCTGTCCACACTCAGGTAGTGCTGAAATCCTTAAATCTCCTTTGCCTTTACTACTGCCATTCACTTGTGCACTCCTCTGCTTCTAGCAATTATTTTCCAAGTTCTGTTTTATTGTAGCAGTGAGGCTGGGTCTTTTATTATGTGGCACAATTCTTCGAATGGATGCCAATATGTAAAATTGCCATTTATATATCTATTACTTATTAAATGTACAACTTTAATGCATATATAAGATCACATTATTGCAGCCACTTGTTGCTGTAAATAAGGAATGTACTTCAAATAATGTTCATGAAAAAGTCTAAAAGAAACTAAACAAATAATACTGTTCTCTACAAACAATATAAATAAACATATGAAATATATTAAATGGTTAAATAATTATGTTCATATAAAAAATGCACATCAGATAAGTTTAAAGTACCACCTCCAGAAATTTTCAATTGGGTGAAAATAGTGACAAATCCTTAGTTGCTAGGTGAGGTAAGTGCCATCTTCCACCAGAATCAAGCAAACATCCTACTCACCAGACCATCGTGACACCCATTACAGGTAGTCAAACAGGCATGTGTCAATGGGAGTTATCCTCCGGTGAGAAATGGTCTCCCGCATGATACCAACGATCAGCAATGTGGATCAAAAGAGAAGAAGAAGCTCCTTTATGGTGTAGTATGTAAAAATGTCATTCATGAAGTTGCATGTAACAATTAAAATTGAAAAAAATAAATTCACCCAGTAAAAGACATGCAGGTACGCTGTTTGCAACGCTTTCAGACTATTTTAGTCTGCATGACATTGAAACAATTTTACTATTCAGTTGACTGTACATCAGTCCAACACAATCTGGATCTGTACTTTTATACATCATCCTCCGGCTACCTATAATTGTTTTATGCCTTTGTTAAAATAACAACAGTTACTGACTAGCATAACAGATGTGGCACATGGGGTTTTAAGTATGTGTCCATTGTTTTAAACCCCACTATCAGTCAGAAGTATCTATATATGAAGTACAAATCCATGCTTTGTTCCTCCCCTGCTGTGGTCCTGTGCTATGATGTCATGCTCATCTCCTATAAGATGTCTCTCCAAAGGACCGCCTCCTAACATTACCAGGCTGTGGCTGACGTGTGAAGACAGTACACAGGCAAGAAGAGCACAGCAAATTTCAATGGAGAGCTGCTTGATGGAAGGTAAATCATTTCAATGCACAAGTATCAGATGTATGTTTTATGTTTTAGAGTTACGGAAACACTTTCCGTTTACCTATGAGAATTAATTTTTCTTTTTAACTGGGGTGATTATCATTTGGCTGATAAAAGTAAATTTCACATTAGTATGTTAGCTAGCTGTAGTTATAAAACAATTAGTGTCCAGTTGTGAGGTATTGACCTGATATGTGAGCACCCAGCACTAAATCTATGGCTTGTTAATGAAAAAGGTTATTTATCACATTTTTTAGCTTATTATTTTTGACTGGTGAGCGAAATGTGCATTTTGCAAGACTATCATCAATTCTCCCCATCCTGGATATACTTAAAGGGATTGTAAAGGTTTGTCTTTTATTTTCTAAATAGGTTCCTTTAAGCTGGTGCATTGTTGGTTCACTTACCTTTTCCTTTGATTTCCCTTCCAAATGTTTTTTTTCTTTGTCTGAATTAATCACTTCCTGCTTTTCCTCAGTAAGCTTTCAACCATCATCCGAGCGGTGGAAAGTCATTTAGAACAGCTTACTGAACAGCTTACTGAGGAGGAACAGGAAGTGAGAAATTCAGACATAGAAAACAAAGAAAAAAAAACATTTAGAAGGGAAATCAAAGGAAAAAGGTAAGTGAACCAACAATGGGCTAGCTTAAAGAAACCTATTTAGAAAATAAAAAAACAAACCTTTACAACCCCTTTAACTATAAAAATAACATAATACTCTACCACCTTTCCACAACTTCATGAGTTTATCTGTAATGTTACATTATAATTGGGAATAGTGTATGTAGTTAGATCTCTTGGTTAGTGAATTTTATGGTAAAATTCTCAATTCTCCTAAAATTATTAAGCATAGTACTTAGTAATGTGGAAAGTAGTTTGAGGTGATGTTAACCGACAGGGTCACATAAAACTATATTCATAATGATAATGGGAAACACATGAAAATACAAATATGAATTTTAATGTACAAAATATAATTGATGTATCAGTTACAATGGTTCCTTTTTTATTTTATTATTATTATGTTAGTACATTTTACTAAATATTATGAACAACAGCAACACTACTTACAATGACTATAAAGTGTCCTCTTGTGCTGGTGACTTCCCTGTTTGTTAAAATCTTCATTCCTCTTCCCCTCATCCCCCATTCCCCCAGGTACGCACGACAATGCAATATTTCAGTATTGTGGGGGCTAATACAAGTTGCTGGACTTGTCACAGGCATTTATCAGAAGTGATGGCTAAGCCTGCCCTTTCTGCCCCCCTGCTGAATGCAATCTAAACTCTGGTTGCTACGGGATCATGCACACTTGCCAGCACCTTCTGCTTCTTGAACTCTCTTAACTAAACAGGTTTTTGTAAATCAAGCACCTAAAAATTAAACTCACTTCACAAGGCTAACACATTTTGACAACAATCCTTAATTTTTTGAAAAGTTGCAGTTTTGTTAAGATGAGGGTTTCAGTCCAATGAGATGAGGGTTACAACTGCATGGTAAAAATAGATATCCTTATTCATTAGCTAAAGCATTATGAATTGAGCCTAATATGTGTTGATGTTGCTGAGTTGATGTTAACTCATGCCAACCCTTTTGGATAACTGTCTGGGTTTTTTTTTGTGGGTGCCGGGGGGGGGGGGGGGAGAGGTAGATATGGATAAAAATCTTTGCCCTTTCCTCCTCTCTCCCCATCACAAATGGTACCCGGCAGGGTTGTTCACTTTCCCCCTTACCAGCAAGTTTGTGGAATGTGAAAAGAATCTATACAAAGAGAGAAAAAAACAGATGGTGAATTTCTATGGGTGTTGTGATATCAGCAGTTGATTATATTATTGATATTATATACTGTATAGCTGCTTATACATATGCCATGCCATGTTAGGGAAGTAATTCCTCAGTATTCCACATTGATTTGGTTAAGGATTACATAACAGTCCTGGGGTCAAGGTATAGGAGGATACACTTAAGGATTGGGATAAAAATTAGGTGAGCAATCGCATATGGGAAAGGATTATGATGAAAGTTAGGGGTTAGGTTTAACTGATCAAAATCACAGTAAGGATTACTTTTGGGGGGGTAGAATAATTCTAAAAGGGTTTGTAAAGCCTTGTGTTTTTTCACCTTAATGCATCCTATGCATTAAGGTGGAAAAACACCTTTCCCTCTCCAACCCTCCCAAGCCCCCGTTTTACTTACCTGAGACCCTGAACTTCCGTGGGTATGATCCCACTTCGTTTTCCCCCATGGCTTGTCGGCTCTTCATTGGATAGATTGATAGCAGTGCAGCCATTGGCTCCCGCTGATATCAATCAAATCCAATGATGCGGCCGCCGGGGGGCCATGCCGAGTCATATAATCGACAGCTATGGACACCGATTGTATGCCACGGGAGCGCACCTGCTAGGTAACCCCCTCGGGAGAGAGCTTCCCAGAGGGGGTTAGCAATTGCAGGGAGGAGACACTAGAGCCGCCATGGAAACCCAAAAGAGGATGATTGGGGACACTCTGTGCAAAACTAGCTGCACAGTGGAGGTAAGTGTGACATGTTTTTTTTTTTTTAACGTGAACCTTCATTATTATTTTAAGGTTAGCAGGAGGGATACAATAGAGAGTGCAGGAGCGCTGCCCCCTCTCGCTCCTTTACTGCCACTGAAAAACAATACATAGATTCATGCATTGCATGAATCTATGCATTGTTGCTGCTGCCCACTACTCAGATGGCTGGCCCCCTGATGAGCGTGCCGGCCATCTGAATAACGGCAGCTGGTTGGCTTTGGAAATGCCTATCAGAGCCAGCGGCTCTGATAGGCTTTCCGATTACAGCCTAAGGGCTGTAATTGGCTGCCGAAGAGTTAACCAGGGGACGAACGGGGGGTGCGTTCCCTGGCTAACACTGACAGGTGTCTCAGCCAATCAGGTTCAGCGTTCTGGTTACCGATAACCTGATTGGTTGAAGCGTCATCCAGGGCGGGAGAAGACATCAAGGGATGGTGGAAGGAGGATGGCTGACCTCAGAAAGGTAAGTGCTGGGTGGGGGGGGGGGGTAATCTGGCAGCATTTTACAGGGCACAGTGAAGACAATTGATGGGCACAGTGAATAAAATTGATGGGCACAGTGGCTACAATTGATGGGCACAGTGGCTACAATTGATGGCACAGTGGTGACAGTTGATAGCACAGTGGCTGCGTTTGATGGCATGGCACATTGGTGACAATTGATGGGCACAGTGGTGATAAATAATGGCACAGTGGCTGCGTTTGATGGCATGGTACAGTGGCTGCATTTGATGGCATGGTACAGTGGTGACAATTGATGGGAACAGTAGCTGTATTTGATGGGCACAGTGAGGCTGCAATTGTTTTTTTTTTTTTTTTCGTTTGTTTGCACCCCCCAAAAATTTGAAGCACCAGCCGCCACTGATAAGCGCTAAAGATAGGTAGAAATTGGGAAACCATGGGTGCTAAGAGTAAAATTCACATTTCTTCCTGGCACAGAAAGCTTTGTCCGCATGTCTTTCATCAGGGACCCATCACCAGAACTAACTGTATTGAGAAAATTTTAACTTTTCACAGAAAGCATCTCTAGAGGGTATTAAGCCCAGTGCCTCAGCTCTGCTAGGCTAAACCCAAAAGGATGGCTAGCTGTTGTACAAGCACAAGCTTCCAGATGCTGAGACTATTGATTCAGAATAGAAATACATTATAACCAGTGATGTGTGTTTGAGTACATACTCATCCATTATATTACTTACACAGCACGATCAACAAAAAGAAAGCTTTAAGTTTGTGACAATGAATGTTGTAAAATAATATTCTCTGTAGCAGATGAGTCTTGGTCACATAATTCACTATACTGTATACTGGTAGTTGTAAAATAAAAAGTAAGAAAGAGGAAAATAAATGATAAATATCAGTGTTGATCCTATACACATTGATATTTTAGCATACTCTGTTATTGGAAGTATAACATTTTTTAAATGTAAAGGCAGAAAGCTGATGCTGTTAGACCAAAAGCAATTCAATTTTATTTAAAGTGGTTGCAAACCTCTGACATGAAATATGAACAAAACATATCCCTCTATAGTGTGTACTTGTCTCATACTAGGGTACTAGTGTCCCCAGTGTAGTTTCTGTCTGCTGCCTCGTTCCTCTGCTATCAGCATGAGTCACTGACAAGTTTTCCTGCCACAAAAAAAAAAAAAAATGTTATGGGGAGAAAGCTCCAGCACACAGCCTCGGCTCTGTCCCTGTGTGCTGTGTAATGGAGGGGTTTCCCTTGTCTCCAATAAGCATTCCTTACAAAGCTTTGCAGAGTGAAACTTCAACTCCCCGCCCCCTGCTTTCTGAAAGCTCAGACGAGTTGTGTAAATTGTGCACAGCTGTAGAGATGAGAGGGCTGCAGATAAACAGGTCCAACTTATGTATTTTATATATCTCTGTGTATTACCTGAGGCCAGTCACTTCACTGGGTATATGTAATGTGTTTTTTTAATACTCTTATTTTATTTCTACCGTAGCATTATATTTTGTGGTCCTTACAAAATAGAGTGAATGGGAATAACAGATGTACTAAAGGAGTACAAAGAAAGGTCCATAAAGACATGGATGAGTGAGTTTGGGGTGGGGGAACTTGACTGGCCTGACCTCAACCCATTAGAACACCTTTGGAATTAGAGCGGAGACTGTGAGCCAGGCCTTCTCGTCCAAATCAGTAACTTGCCTCACAAATGTGCTTCTGGAAGAATGGTCAAACATTCCCATAGACACACTTCTAAACCTTGTGGACAGCCTTCCCAGAAGGGTTGAAGCTGTTATGGCGGCAAAGGGTGAGCCAACTCAATATTGAACACTACATACTAAGACTGGGATGCCATTAAAGTTCCTGTGTGTGTAAAGGCAAGCATGGCAATTCTTTTGGTAATATAGTATATATATATATATATATATATATATATATATATATATTTATGGTCGTGGCCCTCTGACTGAGAGTGATGTGGATCACATAAACACGCGACAAGACTTACAACATAAATAGACCTGAAGTGTGCCTTGGTGGTCTGGTCAGTATGCCAAGAAAAGGGGGCATACCCAAAGTAAGTAATGGGTAGTTATTTGAAGAAGGATATGCTGAGAAGTGCCCTGAAAAAGGGAAGGGCGGGAGGGTGTCGAATGCGATTGAATGCGCAGACTCACGGACATGAGGTGAGCTGGGAAGAGTCGGCCCAGTGACGTGTAGTACTGCACACTGAACCGACAAAGAGCATGTGTGAGTGGGCTGCTTAAATACCCTCCGGGCCCCTCCCATAAACTCAGGCCACCATACTGGCCTTCTTATTTATGGTCGTGGCCCTCTGACTGAGAGTGATGTGGATCACATAAACACGCGACAAGACTTACAACATAAATAGACCTGAAGTGTGCCTTGGTGGTCTGGTCAGTATGCCAAGAAAAGGGGGCAAAAGACTCAGATAGGGAAATAGCTTATATTGATTTCTTGTATTTATTGAGCCAGCTTGGTAAAGGCTTGTGCCATTCCTTCCTGAGGATTTGGGATGTATGTGGCAAAACAAGGAGACTTCCCATCAGCCTGGTATCTTGATTACGTGGTATGGTACTCCCTGTTGGGAGGCAGCTGAGGCTGCTCTAATTCAGAAAGAATGTCCTGAGAACAGACTGGGATTTGAAGCCCAAGTTGCTTAGGATTCTGACATGCTTGACAAACTGGCTGCCACTCAGGGAGCTGGTTTAGAAAGGGTAGCAACGAGCTACAATCAGATTGGCTGGGTAGATGGAGCAGTAGTCGGTCAAGCACCGTCACTGGGCGTCAGGCATTGTTAGTCTGAAACAGGTTGATGTCAACCCCCGGGGCTGGTTTGTTGCGTTTGCAGACTGAGAGTGTAGGGGTCCGAAAGCGAGTCGGGTGGCATCGGAGCAGTGTGACTGCCGGAGCCACTGACTGTAAATTCGTAGAAGGCCTGGTAGATGGCTGCTTGGATGACTATGCTGGGCAAGGCCCTAAATGGGGAACGAGTAAGGATTTCAGACATGTCCCTAAAGAGGGCACTCTTGAAAGGTAGGCGCTCGCTACTGACTACAGGTTGGTGCTTCTGTATGCTCTGTAGAAGGGACTTGACTGCATGGGCTCGAGAATACTGACAGTTTACTGGGGTCCTGCAGGGACAGGAAATGCTGGACGCCATCTAGATATGGCGTGATAGTATTGTGAGAAAGGGTCAGCTGCGTGTGGCAATACGATATGAATGCTGGGAAGTGTCTAACGTTGCCTATTGCTGCTCCGAGGCAAGTGGCCAAAAATTAGCAGTTAGTGTTCCAAGCAGTGTGATAGGCCTTCAGTGTGTTGCGTGCCAAGGAGTGGTTAATAAGCTGGGTAGAGTTGGTGAGATGCTACTTCAATCCATCGTCAGCAATGACCAGTGTGGGACAGGGATGGTTATTGGGTCAGCTCCAGGCTCTTGCTGGAAAAACAAAGTAAGGTTGTAATGGGACAGAGCATCAGCTGCGATTTTGCATTTGCCTGGAACATGTCTACAGAAGATATTAAACTGGTGACAAAGTGACAGCTGCGCGAGCCTGCGCAGGAAGGACGTGATGGGAGAGGCTTGATCTATCTTAATTGATGAAGTCGGCTGTGGCCTGATTGTCTGTGGTGAAGAACACTGTCTGTCCAGTTCAAGTGTGGCCCCAAACCTGGGCAGCTGCCACAATGGGGTACAGCACGAGACGTGATGAAGACTGGGTGAAGCAGAAATTTAAGAGAATTTCTGGGGGCCAAGGTTTGGAGAACCAGTGGCGGACGAAAAATGCACGCAAAAGCCTGTGGTGGCTCGGCTGACACTGCCGGGATGAAGATTGAAATGCTGTTCTATCAGGTGGGGAAGTTGTCCCACATAGCTAAGTCTGCTACTGATGCTTGGTCTAGTTTAAGAACTTGGACTGGATCTTGCATTGGTGTGAGAAAATCAAGACAATACACAGGTGCTCAACAAGATGATATACGTGCACTCACTGACCAACGTGCACTCGCTGACCAACGTGCACTCGCTGACCAACGTGCACTCGCTAACCAACGTGCACTCGCTGACCAACGTGCACTCGCAGACCAACGTGCACCCGCTGACCAACGTGCACTCGCTGGTGCTGGATGGAAACCTAAACTAACTGCAGGGAAAAAGACAGGGAAAAGATGAGTGGCCCGCGTGCCACTAAAGATGAATGGCCAACTGGGTGCCACTGTGTGTTTGTTTGGCTGATTGTCACTGAGGTGTGTTTGCAAGTTCAGTTTGTATTCGGGTTTGCACGTAGGTGCATGCTGCAAAGTGTTTTATACTGCTGCAGACTATATTGTGTGGTTGCAAGGGTCTCAGTCTGGTTTGCTGAGACGATATTGCGTGGTTGCAAAGGTCTCGATGATTATGAGATGGCCTTGTGTGGTTGCACGGGTCTCAACAAGTGAGGGGTTGCTGAGACGATGTTGCGTTTGCAATGGTCTCAAGTGAGTGTCGGGCTGCTGAGATGACTATGTATGGCTGCAAAGGTCTGAACGGGTGTCAGGTTGCTGAGACGATATTGCGTTTGCAATGGTGTCAAATGAGTGTCAGTTTGCTAAGACGACTTTGTATAGCTGCAAAGGTCTGAACGGGCGTTAGGTTGCTGAGATGAGATTGTGTGGTTGCAAAGGTGTAGACGAGTTTGAGGTAGCTAAGATGATATTTTGCAAGGGTCTCAAATGAATGTCAAGTTGCTGAGACAATATTCCCCCCTTTTTTTTTTTTTTTTTCTTTTTTTTTTATGAAAACGACTGTGAATGAAACGCTGGTAAACATGAGTTACCACATCTGGCTGTGTTTACAAGCTGTTACAGGCATTGGCGTTTCGAATGCCTTTGAACATCCGTCTGAACCCATTTTTTTATTTTTTTTTCGAGAAGGTTTCTGAACTCAACTGCCTAGAAATGACTATAAATGATCCTGTGTACATGTACTGATAAGATAACATAGAGGAGTGATTGGGGATCCTGTGTAGACGTACTGATAAGATAACATAGAGGAGAGATCAGGGGCGGCTGAAAAACACCCATTTTTCTGGCTGCAAGGGTCTCAATGAATGCCATGTTGCTGGGGCGAGACTGCGTGGTCACAAAGGTCTTTGATGAGTGGGAGGTTGCTCGAGACGGTATTGCGTGGTTGCAAGGCTCTCGATGAGTGTGGGGCTGCTGAGACGGTATTGCGTTTGCAAGGGTCTCAACAATGGTGTGAGGCTGCCGAGATGGTATTGCGTGGTTGCAAGGGCCGGGCCTTGATGAATGTGGGGCTGCTGAGACGGTATTGCGTTTGCAAGGGTCTCAACAATGGTGTGAGGCTGCCGAGACGGCATTGCGTGGTTGCAAGGGCCTTGATGAATGTGGGGCTGCTGAGATGGTATTGCGTTTGCAAGGATCTCAAGAAGGGTGTCAAGCTGCTGAGACGGTTTTGCGTGGTTGCAAGGGCCTTGATGAATGTAGGGCTGCTGAGACGATTTTGCGTGGTTGCAATGGTCTCAACAGGTGTCAGGTTGCTGGGCCGAGATTGCGTGGTGGCAACGTTTTTTTTTATATATATTTTTTCTTTGCGTCAAGGGTGTCAGGCTGCTGAGATGATTTTGTGTGGTTTCAAGGGTCTCGATGAGTGTGGGTCTGCTGAGACGGTATTGCGTTTACAAGGGTCTCAACAAGGGTGTCAGGCTGCTGAGACGATTTTGCGTGGTTGCAATGGTCTAAACAGGTGTCAGGTTGCTGGGCCGAGATTGTGTGGTGGCAGTTTTTTATTTATTTTTAGCACTTTAATATTTAATTTAGCTTTTTTTTTTTCTTTTTTTTTTTTGCGTTTTTATATATCTTTTTTTTTTTTTTGCCTTTTGTAAGGGTCATGTGTTGCAAGGGTCTTAAGGGTGTCAGGCTGCTGAGATGATATACGAGTGGTTGCAAGGATGTCAATGAGTGTGAGGGCTGCTGAGACGATATTGCATTTGCAAGGGTCTCAACAAGGGTGTCAGGCTGCTGAGACGATTTTGCGTGGTTGCAACGGTCTCAACAGGTGTCAGGTTGCCGAGGGGCTGAGATTGCGTGGTGGCAAAGGTTTTTATTATTTTTTTGCGTTTTTTTTTTTTTTTTTTTGCGTTTTTAAATTTATTCATTTTTTTTTTATTTTGCGTTTTGTAAAGGTCATGTGTTGCAAGGGTCTAAACAAGGGTGTCAGGCTGCTGAGATGATTTTGCGTGGTTGCACGGATCTCAATCAGTGTGGGGCTGCTGAGACGATATTGCGTTTGCAAGGGTCTCAACAAGGGTGTCAGGCTGCTGAGACGATTTTGTGTGGTTGCAACGGTCTCAACAGGTGTCAGGTTGCCGAGGGGCTGAGATTGCGCTGCGGCAAAGGTTTTTTTTTTTTTGCGTTTTTATATTTATTTATTTTTTATTTTGCGTTTTGTAAAGGTCATGTGTTGCAAGGGTCTTAACAAGGGTGTCAGGCTGCTGAGATGATTTGCATGGTTGCAAGGTCTCAATCAATAAGAATTGGGTTACTGAGAAAGGATAGAAACTCCTGGTTTGTTTGTACCTTAAGCAAGCAGTATAAGGTAGAGGACAACTCCTGTTTGAATCGTAGGTTCCATAGGGGCCACTAATGAGCGATATGGGAGACAACGAATGGTAGCAAATTGATAGGACATAAAGAATGTAGTAACACATTTTTTGCGACAGTGGGCCATGCGAGTGAGTTTGCGGCGGACTGTGGCTGGAGTGAAACATGTAGGAAAGGTGTAGCGTGATGCCATGCATGGGGCAAAACAACAAGGTTTGGTGTAGAAAATAGAACACGAGAAGTGCGTACGAATATTTTATAAGCTTCACTGTGGGAACCGAGCATATGATGCGGATGACACCATGAGTGGCCAGGAATTTTGACATGACAAACAAGCTAACAAATCCTACCTGGGACAGTGAACATGCAACTGGGTTTGCTTGGACTGGAGTGGATGTGCAACACATCCGAAGAGTGTGGCGTGGTTTGGTGTGGCGCCATGCATGACGCACAGGCAATAACTTTGGTAAATAAATGAGAGAGAAGAACCGTGTACAAACAATTCGTAAGTTCCGCTGCGGAAACTAAAACGCACGGCATGGGGGAAACATAGAATGGCAATGGTGGAAAGTATGCAATGTATCTGATACAAAACGGTTATAAAGAGAAATGACTGATACAAAAATGGTTGTAAAGAGAAATGACTGATACAAAACGGTTATAAAGAGAAATGACTGATACAAAACGGTTGTAAAGAGAAATGACTGATACAAAACGGTTGTAAAATGCATGAAACAAATCCGATACGAATCGAAAGTAAGGAGTGTTGAACAAATCTGCTGTGAATTGGTTGTATAGTGTATGCTACTCCTTGCTGTGAAACCGAACACCTACCAGCCACCCATCCCCCCAGGCTAATCAAGTGCAGACAAGGCAGCAGGTGAGTTCAATTACCACCTCAATCTGCCAAAGAACCCATCCAAAGAATATATGCTAATCTCCAAATGAATGAGACAGCAAGCACTGAATATACAAATACATAGTTTGTTTGGCAGGAGGAAGTTACAAATGTACCAAGCTTGTAACTAAGATGTTAGAACATGAGCAACAATAAGTCAGAGGCAGATTTTTACAAAAGAAATGCAGGATAGGAAGCATAACGAATTGCAAGATTGCACATGATACAAAAGGTTTGAATACAACCTGCAACAGTAAGAAGAAGCCGCAATGCACTTGCGATGTCGAATGCGATTGAATGCGCAGACTCACGGACATGAGGTGAGCTGGGAAGAGTCGGCCCAGTGACGTGTAGTACTGCACACTGAACCGACAAAGAGCATGTGTGAGTGGGCTGCTTAAATACCCTCCGGGCCCCTCCCATAAACTCAGGCCACCATACTGGCCTTCTTATATATATATATATATATATATATATATATATATATATATACATATATATATATATATATATATATATAATATATATATATATATATATATATATATGGCTTTTTTCAGAGGGAACGCAGGGGAACGCAGTTTCGACACCTCCAGCAATATATGTATGTAATAGCAAGGAGTGCTGGGGTGTGCTGGAGGGTCTATTGATGCTTGCTGCTGGGGAATCTATTTTTGTATGGAGGTCTATTGTTGCTGGGTAGGTTTATTGTTGCTGATTGGGGTGTTATTTTGCTGGGCGTTATTTTGCTGGGGGGGTCAATTGTTGCTCGGAGGGATCTACTGTCCCGCAAGGTCTATTGATGCTGGCTGCTGGGGTTTATTGTTGCTGGGATGGTATTTTGTTGCGGGTGGGGCCCATTGTTGCTGGGTGGGTCTGTTGTTGTGTGGGGGATCTATTGTTGCTGGGGTGAGGTCTATTGTTACTGGGGGATCTACTGTTGCTGAGGTGGGGTCTATTGTTGCTTACTGCAGGATAATGAATTCCCAGATGTATATGGGAGAATCTCTGTATAGTACAGCTACTCTATATAAAAACAGATCTGCGAATCTCATAAACCCATATTTTCTTCACAATAGAAAATAGAAAACATATGAAACGTTTAAACTGATAAAACATTCTATTAATGATAAGGTAGGTTTTGTTCCCCTCCAACAGGCCAGGAAAATTATAGACTTAATAGATGTTGCAAATCGGGAAGGCACAGCGTCCTTACTACTTAGTTTGGATGCAGAAAAGGCTTTTAACTGTCTTGGTTGGCCCCTTCTTCTGGCAACTCTACGGCATATGGGATTAAAAGGGGCCTTCCTGCAAGCGATACATCATCTCTATAATAACCCAACATCCCAGGTGAAAACCATCGTTGCCCTTTCCTCCTCTTTCCCCATCACAAATGGTACCAGGCAGGGTTGTTCGCCTTCCCCCTTACTATTTGCACGTGAGGAACCTCTGGCGGCGACCATTCGTAGGTGTTCGGACATTCGGGGCATAGCGGTTAGGGGGAGGGAGTTAAAAATGTAATTGTTTGCAGAAAATGACCCGGATTCACAAAGCACTTACGCGGACGTATCTTCAGATATGCCGCGTAAGTACAAATATGCGTTGTCGTATCTGTGCGCCGAACCCACAAACTTAGATACGCCTAAAAACTGACTTCATCCCACCGACTTAACTTGCCTACACCAGCGTAGAGTGGGCGCATATTTACGCTGGACGCATGTGGCTTTCCCATAGATTTTCTATTCATATATGCAAATGAGGGAGATACGCCGATTCACGAATGTACTTGCGCCCGGTGCATGATTTAAGCGGTTTGCGTAAGTTTTACGTTCGGTGTAAAGTTAATCCCCATAGATGAGGCGCAACCCATGCAAAGGTATGGACCAGGGAACTCAAGCCTATGTATTTTACGTTGGACGTCTGTGAATATGGGCCGACGTGGGTCTGGCTGGGCGTAGGTTACGTTCACGGCATACACAGTGATCCGGCGTATCTTAGGCAGTTGTTCCGACGTGGTTGTGGCATGCGCACGGGGATATGTCCATGTCCCGACGCATGCGCAGTTCATTTTAAGTACTTGCCTGGCGCCCAGCACATCATTTGCATGGGGTCACGCTTCATTAGCATGGATCACGCCCACTTCCAGCCAACTTCCACCTACTTCCACTTACGCTGGCTTACGCCTACAAATATACGCTACGCCGGCGCAGAGTTGGGAGCATTTGCCTTGTGAATTCCATGCTTGCCTCTCCGCGCTGCGCCGGGGTGCGTAAAAGAGATACGCTACGGCGGCATAAATATGCGCCGATGTGTGTAAATCTGGGCCAATATCCCTGACCCAACTTAGGACCTGTCAAATTTACACACTGCACTTAATCAATTTTGTGCTCTCTCTGGATATAAAATAAATGCTTCTTAATGAGGGGCCCTCCCTGTTAACATCCCCGAGGATGAAGTTAAACACTTTGCCCCCTTTCACACATACGACTTGTCCCACGATTTTGGACTGCAAAATCGCATGACAAGTCATTCTCCATGATTTTGAATGACTACCATTCATATTGGCATGACTTTAAAGCGGTGGTTCACCCTAAAACTACTCTGTCCCATCCCATCCAGCATACTGGCGTCAGCGCCAGTATGCTGTTTTTTTTTTTTTTTAATTGCTCAACTTACTGTTTAATGAATAATTTTCTTTTTTGTCCACCGCGGGTGAATGGCACAGCTATGCGCGTCACGCCTTCCGAATATAGCCGATTTAGGAGCTGACTGCGCAGGCGCCGCATATACCCGAGTCCTCTTTTGGCTTTTTTCGGAGGGCGTGACGCGCCATAGCCAAAGGACTCGGATATATACGACACCTGCGCAGTCAGCTCCTAGGTCTGTGCGCAGGCGCCGTATAGTGCCGGTAATAGCCGAGTCCTAAATCGGCTATTTTCAGAAGGCGTGACGCAAATAGCTGCGCCATTCACCCGCGGTGGACAAAAAATAAAATTATTTATTAAACAGTAAGTTGGGCAATTAAAAAAGTTTTAGAGTGAACCACCGCTTTAAGTTGTGCCGACTTTAAAGTAGTTCCTGCACTACTTTTTTTCTGAAGTACGATCGAAGTCGGATTCCGTATTAACAGATCCGACTTTGGCATGCACTTGGGGAACGACTTGTGCATGAAGGGGAACTCCACGGTCAATTAAAAAAAAAAACTACATGGGTTCCCCCTTCATGTCTGGTAAGGGTAACCCCCATGCCAAAAAAACGGCATGGGGTCCCCCCAAAATCCATACCAGACCCTTATCCGAGCACCAGCCTGGCCGGTCAGGAAAGGGGGTGGGGACGAGCGATCACACCCCCTCCGGAGCCATACCAGGCCGCATGCCCTCAACATGGGGGGTGGGTGCTTTGGGGCAGCGGGGCCTTGCCCCATATTGATAAGGACAATGGCCCCTTCCCGAACCCTGGCCGTTGGTTGTTGGTGTCTGCGGGTGGGGGGCTTATCTGAATCTGGGGCCCCTAAATCCCGGCACCCTACCCTATGTGTATGAGTATGGGGTACATTGCATTCCCCAGGTTCTTGTTGTTACATTGTACCCCTACCCATTCACCTGGGGAAAAATGTGTCAAAAATAAAACACACTACAAAGGTTTTTAAAGTAATTTATTAGACCGCTCCGGGGATCTCTTCCGACTTCAGGGGTCTCTTTCGACTTCTCCGCGCTCTCCGGCCTCTTCTCCCGCTCTCCAGTTCTTCTCCCCGCTCTCCAGTTCTTCTCCCCGCTCTCCAGTGCCTTTTGCCTTCTGCCGGGCTCCTCTGCTATCTTCTGCCAGCTCTTTTACTAGCGTTGGCCCGGTCTTCTCTGTCGTCTTCTTCCCTCATTTCTTCTGATTATGACTAGGCTCTCTCCCGCTGTAATCTGTAATGCCGTGTGCGCGGTGCGCAACGACTTATATAGGCATGGGGCGGGGTAACTGGGTGATGTCATCCGATGCCCTTATGATGTCACCGTGCGGGGCATGCTGGGAATGTAACGTAATATGGGGCGGGGGTCATCAAATGGTGACCCCGCCCCGTGCGCATATAAGTCGTTGCACGCACATGGCATTATAGCGGAAGAGAGTGTCGTGTCGACATCAAAAGAAGAGAAGAGGGAAGAAGGCGACGGAGAAGACTGGGCCAACGCTGGTAAAAGAGCTGGCAGAAGATAGCGGAGGACCCCAGCAGAAGGCACCGGAGAGCGGGGAGAAGAGGCCAGAGAGCGCGGAGAAGTCGTAAGAGACCCCAGGGGGCTGTCTAATAAATTACTTTAAAAACCTTTGCGGTGTGTTTTATTTTTGACACATTTTTCCCCAGATGAATGGGTAGGGGTACCCCATACTCATTCACATAGGGTGGGGGCCAGGATCTGGGGGCCCCCTTAATAATGGGGGCTCCCAGATTCCGATAACCCCCCGCCCGCAGTCCCCGACAATCAACAGCCAGGGTTGTCAGGAAGGGGCCCTTGTCCCTATCAACATGGGGCAAGGTGCTTTGGGGTGGGGGGGCGCAAGGCCCCCTGCCCCAAAGCACCCAACCCCCATGTTGAGGGCATGTGGCCCAGGGCATGATTTCTGATATCTATAAACTTCTGAATGCTTATCCCATCCAAACCCAAGGTAAACACTCTTACATAACCTGTTGGGAGAAGGCGTTGGGAGACGAGATTTCTCTGGCAGATTGGCAGGTTATTTGGTCCCAGGCTGCTAAAAGCGCCCTGTGTACTTTGTATAAAGAAAATGCACATACAATCCTTTTTTTTTGGTATCTGGCCCCAGATGATGTGTTCCAGTCCATCTACCCGACAGATGATGGCCTTGTCTGGCAGAAAAGGGCACTCTCCTTCACATCTTTTGGAACTGCCCATTGATTGTTCTGTTTTGGCATTCTGTCCAGCAACTCCTGGGCAGCCTCTTTGGTGCAACTCTCCCTGTGACACCAAAGTTTTTTTTTGCTAGGCCTCCCCCAAAAACAATCTACAAAGTCTGTGGGATGTTGCTTTGTCACAGCCTTACAGCTGAGAGATGCCTTATTGCTCTCAGCTGGAAAAAAAAACCTCCCTCCTCAGAGGCCCTATTCGCTAGAATTAAAGATGTGGAACTAATAAAGAGAATGACCGCTAGATTACAAGATAGATTGGAGGCTCATGATCAAGTCTGGGAGTTATGGCATCTCCAGGAGGACTCTCCTTAAACCAATGAACCAGTCACCAAAAAGATCCCTTTTTCTTTTTCCTCCCCATTTCTTTCTTCTTTACTATCCAATTACTGTTATAAATTGCACTACCATGTTACTATATATCACATTGATCTCTAATGGGGTTAATCTTATTTTTTCAGTTTAGACATGTTCTGTAGTACCATTGACTACGGTTGTAGTATTTTGCTCCCACCTCCCTTGTAAACACTTCACTTTTGTTCATGTAATTTATCGTTCTCAGGCCGTGTACACACAGCAGAGAACCTCGACGGGCAGAACACATCGTTCCGCCCGTCGAGGTTCTCTGCCGGCCGTCGAAATCGGCGACCCGCCTGTCGGGAATGGCAACCAGCCATTCATCCAGGCGGGCCGTCAAGCAAAAAGAGAGCCTGCTCTCTTTTCGCTCGACGGGATTCCCGACGGGCAGGGCGAGCCAAAAGCGTACACACGGCCGAGGTCCTCGCTGGAATGCAGCTTCCAGCGAGGTTCTCGCTGGTTTCCAGCGAGAACCTCGGTCGTGTGTACGCCGCTTAAGACTTTACCCTTGTTGATAGTTTTTGAAAATCAATAAAAATTGCTATTTGAAAAAAAGGAAAAAAAGAAAGTAAATTCTCACATACTTTTCAATAAAATGATGTGTAATTTTCATGCTCATATTTCCTGGCAGAATTGCAGATTATGCTTCATACAAGAATTGTAGATTATAATTTTATCAGCATTCTTACTGCAAAACAGCTGTAATAAAATCAATTGGATGGCACCTGGATGACATTGATTTGAGCTCACACATTTATTGAGGAGGATTTGTAGTTTAGAAACTATTCAAAATGGCGATTGCAGCATTACCATCAAATGTCTGCAGTGCTTCCACATGTATTCCTGACTAACAGGGTTATCAATACATTTAAAGCACTTAATGTTCTCTTGTCATGTGATCCACACCACGCTAAGTTTTAAATGGAGCTGCTTATTCCCTGAAGCATGTGAGAAAATGTCTTGCTAGTGTGTCAGCCTAGGACAAGCAGCGAGGCTTTGAAAATAGTGTTTATGCTATGACAGAAACAGAGGGGTTCCTTATAATTTATAATTTATTTACTTTTTATTTAAGAAAACAAAACACAAAAAAACAGGAAAAAACAAAGGAATAATATATACTATAAATAATATATATATTAAAAGCCTGCAGTCTGATTTAAACAACTTGGTATCTGTAAGGAAGAGGTTAAAATCCATACTTTGCCAGAGCCACTGGTATGTGAGTTATGCAGATTTATTTTAAGCCTTTAATTATTTTGTGAATAAATACATAAACATGGGGTTTGGTTGCTGTAGTAAATATAGGTGCTGGTTACAAAAACTATCAATTCCCAATCTATCTAGTCCAGTCATGGTGCCCCTGTTTACAGGTATAGTAAATATTAGGGCTGTGGAAATTAATTATTAATTCATCGATTAATCTTACATTTTTTTGATCGATTACATTTTTTTTTGATCGATCAAAATTCTTTTGATTGGTACTCACCTCTCCGACGGCTTCAGGGCCTTCAGGGAGTTTGGTGGGAGATCCGGTGACGTCACGGACACCCGCGGGGCTTGCCGTGTCCATCTGAAGGGCTTCTTTGCTGTGCCTTTATATCTGCATGCCGGCCGGACCTTCCTATCTGCCACACGCAAGGGCTGTTACACTTCCCCTCTATCACTTCTCTCTATCAACCTGGCATTCTACAACCATCCACTGGGAGTTGTGATAGTTCCCTTCATGGGACATCTACATGCCGACGGACTAATGTTAATCCCTCCTCATCTGGATTCAGCAGTGGCATCGTTGTACACATTTTTATACCAGTATCATACTTGGCTACATGTTTTTGACTGCTTTTGCTATTGTTTGGTGTTACTCGCACCATTTTTACAGTTTATGTAGCTACATTGATTTTATCTCCAGTGCAATATACAGTATATTTTGTTACCTACTTGAAGACTATACAAGTTTTAATGCTATTCCCATTTAGCACTGCCTGTGTGTTTTTTGTATCCTGCTATCCTGCTATCCATTATCCAGTGGATGGTAGCTGCACTGGGAATCAGCCTGCAAGGAGATCAGCTAAAAGTAGTTGGATCTGTATGTGCGTTATAATTAATCAAAATTAGTCGATTAAATGATTTAAAAAAAAATCGAATAATCGAGCACAAAAATTGTAATTAGTAACAGCCCTAATAAATATTGATCACTTCTGAATTAATGATCAGATGGCATCCATTATGATTACATACAAAATACATCAGAACTAGTAGAATAGTCGTGGCTTTTCTGTAGTAAAAGTGGTCATAAAGGTAGAAGTTTTTCTTACTTTAATGCATTTTATGAGACTCAAGATGTGACCCTACTTTTTTTGACAACTGCTGTTATGTGATTTGCTTATTGGCTGTCTCGGGCCATTCTATAGACCACATGTGGTGGTCAGCTGCAGGCACTTTGTTGGTGCGTTCCACCCAGGTTGGATGGAGTAGGAGAGTTAGAGATGCACTTTTTGCGTGCCCCTTCTATTGCTTTATCAAATCCCCACCTGAAATTCTACACTTGACTGTTGATCCTTCGGTAAACCTGTCTCTATTCACTCTCATTTGTTGGTATAAGTTCATATTTGACACATAATTTTGTACAGTTTCTGTACACTTTGGGTCATTTGGGCTGGTGTAGGCCCTGGTTCATTGGCTGACTTTTCATTGAAATAGGTGTGGAATGAAAAAAGAGTATCTCCTAGGTAAGTATCCACGAGGTTCAGTTTGAGCTATTTTTATTAGAACCTCGTGGATACTTACCTAGGAGATACTATTTTTTTACTCCAGCGTGGGCATCTTTGTAACGTATATCCCCGCAACAAGCGAAACCTATCAATTGAGTACTCTCTTTGGTTCCAACACGTGGTCCTTTTCTATTATGTCTTGTATTCAATGTATTCTTTTGGATGCATCTTATGTCATGTTTGTAATAATCGTGTAATATTAAAATATTTTGTTACTTTTTTTTTTTAAAGTGCCTAGAAAGTCAATTTTCTCTCTCTCCAAATCCTTATTGGTCACCATGACACCATGACATGCTTTATGACATGTTAAAGCAGTAAATGCAGGTCCTGTTTCTCCAAGAGATGCACTTTAGGGGCACCTATGCCATGATCAGACCCACATAATACTATGCTAAATGGTTTACTAGCAATAAACCTCACAGTAAGTCCAGAGGGGTAGCCTTAGGTTTACACTTCTCCCTGCCTGTTTCAAATATGCAGGAGCTAGTAAACAAAGAGGGTATATTTCCTTCTTTGAAAAGTAAAATATTCAATAGATTGTTCAGATTGGCTAGTATTCATCTGTCCTGTCATGCTAAAGGAACAGTGTTCACCTTCCTGCATCATGGACTTGGTAACTTTATGAAAGAGGTTACAGTCTTGGATGGAAACTTTAAAGGCTAACTCCAGGTTTTGTGTAACTTTAGTTTGTTTGGACCAAGCTGGCCCAAATTGACCCTTTCCATTACTAGTAGGCAGGGCCGTTTGAAGGAATTTGGGGGCCCCAAGCAAAATGGACATGGAGGCCTCCCCCCCAATGCACGCACACAAAGCCTACAACAACGACAGCATAGCGATACAGTGTAAGTTCACCCACACTGTGCCATGCCACCAAACGCAGTCACTGTGCCATCAATTGTCACCACTGTGCCATCAATTGTCGCCACTGTGCCCATCAATTGTCACCACTGTGCCATGCCAAACACAGCCACTGTGCCATCAAAAGCAGCCACTATGCCATGCCATCAATTTTACCACTGTGCCCATCAATTTTCGCCACTGTGCCCATCAATTGTCACCACTGTGCCCATCAATTGTCACCACTGTGCCATCCCAAACGCAGCCACTGTCTAATCAAATGCAGCCACTGTGCCATGCTATCAATTGTCACCACTGTGCCCATAAATTGTTGCCATTGTGCCCATCAATTGTAGCCATTGTGCCCATCAATTGTATCCACTGTGCCCATCAATTGTCACCACTGTGCCCATGAGCTGCTGGCTCTGAAAGGCACTTCCAAAGCCAACCAGCCGACATTATTCAGATGGCCGGCGCTCACCAGGGGGCCGGCCATCTGAATAGTGGGCGGCAGCGACAATACATGGATTCATGCAATGCATGAATCTATGTATTGTTGATCAGTGGCGGTGCAGGAGAGAGAGGGGGTGACGCTCCTGTGCCCTCTATGGACGCACCGCCAGTGGTAGATATACTGTGTCCACTGTACAAGATGTTTATCCCTTATCCATTATATGCCCAGCGATATGGGTGCTATACAGGGCTTTTTTTCAGGGGGAACTTGGGGCAACTCAGTTCCACCACCTCTGGCTCAGACCCTTTGGTGCCTACTCACCACAATCACTTGTAAACACAGAAGTCTGGTCTCTGTGTTTACAAGTGACAGCTTTGTAACCTCCTGAACTCTGCACACTGTATATAATGCAATTCTGGTATTTAATGCCCCTTTAAGACCCTTCTACTGTTTGTGAAATCTGAACGGGGTCATGGTTGAGTTCCTGCACCTATTTTCTGAAAAAAAAAAGCTCTGGTGCTATAAGATCTCATTGTTTACTGCCACATGATGCTTTCATGTTGGTGTGTACCACAGTGTACGTAACCCTCCTATTTTGGTTGTTCCACTCTGGAACAACCAAAATAGGAGGGTTACGTACACACCAACATGAAAGCATTGTGGCAGTAAACAATGAGGTCTTAAAGCACCCATATGGCTGGGCATATAAATTATGGATACTAGGATAAACATCTTGTACAGTGGACACAGTATATCTAATGACATCTAATGAGGAGAGCAAAAAATAAAGATTTACCATAGCTTTACCATAAAAACAATAACCATAGCTTTCTTTCCTTTTTTTTTCTTTACCATCCCATTTCCATCTAAGAGTCCTTTCACACTGAGCCACTTGCGGATTTGCTAGCGCCCGAGGAAGGGTTAAAACCCTGCAGCAGCGCATTGCCAGCGGTATAGCTGCGCTGTCCCATTGATTTCAATTGGCAGCAGCGGTGAAGGAGCGGTGAACACACCGCTCCTTCTCCGCTCCAAAGATGCGGCTAGCAGGACTTTTTTTTTACACTTTTTTTACCGTCCTGCTGGCTTTCACACTGGAGACAATTGAGCAGCTTTTAAAGGCAGTTTGCAGGCACTATTTTTAATATTATAGCACCTGCAATACGCTCCAGTGTGAAAGGGGTCTTATTCTTTTTTTTTGAATCAGGTAATATATACAAAACAATTACCATAGATTTCTTTCCATTTTCTTTACCATCCCATTTCGATTTTTTTTTTTTTTTTTTATAAATTATTTTTATTGATTTTCAACACAAACAACACAGACACAAGATAGGCAACATGCCTACCCCGACATAGGCCACGCAGGGCCGACACCCCCACAAGTAACAACTGAACCCCCCCCTCCCCCCACCCCATCCCTGACCAACCACCAACCCACAGTAACCAAATAGCAAGGCAGTACCACCCGGAAACACACTAATCCCAAGCGACCTCAGCATCATGAATTCAGAACAGGTCAAGAAAAAAAAAAAAAACACTTGTAAACATCTATACATGTCAGAGACAGTCTACGTGATGTAAAACATAACTATGCAGAAGAATCTCCAAGGAATAGAGGCGACCTCACAGAATTAAACTACATCCCTAACCCACCGTGTCCAAGGAATCCAACCAGGCTTGCCAAACCCGCTTAAATTTCTTATCACAGCCCCTTGACCTGTAAGTAGCCTTGTACATGTGGATTACGGAGTTAACCAGCCCTTTCCAAAAGGATAGCGTCGGAGCATTGGAGTTCTTCCACTTCAATAGAATTGCTTTCCTGCCATAGAACAGCCCAATATTCAGTAAAGTGCGATGAGCCAGGGAAGGAACAACCTCTTCAACCAGCCCAATTAGACAGACCCTGGCGGTCAAAGGGACCGGAACACTGAGTACCCCTGACAGACACTCAACCACCCCTGTCCAAAAGTCCCGGACGTGGGGACACGTCCAAAAAATGTGCTCCGAGTCAGCCGGGGAGAATTTGCACCGCCAACACTGTCCATCACTGGAAGGGTAGATACGAGACAGTCTGGCCGGGGTGTAGTAAATGCGGTGTAAAAATTTGAAGTGAATTAGACGATCTCTAGCAGAGACCAGGTGTTTGAAGGGGCGATCCCACATATCCTCCCAGTCCTCCCCTTGAATGTCGGGAATCTCTCTCACCCACCTTTCCCTACATCTAGAAACTCCAATAGGCGTTGTCGTGAACAGGGATTTATACACTGTGGAAAGTGTTTTAGGCAGTTCCTCATTTTTCAATAAATTCTCCAGCGCTGATGGAAGAACCTCCACCCTTCGCCCCCCGAACTGCGCCTGAAAAGTATGGCGCAGCTGCAGGTATCGGAAGAAAAAGAAATTAGGCAGGCCATGCCTGGCTTTGAGCTGGTCAAATGAAATGAGCTCCCCTTCCCTAGTAATATGATCCAGCAGTTTGACCCCCCCACAGGCCCAAATCATCGGGTCCGGGAGGGAGCAAAACTCCGGCAAGTTCTGGTTCAACCAAATAGGAGTCGATGGCGAAAACCCCAGATAGGAAGGTGACATCAAGGTGGTAGAAACCTCCCATGCCCTGATGGTGGCCTTCATAGTAACGGTCAAAGGTAAAGTAGACTTTGGGCCTCTATACAGAGCTAACCTCAAACTTTCATACGAGCCCAATAGTGCCGCCTCCAGAATAGTAGCTGTATCACCCTCGTCCGCCAGCAACCAACGCCTGGCAAACACCATCTGGCCAGCCAGATAATATTTCTGCCAATCCGGAAGTGCCAGCCCTCCCTGTCCCCAAGGTTCCTGGAGGACCTTAATACCTATACGGGGTGACTGGGGTGACCAAATAAAAGCCCCTATTATACCATTCAACTTCATAAAAAATGATTTAGGAAGCCACACAGGGGAGTGGCGCAGATAGTATAAAAGTACTGGTAAAAATTTCATTTTAAGTAGGCTAACTCTTCCAAGCAATGAGAGGGGCAATTTCTTCCAGGCCTGGACCCGTTGATTCAGAGTAACTATCAGTGGCAGAAGATTCAAGGACATATAGTCAGTAATATCAGCAGTAATTTTAACACCCAGATAAGTAATAGACGAGACCCACAACAATGGTAACCCATAATCTCGCTGCAGACTAGCCTCGGGACCCAGGGGTAGTATAGACGACTTGCTCCAATTCACACGCAGGCCCCAAAATGAGGCGAAAGTATCCAGGATCAGCAGGGCAGCCTTAAGCGATACGCCCGGATCCCTGAGGAAGAGAAGCAAGTCGTCTGCATAGAGCGCCACGCTTTCCATAATTGTCCCAACTTGGACCAGAGGCATACTAAGTGGGGGGGCGGGACGGCACACACTGGGGGACCAGAGTGACAGCGCCTGCCTGCCCAGCGCCGCGGTACAAGAGGAGGGGGGGTTGCGGGGGTGACACCGCGGGAAACCATCCATTCCCTTCTCTCACAGCCATGGCCTGTTAGCGCTGCTCGGCACACAGGCACAGCCGATTGAAGCTGCTGCCACCTCCCCCTCCTCTCTGTGTGTACGGAGGGGACCTTCTGTCCATGTGCCGTGATCGTCGCTGCGTTGATCTGAGGTACTGAATGGGGAGGGGGTGTTTGCACCTGGGGGGGTTCACGGGGGGGGTGTTTGCACTGGGGGTTTGCACTGAGGGGGGTTTCACTAAGGGGGGTGTCTGCACTGAAAGGGGTGTAAACTGAAGGGTGTCTGTGTAACATGCAGGGGGTCCAGAGCTGTGGGGCCATGCCATCAAACGCAGCCATTGTGCCATCAATTGTCACCACTGTGCCATGCCAAATGAAGCCACTGTGCCATGCCATCAAACGCAGCCACTGTGCCATCAATTGTCACCACTGTGCCATGCCATCAAAAGCAATCACTGTGCCATCAATTGTCACCACTGTGCCATGCCAAATGCAGTCACTGTGCCATGCCATCAAACACATCCACTGTGCCATCAATAGTCACCACTGTGCCATGCAAATGCAGCCACTGTGCCATCAATTGTCACCACTGTGCCATGCCATCAAAGGCAGCCACTGTGCCATCAATTGTCACCACTGTGCAATGTCATCAAAAGCAATCACTGTGCCATCAATTGTCACCACTGTACTATGCCAAATGCAGCCACTGTGCCATGCCATCAAATGCAGCCACTGTGCCATTAATTGTCACCACTGTGCCATGCCATCAAACGCAGCCATTGTGCCATCAATTGTCACCACTGTGCCATGCCAAATGCAGCCACTGTGCCATGCCATCAAACACAGCCACTGTGCCATCAATTGTCACCACTGTGCCATGCCATCAAAAGCAATCACTGTGCCATCAATTGTCACCACTGTGCCATGCCATCAAAGGCAGCCACTGTGCCATCAATTGTCACCACTGTGCAATGTCATCAAAAGCAATCACTGTGCCATCAATTGTCACCACTGTGCTATGTCAAATGCAGCCACTGTACCATCAATTGTCACCACTGTGCCATGCCATCAAACACAGCCACTGTGCCATCAATTGTCACCACTGTGCCATGCAATCAAAAGCAATCACTGTGCCATCAATTGTCACCACTGTGCCATGCCAAATGCAGCCACTGTGCCATGCCATCAAACGCAGCCACTGTGCCATCAATTGTCACCACTGTGCCATGCCATCAAAAGCAATCACTGTGCCATCAATTGTCACCATTGCAGTTTTGTAAAATAACTCTGTTTATGCTTTTCTACCTTAAATTAATCTAAACATTTAATGTTACAAATTTAAATTTAATTTATATTAATTCACACATACACACCGTCCATCTATTCTTGGTCCGGCCCCCGGGTCCAATATATGAACCCATTGCGGCCCTCAAGTCAAAAAGTTTGCCCACCTCTGTTCTAGAACCTGATCTTCTACCAACCAGTCTGGTGACAGTCTCCAGTCCCCCCTCATTCCCCCCTCCACGAATGCCAAAGTGGTCACAAGTGGATTGTGGTCCGAGGGGCCCCCCGCCAAGTACTCCAATGTGAGAACATTCTGTAAAATAGGGGCATTACCAAACGCCAAATCTATCCTAGCAGAAGATCTATGTGTAGATGACAAGTGAGAATAGGAAGTGACACCCGGGGGTTTCCACCTCCACAGTTCAGTCATACCCGCCGTCAAAACCCATGAGCTGAGATCCCCCGAGGCCGCCCTAGCAGCATTGGAAGAGTCCAGTACCGGGTCAAGAATAGCATTAAAGTCACCCATCAGCAACATTGGGATATGTAAATAAGAGCGTCACCAATAGGTCATACAGTAAGTTAGCTTGAAATGGAGGGGGTACATAGACATTCACCAATAAAATCTTATGAACCGATATGTTCAAGAGGAGCACCACGTAACGCCCCCCTGGATCAGTAAACATCTGATGAATTACACACTGCACCGCTTTACTGATCAAAATTGAGACCCCTCTAGAATAAGTGGAATAGGTGGAGTGGACCGCCCTCTGTATCCAATGCTTACGTAGTGACAGTACCTTACTACCCTCTAAATGTGTCTCCTGAAGGAGAATAATATGTGGCTTGACCTGCTTGAGGTATTGGAATACCGCCGCTCTCTTGAATTTGTTATTTAAACCCCTGACATTCCATGACAATATCTTAACACGACTATCCATTATGGAATTTAAAACAGAACATACTTAATAACATGACCATTAGGTAAAGAAGTATTAGCAGAAAAATCCCATAATAGGGTAAATAGTCCATGGAGCAACCAGGTGCAAAACAGAAAAAGGTCCCTTGGTGTTGGTCAAACAAATCCCCCCCTCCCCCTTCCCCCCCTGCCGTTATACCAGAAACTGAACAAAACATAAGAACTGTCCGGTATGCAGCTTGAGTCCCGTAACAAACAAACCTATCAGAGTTCCGCCTTAGGTGACGATAGTTCGGCATTGACGTGTAACTAAGAAAAGAAAAAAACTATATATATGCCCATCGCCAGAGCCCCATTGGCTGATCAAAAACGTGTGTAATGCGGCTGAACGATGAAATGAAGATAGCAAGGGCCCCCCAGACCACCAACAATCAGGTCCCACAGAGCGATCGAGCAGGCCATGATAGACATCTCAACCCGCTCAGTACCAAGCCCCTGACCTTGGGTACGAAGGGCCCTCAAAACTTCCCCCCTCCCCCCAGAAATGTAATAAAAGTAAAAGAGAGATAAATCAAATTAGTATGAAGAAGCGTCAATCTGCAAAGACAGGAACACAAACCCTGATGGGGTGCCAACGAATCCTTCAGAAGCAACGATCACCGACATACAGCAGACCTCACTGCGAACGATCCAACCATTCACAGGCCTCACGCGGGTCATCAAAAAATTTCACCGATCCTTTATACTGTACGCAGAGACGGCTGGATACATCATGCTGTACTTGAGCTCTTTTTCTCTGAGACGCCTCTTTACATCAGTGAAAGAACGGCGCCGTTTCTGTGTCTCCGCTGAGAAGTCCGGAAATAGCATGATCCCTGCGTTGTCATATCGCAGCTCCTTGTGCTTCCTTGCCTCTGTCAGCAGCATGTCACGGTCTCTATAATTAAGAAACCTGACCAGAAACGGGCGAGGAGGAGCACCCGATGGCCGAGCCGCAGTGGGCACTCTATGGGCCCTTTCAACAACGTATGTGGGAGGAAGATCCCCCAATCCCAGCAGGGACTTGAAAAAGTTCTCAGCAAAAGTGGCAGTAGACACCCCCTCTGCTCCCTCGGGCAAGCCCACCACGCGGACATTGTTCCTCCTTTGCCTGTCCTCGGCGTCATCCGCTCTGTGTTGTAGGGACCGGACCATGTCATGTAACTCCTCCAATTGAGAGTTGTGGGCATGGGAGACATCCTCAACCCCCGAGATACGGTCCTCCACAGCAGTCAGCCTACCTCTAATCTTGTCCAGATCATTGCGGATGAGATTGCATTCCGTCGCCAGACAGTCTATGCGACCCACAAGCTCAGTCTTTGAAGCCGCTATGGCTTCCAGGATAGGACCGGTGATCGCAGAAGCATCCACCTCAAACTCCTGCGGTACAGGGGAGGATGCCTCGGTAGTGTTCTGCTGCAGCGCCATCTTTCCCGGGATAGATTTGGCGCGCTGGGCATAGGAGCTTGTAACCAAGATGGCGTGGGCGGAGCTAGACGCCATGCTGCCTTGAGAGCAAAGCTGCCGCTGATCCAACGGAGGCTGAGATCTTTGCTTCTCCCGCTTCTTCGAGGCAGAGGATGACATCTCAGTGATCCCCTGTAACTCCCTCAATCAGTTAGCACTGCCACGGAGCTGAGCAATCGATCTGGCCGCCGCAAACAGGATGATATTAACGGATGGCAGCCGGAGCTCTGAGAAGACACGTCTTGCCGCGATCACATCCAGCCACGCCCCCCCATTTCGATTTTATAGCTTCTTTTTTGAATCAGGTCATATTTATTAAAGCTTTTTGCAAAAATGTACAAAGCAGAGAAAAGACTCTACAGTACTGTGGAGTGTCATGTTTTTGTAATGACTCTGCCCCCCCCCGTTCTTTTTAAGCCCCCTCCCTACAGTACCGTGTACCGAGATTCAGTTTGTTGAGTGGCCGGACTGAAAAGAAGTGAGCACAGAGCACTCAGTGTGTGCACTTCCTGTCAGTCCGGCCGGGTACAACAAACTGAATCTCCTGTACTGCGTGGGCTGCATAGGACGCGGTGACACGGTGGCGGCGGCTCGGCAAGCTGATTTTTGTGATATGATATCCACATTCCAGACGATTTCACAGACTGACAGACAGTATCCCCATTAAAGCAAATGTGTAAATAATTCTTCCTGCTGCGCTGCGTGCTGTGCCTCTTCAAGCCGCTGGAAGCTGGAACCCCTGGCCAGCAGGGGGCCCCAAGCATTTGCTTTCTTTGCCTGTCCTGTTGCGATGGGCCTGCTAGTAGGTGCACCCTCTATCAGTGCTTTATAAATTGTATGTAGCATCAGCTACATACAGTACACAGCGATGTGTTTCAGCAGCGGTTTGGAAGACTTCCATTCCCGTTCCTGGATTTGAGCTGTGTGCTGCTCAGCCATTCACAGGAAGCTTTGTATTTTTATGAACAAATACAAGGCTTTCTCCGATTGGCTGGGGTGGAGATAGTGACATTACAATCAGTGAAAGTCTTGTATTTGTTTAAGTCTCCACCTCAGCCAACTAGTCATGTATTCCTTCAAAAACATATAATTTACACATTTACACCCCCTAGATAGGGACTACATCTGTCATTCACTGCCACACTCTACTCTACTATGGTAGAATTTATGATCGTAAAACGTATCACTCACGTTCTCAGCTAGAAGCCACAGGCCCACATAAGGTCTCAACTGTGGTCGGACCAATTTCCCATCTACTTTACAATTCAAAAACATTGAATTGAGGCACTTAGGACTTTCATGGTAGAGTAGGAACTGCACAATACTTTTGTTTTAAATTTCAAATATTTATTACATCAACTAATGTTAAAATTCACCCATAAAAGGAGCAAAAGATAAAGAAACAAGACAAAAACTGATTATTAATCCATAAAGAACACAACACAGTTCTGGCAAGACATAACTTCCTCTTATACAGATTGGGCAATGGGTGAGGTATCCCCCATTACATGAGGGATCTCAATCAACATAGTTCCAATCTCCAACGCTACATGTTTTGCGGAGTGCATGCTTCTTCAAGAGTTGTATTCATGAGGAATATAACCTATAAAAAAAATACAAAAAGCACAATAATTTACAGGAAGCAAGTAGAAAAAAACATTTGAATCGTGTGTAAGTGCTAAAAGCAAACATGTGTATACTATTTAATGAATTACTGGGAAGCAACCATAAATACATAAACAATCAACAGGCCCTAAAAATTCCCAAACAGTGCCAAGAAGCTCCAGTGTGAGTAAAGGAACCAGGTGGAAGGTAAGTAGGAATGAATACTAATGAAGGTAAGTGGTAAATGGTATTGTTATAATAATAATCAAAACAGGTCTTCATAATTGGGGGTACAGTTAAAGTAACACCCCTCAAAAATGTACACTAACATGATACCTCATTATACACACCTAGAAGGTTTTCACAATAAGCTAACACTGAACAGTCAAACGGCGGTGGAATATAGAACATAAAGGGGCTCTCACAGATGATATATATGATTAATTAAACCTAAGAATATTAAAAAGGTTCCTGGATTACAAAGAAGGCCTCACCTTGCAATAATTAACTGTGTGAGGCCTTCTTTGTAATCCAGGAACCTTGTTGCTAACACATCTAACTGTTGAAAGCTTTGTTTCTTCTGATTGTTTTATATTTTATTTGAATATTCATAGGTTTAATTAATAATATATCATCTGTGTTGTGTCCTTTGTGGACCAATAATATGTTTTTGTCTTGTTTCTTTACCCCCCCCCCCCCCTTATATGGGTGAATTCTAAGATTAATTGATGTAATAAATATTTGTAATTTTAAACAAAAGTATTGTGTAGTTCATACCGTACCATGAAAGTCCTAATTGCCTCAATCCAATGTTTTTTCTTTGTACTTGAATTTATTGGGCGTAATCTGCAATTATCTTTTATATTTGTGTAGCAATCATTCCATTCACTACTTTACAATTCAACTTAATAACACCTCTAAACTGTTCTCCTCTTGGAGGTTGAAAAAAATAAAATGTTTGAAGGACTTGTCTACCAAAGAGGCAGTAACCCAAGCTGTGTCTGAGTTCCTTCAACATCATACAATACACAATCTTAATCCCTTGAAATACAATATAAGCATACTAATGATTTGACCATTTTTCAGACCGTGCAATCCTACCAGGGTCCTAAGAACTTTACCCTTCAGGCTTTGGCAACAAATGGCCCTTAGCACATTCAATCAGCAAACAGATGCATACCTACATAAGTAAAGGTGCATTGCTCAAATAAGCAGAGGATACATATATCAATATTGATTACCTCAACTTTCCATAAGTATAATACATATCTGTATGATATAGCAAATCAGACAACAGAGCCCACCAATATCTCAAACCACTCTGCCTCAAATAGATCTATCAGTTGGCACCATCATATCAGTGAGATGCATAACATGGTCCATTCTCTACCCTCCAGTTAAAGCCTTTGACAGCCTTAAATTGCAATGTAAATTAACCCAGGACAAGTAACTTTCGTACTGCAGTGCGAGGCTCAGGACAACACTTTTAAAACACTCTTCGTTATAAACTATTCTAGTAAAAATAAAGCCCCAATGTTTACTGTCCCTAGATGTCAAGAATGCAACTGACTACCTAGATTAGAGATGCTGGTAGAGCCTTGATCCATAGGCACTGGAGACTCACTCTAACTCACTTCCTGAATAAGCTAGTTGGTTGTTAGTAAGCTCAATCACAATATGAGGATGGTGAAATTACCAGGTAACCTAAGAAAACCAACACACAAGCTTCATATAAATTTTAGAAAGAAAATGTTTGGACAGCCGCACTCGGTTGCCTTTATTTGGTAAAAGTAATCAAAACACCGCACATCACAGCAAAAATAGGGGCATACAGCTGACGTTTCGCACTTTCAATCAATGCTTACTCATAGCTTCATATAAACATGGAGCACTTGAATTTATTTTTCTTCACACATTCAGTCTTGCCTATTATTTGCATATCACATTCAATGCAAAAGCATTATTTTTTTTTCCAAACAACACCTGCCCAGGCACCCTTCCCTTCTTACCCCTCTGTTCCTTTTTGTTCCCCTCAACCTCACTATTGTTTGTATTTTGTATATTGTCCTGTATTAGCCTTAAGCCCTGTACACACGATCAGATATCTGATAGAATCTAATCCGATGGATTTTTTTGTCGGATATTCGATGAAGCTGACTTTCATCAGTCTTGCCTACACACCATCAGTCAAAAATCCGACGTGTCCAACGCGGTGACGTAAAACACTACGACGTGCTGGGAAAAATTAAGTTCAATGCATCCGAGCATGCGTCGACTTGATTCTGAGCATGCATGGATTTTTCTCCGATGGAGTTCCACACAGACGATTGTTTTTTTCTATCGTTTTTTTTATCTATAGGAACATTTTAAAACATGTTCTATTTTTTTTCACTGATGGAAAACAAACCGATGGGGCCCACACACGATCGGTTTGTCCGATTAAAATGGTCCATTGGTCCGTTTCATCAGACAAACTGATCGTGTGTACAGGGCTTAAGATACATTTTTGCAGTAACCTCCACAAGTAGGATGACCAGCTTTTGCCCAATCACCCTTTTTTTTACCTTCTTGTGTGTGTTTATCTAAGTTTGAGGATTTAGTAAAGTTATTCTTTAAAAAAAAAAAAAATAGCATTGTGTATCTATCAAATTGTGTAGTAACATGATATAAATAATATTGATAATAATGATTTTGTATTAAGATATCCAATAATATCATTGTCCGTGGAAACATTTTCAAAATTAAATATGAAAATATTATAAATTATGCATGTACATATGGTTCAGTGAAATGGTGTCATGTAAAAACCTAAGCTTCTACTTTGACACTGCAGAAGTAAATACAATTCTACAGCTGTAGTCATTTTGATTATCTTTAGAAATAATGATTTGCAATCACATCACAGTTCTTATATTCTTCCTTTGTGTTCATCTACTTTTGAAAATTAAATTCATCTTTATCATTGTACCTTTGAAGCCTTACAACAATCTGAATTCATCTGAGCTGAAAACAGTGACACTATTTCAATTTACAATTATATGCTGAGTGATGTTCTGTTGTTCCTGTTCTCTTATATAAGAATTCTTTGTAGTAAAAAGCCACAGTGCAAATTGTGTAGCTAATATATTAGACAGAAGTTCAAGATGTCCCGAAAGAAAGAAAGAATGTATAAAAAAATATGCCTTTCACTTGTGTATCTCAGACAATGGGGGTTATTTATTAAAGACAAATCCACTTTGCACTGGACGTATCCCAGTGTGCATGCTCCAAATTACGCCGCTAAGACTCATTGGCTTCGACGTGAACGTAATTAATGCCCAGCCCCATTCACGGACGAGTTACGCAAACGACGTAACGCGTGAAAAATTTGACGTGGTCCCGACATCCACACTTAACATTGGCTGCGCCATCTTTTTGGTGGTTTATCTTTACGCCTGAAAACGCCTTACGTAAACGGTGTATCTTTACTGCGATGGCCGGTATCTCGCTGATTTACATATTTTAGGCGTAAATCAGCGTACACGCCCCTAGCGGCCAGCGTAAATAGGCAGCTAAGATACGACGACGTAGGAGACTTACGCCGGTCGTATCTTAGCAACATTTAAGCGTATCTCAGTTTGAGCATACGCTTAAAGTTGCGACGGCGCGGATTCGGACTTACAACGGCTTATCTACTGATACAAACTAGCCAACTGATTTGTTTAACGTTAGTATAATCCATGTTTAAATATTGGCCATAGCAACACATGTACAATTATTACACACTGAAGGGGGCCTAAAGGGTCTTAAAGCCATTTGCCAAGAAAAAAGTTCTAAAACACACACATACTTAAAGAAAAAAAAACAAGGGCTCAAGTGTATGGAATTCCTTAGCTTCTGTGTTACTTTGCCTCTACTATTGTTTTTGGCTTTGGTCTGAGCAAAGTAGTCAAGCTTTGCTCTTTGAACATTTCATATATATTAAAAATGGATATTAGCTTGGCAACAAGAACTAGGGCATTGTATTTACAGAATGTTTAGCGTCTAAACTTGAGTATTATGCTCAGCCTAATTTTAAAAGCAATATTATGACCCATAGGTGTGCACAGCCTATTGCATTAGGGTGTGCACCCCAAAGCATATATGTGTGCATTTGTCTGTATTTGCTCAATCCGTCTTGTTCATTTGAGTACTGAAGTACTAGGCCTGTGGCAGAGGCCCGAGCCAGGCCTGTGGCAGAGGTCTGTTTCTCCCAGCAACCTAAAGTGATATTTCGACCGCCAGGCTTGTGGCCAAAGTCTGTCCGGAGGCACTTCACCCACTCTGGCTAGAGTGACAACGTTTGTTACATTGCTACTGAAAGCAGGCTTGCCTTCATCATCATCCAGGGCCTGTTACCGCACTTGTTCTTCTGCTTCATCAACCTTTCCTATCCTACTACATGTTGATGTTGGCCGTGTTGTGCCTTGGAATAAAGCATTTGAAAAACCCTATGGATAACTGGACATTCGCTCACTACTACTCACTGCTACTACCCCTAGACATACTACAAGGTAACCTAATATGCCGGTCCCAAAAACAACCAGCGGCTCCTGAATGGGGTAGCGCTACACTTATATAGAGAGATATATGTATATTGTGTCAGAGCATTACCCTGCCAAGGTCTAGAAGGAGCTTGTGACCCAGAATTCTCAACCGGATGGGTTGAGGGGCTCCAGGGAGCTTGTGACCTAAAGAGGAAACTGGCTTTTCAGTTTCTTCCTTTCTTAGAAAAGTCCACTTAGACCTGGAGCCCAGGGATTTCTGAGAGATCCGGGTGGGATGAAATGCCCAGTCCTGGGTCCTGATTTTGAGAAGTGCCAGCATACTGATTGGTCATGTGTGTGCTGGGCTTTTAGTAGCAACCTGACCATAGTTCTGGGCTTCACCCCAGCAGATAGGAAGTCTAAGTACCAGGAGTCAGGGGGGCTCCACGGGGGAGCCATTGCAGCAAGAGGCTGCTAGCTATATGCACCAAGGTGGTCGGCGTAAATAGTCTGTATGAGACAGACAAGGGCCTAGCAGCAGTGCTGCAAGTGCCAGCCAACTAGGCTGAATGTCGTTCTGTTTATGGAAAAAGGAAACCCCTGAAGGACCTTGAAGGAAAAAGGAAACCCCTACGAGGGAAACCTATGTCTGTTTGATAAACTTGTTTTTAATATCAATGTGCAAACAAAGCACTTAAAAAGAAGAATCAGCAAGTGGCATGACCTTGAAACGCTCTACATTTGATGCTAGTCCTTTACGATATAGATATATATATATATATATATATATATATATATATATATATATATATATATATACACACACACACAGCTCATCGCTACTGCCCTACCATTATGGTGGAGTGCTTATGGTAATGTCCCTTTAAGAACTGATGCAGGCCCAGACAACTCTGTCCCTCTTTTAGCAACGTGTAATGCAAGGTTGGCCATTGGCCTCTCACCACTCTGTGTCAGTGGGGGGTCTCCTTTATCCTCCTTTATCTCCTTTATCCTCTATCCAAAGTTTCATCAAAGTCATAAGGGAAATTGCATGACCTTCTTGTCACTTTAAATACTTTGGCCCAGATTCACATACACTTAATATTGCACTGCGTAATTGAAATACTCTACGCTGCCGTATTTTACCAGGCTCTACACCGAATTCTGGTAGATTTTTGCCCGTACGCTACGGCGGCGTAGTCTATTTCTCGCCGCGTAATCAAAATACGAGATTAGGGGGCGTGAAGCATTTAAATTAAGCGCGTCCCCGCGGCGATCGAACTGCGCATGCTCCGTTCAGAAATTTCCCGCCGTGCATTGCGCGAAATCACGTCGTTACGTCATTCGTTGTTTGAGTAGTGTCGTTTACGAACATTCCTATTCCCGGACGACTTACGTAAAAAAAAATAAAAGACGTCGGAAAACGTAGAATTTCGACGTGGGAACGACGGCCATACTTAACATGGGCTGTCTAATATTAGAGCAGCAAAAAGCTGGTATAGTGTTACGCAAAAAAAAGATGACTAAAGGTGCCGTAAGAGATTGCGAATGAAGATCGTAATTTCGGGGATCGCCGGCAAAAGCTCATTTGCATACCCAGACGCGGAAAACGATGGGAAGTCCACCCAGTGGCCGCAATTTTATTGCAGCGTAGATCCGAAGGCGTATGAACACGTAATCCAGTCGAATTGAAGCCTGCAGCCGTCTATTCATGGTTTGAGGTTTTCAACTAGCTAGAAAACGCGCGTAATTGGAAATTACTCCAGTCTAACACCAGTTAGACAGGCGTAATGGCTCTCTGAATCTGGGCCTTTGTGTGGACAAAGATGGTCCAAACAAACTTTTCTTTACTAATTGCTGCACTGGCTATAAGCACTGTATGTACTGCATGTAGCTTCAGCTACATAAAGTGCTGGGTACACAGATTTCCCATCTCACACCCAGAACAATGCAGAGTCGGTCTGAGTGGCACTCAGCCTTTCATAGGCAGCTTTGTATTCTGTGAATTGTTCTGGGTGCGTGTGAGATTATTTACAGTGATGGAAAACAGGGAAATCAGATTGAAATATTATTGATCAAAAGTAGCAGTGCTCTGCATCAGCTACATTTGATACATAAACAATAGTTATATCTGGTAAAGGTAAAAGCCAAAAAGTGTGTTCTTATACACAAGGGCTTTGGTTTAGGCCTCGTACACACGACCGAGGAACTTGTCGTAAATGAAACATCGTTTTCCTTGACGAGTTCCTTGTTAGACTTGACAAGCTTTCTTTGCGTACACACAGTCAAGAGCAAATCTCGTCGTTCTCAAACGCAGTGACGTACAACACATATAACGGCAGGGGAATTTCGATTTCACTGGCACAACCCTTGGGGTGGCTTTTGCTAATCTCATGTTACTGCGTGTTAATAAAAGTTTGGTGAGAGACGATTCGCGATTTTCAATCTCCATTACAAACGCTACTTTTACCGAAGGTGCGCTCCCGTCTCATACTTAATTCTGAGCATGCGCGGGTATCTAAGCATACACACGAATGTGTTTCTCGTCGAAAACCAGCCAGACGAGAAACACGACGAGGAAATTGAGACTCCCGACGAGAAAAAGGAGAACTTGTTCTCTTTTTTTCTCGTCGAGTTCTACGTCAGTTTTCTGGATGAAAAGCATACACATGACCGTTTTCCTTGGCAAAAAAGCTCTGCCACCAAGTTTCTTGATGGATTCTGTCGAGGAAAACGTTCGTGTTTACAAGGCCTTACTTAAAGGAAATAGGCTGTTCACTTTGCAAGGGAATTTGCCCCAGAGCTTTGACAAACAGCATTTTTGATGGCACTGGTTGGATGATGAAATAGATAGATATATATTCCCATGCTATTATGAAAATTATGGTAAGTAATAAAACTTTTGCAGGCACCGAAAAGGGGCCAGTCCATACCTATATGAGAAATAAATGTAAATAAATGGTGCCACGCTGTTCAAAAATTATGGTTAAACTACAATAATGAATGCCACGCAGGAGTAACAGCAATAATGAAAATAAGTGCTCAAAAAGATATTCAAATTAAACAAATATATATATCCAAAAAATGGTTGGATGATGGACGTCAGCAAAGTTTCACACTGTTCACTAAGCTCTATTGGAAATTCCCCTGCAAAGTGAAACTTTCTACCTAGGAGAATAGTAAACAATATTTTGGATGGCATTTTAATAAAAGGAGCAAAGAATACTGGATATCATATGAGATTAGGGGAGAACCTGTAGCAGAAGTCAGTATAGTGGACTAATACAGAACATTGTTCCTTTAAGAATAGCTTAAATATAATTTGTAAGTTATATACTTTTGTGCATTTATAAAAATTAAAGTATAGTTTTTGCAGCCCTTGTTAAAAACATCAGTGATTGCTGAAAACAGCTCATGCTTCCCAGAAGGTGTGGAATTTGTCACAAATGCCATTTCTTGACGCTGATTTATGTACTTTTATCTCCAGGACAGAAGACACATCCTTGGGATGCTTCAGTACAACAACAATTTATCTATTTGTACACAATGATAGGGCTACAGAAATTTACAACTGAGAAATAAAGCCTTCACATAACGTCACCGAGATATGTCTCCAAGTTTTATATGCTTGCAAGGCAATCAGTTACAGATATGTCAGCGCTAGAAAATAATACGAGCTATCAACTTTTCATTTCTGGACTGGATTTTTTATCCTCAATCGTTAAAGTGGAGTTTCCATCCCAATTTTTTTTTCATTATTGTGCTCATTAGACCTAAAAAAGGAAAATCATTTTTTTTTATTTATTTTTTTACTCATCTGGAAATGCCTGTTGCTATGCTGTCCCACAAAATCTGCCTTTGAAATCACCTTGGATTCTGACATCATCTCCCTCTAATGCTCCTGGGAAATGTGTGTCATCATTTCCCAGGATGCAGTGCGCTCCTTATCACTCCCTATCCAAGACTTCCAGGAAGTAAGTGCTTGTTTGCTTCACCATGCCCACAAGCAAAATGACAACTGTGTAGACATAGTTTTATAAACTATCTTTTTTAAATAACTATGCGGAGCGGTGGCGGATTGTAAAATAGTAAGTGACCGGATTTATAGTATAAAAACGCATAATGAAAGGACATACATTTAAAAAATGCTAATTGTGGTTGGAACTCCGCTTTAAGAGATTATAGGATTAAAAATAAATTCAGAATAGGCTAAATGTATTAATTTCTTCAAATCAGAAACCAAAATATTAAAATAATATGTATACTCAATGCTTCATCTTTATGGTTCAACACATAGGGGGTTATTTACTAAAGGCAACTCCTCTTTGCACTACAAGTGCAAAGTGCACGTGAAATTTCAGTCGCTGTAGATCCGAGGGGGACATGTAAGGAAAATAAAAAACAGCATTTAAGCTTGCATATGATTGGATAATAAAATCAGCAGAGCTTCCCCTTGCTTTAGACAGCGACTGCACTTCCAAGTTCACTTTGCACTTGTAGTGCAAAGTGGATTTGCCTTTTGTAAATAACACATGTAAATGTAACACATGCAGTATGTGTGGTGACATATATGTGTCTATGGGTGGCAGAGGCTTCTGTACTGAAAGTGTGTTTACTGTGTTCTCCCAGCGCAGAGACCTTCCTGTGCTGATTCCCCCATCAACATAGTAAAGTGTTAATTGGGAATCCCTCCTGCGGTGCTATTGTTTTTTCCCGAATGGGGGGGGGGCGTGGGGAGCTACACACAGTAGCACACAGTGATTGTTGCTAGCGGCTATAGATGCTGGCATCATTTGCATAACAAATTCAGCATGCTGGTTTTACCCAAGTTGATCGATCAATCAACTTGGGTGCAATCAACTTACCCATACATGGTTCAAATTTCGACTGGTTCCTGCTAAAAAAGGCAGAGATTAGAACTGTCTATGGCTGGCTTTAAACAGATCCCTGTCTTTAATAATAATCGGGAGCCAGGCAGGCGGGCTCCTGATCATGTGACCACTGTGACAGCTAATCAAAGTGGCCACATGATCAGGCAGACCCAGGGCCAGACTGGCCTACCAGGATATCGGGACATTTCCCGGTGGGCCTGCATGCCCTTGTGCCGCTTTGAGCTACACCGTGGCTGCAGCGTAGCTCAAAACAGAGTCACGCTGTGTTGCAGATCCGAGTGTGAAATGTTCGGCCGCGCTGTGACAAAAGTCCCGCTCTCCTCCTAGACCAGCTTGTGTGATAGACGCAGAAGGGTGGGAATTTTGTCACAGCGCGGCCGAAAATTTCACACTCGGCTCCGTGACAGAGTGGGAGATGCTCTCTATGTTGACTGGTGAGGTGGCAATGAATGGCACAGTAAATCGGCAATGAGTGACACAGTAAATCGGCAATGAATGGCATGGTGAGGTAGCAATGGTGGGCATGGTAAGGTGGCAGTGATGGGCACGGTGAGGTGGCAGTGATGGGCACGGTGAGGCGACAATGATTGGCACAGTAAGGCAGCAGTGATGGGTACAGGAAGGTGGCAGTGATGGGCACAGTAAGGCTGCAATGATAGGCAGCAATGCTGGGCATTGTAAGGTGGCAATGATGTGCACAGTGAGGTGGCAATGAAGGGCATCTTGAGGTGGCAGTGTAGGGCACAGTAAGGCTGCAATGATGGGCACAGTGAGGTAGCAATGATGGGCACGGTGAGGCGGAAATGATTGGTACAGTAAGGCTGCAATGATGGGCACAATGAGGCGGCAGTGATGGGCACGGTGAGGCGGCAGTGATGGGCACAGTAAGGCTGCAATTATGGGAACAGTAAGGCTGCAATGATGGGCACGGTGAGGCTGCATTGATGGGTAGTGAGGCTGCATTGACAAACACAGTGAGGCTGCATTGACAGGCACAGTGAGGTTGCATTTACGTGCACAGGAAAGGCAGCAATGATGAGCACGCTGAGGCGGCAATCATGGGCATGGTAAGGCTGCAATGATGAGCACCGTTAGGCTGCAATGATGGGAACTGTGAGGCTGCAATGATGGGCATGGTGAGGCTGCAATAATGGTCACAGTGAGGTGGCAGTGATGGGCACAGTAAGGCTGCAATGAAGGGCTCTTGTATCATGTCTGCAGTCTCTAACCATCTCTTGTATCATGTCTACATTCTCTTACCATCTTTAGTATCATGTCCTCATTCTCTAATCATCTCCTGTACCATGCCCACAGCCTCTAACCATCTCTTGTATCATGTCCACAACCTCTGACCATCTCTTTTGTCTTATATCATGTCTGCAGTCACTGAGGGAGCATTGCCGGGATGGGGGTCATGGGAAAAGTCAGACATGTGTGGACTGTGGAGAGATGACTATAGGAAAATCAGAGACACCAAGCTGGAGCCAACTGACTGATCGCTGCACGGTGCACCTGAGAGGAGGTCAGTGACAGCGCCGCGAGGCTAGTCTGAAGGGGGGGTCACTGATGTAGGGGGGAGTGAATACAATAATGTAAGGGGGCACTGATATAAAGGTTCCCCCCTATATCAGTAATCCCCCCTTACCTTAGTGTATTTTTTCTGTGGAAGGTGGTCTCTGGTCACCATAGTCCCCCCACATTCCCAGAGTCCCAGGTGTCCCACTTGATGATCGCTCCACTTTTACTACTTTTAACTGAAATTTGCTGATATATATGTAGTGCCTGGTTACTTCCAAGTACCCGTGCTATTGAAGTTTAGAGGGTGATCAGGGTGTTAGTAGACTCTGATCCAAATTTTTATGTTCAAAACAGGGTCTCTGTCTCAGCTTGGCTGTGCTGTGGGCTCATTCTGTCGTTGCTGGGGTGATGTTCCACGATAGGAGGCAGCAGTGGTGTCAGTGCTTTTTCCCGGCAGCTAATCAGGAGGGAGTTTCCTCGCTGGGCATGCTGGGAGAGGGTATTTATGGGACAGACGCCATTGAGTCTGGGTCTTATTGTCCAGCGTGGCACCCACCTTTAGGGTGGCCACATCACGGCGCCCCGGCGTTATGGCCTACCTGGCTGGGGCGTGCGTGCCACACGATGTTCCTGGTTCCGGGACCATGTTGGTCCGGAACATTTGAGCAGTGGCGGGGACCCAGTGATCGACTGGGTTCACTATCCCAAGCGGTATAGCTGTTCGGTGGGGAGTCCATCTGCGGAGAGCCAATGAGAGGCTGGCGATCCAAAAGGATTACGTCAAACCACCGGGGATCAAGCCCACTGAGGCAGGGTTCACACTAGTGCGGTGCGTATTTCAGCTCTGTTATCTCTGCAGATAGATAAAGGAAAGTGTTCAGCAGATTAGCTCAGTTTTTGCTGCGAATTTGGAGACCTGGGAGAAGTTCCGGGTGAGAGGAGAGTGGGGGAGAAGTGTTTTGAGCTGAATGAGAAAAATTCCTGAAGAGAACTGAACACATCTGCGAATCAGCTGCGTACCCATAGAAGATAATGGGCCTGAATTCGCACCTGAGCCGCACCGCAAGGCATAAAATCTGCACACGTTTTTTCTGAAATGCGCAGTGCGAATGCATCGTACATATGTGAACCATCCTCATTGAAAACAATGTATTTAGAAATGTTCTGCGTATTAAATGCGGTTTAAGCCCCACCTAATTCGCATAGGTGTGAACCCAGCCTGAAGGATTGATCACCTGTCAGTCGGTACTTGGGCGACAATAAGAAGGAGATCCAGGCGTAAGTCTTCAAGGAGAATTGTCTCCGTAATTGCAATCAATGAGGGCCGTGGCAGAGGTTTCTCCCTGAGTTAATACCAGGAGGGTCTGTGGCAGAGACTTTTCCTCAAATTCAAGTTCATACCAGGAGGGTCTGTGGCAGAGACTTTTCCCAGAAAAGGTTTGAGTGGTACTCCAGCTGCCAGGTCAGTGAGAGAGGCCTGCCCGGGTACGCAAAACCCACTCAGGCAGGAGTGGTGCAGAAAGTGTTCATATGGGAGCAGCACTGTTTCCAAATACTACGCCTTAATCTGCTGTTCTCCTTCTTCCTTCGAATCTATCCTTTCACCACCAGTTCATTGTTTTTACCCAGCTGGGTAATAAAGAGCGCAGCAAAAGACACCTGTTGTGGACATTCCTTTACTACTGCTATATGCACCATACACCCCTAGGAATTCGGAGAGCCACGAGGTAAATGTGCCACCCAAAACAAACCAGCAGCTCCTCCGGGGGTACTGCTACATATATATATCCCTAGCCCTATGTGCTTTCATACCTGTCTTATCTATATATCTACATATAATACACTCTTTAAATGTGCTTTAAAATGTATGATTTTCCCTTTTAAGTACAAGAAAAAAATGCTGTTATGCCGTTGGGCTGGTAAAATAATGCTATGGGGCTGGTATGTCATTTTTTCCTGGGCTGGTTTTTATTTCCAGTCCAGCCCTGGACAGACCTTCCTGCTCCCTGGGCATAATAGCTCAGTTAAAGGGATGTCAGGCTAGGCAGGAAGGGCTTAACCACTTTCCAGGTGACAATTTAAAAACAGCACTGATTAGGCAGTTATTTGTCTGAGCACCATCCAAAAAAAAGCACAGGCGCTGTGGGCCCCAGGCAGCTTCAGCATTGGAACTGCTGGCTGTCAAGGACAGTGAAATATCACAGGTGTTAACAGACCCCTCATGTCTCACTTTTGGGACAAAGAAAAGGAACTGAGAATAGAGATTCCACAGTCCCTTTCTCTGCAGCCTCAGCTCCTATGGACAGTGAATAAATGGAAAGTGCTGAACGGTTTCCTGTTCAATCACAAACTGAAGCATAATAAACACAGTTTACTGTGCTTCAGTTATGAATGGACATAGGAGTGATCTGTACCAATCACGTACTGTATTCATTCAAAAAAGAAAGAGGCTGGTAAATATGTCTCCATCCTAAAACATTGTACTTGGCCTCTCCATAAACTGCCATTATAAATGTCAAGTGCCCTAGGTCAAGGATTTTGTGGCCAGCAGCAAATCTGTCCCTGCCTGCAAACTGAAATCCATTTCTGTTTCTTACAGGTGCAAGCAGTGTAAACCAGCTTGGTGGGTTATTTGTGAATGGACGCCCCTTGCCCACATGTAAGAGGAAGAAGATTATAGAACTTGCATCAAATGGAGTGCGAGCCTGTGATATTTCCAGGATGCTGCAGGTAAATTTCCTTTGCCCAGTTTTTGCTTTAATTTGCACCCCATTAAACCTTTCTACTGGAGAGCTTAAAGTGTAACTGCACTTTTGTTAAGAAAAAAACATTCCCCCCTGGGTGATCTATGTACATTGCATATTCGTACCGTTTGTTATTCTGAAGAAATCCATGTGTGTCTGTCTGTGCCTCTGTGCCATTGGGTGTAATGGGAGTGGTTTCATAATTATCAGTCAGCTGTAGCACCTGCAGGATACTAAGGATGAAAGCTGCTGGGCCTGCATCCCTGTAGATGTGTTTCTATTGGAAGTATCTCACCAAAAAGGAAATTTTTGTTGCAGGGGATGCCTGAAACCTGACTTGTATCTTAGGCAGACTTCTGAGAAAATTGGTGAGGCAATCATACAAGAAGGAAATTATGTTTCTGAGTAATGGTCAGTACACATTCTGTGTACAGAACAACTCCAGGTAGCCATATTGCATTGCATTTATAGAAAATTACATTGGCTGCAGATTGAAAAGGAGAGATCATTTTAATAACATTCAATTACAATATGACTTGTATTGCAATTGTTCACGCAATTTTATTTTTTCTTTATTTGCTAATTTTTTCCCCACAAAAGTGGAGTTACCCTTTAACCACTTAATCATGGACGTCCTCCCAGAATCGCGTGCACACATCACGGATCGCAGTAAATTGTCGCTAATAGGGGCCGATTACCACGTAATCGCTCCGTCCAATGACAGAGCAATCACATGTAAACAAACCGGAGTCATTTGATGACACACGCCAATACTCAGTAAAACCCACACACGAATACTCTGCAATACCCACGCGCCAATACTCTGCAATACCCACGCCCGAATAGTCTGCAATGCCCACGCATCAAAACTCTGCAATACCCCTGCGCCAATACTCTGCAATACCCACGCACCAATACTCTGCAATACCCCCTGCGCCAATACTCTGCAATACCCCTGCACCAATAATCTGCAATACCCCGCGCCAATACTCTGCAATACCCATGCACCAATACTCTGCAATACCCATGCACCAATACTCTGCAATACCCCCCACAAATACTCTGCAATACCCCCGCACCAATACTCTGCAATACCACCGCACCAATACTCTGCAATACCCCCCCACAAATACTCTGCAATACCCACGCACCAATACTCTGCAATACCCCCCCACAAATACTCTGCAATACCCCCGCACCAATACTCTGCAATACCCCCGCACCAATACTCTGCAATACCACCGCACCAATACTCTGCAATACCCCCCGCACAATACTCTGTAATACCCCCACACAATACTCTGCAATACCCCACACAATACTCTGCAATACCCGAAAAATACTTTGTAAAAAAATGCTTTTTAACCACTTCCCGCCCGTCGGCCTACATATGACGTCCTTGATTTTGTACAGGGGTATCTGAATGATGCCTGCAGCTACAGTCATCATTCAGATATCCTCTTTTTCAGCCGGCGATTCTCTACACCATAACAATGATTATGTCGGCTGTTTCACCTCTTGATCGTTCTCACAGGAAGCGAAAGGGGACATCCCCCCTCCCGTCGCCCTCCGTTGCTTCTTCCGACTCACCGCTACGATTGAAGCCAGTGTCGTTTTTTTATTTTTATTTCAGGCTTCCCAGCCTAGAGGTGAGATGTGGGGTCTTATTGACCCCATATCTCTCTGTAAAGAGGACCTGTCATGCTATATTCCTATTACAAGGAATGTTTACATTCCATGTAATAGGAATAAAAGTGATCAAAACATTTATTTTTGGGGAAAAACATGTCAAACTAAAATAAATAAAGTAAAATTAACAATACATTTTTTTTTTAAAGCGCCCCTGTTCCCGTGTGCTCGTATACAGAAGCGAACGCACACGTAAGTCCCGCCCACATATGAAAACGGTGTTCAAACCACACATGTGAGGTATCGCTGCGAACGTTAGAGCGAGAGCAATCATTTTGGCCCTAGACCTCCTCTCCACCTAAAAACATGTAACCAGTAAAAATATTTAAAGCGTCACCTATGGGTATTTTTATGTAGCGAAGTTTGGCGCCATTCCACAAGCGTGTGCAATATTGAAGGGTGACATGTTCGGTATCTATTTACTCGGCATAACATCATCTTTCATATTATGCAAAAATATTGGGCTAACTTGAATTTTTTTGGACCGCCATTGTATTCTCTAGGGTCTTTGCTAAAAAAGCATATATAATGTTTTGGGGTTGGGGTTCTATGTAATTTTCTAGCAAATAAATTATGATTTTTACATGTAGGAGAGGAATGTCAGAATTGGTCTGGGTGTTCCAGAACGCCTGATGGCGCTCCCTGCATGTTGGGCCTCTGTATGTGGCCACGCTGTTTAAAAGTCTCACACATGGTATTGCCATACTCGGGAGGAATAGCAGAATGTGTTTTGGGGTGTAATTTGTGGTATGCATATGCTGTGTGTGAGAAATAACCTGCTAATATGAAAATTTTGTGGAAAAATAATTGATTTTGCAAAGAATTGTGGGAAAAAAATACAACTTCAAAAAACTCACCATGCCACTTTTCTAAATACCTTGGAATGTCTTCTTTCCAAAAAGGGGTCATTTGGGGGGTATTTGTACTTTTCTGGCATGTTAGGGTCTCAAGAAATGAGATAGGCCATCAGTACTTCAGGTGTGATTAATTTTAAGATATTGGCACCATAGCTTGTGGACTCTATAACTTTCACAAAGTCCAAATAATATGCACCAACTTGTACTTATTTTTACCAAAGATATGTAGCAGTATAAATGTTGGCCAAAATTTATGAAGAAAAATTACAAATTTGCTAAATTTTATAGCAGAAACAAAGAAAAATTCATTTTTTTACAGAAATTTTTCTTTTATAGCGCAAAAAATAAAAAACCCAACAGTGATTAAATACCACCAAAAGAAGGCTCTATGTGTGGGAAAAAAGGACAAACATTTAATTTGGGTACAGTAATTGTCATTCAAAATGTGAGAGCACCGAAAGCTGAAAATTGGTCATTAACCTCCCTGGCGGTATTATTATTTCAGATTTTAGATGCTGAAACCGGTACCATTACTTGCAAGGAAATTTGGCGTTTTTAACTGTAGGCCTGGAATTCTTAGGAATAACTCACGTAAATCTGACCAAACAAGAGTCTGAGGCCGCGTACACACGATCGAATCTATCTGCTGGAAACGGTCCGGCGGACCGTTTCAGCAGACAAATTCGATCGTGTGTACGGGCGGACAGACGGGTTTTTCCAGCAGACAGATTTTAAAGCATGCTTTAAAATCTGTCTGCTGGGAACCCGTCTGTCAGACATGTCTGCTGGTTAGTAGTAGTACGCTAACCAGCAGACATATCTGTCCGCACATGCGTCGAATGGATTCGACACATGCGCGGAAGTGTTTTACTTCCTGGTGACGTGGCGGCGTCAACGTCACCGCCACGTCACCGCGATGTCTGCCAGCAGAGATTTTGGTTTGATCGTGTGTACACGATCAAACCAATGTATCCCAGCAGACAAATCCGATCAAAGCGGGCTGTCAGACCGATTTGATTGGATTTATTTCATGGTGTGTACGCGGCCTAATAGGCATCCCGGGTATGATTTTTTTTTAAAACAAAATTATAATATAATAAATAATTATAAATAATTATAACAAATAATAATGTAATTATAATAACAATTATTCAATAATGTAATCAACTCAAAATCACTGAAATGTACTCAGTTGCAGAATTGCCGCTGTCATTACTTCTATTTTTTTGGCGAATTTCCCCACAAATCGCTATCGCTCAATTCTGCAAGTGATTATAATTTATTATCGCTTTTTTCTAGCTGCTCTAAAACCATTTTTGACATAAAGGGACACTTTTGGTTGCTATGGACAATCTACAGTTTGCAGGCAGAAAGAACAGTTTTTATTTTATAAAAGAACATGCAGGGCACTGGGCAGACCACTAGGGACAAGGGGGGTGTGTATTTATTACATACAGTACTGTAATCTATAAGATTACAGTATACTGTATGCAATGTGCTTGTTTACCCTTTTGAATTTGGCGCCGTTCTCCGCCCCCATGTGTAGTAACGTCGCAGGGAACGGAGATCGGCAGCACACAGAGGCACTGTTTGAATCGAACGAGCACCCGCTCGCTCACACAGCGCGGATGCATCGCTGGATCCAGGGACAAGGTAAGTAAACCTTGCCTATGAACAATGCAAAGCGAGCCCGAGTCTGACTTGGGGTTACCGATCGCAGAACAGAAATGTAACCCCGAGTCAGACTCGGGAATACCGCCAGGAGGGTTAAGGGTGTTTAAGTGCCCAGTGGTCAAGTGGTTAAAGCTGAATTCCAACTTTCTTTTCACTAGAAGGTTGGCTTTGGCCAATTATGGCTCAGGGGGTTTAGTACACGCCCCACACTATGAAAGGCCGCCTGCAGGTCGGCCTTAAGTAGTGAGTTCCGGCACTGGTTAGAGATCAGTCAGAGAGAGAGAGAGTGTAATTTTTTCTAGGTAGATAGAGCAGGCAGGCAGGCAGGTTAGTCAGTTAATGTTACAGTGTGTTACAGTGTGTAGAGGATATATACATCCCAGGTGTTGTACATATATTTATACACTGTATAGCTTAGCTAGATCAGTTCTTCCTAATTTACTGGCAGGTAGTTGATTGTGCTAGCTGCAGTATTCTCACGTGGTGTATTGCCTGTGTCCTCTGCAGTGTGCACCATAAAGCTACACAGGCATACTTTAGACACCCAGCAGGTACAATATTTAAAGGAATTTTTCTTTTTTTTTAATTTAAGCATCATGATGCTTAAAGGGTCACTAAAGGAAAAAAAATGGGCTGAAATGACTGTTTACAGGGTATAGAGACATAAAAGTTAACTGATTGCTTTTAAAGATGATTAAAAATAGATAAAAATCAATCATATGATCAACCTACAGTTCTAGTTTAGTTTTTGCAGTTATTTCTTGTCTCTCTGATGTACAGAGCCACAGAGCCAATAGAGGGCAGTGATGGTTTGTCTTAAACCCCTCAGCAACAACCCAGTTTCAGTTTACACACAGTAATTACACCTCCTTGATTAGTGACCACAGTGAGAAACCTCCCAGCACTGTGGTTATAAGGAAACAGACAACCAGGAAGTGTGGAGATCAGAGCAGAATTACAGAAACATCAAAGCAAAAAACGAACAATGAGGACATGAAAACAGCACTGCAGTAAGGTAAAGGAAGCTATTTAGCTAAAAAAAAATGTTCCTTTAGTGACCATTTAAATAAAAAAATAAAAAAATAATTTAAATATTTTACCTGCTGGGTGTATATAGTATGCCTGTGAAAACGTCTTTGAGAAACCGGGTCTTGCCCCAGGGAACATGTATCAATGGATTTTTTTTTTTTAAATGGTCGTTTTTTCTGGAGCCGTGTTTTTAATGATGCTGCGTCATTAAAATCACTGCTCCAGAAAAAACGACAGTTTTAAAACTTTTTTCCATTGATACATGTTTCATGGGGCAAGATCAGGGTTCTCAAAGAAGTTTTCCGACAATAACTTGCATATGGGGCTTTAAAATTAGCAATTTTGAATTCGAACTGTCGAGTCCCACTGACGTCAATGGGGTTCTAAATGTTCGGTCCGTTCGAAGGTTCTGGTGCAAATCGAACGCGGGGGTGTTCGGCTCATCCCTAATCATGAATTGTATCAGTCTTGTTTTTGAAGTGAATAGCAGTCCCCGGGGCGGTGAGTGAGTCAGTGGGAAGAGGCGTTGCAGGATGAAGTAGAAAGTTGAAGGTAGAGAAGAGTTGACAGGGACTAGATAAGAAGGTGTTAAAAAGAGTGGTAAAATAGGTCGGCTTGGCAGTGTGGAGGAAAGTAGGGCTGGATTAAGAGCATCATGTGCTTGGTGCTGAAGATTTTAGTGGACCTTTTAATGGGCACCCTTCTGCTTTCCAAGAGCCTGTGCTGGAATTCCACTCTTACTCAAAAGGCGCAGCCGCACAGGCATAACACTAGGGAAGCCTGGCATTTGATTTGCCAGGTTTCCGTAAGGGCCGTGCATCAGCCTGCACGATGAGCTGAAAAAGTGCAGCTGCACAGGCCTAACACTATGGAAGCCCTGGATTTCTATAAGAGCTCTGCATTAGCATGCCCCAGGCTTCTGGTAGGACTGCTCATACAGTGCCCATTATCAATCCCACCCCCCTACCCAGGTGCTGCATGTGGAATGCAGGGCCCGGCAGCGGAGATCTCTTCCCGTTGGCCCATGGCTTTCCATGAGCAGTCTGTGCTTTCTAGGTGGCTGGGCCTATATTAAGGTAGGGACCTGGAGCTGCAGCTCCAATAGCTACGTTACTACGTTAATTCAGCCCTAGAGGAAAGAATAATATTTTTGGAGGGCAGATTTGTATTGGTTGAAGTCTTTGAGAGACATAGGCCGCGTACACACAACCAAATAATCTGCTCAAATCGGTCTGCTGGCTGTTTTGGTTTAATCGCTGTACACACAATCAAACCAAAATCCCCGCCGGCAGACAGCGCGGTGACGTGGCGGTGACGTTGACGCCGCCACGTCACCGCACCAGGAAGTAAAACACTTCCGCGCATGCGTCACATCAATTCGACGCATGTGTGGGCAGATATGTCTTTAATGCAGGCTTTAAAATCTGTCTGCTGGAAAAACCTGTGTGCTCGCCCGTACACACGATCGAATCTGTCTGCTGAGACGGTTTGTCAGACCGTTTCCAGCAGATAGATTTGATCGTGTGTACGCAGCCTTAGTCTTGTGCCACAGACGCTCAAGAGCACGACTATGTTTTTTGAGAATTCTAGTGTCATCTGTTAGCCAGGGTTGTAGGGGTTGAGGCCTGATTCTGTATGTAGTGAGGGGAGCGAGCTTGTCCACGGTGGAGGACAGGGATGTATTGTAGATGGAAGTGGCTTAGTTGGGGCAGGACAGGGGTGAGGTTTTGTCATAGAGGTGGTCAGTAGCAGAATAGAGGAAATATTGTCTTGCAAAAATTATTTTTTCAGATGTGTCTATAGACAATGTCCTGTTTAATATATAATATGTTCTATGTTAAGTTCAATATAACGAAAAAGGCACCTTTTTCTGTGTTGACTAGGGATGAGCCGAACACCCCCTGCGTTCGGTTCGCACCAGAACGTTCGAACAGACCGCCCGTTCGATCGAACATTTAGAACCCCATTGAAGTCTATGGGACTTGAAAGTTCAAATTCAAAAACGATCATTTTAAAGACCAATATTCAAGTTATTGTTGGAAAACATCTTTGAGAACCCGGGTCTTGCCCGACGGAACATGTATCAATGGAAAAAAAGTTTTAAAACTTTTAAAACTCCTTTTAAAACTCCTGAAAAAATTACATTTTTTAAAACTTTTTTCCATTGATACATGTTCCCTCGGGCAAGACCCGGGTTCTCAAAGATGTTATCACAGGTATAGACACCCAGCAGGTACAATATTTAAAGGAATTTTGAATTTTTTTTTAATTTAAACATTATTAAAATCACTGCTCCGGGAGCAGTGATTTTAATGATGCTTAAATAAAATAAAAAAAAATAAAAAATTCCTTTAAATATTGTACCTGCTGGGTGTCTATACCTGTGATAATGTCTTTAAATAGCACAATCACCTGCCTGCCAGTAAATTAGGAAGAACTGATCTAGCTAAGCTTTACAGTGTATACATATATGTACAACTCCTAGGGATGTATATATATCCTCTACACACTGTAAATTAAGCTAAACTGACTAGCCTGCCTGCTCTATCTAGCTATATAAAAAGACTATCTCTCTGATCTCAGTTCAGCGCTGGAACACACTACATGAGGCTGCCCAGCAGGCGACCTTATATAGTGTGGGGCGTGTGCTAAAGCCCTGAGCCATAATTGGCCAAAGACACCCTGGCTTTGGCCAACTATGGCTCTCTGTTTTTTGCGTGCTGTGATTGGCCAAGCATGCAGGGTCATAGTGCATGTTTGGCCAATCATCAGCGTGCAATGCCACAGTGAATTATGGGCTCTTGCGCGTCACTCGAATTTGGCGCAAACGACCCGTTTTGTTAGAAATTCGTCGAACGAATGAACAGACAATGTTCGAGTCGAACATACGTTCGAATCGAACGCGGAGCTCATCCCTAGTGTTGACCAATACTTGTTTTAGAGCAACTAGTGTTACTTAAGATAAAAAGTACATACTTTACGCTTTGATTGGCCCATTTATATTAACATTAAAATTACATTTCTATTACAATAAAAATCTATGTGCTATTTTGTACTTTTTTGCTTTCAAAGTGTTAATAAAGGATTACCAAGGAGTTAAATAGATAACTTGCAAGAATGCTTTAATTGAGATCATAGGCAGAGCAAGCAGGTTATAAATGAACCAGAGATTTACAATGTATAATATACCGTAAATAGCATTGCAACATTGTAATTCTTCTTGACTGAAGGCTATTCTGTTAGTGTCACTTGACACAGAAGTAGCTAGTTCTACATGATGTGATATTAAACAAGTCCTGGATGTCAAAATGAAATCTGGGATTTCACCAATAAAGAGCTGTGGGGAGATGGATTTGCAAGGTAAACCACACAAGCCCTGAAAATAAGGATTACATTTTTAGGGTGTGTGTGACACACCCAAACTCCAAGTCTGGGTAATATTGTTAGAGAAAAGAGAAAAATCTAAAATTATACATTTAATTGTTATCATCATAGATCCTAATTACTAGATATATTTGTTGTCGTGTTACAGGTGTCTAATGGCTGTGTAAGCAAAATTCTTGGTCGCTACTACCAGACTGGTTATGTAGAGCCTAAGTCAATAGGGGGAAGCAAGCCAAGACTGGCAACACCCAAAGTGGTAATGAAGATTGCTCAGCTCAAGTGGGAGAACCCATCAATCTTTGCTTGGGAGATCCGGGACAAGCTGTTAGCTGAAAAGATATGTCCCGAGGATAAAATTCCTAGTGTAAGTATAAGTTACATACACCTTGCATCAGGAAGCCATGCAATGTTGTGGCTCTACAATATATTTAAATTTTGGATCCAGTTTTTACTTCTATAACTGAAAAGAAAATTGTCCTTTTTTCAGATGAATTTCCAGTTAATACTAAAGATTTTAGATCAGCTAATCAGGGTAATTTTTTTAATTTATGGTAATGGTACCACATAGTAAAACATAAAGGAATGCTTTACATGGATCTGTTATGTTGTCCTGGGGGGATTTTGCAAAAAAGAAAAATAACATCTGACTCTTACCCACGCTAATGAATACTAAACAAAAAACTTTCTGAAATTAGATATAGTTTATTTTATTGTCTCTGCCATATCTACTCTTGGCCAGTCACAAAACGCATGACCAAAGTGTCAACACTGTATGCCACAGTATAGGTAAATATATATGACACCTATATTAACTTATTACTGGCATTTACTATTTGTGACTGGCATAGTTGCAGGGTGTGACATTGATTGGCTAAAGTTTAGGAAACATTGCAGAAGAAAATACAGCAAGTACCATATATACTCGAGTATAAGTCGAGTTTTTCAGCACATTTTTTTGTGCTGAAAAAGCCCCCATCGGCTTATACTCGAGTCACCTTTTTGCGCCTGATCTCCTGAACTTTGGGGGCCCGGTACTGGACAGCCGTAGATGCCCTGGCCCTCAAACTTGGCACACATGTAACCCCATTTACAAGTCTGAAAAGTTTGTTGTCTGGGGGACCTACGGCTGGGGAGCACCGATTTTTCAAAGCCGGGCACCCCTTCCATAGACTCCCATGTTAAACGTTAGTCTAGTCATGGACACAGTGAGGCATGGGCACAGTGAGGCATGGACAAAGTGAGGCATGGACACAGTTAGGCATGGGCACAGTGAGGCATGGGCACAATGAGGCATGGACACAGTGAGGCATGCACATGGACAAATGAGGCAAAGTGAGGCACAGTGAGGCATGCAGGTGGACACCCTAGGCTTATACTTGAATCAATAAGTTTTCCCATTTTTTTGTGGTAAAATTAGGTGCCTCGGCCTATATTCAGGTTGGCTTATAATCGAGTATATATGGTAGTTTTCTTTACAGATTAATTAAGCTAGCTTTTATGCCCAGTGGTGTTAATACAAAGCATCAGGCTGATAAGCTAATGGATTTAGTCAATGTATTTAAGATTAAGCTTTTCCATCAGATGCTATGACAGAGAATACATTTTATTTGCCTTTGACAAACATCGTGCCATATAAAGTTTATAATTGCAAAATTCTGAGTTCATTATGTTTATGACATACATTAAATAGTTGTAGCTAGATCTTAGCTACTCAAATCAAATTATGAACATCTTTAGCAATAGATAATTGACAGTCATAAAGAGATATTAGCTAGATATTGCAAATTTACTCTTTAAAAGCTTTATGTGTACGTGTACAGGGAGGATTAAATGTATGTGTATGTAAATATGTAAAATGTATTCCTACACTCCTTTCTCTTAAGGTGTCATCTATAAATAGAGTCTTGAGGAATCTGCCATTAAATATGAACTACCCAACCCCTTGGGATCCATCTAATCAGGGTGAGGAATATGTTTACATGCAAATACATTGTTGTAACTGCAGAAGCTTAATGCATTTATGGTGCATTTACTGTATTTGTAACGTATAGTATCAGTAATATAAAGTAAAACGTTTAAACACATATAATATAGGAGCCTCCTCCTATGTCTCCTCGATCCAAGCCTGTACTTTTTGACTATCTGACATAACGATCCTGTGTCTTGCTTCTTCCTATGTTAAATGCAGCAATTGAAGATCATAACTACAACATTTTACAGACCTAAAACTGCTCTATGTTAGCCTCACATGTAAGATAATATTATGGAACAAAGGTGGAGACAAAGTTAAAGATACCTTTACTGTCCCCATTCTACCTCTGTATTTCTGCTAAATGTCACCTTTACTGTACCATTCAGCCTTTGGGTTTCTGTTCTTCTTTACAGTCCCCAGTGATCCCCTATGTTTCTTTCTTGCACGTAACTATTTTGTCTCTACTCTCCTTCACTGTCTAAACTTAGCTCATATGTCGCTGATCTTCTTCACTGTCTCAACTCTGCTTCTGTATCTCTGCTCTTCTTTACTGTCTCCACTCAGCTCCTGTGTCTCTGCTATTTTTCACTGTCTCCCCTGAGCATCCCCGTTGATGCCCTCTTTCACAATCATGCTGAGCTCCTCTGTCTAATTATCTTGTTTACTATCCCTACTTATTTCTTGTTTTTCTACTTTCCTTCAATGACCCTTCTGAGCTCCTCTGCCTCTGTTCTCCTTCACCCCTGCTAAACATAAAGTATGTGTCATCCTACCTACTTAACTTTTGCATTTCTACTCTACTTCAATGTCCCTAGTCAGCTCTTCTGGCAAAACCTGTTGAGATAGTGGCCATGAGAGCACAGCAAGGTATAGGTTCCTGTTAGGTATAAAGCCGGCTGTAGAGGTGAGTAGCAGGTGCTTCACCAGAAAAGGGTCAGATGGTCAAAACAGCAGGTGTCAGCAGGAGCAGCAGACGCTGGAGTTGGAAGACATCGGGCAAGTTGCTCGGCTGGTAGTTGGCTGTCAAAGGTATAGAAGAGGCTTGTAGGTGGTGTAAAAGAAGAAGTCAAACACAAAAGCAGATGCAGGAACACAGGAATAGCCGTCGATCAGACCGCACTGACTAGTACAAATGATGCACTTAAATAGTCCATTTGATGCCAGTGTTAGCACCAGATGTGCATGTGCCCACACATGCTCATGTGCACATCTATGCACATCAGCCTGCACATTTGTATGCACCTTGAGCCTTCATTGGAAGGTGTTATACCTGAAGGGTTCCACATGTACTGGCACTTTAAGGCTGGCTCCACCCAGCAGTGATGACAGGGTCAAGGGGTACAGTGGCCATCTTAGAGTGTGCTCATTTAGGAAGCAGATAAGATGTACTGTCCTGAGATGTTGTAGTGTACAGCCTGTACTGAATAAACATCCATTGCTCCAGACCAGTCTTGTGTCTCTCACAACACACAGGACATCACAGTGGCGACGAGAATGGAATTTACAAAGTGTCTATCAGTCTGAGAGTGAGAGAGAGACAAAGACATTGTGGATTGTCACCTGGATAAAAGCAATCACAGATTCCAGCAGGAAAATGTCATTAATCAGGACATTAAGTGAGTTTGATGGAGAACAGACATCCTGGAGTTCCTGGGTTGAGAGGCTGGAACAGTATTTCAGTGCAAATGACATCACAGACAACAGGCAAGTGGCAGTTTTTTTGACAGTGGTCGGGTCCAAAACGTATGACACTCTTAGGCGGCGTACACACGACCGAGGTTCTCGCTGGAAACCAGCGAGAACCTCGCTGGAAGCTGCATTCCAGCGAGGACCTCGGCCGTGTGTACGCTCTCGGCGAGCATCCCGTCGGGAATCCCGTCGAGCAGAAATAGAGAGCACGCTCTCTATTTGCTCGACGGCCCGCCTGGATGAATGGCTGGTTGCCATTCCCGACGGGCGGGTCGCCGATTTCGACGGGCGGCAGAGAACCTCGACGGGCGGAACGATGTGTTCTGCCCGTCGAGGTTCTCTGCCGTGTGTACACGGCCTGAGATATCTGCTAAGACATTGGCAGAGCTGCTGACACTGCTAGAGGATCACTTCCAGCCCAAACCACTAGAAATAGCAGAAAGATTTCACTTCTATCAGAGGCAGCAGCAGACAGGTGAAGAGATTAAAGCCTATGTGCTCGCCCTTCGCAGACTAGCCTCTACCTGTTCTTTTGGGGACTACCTACCTACTGCACTGAGAGATAAGTTTGTTATGGGACTGAATTGTGAGTCGACACAAAAGAGACTGTTAACAGAGAAAGATCTTACCCTTACAAAGGCAATTGAGATAGCTTCAGTGATGGAAATGGCTGTGAAAGATGCAGAGCAATTGAACCCCCAAAGCAAAAGGGAAGAGGTGAAGCAGGAAGTTTTCAGCACAGCAGTCAAGCCAAATGCCGCAAACTGGAAATACAGACCCCCACCAAGCTGGGAGTCAGCTTGCTACCGTTGAGGGAATACAGACCATGATCACAAAGTCTGCCGGTTAAAGGATCAGACCTATCATAATTGTGGTAGGACCGGCCATCTGAATTGAGTTTGCCATAGCAAGAAGGTGCGAGATAAACAACCTCTGAACCCCAAGACAAAGACATATATGGTGGGAAGATATACATCATCATCTGAGTCAGAGGATGAGGAAGTGCTCCACAGATTAGACATACATCATATGCATGCAGCACCCTCCGCAATGACTGTAGATGTAACCATTGAGGGAAAGAAACTCAAGATGGATGTAGACACAGGAGAAGCAGTTTCAGTTATCACCCAGAAACAATGGAGACAACTTCAGACCCGAAGAACTGTCCGCCCAACACCAATCAAACTGCAGACATACTCAAAGCAGATACTCCACCCACTGGGTTACGCAAAAGTAAAGGTATTGTAAAAGGGTCAGACAAAGAGACTGCCATTATATATCCTAAAAAATGGGGGACCCCCTCTCTTTGGGAGAGACTGGATTGCTCACTTTGGTATGCCAGACATCGCCATAAGTCCCTGTAACGCCGTCACCATTCCATTAGGAAATAATGAGGGATGGGTGGTGTCCCTGAAGCAGCGGTTCTCAAAGGTTTTTGATGACCAGTTGGGAAAAATAAAACATGACTGTGTGAGACTCAAGCTGAAACCCAACGCTCAACCTAAGTTCTTCAAAGCTCGGACAGTACCTTTCGCACTCCGAGCAGGTGTGGAAGCAGAACTAAGTCGGCTGGAGGAACAAGGTGTCATCTCAAAGGTAGAGCACAGCGAGTGGGCATCACCAGTTGTACCGGTAAAGAAAGCGAATGGGGACTTGCGCATTTGTTGGCGATTTCCGCATGGCACTGAACTCTCAACTGGAAATAGACCAGTATCCCCTACCCAGAGTAGATGACATTTTTGCCTCTCTTGCAGGAGGTCAAAAGTTCACCAAGCTTGATCTCAAACAAGCATATTTACAGTTTGAGGTCCATCCTGCTTCCCGCAAGTTTCTGACCATCAACACCCACAAGGGACTATATGAATACAATCGGATGGTGTTTGGGGTAGCCTCTGCCCCAGCCATTTGGCAACGAAAAATGGACGAGATTTTGGCGGACATTCCTTTCACGTAGTGCCTGCTAGATGACATGCTCATCACGGGACGGACTGAACAGGAACACAAGCAGAATGTGGAGCTTGTGTTGGCGAGACTCCAAGAACAGGGTCTGAAAGTGAACTTAGCAAAATGCCAATTCATGGTGCCTAAATTGGAGTTTTGTGGCCACCTTTCGGATGGAGAAGGTATACACACCACAGAAGCCAAAGTTGATGCTTTAGTCCAGGGATCTCCAAACTACGGCCCTCCAGCTGCTCTGGAACTACACTTCCCATGAGGCATTGTAAAACTCTGACATTCGTAGACATGACTAGGCATGATGGGAATTGTAGTTCCTGAACACCTGGAGGGCCGTAGTTTGGAGACTCCTGCTTTAGTCAAAGCTCCAGCCCCGACCAACGTCCAGCAGCTGCGATCATACCTTGGCTTGCTGAACTATTACCACAAATTCCTGCCAGATCTGGCACACACCTTGTTTCCGTTGAACAAGCTTTTGGAGAAACACTCCAGATGGGACTGGTCGGCTGCATGCCAGCGTGCTTTTGAAGTTTCTAAGCGGAAGTTGTTGGCGTCACGCATGCTCGTGCACTATGACCTCCAGAAGCCTCTCACCTTGGCTTGTGATGCCTCACCCTATGGTCTGGGGGCGGTACTATCCCACATCTTACCAGATGGGTCAGAAAAACCAGTGGCATTTGCCTCCAGGTCTTTGACAAAAGCAGAAAGCAATTACTCACACATTGACAAAGAGGCTCTTGCGCTGATATGGGCAATTAAGAAGTTTCATCTTTACCTGTATGGTAGGGAATTCACCATACTGACGGACCATAAACCACTCCTTCAGATCTTTAGCCCTGACAAAGGCATCTCCCAGACTACTGCGGCCCGCCTCTAACGCTATGCCCTATTCTTGGGGGCATACAGCTACAAAATTCAGTATCGTGGTCATGATGCCAATGCTAATGCGGACGCAATGTCCCCGACTGACAGGGAGGCCCATGGACTCTTCTCCACTGGTCAAGAGTTGTCGTTACACCAGCCTGTCCTTCTTGTCTTCTGAAGAGATAGCAGCCCATACAACCAAGGATACCTTTCTGAAAACAATACTCTCCTGGGTACGGTCCGGTTGGCCTGCAACTGTCACACAGGAGTATGAACCTTATTTCCGTAGGCGTATGGAATTAACTGTGGCTGGCAACTGTGTTTTATGGGGAGACCAAGTGATCATTCCACAGACCCTCCGGAGACACATTCTGGACTTGCTACATACCGGTCATCCCGGGAGCACCCGTATGAAACAAAAGGCCAGAGGCTATGTGTGGTGGCCAAACCTAGACTCAGATATCGCAACATATGTGAATGCTTGTGCTGGATGTGCACAAACGGCAAGAGACCCTCCTCGAGGGTGCGTCCAGCCCTGGACTTGGCCCACGGTTCCTTGGTTTCGCCTACACTTGGACTTTGCAGGCCCGATCAGAGGACACACCTTCTTGATCATAGTGGATGCCCATTCAAAGTGGCCTGAGGTCATTCCTGTTACTCAGGAAACGACTAAGGTAACGGTTTCCATACTGTTACATCTCGCTGCTACGTTTGGATGCCCCAGAGAGATCGTCACGGACAACGGTGCACAATTCACCAGTCAGGAGTTTCAGCGTTTTCTGACTGCCCACAACATCAAGCACAAGTTGACCACACCTTACCACCCAGCTACAAATGGTCAAGCGGAGAGGTTTGTGCAGACTTTCAAACACTATTTCAAAGCTTCAGTGGCTGCAAGTAAGTTAGAAGGCTGGCCGCAGGCCGGCCTGAATTTGTGGGAGGAGTCTGAAGGTACTTAAGACTCCCTCCCTGTCTGGGCTGGGTTCTCGGTGTCGGATTCTGGGTTGGAGGGGGTGTGTCATGTCAGCAGACGCCATTCAGCCGTCGGCTTTGGAGGAGGGAGGGGTTGTCCACCCGCCCGCTCATGGCGGCTCCACGTGTTGTGTTAACCCACCAGGTTCTCCCTGAGTACCAGGCGGTATGGGGGGAGCGGGAGCTGCCTTTCACCCCAGGCTATCTGCGGGCTCACACAGGGGAGCTCTGCAATTCGCCAGGTACACGAGGGGGGCCATCCTTCCTCCCTCCCACTCCTCCGGCCACACACCGGCGTATTGCGGGGGCCGCCCGCTCCTCCTCCCTGTCAGTTCCTAACGCACGCTGAGGGAGGGCGGCCGTCCATCCATCCCCTTACCACTCCATGCCTGCCCGGTTGTCCCGTCCTCACCAGCGGCATGACCGCCCGTTTGTTCTCTCTCTTCCTCCCGGGGGTTTCACGCCGGGTGGAGTGGGATGCCCGCCCGCTGTATTTCCTCCCTCCAGCATGGAGGGAGCCGCCGCCGCTTCCCCTGGTGGTCACGCTGGGGGGGTGCCCGCCCGCTGTATTTCTCCCTCCAGCGTGGAGGGAGCCGCCCGCTGCTTCCCCTGGTGTTCACGCCAGGGGGAGGGGGGGATGCCCGTCCGCTGTGTTTCTCCCTCCAGCATGGAGCTAGCCGCCCACTGCTTCCCCCGGTGTTCACGCCGGAGGGGGGATGCTCGCCCGCCCGCTGTATTTCTCCCTCCCTGGCAGCTGGGGGGGTGTCTGCCATTTTTTCCAGGGGTCACATGCTGGCTACTTGGGGATCTCCCGCATCTCTGGGGTCATGCTAGCGGCATTGGGGGGGGGGATGTCCACCTTTTTACTCAGGTCAGGGGAGTTCTGCCCCTGCGTTTGTGTCATAGTGTTTCTGCCCCTGCGTTTGTGTCATAGCGTTTCTGCCCCTGCGTTTGTGTCATAGCGTTTCCCCATGGTTTTCTGTCATAGCGTTTCTGCCCCATGGTTTTCTGTCATAGCGTTTCCTCATGGTTTTCTGTCATAGCGTTTCTGCCCCTGGCTTTTAGTCATAACGTTTCTGCCCCTGGCTTTTAGTCATAACGTTTCTGCCCCTGGTTTCAGGCATAACGTTTCTGCCGCACGTTTTCTGTCATAGCGTTTCTGCCCCACGTTTTCTGTCATAGTGTTTCTTCCCCACGTTTTCTGTCATAGCGTTTCTGCCCCTCGTTTCTATCTTAGCGTTTTCTGTCATAGCGTTTCTGCCCCACGTGTCCTGGCACAATGTTTCTGCCCCTGGTTTTCTGTCATAATGTTTCTGCCCCCAGGTTTGCTGCCATGTTATTTCTGCCACCGGGGTTTCTGTCATAGCGTTTCTGCCCCCAGGGTTTTCCGTCATAGCGTTTCTGTCCCCAGGTTTTCCGTCATAGCGGTTCTGTCCCCAGGTTTTCTGTCATAGCGTTTCTGCCCCTACATTTTCTGTCATAGTGTTTCTGCCCCCACGTTTGCTGTCATAGCATTCTGCCCCCTCGTTTGCTGTCATAGCGTTCTGCCCCCACGTTTTCTGTCGTAGTGTTTCTGCCCCCAGGTTTTTCTGTCGTAGCGTTTCTGCCCCCAGGTTTTTCTGTCATAGGGTTTCTGCCCCCAGGTTTTTCCGTCATAGCGTTTCTGCCCCCAGGTTTTTCCGTCATAGCGTTTCTGCCCCCAGGTTTCCGTCATAGCGTTTCTGCCCCCAGGGTTTTCTGTCATAGCGTTTCTGCCCCCACGTTTTCTGTCTTATTTCTGCCTCAGCGTGTCAGGCGCAGTGTTTGTCTCACACAATTCTGTCTCAGGTTCTGTCCTTGCATTGGCCATGGCTATAGTGTCATGCGTTTCTGCCCCCAGGTTTTCTGTCTTTGCGTTTCGGCCCACACGATTTCTGTCATAACATTTGTCATTGCATATCTGCCTCAGTGTTGCAGGTGCAGCTTTCTCTCATACCTTTTCTGCCCCAGGTTTCTGCCAGATTTTGTCTCAGCGTTTCAGGTGATTCTATCGTACCATTCTGCCTCAGGTTTCCGTCATTACATTTGCCTCAGCGTTTTCTCTCATTCTGGCAGGTTCTGCCCCAGGGTTTCTGTCATAGCGTTTCTGCCCCGGGTTTTTTCTGTCATAGCATTTCTGCCCCAGGGTTTCTGTCATGGCGTTTCTGCCCCAGGTTTTCTGTCATAGCGTTTCTGCCCCAGGTTTTCTGTCATAGCGTTTTTCTTCCATAGCTTTCTGCCCATGTTTTCTGTCGGGGCACTACGGCCCCCACGTTTTTCTGTCTGGGCACTACGGCCCCCACGTTTTTCTGTCTGGGCACTACGGCCCCCACGTTTTCTTTCTGGGCACTACGGCCCCCACGTTTTTGTCATTTCTGTCTGTCATTGCATTTCTGCCTCTGCATTTCACGCTCAGTGTTGCTCTCATACCATTTATGCCCCAGGTTTTGTCTTTTTATTTTTGCCTCAGCGTTGCTCTCATACCATTTCTGCCCCAGGTTTTTGTCCTATATTTTTTGCCTCAGCATTCAGGTTCAGCGGGTCTCCCATACCATTTCTGCCCCAGGTTTTGCCATATGTTTTCAGTCTCAGCAGTTCTGCTGCCCCCACGATTTCTGTCCCCCTCATTTTCTGTCATAGCATTGCTGCCCCCACGATTTCTGTCATAGCTTTGCTGCCCCCACGAATCCTGTCTGTGTTGGTTTGTCTTGGCGTTGTCTTCTTCGTGGTTACCATGTCTCGTTGTACTTTGTCCACGTTGCATCTGGGTTGTTTAGCTAGTGCTCACATCTCAGGATCTGTCACGTCTACAGATTCATACGGGCTGAGGTTTCGTTTTTAATTGATTGTTGACCACAATCTTCTCGCCTGTTTACATACGTCATACGTTGCACGTGCATTCATTACACCTACACGATTACCCACAGCAGTCCGTGGGTACACCAACCCTGAGTGTTCAGTTATATTGCCTGTCTCTGCGCGGCAGGTTACTCAGGCTCACGTGCCAGTCACACTGGGTTGGGGTGTCATCGGGTGCAATCATGCGCAGCGGTCTTAGGTAGGCACAGAGGGCGTTGTTGTTTCATGTGTGTTTTCTGTCTTGTCTAGGTTGTGTCAGCGCACCCCCAGTTCCTGCTCTTCCATTTCTGCCGGCCATGTCATCATCTTTTTGGGTCCGGTCTATCAGGCCTTCTGGTTCATGACTGAGCAATGGGTGTTCCTTGTCAGAGGTGGTGGAATCACCCATCCCTGATTCTCTGACATCCCTACTGTGGGTACTTTCAGACCTGCTTTCGGGGCTCATCGCTGCATCATCAGGTTTTTCATAGTGTTGTGGCTTCAGCTGACAGTCATGCTTTCGTTTCCAATCTAGTTTCTGGAGGCAGCTTTTCCAGGGGTGGTTGGTCTGGTTTCTCTACCTTCATGCTGTAGGTGGGGGGCTGGGCCTCTTAGGTACCTAGTGGCAAGTTTGGTAGCTTTGTTACTATGGGCTGCTCTCTCCTGCAAAACTTGTCATTAGGTACTTGTCCGTGGTCTGGCGTTTCAGCACTTGGGCAGTTGGGGGGGGGGGGTGTTTTGGGTTAGCTTCCATACCGATATCATCTATCCTTATGCTCAATTTCATCAGTCCTGCCGGTGGCAAGGTAAGTCTTTTTTGTGCAGCATCATCGGGTCGTGCTTCTGCCTGTTACCTGCTAACCAAGTCTATCAGGTAAGAACGGGTTCTGTGTGTCGGTATGGTGCCATGTTAGGTTGTTGTTACCTTAGCGCAAGGGCTTCGTCCTTCTGCTCCGTCAACATGTCCATCAGGTATCCAGCACTTTAGGCTCCTGCTAGTTGTCAGATTTTTGCAACTCACCTGCTCACTTTCCTATCAAGTATGGGTAGGCCAGGGGTTGGGGGGGTTTCCTCACGGGGCTACGTCTCTGGTGTCCGGTTGTAGCTTTCGTGGTTAGGCTTAATTGCAGGGGCTTCTCGGGCCAGCTCTGGTTTCAGTTGCCCACAAGTGTCCACTCATCATAAGCGTGTCAGGCTCTCATATGGGTTGTCGCAGGCTCAAACCAATCTTTCTCGGGGCATTGGTCGAGTTCAGGGCTGCTTCACGCATTCGGCAGGGGCTTCCTTCTATCACAGGTCACAAGTCGGTAGCTTCTCCAGTCATAATAGCTACTTATCAGGTGTACATACGATTGCCATCCGGGCGTGTGCTGCTTTGCTTCTTGGTCGCTTATCTACCCCTCTTCACCTAAATATGTGTCTTTTGCCCTCTTTCAGGCGTACCTACCAGCCGGCCAAAGGCACACTCCAGGCCTTGGTTAATTAATTCGCATTCCTTAAACCAAACTCTGATTACAAGTTAAAGGCTGGCCGCAAGGCCCCTGAATTTGTGGGAGGAGTTCTGAGAGTTTAAGACTCCCTCCCTGTCTGCTGGTTCGGCGTCGGATTCTGGGTTCCCACCCACCCATTCCCCCAGCTTTCATACATTCTCATTGTACTTTTTCTTGTTCAGGGTATGCCCTCTTTCCAGGCGTACCTATCAGCCACCCAACACCACTCCATTAACATTGTCATTCCTTAATCCACGAACACTCTGATTACAAACAACAGTCTCTGTCACCCCAGCAACTGGACTCCTTCCTTTCTGCTTACAGAAACACAACACATGCAACCACTGGTAAAACTCCAGCAGAACTCCTTCTGGGCCGGCAGCTATGGACTGTTTTGGATATGCTCCGCCCTCAAACAGTCCAGGAACATGTACTGCAGTCCCAAGACAAGATGGTCAAACACAATGAGCTTCCCGGATTCACAGCCCAACAAAAGGTATGGGCCCGATCTTATGGGTCTTCCAACACCCGTTGGCTTCCTGCTGTTTTTGCAGAGACTTTGGGACCCAAGATGTACAAGGTCGGCCTGGAAGATGGTTCCATTTACAGACGTCATGCGGATCAACTGCGTCCTCGTTCTCAACTGCCCGAATCCCTGATGCCGGCTGAACCACCAGTGTCTCAAGGTTCTGCTCCCAGCGGATCAGGATGCACAGAGACTGATGATTGTGGGGACTTTTGAACTCAGCTCCAGCAGAGCCCTCCAGCTCTGGTCCGGAGCTCTGTTTACCCTCTCAGTTGGGGGATCCCTTCTGTTTCCTTCGATCCTGAATCGCTGGATGCCCGGCCTCAACGACACTGTCCCCCTCCTGACCGGTTGCAGTTGCAAGAGCGGTTACGAGACTTTCGACAGGGCCGACGGAAGTGATTCAATGACATATTAACCCCGCAACTGTCCCTGGAAGCTTGAAGTCCTGTTATTCTCCTGTGTTTGGAGGACTGTTATTGGACAGTTATCAGTTAATGTTTTGTGCCTGTTATTGTTTTATTGTGTTTTTTTGTTTTTGTTTTTGTTTTTTGAGGGATGGATGGAAGGTGTTATACCTGAAGGGTTCCACATGTACTGGCACTTTAAGGCTGGCTCCACCCAGCAGTGATGACATGGGTCAAGGGGTACAGTGGCCATCTTAGAGTGTGCTCATGTAGGAAGCAGATAAGATGTACTGTCCTGAGATGCATGTTGCAGTGTACAGCCTGTACTGAAATAAACATCCATTGCTCCAGACCAGAGTCTTGTGTCTCTCACAACACACAGGACATCACAGTTAGCTTCCCGTTTAGTGAATACTTCAAGATATTTGTGATTAATCTCAGGTACCACCAATAATTTCACTATCAGAGTCCATGCACATCAAAGTTTTAGGAGAGTTTTGTGATTCTGGCAGACAATGCTCCCGACAGTAGGTTGTCTTGAACCTAGAGTCCCTCTTATAAACCAATCAATTTTCAGATTGTGTGCCTGCAGCCAGGGTAGGCCCAGGATAACAGAAAACAGTGGGGATGAGATGGCATTGAGACTCAACAATTCTTTATGCTTAGCAGGGGTAGCAACAGGTAATGGAGGTGTCTCCTGAGTTACCAGTCCTGACTTGATGAAGGAACCGTCTGCCATGTAAACTGAGAATCCCTGAGTCTTTGGTTGTAATGGCATGCAGTGCTATGAAGATCAAGTCAATAAAACAACTCTGTGCCCCAGAATCAATAATTGCAGTAAAAGAGTTGGCTTCTCTCAGGAGCTGAAACAAGATTGGGAAAGCTAGATGAGTTAGACTGGCAGGTAACTGTGGCAGATTAGCAAGAGCAATAGACAGACACTTATGCAGCTTCATAGGGCACGTGCATACATAATGGCCTGCATCCCCACGGTATAAGCAGAGGTTATTTTTATTGACGATGTAGGCTATCCTCGGATGACAAGGAAGGCTGCATCAACCCAAGTTGCATGGGCTCTGGAGACTCAGATGAAGGAGAGGCAGTACTGGCTGAAGCAGAGTTGACAGGAATGAAGCTGGCAGGAGCAGAGTGAGCAGAAAATGTAACTCTGGGCATCATTCATACAGGACAGGACTGCAGGGTAGAAGTGGCGGCTGGTGCTCAAAATTTTTGGGGGGGCGCAAACGAAAAAAAAATTGCAGCCTCACTGTGCCTATCAAATGCAGCCACTGTGCCATCAATTGTCACCACTGTGCCATGCCATCAAACGCAGTCACTGTGCCATCAATTGTCACCATTGTACCATGCCATCAAACGCAGCCGCTGTGCCATCAATTGTCACCACTGTGCCATGCCATCAAATGCAGCCGCTGTGCCATCAATTGTCACCACTGTGCCATGCTATGAAACGCAGCCGCTGTGCCATCAATTGTCACCACTGTGCCATGCCATTAGACGCAGCCACTGTGCCATCAATTGTCACGACTGTGCCGTGCCATCAATTGTCACCACTGTGCCATGCCATCAAACGCAGCCGCTGTGCCATCAATTGTCACCACTGTGCCATGCTATAAAACGCAGCCGCTGTGCCATCAATTGTCACCACTGTGCCATGCCATCAATTGTCACCACTGTGCCATGCCATCAGACACAGCCACTGTGCCATGCCATCAGACACAGCCACTGTGCCATCAATTGTCACCACTGTGCCATGCCATCAATTGTCACCAATGTGCCATGCCATCAAACTCAGCCAATAACAAAATTAAAAGAAAACTCATTATATGACCCTTTAAAATCTATTTAGTTCATAAGCTCCTGAATTAAACATTGTGTAACAGTGAATCACTTAGATGAGATGTACTGGTCTCTGCATTAGTCCAAAGCTTATCGAGACAAGGTGACTTTAGAGCCAAAATACAAAAAATAAAAATTCACAAAACTGATCATTTGTTTTCTGTGTCAAATCAAAGGAAATATTTTTAAATCAGCCTCTAACTAGGTTACTGTAGATGTTTTTATGGAAAATTTCCTAATTTGTGTAGATATTCTAAACGGCAGGTGTGATAGATGCACATGAAATAAAGATTTTATAACAAGGAACTTGCTTAATTGACTATGGAAAATATTGTGTGAACTATTTTAAAGCCAATTCATTTCAGGGGTCATACCAAACAACAGAGCAGCTAGATCGCATAAATCATCTAGAGACATACCTTACCTTTTAAATATCTAGCCAATGTGTGGCTAAGACGCAGAAGCCCTCCAAATTACCAGAATTTCCAAGTATGGTCCAAACACCTTACCTACTTTTAGAAAAGAAAACATTTTCATAGCCCCTTGGGGGATACAACAGATAGTTTGGACAGCAGCTTGGCACATTGAAAGTACATCATGGCACCAGAGAATATTTACTATCCAGCTTCAGTCACCTGACTTGCCGCTGTTCCCTGTAAAATTCACTTACCTTTCTGCTTCCATGTCCTCCCTCGATGTCTTCTTCTGCCTTGGTGACGCTTCAGCCAATCAGGTTCCTGATAACCAGAATCCGGGAACCTGATTGGCTGAAACGGCCGTCAGTCTTATCCAAGGAACGCAGGGGGGCTGCGTTCCGAGGATAGACATCCGAGAGCCGGAGGGCTGTACTCGGAAAGCCTATAAGAGCCGCTGGCTCTTATAGGCACTTCCACACAGCCAACCAGCTGCCGTTATTCAGGTAATCGGTGCCCTATGTCCGGTTATATGAATAGACCAGGCAGCTGGCAACCAATAATAACATACATTCGTGCAATACAATGCAGGAATGTATGTTATTTGCGAGAGGGGGTGGCGCTGCAGCGTCCTCTATAGACGGCCGCCATCACTGCAGTTAAAATGTAAAAATGACATTTTAGCCAAATAAAAGTTCTTAAAGGGCCCGTTTTTTTGTGTGTGACTACGGGAGGGGGGGGGGGGGGCCCGGGCATCCCTATGGACGGGCCGCCACTGCTGGGTAGACCTCTCCAACCTTGCCTGAGGGAGCCGCTGGTTAATCTGGGTGGCCAAAGTAATCAGAGCCGCTCCAGGGTATTTGGCACTCCGACCTGAGCTAACTCACCTTTTAGGCCCTCAGAGAGGCCTAGACTAAACTGGTGTCACAGAGCTGCGTCATTCCAATGCTTATCTGCACTCTGGCGCCTAAAGTCTGTAACATAGTCCTTGACCGCTCTGCGGTCTTACTGGAGCACATGGAGAGCAGCCTCTACTGTAGCAGTCTGTTATGGGTTTTGTACAGTTGGGCCATAGAAAGATGACATAGTACGTAGCTGTGCGCTGTTTTCTTCAAGCAGCCAATGAGCCCAGGTATAAGGTTCATCTTGGAGCAGTGAAATAATGAACCACACCTTGGTGGCTTCCAGGGAGAAAGTCTGTCATTGCAGGGAGAAGTGTAGCTGGCATGCATTACAGAACGCTCTGATTGTACTTCGGTCCCATGAGAACCTTGCCAGTGTGGACACCCTGGGTTCAGGAGGCAGTATCATCAATGTGGGTACGATAGCAGTCTCTGCTTGTGCTGCAGCAGAAAAGGAGGTACAAACTGTGGCAGGAATCGCAGATGTGTCAAGGCACTGCAGATAATAGTCAGAATACACACTGGAGCAGGCAGATAAGCAGAAGGCAGAGCAGAATTTAGAGTTTAGAGACAGGCCAAGGTCAGGGTAGGTAGCGTTCAAGTCCAGAAGTCAAAGAAGTCAAACACAGGAACAGATGCAGGAACACATCCAGTTTACCTGATAACCATTTCCACGTCTTTTTCTCTTCTCTTATTCACTACCCTCATCTCCTGTTCTTCTTTGCAATCTCTGCTAAGGTCTCTTCTTTCTTTCACTGTTTCCAATCTGATTCTAAAATTCATTCTTTCATTCACTCTCCCTGCCCAGTTTCCATGTCTCTTGTGTTGTTCACTGACCCCACTAACAATCTGAAGGAGAGTTAATAAACCTGGTGTATAGTAACCAATCAGCTACTAGCTACTTGACAATAAAACTTAGAAGCTGATTTTTTACTATGCACAGTTGCTCTAGATTCAGTGTGTACCAGTTTTAGTAAATAACCCCATCTGAGTCCACCTTCTCATTCATTGTCCACACCCTACTCCTCTGTCTTGTTTATAGATAAGTTCACATTTGGGAACATGTTACATGTTCAACCTGTTTTTAGGGTGTATTATGTTCCCACTGCTGCAGCTGCTCCCCACTGCCTTCTGTCCCTGTGACATTCCCTGTACAAACTGTCACTTTTTGAATATGGCGCCCATACGGTCGCATCACAGAGTTCATTCTTTGCGGCTGTCGGCTTGCAGTTGAGCACTGTGGTAATTGCTAAACTGTAAGCTCTAACAAGTAGGGCCCTCTGTATTGAATTGTGTTGTAACTGTACTGTCTGCCTTCATGTTGTAAAGCGCTGTATAATATAATAATAATAATAATAACGAGTCTTCCTGTCAGTGTAAAGCTCACATAGCTCACACTGACAGTCTGCAGAAGACCTGCATGACAACAGTGATCTGCTGATTACTGGTGCAATGCTTTCCAGGCTTTCCAATACTTTACCTGCAAAAAATGTGCATTTATTATTATTATCATTTTTTTTTTTTTAAATGTGAACTTATCTTTTATGATCCAAACTCAGATCCTTGACAATATCTCTCCTCTTGCCCACTGTTCCCACTTAGTTCTTCTCTTTCATCCCTCATTCACTGTTCCCACGTGTTTTATTGAGCATCTTGTGCAGGTTCACTGGATTTAAACTGGACCACTGTGAAAATTCCATATACCAACTTATGTGCAAGTAATACCGAGGCTCAGTCTACAGTGCTTCAACCAAGCAACCAGCACCGCAACAGGACCATATTCTCAACAGAGCAAACAGATATCCTGGAAAATGGTAGGATAATTTTCAAGTTTGTGATCAGTTTATATAAAGGCATAAATTCAAAGCGGAAGGTGTATTTTGACAAATTACACAATGCTAATATAAAAAATAAAGCAAGTCTGTCAATGGAAGCAAGCCCAATACAAGGTATATTAGCTGGAAGACTCTTTTGGCCTCACTGCAATTAGAGGTTCATGTTATACACATAGGTGTGCGCAGCCTGTAGCATTAGGGTGTGCATCCCAAAGCTCAAACACACATGTGTATGGGTGTATATATGTACACATACAGTATATATATGTATATATATATAGATATATACAGTGCCTTGCGAAAGTATTCGGCCCCCTTGAACGTTGCGACCTTTTGCCACATTTCAGGCTTCAAACATAAAGATATAAAACTAATTTTTTGTGAAGAATCAACAACAAGTGGGACACAATCATGAAGGGGAACGCAATTTATTGGATATTTCAAACTTTTTTAACAAATAAAAAATTGGGCGTGCAAAATTATTCAGCCCCTTTACTTTCAGTGCAGCAAACTCTCTCCAGAAGCTCAGTGAGGACCTCTGAATGATCCAATGTTGACCTAAATGACTAATGATGATTTTTTTTGTCGTTTTTCACAAGACATAAAACTAAGTTTTCCCCCACACACGCTCATTTAAATTGACGTTTTTTAAAACATTTTTTTTCATCACATAAAGTGATGGTGTGTACGCGGCATCAGAGGTCCGTTTAAAGCACAGAGAGCATCATGAAGAACAAGGAACACACCAGGCAGGTCCGATATACTGTTGTGGAGAAGTTTAAAGCCGGATTTGGATACAAAAAGATTTCCCAAGCTTTAAACATCCCAAGGAGCACTGTGCAAGCGATAATATTGAAATGGAAGGAGTATCAGACCACTGCAAATCTATGAAGACCTGGCCGTCCCTCTAAACTTTCAGCTCATACAAGGAGAAGACTGATCAGAGATGCAGCCAAGAGGCTCATGATCACTCTGGATAAACTGCAGAGATCTACAGCTGAGCGTATACTGCACAAATCTGGCCTTTATGGAAGAGTGGCAAGAAGAAAGCCATTTCTTAAAGATATCCATAAAAAATGTTGTTTAAAGTTTGCCACAAGCCACCTGGGAGACACACCAAACATGTGGAAGAAGGTGCTCTGGTCAGATGAAACCAAAATCGAAATTTTTGGCAACAATGCAAAACGTTATGTTTGGCGTAAAAGCAACACAGCTCATCACCTTGAACACACCATCCCCACTGTGAGACATGGTGGTGGAAGCATCATGGTTTGGGCCTGCTTTTCTTTAGCAGGGACAGGGAAGATGGTTCAAATTGATGGGAAGATGGATGGAGCCAAATACAGGACCATTCTGGAAGAAAACCTGATGGAGTCTGCAAAAGACCTGAGACTGAGACAGAGATTTGTCTTCCAACATGATAATGATCCAAAACATAAAGCAAAATCTACAATGGAATGGTTCACAAATAGAGAATCTGTGGAAAGAACTGAAAACTGCTGTTCACAAATGCTCTCCATCCAACCTCACTGAGCTCGAGCTGTTTTGCAAGAAGGAATGGGCAAAAATTTCAGTCTCTCGATGTGCAAAACTGATAGAGACATACCCCAAGCGACTTACAGCTGTAATCGCAGCAAAAGGTGGCGCTACAAAGTATTAACTTAAGGGGGCTGAATAATTTTGCACACCCAATTTTTCAGTTTTTTATTTGTTAAAAAAGTTTGAAATATCCAATAAATTGCGTTCCCCTTCATGATTGTGTCCCACTTGTTGTTGATTCTTCACAAAAAATTAGTTTTATATCTTTATGTTTGAAGCCTGAAATGTGGTAAAAGGTTGCAAAGTTCAAGGGGGCCGAATACTTTCGCAAGGCACTGTAGATTTTATTATTTTCCTGGAGTTGGGCTTTAACTTCATATGTTCTCCCTGTGACAATAGGACAAGACAGAAGCAAAAAGAAAGTACTGACAGACAGACTATTAACTAATTCTTCTTCTGAGGCCGCGTACACACGAGGAGACATGTCCGCTGAAACTGGTCCGCAGACATGTTCGATCGTGTGCATGGCCTAGCGGACAGGTTTCCAGCGGACAAAAGTTTCTAAGCATGCTTAGAAACTTGTCCGCTGGAAACCTGTCTGTCGGACATGTCCGATGGTTAGTACGCTCAACCATCGGACAGAAATCCCACACATGCGTCGAATTGATTCGACACATGCGTGGAAGCATTGAACTTCCGTGTTTGAGCACGTCAGTGTCTTCTACGTCACCGCGTTCTCTGTCTGCGGGGATTTTGGTCTGATGGTGTGTACACACATCAGACCAAAATATCCCTGGAGACATGTCCGATGAAAAAGGTCTGCGGACCGGTTTCATCGGACATGTCTCCTTGTGTGTACGGGGCCTAAAACAAACATTTTTTTTTTTTGGTCTAAATTAAAAAAGTGGACAAAGGATCAATTTTTTTCCCATTCTGTCCAGAATAAAAAACAAAATTGGCTGAAGTTAGGCTTTAAAGCCTAAAGCCTAACCCCTGCCTAAACCTAGTATTTTAAATTTTGGAAAGGAATACAGTGGAACCTTGATTTACGAGTAAGGTGGTGAGCGAGCATTTTGAAAGATGAGCAACTTTTTTTTTTTAATTCTGACTCGATTTGTGAGTGTTGTCTCGCAAAATGAGCATAATTCAAGCAAATGGGGTGTGCAGTGCCACATTTGGCCTGAGGTGTGGAGGGCGCCCGAGCAGAGCCGAGCGGAGCCGATCAGAGACGCTCAGAGCCATTTGAAAACACTCGGAAATATTTAGAAATACTCAGTTCCCGGGTGTTTCCAAGCTTTTCTGAGGTCAGCCAAGCTGTCTCCGATAATTTTCGAGGTTCTCCGGCACCCTCCACCTCTGGCCACATGCGGTATTGCATTACATTGAAGTCAATGCAGAAAACATTATTTTCGTTTCCATTGACTTGATGGGGAAACTCGCTTTGATATGCAAGTTATTTGGATTATGAGAATTCTCCTGGAATGGATTATGATTGTAAGCCAAGATTCCACTGTAGAACCTCTATTAGGTTAAAAGTGCTGTCTGTTGTCCCCATTGTAGAGATTTTTCCTTACTTCCAAATGGAAATTGACAGAAATGAATCTTAACTTACAAAAACCTTTCTAACATTATCCCAATTAGTTCAGGAGTACAGAGTAATTTCAAGCACTGTTGGGCTTTTAATGATGTTAAAGCATGTATATTCAACAACTATAAGTTGATATTTGTCATGCACACATCTTAGTTCAATGTAAGCAGATGATATGTCTCTTTCCATAATTTAGTACTAACTGTAATAAATGTAATTCTAAAAATTCATACCCACTATTAACCCTGAAGAAGGAAGTCATCTTCCGAAAACATGTTGGAATTCATCTAAGAATTTCAACCAGGCTGACCAAACTCTACTGTTGATAACCTCTTGATGTAATAGGCCTCATTCACACTTTGCGGACTCCGTCGCAGTCCGTCCCGACGGAGTCCGCCTGCGTCCACCAGCTCAGCGGGAGATCAGTCCGCAGATCTCCGCTGAGCCGACGGATGACAAGCTCCCCTCTGCTCTCTGAGCGGGGGGAGGAACTTGTGCAGTGCCGCTGTCTCCTATGGAGCAATCTGATGAAAAGGGACAGCATGTCCGTTTTCATCAGATCTTACCCGATCCGATCCGCATGGACGGATGGGGACGTATCCCCCATACGTTTGTTTTTAGCGAATCGGATCAGGTCGGATGTCAGCGGACATGTCTCCGCTGACATCCGACGCTCCATAGAGATGCATGGAGTGCCCGTTCAGGTCCGTCGTCAAAACTGACAGACGGACCTGAACGGACTGAAGTGTGAATGAGGCCATAGAGTATTTTTTATATTGTATGAGACAGTTTTATGTTTTTATTGCAATTGTGTATGCCTAGTGTGATACCATTTTATAGGACACATTGTCCTTTTCAATTTGTATACTCTCAAAAAATTGGCATTTGGCTTTAAAGGGGTGTTCCAGCCAAATGTTATGTTTATTAAAAGTCAGCAGCTACAAAAAGTGTAGCTGCTGGCTTTTAATAAACATACACTTACCTGCTCCAGCGTTCCAGCGATGTGCCGGCCGGGGCTCCGCTCCGCTCCCCCCTCCCCGACCGGCATCCCCATTGCTACTGTGGGCACCCGGCCGTGACAGCTTTCGGCTTCACGGCCGGGCACCCACTGCGCATGCGCGAGCGGCACTGCGCATGCGTGCGTGGCCCGGCGCTGCGCCATCCTATTGGACAGGCGATCGCCTAGGATCTGTCAGTGTCCTAGGCCATCGCCTACAGGGAGGGGCTGCAATAAGGCGATTAAGCTTAATCGCCTTACCAGCTCCTCGGTGGAAGGAGGAAGTGGGACAGGAAGTCCCACTCCTCCTGAAGCCCCCACTCCCCCCCCCCCAAAAAATTACATGCAAAATGTGGCATGTAAGGGGGTGAGGAGTGGGATAAGCGGAAGTTCCATTTTTGGGTGGAACTCCGCTTTAATAAAACGTACACATGATCGGTTAATCCAATGAAAACAGACCGATGGGTTTTTTCATCCGATGAAGCTGACTTTCATCAGTTTTGCCTACACACCATCAGTTAAAAATCCGATTGTGTCCAATGCAGTGACGTAAAACACATCGACGTTGTGAGCATGCGTGGATTTTTGACCGATGGATTTCCCCACAGATGATAGTTTTTTCTATAGTTTTTTTAACTATCAGAAAATTTTAAAATTATTCTATTTCTATTTTTTTTCACCGACGAAAAAAAAAAAAGTTGGGCCCCACACACGATCGGTTCGTCCGATGAAAACAGACCGTTTTCATCAGACGAACCAATCATGTGTACAGGGCATTAGACTTAAAATATATACTTTTGTATGGTTCTGTCTTTAGTCCCAGAGGAGTTTCTCCTTGCACGGATATTGTCTATTCTACATATTTGGGATGTTGGCAGCATTACTTTACACTCCATCTAGCTCCTATCCTTTTTTGGTCTTTTCTAGGGAGATCCATCCTGTCTTTCGGTCCAGGTGGCTATTTACATTGGTACAGAATGTGAGGGGAAATACATAATTTTAATCGTCACCAGAACAAGAATATGGAGGACATTTTCCAATGGGGTCATTCTTTTGCATGACAACAAAGAGGGGATTTCCCTAAGTTTGCAGAGATTTCCCCTCGCGTCCTGTTGTGTATGCAGGAAAGGAGTTAAGGGAAATCTCCCCAATAGGACATAAATTAAATAAAAAACTGGCAAGTGTTTTAACCAATTCCTTTTGTACTTAGTAATGCTGAGCAGACTCTCCTTTGTTTCCAATTTCAGAGTTTCAACGAGTTCAGTATCCAGATATCGCTACCAGGGAGAAGCTTGCAGCAAACACCGAACTTCCTGAGGTTACCATAAGAGTGCGTACATTTAAGTAGATGTAAACTTTAACTGAATGACATTTTGTTTGCCATCGCATGGTGTATCATAAACAATTGCCATTTTTTTTATTTTTTACATAAAACACTTGTTTCACTTGTGTTTCATCCTTTGATGCATTCCAGTACTGTTGGTCTTCAGCAATGTCTTTGCATCAACTTCCTGTCTTTATGCATGCATTTAAGTGATAGATGGCTGCATGGATGATAGTCACATCAGTGGACCACATAGCTCCCAACTGCCCCTGATTTGGAGGGACTGTCCCTGATTTGGAGCAATGTCCCTCTGTCCCTCTTTCCTCCTCATTTGTCCCTCATTTTGGTCTGATCTATATAGTTGTATAAAGAATGCACTTTTTATCTATCAAAGTATTTACCAGCCCTAAACCTTTCATCTGATTTTTATATTGCTGCATTTGTAAATTCCAAGAGCCAGTATAAAGGAATAATGAACAAGTAAAAAAAGTGCGCTTAGGAAGAAATGTGTTAAGGACTGCAGCCCCCCAGAATAAGATACCTCACGAGTGAAGTACCTGAATAAATGGTATGTGTGAAAGGGGTAGTGGCGCTGTCCCACACCCTATAAGTCAAAAGGGTATAAGTGTCAGTGTATTGACTAGTGAGATAGGTACTGCAAATTATGAATATACAATAGAGTGCAACAATATTATAACAACATTGAATAAATGGTATGTGTGAAAGGGGTAGTGGCGCTATCCCACACCCTATAGGTCAAAAAGGTATAAGTGTCAGTGTATTGACTAGTGAGATAGGTACTGCAAATTATGAATATACAATAGAGTGCAACAATATTATAACAACATTGAATAAATGGTATGTGTGAAAGGGGTAGTGGCGCTGTCCCACACCCTATAGGTCAAAAAGGGTAAAATGTCAGTATATTGACTAGTGACATAGGTACTGCAAATTATAAATATGCAATAGAGTGCAACAATATTATAATAAACATTTGGTGATAAAGTGCAAAGTGCAAACTTAGTAATAAAAAGTACAGTCCATAAAATTGCAAAAATCCAAACATATATCACGTTGATAGATGTGCAGTAATCTTAGATGTAGATTTCAATCAAAAAAGGTGTAAGTTGGTGGTAACGCTGTGGTCCGGTGCTCCCCCACCAGGTTCCCCACTCACCAGAACTAATCACCCCTGCAGGGGTATTAGGCGTGTAGTCACAGATGGGTCCCAGCTTCCTCCAGTGGTGCTATCCGTCCAGGGAAGATGTGTCCTTTAGATTAGTCAGATCCTCATTCCACCGGAAAAAAGGAAGAAATACGCTCCCATAGTGTAGTAAAAAAGGAGTTTTTTTTATTATGCACAATCCAGGATTGACACATCTTCCCTGGACGGATAGCACCACTGGAGGAAGCTGGGACCCATCTGTGACTACACGCCTAATACCCCTGCAGGGGTGATTAGTTCTGGTGAGTGGGGAACCTGGTGGGGGAGCACCGGACCACAGCGTTACCACCAACTTACACCTTTTTTGATGGAAATCTACATCTAAGATTACTGCACATCTATCAACGTGATATATGTTTGGATTTTTGCAATTTCATGGACTGTACTTTTTATTACTAAGTTTGCACTTTGCACTTTATCACCAAATGTTTATTATAATATTGTTGCACTCTATTGCATATTTATAATTTGCAGTACCTATGTCACTAGTCAATATACTGACATTTTACCCTTTTTGACCTATAGGGTGTGGGACAGCGCCACTACCCCTTTCACACATACCATTTATTCAATGTTGTTATAATATTGTTCCACTCTATTGTATATTCATAATTTGCAGTACCTATCTCACTAGTCAATACACTGACACTTATACCCTTTTGACTTATAGGGTGTGGGACAGCGCCACTACCCCTTTCACACATACCAGTATAAAGGAATAGTAGTGGTAATATAAATCACTTGTGGGTTTAACCAATCTTTTTTTGTACCATTTCCCCTTTAACCACTTGTCCACCGCCCGCCGTCAAATGACGGCGGGCGGAAGACTCCATTGTTCTGACAGGACGTCATATGACGTCCTGTCTTTTAAAGCCGCTAGGGGGCGCGTGAATGCCGCAGGCGGCGCGCGCCTGCACCCACCGCTTTGCTGGGATCACGGTGCGCATGCCCGGTGGCAACGATCGCCGCCAGGCACCCGCAATTGCTCAGTAACTGAACAGGGACGTGGAGCTCTGTGTGTAAACACAGAGCTCCATGTCCTTTAGGTAGAGAGGAGTGCCTTGTACATAGGGACACAATCGGTCACCTCCCCCAGGCACCCCCCTCCCCCTACAGTTAGAACACAAACTAGGCTACACATTTAACCCCTTCCCCGCCCCCTAGTGGTTAACCCCTTCCCTGCCAGTCACATATATACAGTTATCAGTGCATATTTATAGCACTGTTCACTGTATGAATGTGATTGGTCCCAAAAATGTCACAAAAGTGTCCGATGTGTCCGCCATAATGTCGCAGTCCCAATAAAAAAAATCGCAGATCACCACCATTGCTAGTAAAAAAAAAATAATAATAAAAATGCCATAAACTATCCCCTATTTTGTAAACGCTATAAATTTTGTGCAAATCAATCGATTTTACCAAAAATAGGTAGAAGAATACATATCGGCCTAAACTGAGGAAAATCATTTTTTTTTATATATTTTGGGGAATATTTATTACAGCAAAAAGTAAAAAATATTCAAAATTGTCGCTCTATTTTTGTTTATAGCGCAAAAAAAAAAAAAAAAAAACGCAGAGGTGATCAAATACCACCAAAAGAAAGCTCTATTTCTGGGGAAAAAAAGGACGCCAATTTTGTTTGGGAGCCACGGCGCACAACCACGCACTTGTCAGTTAAAGCGACACAGTGCCGGAAGCTAAAATTTCGCCTGGGCAGGAAGAGGGTAAAACCTTCTGGGGCTGAAGTGATTAAGGGGGTGTGGCAAGGGGTGTGTCCTATGCTTGCATAATTTTGCTGATAGGTGTCACTCATTCTCATCTGAAAAAGTTGGGAGGTATGGCACCATGCCTATATAAAGTGTGTCATAACAGCCACTCCATCAGATGCTTGTATGACATATTGACAATGCAGGAACACAACAGGGAGACAGTGACAGAGCGTTGTTTCCCTATTACAAGAAGTGCCTGGACAAGTACTGTATTTATGGCAGGGTCATCAGATATTATTATTTTAACTAAATAGGCAGATTTAAAAAGATTGAGCATTACTTTTAAAACTACATTAACAGGTTATATCTGAATGTTTATTAAAGCAATAAAACAACATTTACATGTGGAATATAAACAGATTATATCCTAAATGAGACTTTAATGATTGGGTTTGCATATTATTTTTATTTAAACAGTGTACCAAATAAAAAACAAACTTTTCCTTATAAATATGTAGAAAAATTATTCAGGTATGCAAATTAGAAATACAATTATTGTTAAGTTATCCAACACATACTGACACTGCTCATTTTGGCCTGGGTATCTAGACATCAAAGGCCTCTGGTAACAAAAGGGTTAACAAGTGTGTGATTCATAACTATAAACAAAATATCATTATGACATTATAAGCTTTAATAGCAATAATAATAATAGTACGTTTTATAAGTATAATAGTTGATATTTGCTATTGCTTATAAAACCTCATCTTCAAAACTGAATTTCCAAGAGTGCTTGGCAAACTGCCAAACATGGCTTTTGTAATAAAGACATTAACTTCTTATCTATACTAAGTACCGGTATATCCTTTTTAAAACACAGAAACACCAATAACTTACTGGGTAAGCATAGTTTGCAAAAATCCTTTATTTACAATTCAAAAAACACCAAATTGAGCTTTTGGTCTGTAACTTGGCACTCTTAAAGTGTTACTAAACCCAGGAGGACCCTGCATTCACTATATCTGGTCTACCACAGCACACAGAACATGGACATGCAGTCATTTTAGTAAATATAAATTGCTAAATACCCTTTCTCATCAGCAGTATATAGCAGTCTTGTGACTTCTGTCAGTGTCCAGCCGAGCACTGGTTTAAACTTGTAGTAGGACCTTTCTGACTGTCCTACTAGACTGCCAGACCCCTGATCTTCTGTCTGGACAGTGCTGATTAGCCCTGTGCTGATCACATGCACTCTCCCAAGAAAAAAAAAACCTCTCTAGCAAAACACACCAAACTTAGCATGTGCAGCCTGACTCCATAGACCCATGTTATAAGGAAATTATCAGGGGTCAGTGGAAAAAGGGGAGGATCAGAGGAAACGGGATCAACCAGTCTTTCGCACAATTCAGATGATTAACCCCTTAGGTTCCACAGTGAGTATATTAACCACTTATGGACCGCCGCATGTACATATACGTCGGCAGAATGCCACGTACATTACCTGTACGTCCCTGCCTAGACGTGGGTCGGGGGTCCCGGTACTTGCGGCGGACCCCGTGGCTGTCCAAGCGATCCGGGATGAGGGGGCGGCTGTTGTTTTTTGTCCGCCCCCTCCAGTTTGCTCCCAGCCAATCCGCGCGCTCCCCCTGCGTGTCACTTCCTCCTTCTGTGTAAACACAGGAAGGGGGAAGTGATGTAATCTCTCCTCTTAGCAGTATTTTCAATCGCTGCTGAGGAGAGAAGACTTACACAGTAAGTCGCACCAACACTACACTGACACACACTACACATAGGCACATTAACCCCTTGCGATCACCCCCCCACCCCCCTGTCACAGTGTCACTGAATGCAGTGATCATATATGTACTGATCACTGCATTTAGTGTCAGTGTGACAGGCAATGTGACAGGCAGTTAGTGTTAGGTTCAGGGTAGCCCCCCCATATAACGTTTTAACCCCTTGATCACCGCCCTAGTTAACCCTTTCACTCCCTATTGCCAGTGTCACTAAGCGATCATTTTTCTGATGGCTGTATTAGTGTCGCTGTTCCCGCTAGGTAGCTATTTTTTTTTTATTGCGATTTTTTTTTACTAAAGACATGTGGCTAAATACATTTTGGCCTAAATGTTTGACTAAAATTTAGTTTATTTGATTTATCTTATAACAAAAATTAAAAAATATTGATTTTTTTCAAAAATGTCGCTCTATTTTTGTATATAGCGCACAAAATAAAAATCACAGAGGCAATCAAATACCATCAAAAGAAATCTCTATTTGTGGGAAGAAAAGGACGCAAATTTTGTTTGGGAGCCACGTCGCACGACCGCGCAATTGTCTGTTAAAGCGACGCAGTGCCGAATTGTAAAAACCCCTTGGGTCATTTAGCAGCATATTGGTCCGGTCCTTAAGTGGTTAAGTATGCTTTACTGCAGATACAGACAGATTGTACTGTTGTGGGTTTAGTAACACTTTAGTTACATGCAAAATATTAACACTTTTAATAAAACATAATTCACCACATCATTATTAGGAAAAAACAGTCTGAAAATATGTCATCCAGAAATGTGATGCTCTTTGTTTTACTTTTTTCAGATTTGGTTTTCCAATCGAAGAGCAAAATGGAGACGTGAAGAGAAGATGAAGAGAATTGTGCAACTTTCAGGTGGCTCAGGTAAATTTGGTTGTTTAAAAAAAAACATAGCACCAAAGATCTTAATTCATGAAAGAGAGATGTTACACTAAGGCCGCGTACACACGGAGGGACATGTTTGCTGAAACGGTCCAATGGACCGTTTCCAGCGGACATATCTCCTCCGGATTTTCATTCGACGGCGTGTACACACCATCGGATCAAAATCCCCGCCGGCAGACAGCGCGGTGACGTGGCGGTGACGTTGGCGCCGCCACGTCACCGCACCAGGAAGTAAAAAACTTCCACGCATGCATTGCATCTATTCGACGCTTGTGCGGGCAGATATGTCCACTGGTAAGTATACTAACCAGCGGACATATCCGACGGACATGTCTCCGGCGGACAAATTTTAAAGCATGCTTTAAAATTTGTTCACCGGTCAGACATGTCCGCTAGCCCATACACACGATCGCATTTGTCCGCTGAACTGGTCCGTCGGAACAGTTTCAGCGGACAAATTTGATCGTGTGTACGCGGCCTAACACTTACTTTCTCCCTTTATCCTCTATTCTTCTCTTTCCTTCTTTTTCTCTCTGCTTGTAATTTAACTTTAATACTGTAAGTCAAGTGTTATACTATATAATCTTATTACCCCTCGCTGCCCTTTGAATGGAGTGGCACTGTCCGCTCCTTGAAGGCGGCGGTGTCTTAGTGTTTATGTTGATAAAGTTTCCTGCGAAGAGCAGACAGTGGGATCTGCATTGTATTTCCTTGAGTTGTGGACATTTGAACGTTATCTGTACTATTTTATTTTGTTAAACGCAATAAAAATATATTTGACTCTAAAATGCATTCCATGTAATACAGTTAACTGATTAAAAAGGGCCTACAGTAATACCTCGGATTGCGAGTAATGCGGTTAACGAGTGTTTAGCAATACAAGCTATTTTTCTTTTAATCCTGACTTGGTTTGCAAGCATTGTCTGCAAAACAAGCAGGATTTAAGCCTCTGTGGTGTGCAGCACTGCATTTGGCCAGAGGTGCGAGGGAGGGGGGGGGGGTGCGGTGACACTCGGAGCTGCTCTGATGCACTCGGAACCACTCAGAAACTTTCAGAGACAGTGTTTCCAAGTGCAACCAAGCTGTTCCGATCAGTTTCTGAGTGTTTCCAAGTGTCTCCAGTGCCCCCCACCTCTGGCCACATGCGATACTGCATATAATAGAAGTCACTGTGGAACTAATTATCTGAGTTTCCATTGAATTCTATGGGGAAACTCACTTTGATATACGAGCGCTTTGGATTACAAGCATTCTTCTGGAACAAATTATGCTCGTAATCCAAGGTATCTGCAAAAAAAAAAAAACAGTTAAATCTATGTACATTTGTTTGCCTGGATTATACTGTATCCTTTTCCTATGGATGCTTAGTCTGATATACTGGTTTATAAAAAAAATTGACTTTAGACCAGTCATTGACAGCAAGTCTAGTGAATGTTACTGTACCTGAGATTTCCTACTGCTGAATGTGAAACTCCAGATACAGACAAATATCAGGGAATGTCTTGATAATACAAATATGGACATTGAGAAGGTGGGTGTATGTTAGGTAGTGCTTAAAGTCTATCTCTGGGCAAAACAAAAACACTTTTAAAGCCTCCATCTGCAACCCCTTTAATAATATGAAAAATATATGTTTCACTTACATAGTTCCTTCATCACATGGCTCTTTCCAGATCTCTGCAGCAGTAGAAAGTTGGGGGAATTAGCAGGGTGCCCTACATATCTTCCCAGTACACAGTAGACATTTCCTTCCAGATAAAAGATACAGCTTTTGTGGGCAATCTCCGGTCAATGTTTCCCAATCTTGTGCACTGAGAAAACTTTCCACCACAGAACATATACTCACAACACCACAAGTCCAGCTGACACTTTTTGGTCCTTAAAACTGTCCCTGTTGGCACTGCAGACTAGCGGAAACCAAAAGTGTTTTTTAGCCTTCTCCGGCACTCTAAAACAGTATCTGCAGTGTTTGACTGTGGCTAAGAAAAGCAGACTTTTGTCTTCTGTCACATTGCTTCTACTCTTCCCTGATAGAGTGTGCAGCATCTGTAGCTTGCTGTATATCAACATGAGACACTAACAGCTATGCCCAAGGTAAAAGAGTAGTGATCTGGCAAAAAACTATCTTTGCGCAGAGATTATATATCCAAATAATGGGGTCACTGAAGCTTGTTAAAGACACGCATCCCCAATTTTACCATATTCGTGTTCAGTCTCACTGGATTTTCAGGGTGTCACACTTATAAATAATAGTTTACCTGAACCCCAATCTGAAAGCTTGTGCTGTGGGGGCACAATGCAGAAGGGAGGGGCCAGGAAAGCTGGCGGGGAACCCGAGAAGAGGAGGATTGATGCTGCTCTGTGCAAAACCATTACACAGAGCAGGTAAGTATAACATGTTTGCTATAAAAAAAACAAGCCTTTAAGAAAAAGTGATTTGTTTCTTTGATGTATTTCCCCCAAAAATATATGTATAGTGCCGGGCTACTTTCAGAGCCGGTGCTATGTTAAATTTAGGGGGAGAATTCAGAGAAATAGTTGGCTCTGAATTCATTTGATTGTTTCAATTTGGGTCTCTGCTCTAGCTTGGCTGTACTGTGTGCTTCTAAGTGCCTTAGCGGCCAGTGAGAAGTTGGTTGCCTCGCTCTACATGCTGGGGAGAGGTATAAAGGGGGCAGACATCATTGCTTCGATTGGTTGCAGACATCGTTGCCTCGATTGGTTGCCTCGGGTGTCGTGGAATGGCTATTGGGGTAGCCATTCCACGACACCCCCGCATATGACCCTCCTGACCGTTTTGTGCGTGGGTATCAGTGTTCCTGGTTCCAGGAACCACGTTGGCCGGAGCAACTGATCTGCTGTGCGGGCCCAGTGTTTGACTGGGTCCCCAACTTGGAGGGGTCCCGAGCTGTCTGTCCGGAGGAGGCTGGACGATGAGGAGCCTGTCCGAAGTATACCAAGCACGAGGCTGGTGTTCCAGGAGGGGTCTGTCCATTCATCAGGGACAACCTGGGATCTGACAGGCTGGATGTTGATCGGCTGTCAGTAGCTAACTTGCAAAAACTACCTGAAGGAGGTCTGGGTGCTGAATCCACAGAGAGAGGATTCTGGACCATAATTGTTTCCATTCTTTTGGGAGGGTCTGTGTCAGAGACTTGATTCCGAGTTCGAGTGACACTCTGACTGCCAGGCTAGTGAGAGAGGCCTGTCCAGGTTTGCTACACCCACTCCAGCTGGAGTGGCAAAGTAAAGTATTGTTGGAAGCAGGACTGTTTCCCGTATCCTGGTCTGCTGTCTTCTATTTGCTATCCCTTCACCTTTCTACTGTTTGATCGTTACCTCGGCTGGGTAATAAATGAATGAATGAATGAATGAAAACTTATATAGCGCGGCACATGCGAACTGAATCGCCTCTGGGCGCTTGTTGTTCCTGTCTCATTTGGTATCAAAAGAGATGAGTCTTGATCTTTCTCCTGAATGCTAAGTAGTTCTCCTCCAACCGAATACTGGTTGGCAAAGCGTTCCATAGTCTGGGACCTTGGACCGCGAATCTTCTATCTCCTTTGGATCTATATCCGGCTTTCGGTATCTGCAGGAGATTTTGATTAGTGGATCGCAAGATGCGATTGGGGTTATGGGCTTTTATTTTTTCGCATAGATAATGGGGGGCATTCCCATGGATACATCTATGCGTTAGACAGAGTGCTTTAAAAGTGATTCTGTCTTTTACTGGTAACCAGTGAAGGGATCTCAGTGAGGGTGAGATTGATTCCCAGGGTTTTTTCCCAGTCACAAGTCTAGCGGCCGTATTTTGAACGACTTGTAGACGAGCGATTTGGTACTTTGGGAGTCCGAGGTAAAGGGCATTTGCATAGTCCAATCTGGAGTTAACAATTGCTCCCACCACGACCGCTATGTCTTCTTTGGGGATAAAAGGGATAAGCCTGCGTAGTAGGCGCAGCAGATGGTGGGATGCGCTGACTACTGACCCTATTTGTGCGTCCATAGTCATGTAGGAGTCGAGTTCTGTTTTCGCTCCGTTGAGTTTTAGATAACTCTTTGTCATCCAGTCCTCTATCAAAGAGAGACATGTCTCTAGATTGAGGTGGTGATCCTTTTTATTGCAAATGCGGAAATACAGTTGCGTGTCGTCTGCATATGAGTGATAGAGCAGTTTTTGACTGCTGATGATCTCAAAAAGAGGACGAAGATAAATGTTGAATAACACCGGCGACAGAGGGGATCCTTGAGGGACTCCGCATGATACCGTGCGTTTTTCCGAAAAGAAAGGTCCTAACTTCACTATTTGCGATCTGTTTTCCAAAAAAGAGGAGAACCAAGATAAATCGCCTTCTGCGACTCTGGCTACTTCAGCTAGCCGGGTCAATAAAAGCTTATGGTCTACTGTGTCGAAAGCTGCGCTCAGGTCTAACAGAACCAGAAGACAAGATTCTCCTTCGTCTGCGGCCTCGAGAGCATCATCCCATATCTTGAGCAATGCTGATTCTGTCCCGTGTCCAGGGCGGAAACCTGATTGAAATGGGTCGAGTAGGTTGTGGGTGTCTAGATGCTGTTGCACCACTGCTTTCTCCATAGTCTTGGAAAAAGTATTTAAGCTTGTTATAGGGCGGCGGTGGAGTGGATCCTTAGGGTCCAGGGTAGATTTCTTCAAGATGGGTCTAATTATACCCTCCTTCAACTGGGAGGGCACTATGCCCTCCATGAAAGATTGGTTAATAAGCTGTGTGATAGGAGGTGCCAGGATGTCGGCGCACTCCTTCAACAGTTTGGTGGGGATGATATCATTCGGCGCAGTGCTGTTACGCAGAGCACCGATGATATGGTTAGTGGCTTGGATAGTGATAGGTTCCAACGTGAACTCACCTGGTTGGGGTGAATTACTACAGGTGTTGTGTAAATAATTACATGGGGGGCTACGGGGGGGATTGTTCTGTTGAATGCTTTGCCGGATTCCCTCGATTTTATTAATGAAGTAATCCGATAATTCATTGCAAAATTCTTGTGAGTCTGAATTGGGGGCTTCAAGACATCCTGGATTCATGGTCGCAGTGACCAGCTTGAAGAGTTCGCGGGGGCGATTCAAGGCGCTGTTGATGGCCTCAGAAAAATAATTTTTCTTGGCCTTGAAGGTTTAATAAAAGCACAGAAAAGACATTCCCTTTACTACAACTCTCATCAAGTACCCTAGACGGCGGAGATACAGAGGTAACATGCCACCCAAAACAAACCAGCAGCTCCTTCGGGGGTAGTGCTACATATGAGAAAACAAAGGCAGGCAAAACTGGTTTAATTTTAATAGACCCACCCAAAGTAAAGAAAAACTACATGGGGGCACTGAGGGGACTGTCCCCCTTGCTGCACATACAACAGGCACAGCTGTCCAGTCCCCTGGACAGGAGATGCTGGGGGGGAAAGCATCTGAAGGGTAACTTCAGGAGATGATGACTCAATAATGCTAACTCAATAACTCAATTACTCAAGAAAATCTTTTATCATGGGAAAAAAGGTAAAAATGCCTTACAACTATGTTGAAAACTATTTTGCCCAGAAATAAGCTTTAAGATGTTGGCAGAGCTTTTTGCCTGAGAAAACCGGTTGTGTGTATGTTTTTCGTCGAGAAAACTGTCGTGGATCTCGACAAGAAAAAAAGAGAACATCCTCTCTTTTTTCTTGTCGGGAGTCTCAATTTCCTCGTCGTGTTTCACGTCGGGCTGGTTTACGACAAACACGTTTATGTGTGTAGCGCTACCCCATTCAGGAGCCGCTGGTTGTTTTTGGGATCGGCGTATTAGGTTACCCTGTAATGTTGTCTAGGGGTGATAGGAGTGAGTAGAAGCAGTGAGCGAATGTCCAGTTGTGTTAGCTACACTAAGAAGGATCCCAGGCTGGGTGCCACTCGGTGGGGGATCAGCTTGAGGAGAACCCGGAGGCAGGTGATCCAAAAGGGCTGTAACGAACCATTGGGGATCCGGTGACCGGGAGATTGACAGGTGCATCTTAAACTGTCAACGGGTGACTCTGACTGAACTTATTGGGTGGATTCGCTCAAGAATCCATTTAGCTCACTCAAGTACTAGGCCTGTGGCAGAGGCCCGAGCCAGGCCTGTGGCAGAGGTCTGTTTCTCCCAGCAATCTAAGTGACACTCCAGCTGCCAGGCTTGTGGCGCTTCAAAATAAGTATTTTAAATATGTCATGATACGTAAGTGTAAGTGCATACGGGCTTGTGGGCCCCCTAAGTCCCATCTGCTACAGCTGCCTACTGAATTGGCTTGAACAAGAGAGTTGTTCTTGAACTCACTGTCTTCATGGAGCTATGTAATCTAGGAACAGTACTTCCAGACTTTTTTGCCTAGTCCAGTAGGAAGATTTTCAGTATTCAAATGCTTTCCACTGGACTTGGCAAAACACTGAAGCATTAGTGTACACTTCAGGAATGCTGCTTATGGTGTTCAATGAACTCGACTTGTAGTCATAGTAGGGGCGCTCCCGCTCCAGTTCAAGCTGTGCTGACTGCAGTCAGAGGCAAGTGGGACTTGGGCATTCTACAAACGCCCATGTATTCTTACCCTTCTTCCACTGGATTTTTCATTCTCACCTACATTTCTTTGTCTTTGAAATTACCTGCCACCCAAACGTCCTCCAGCCAATGGTAGGCATGTGGTTAAGAATGGCTTAGTGATAACTTTAAATTTCATAGGAGCCTGACAATTTATTTTTTAGAGTAATGCATTCTAGTTGCACTCTGAAATGACCATATTGTGGTAAAAGTGACTTTACTGTAACATCACGTTCTGTCAATGTAACTGTAATGGGAATGGTGCTTAGATGCAGTTGTCTGTTGTTTCTTAACAGGTTCACGATGTGAAGTGATGTTTCCGCCATTTAGAAGTCTAACACTTGGTTTTACACCTTATTCATCAATGTTGAACAGCTGTCTGTCACCTCAGGTAATAAAAACTGACAGTCAAAACATATTATCTGTTAAAACATAAATATATTTTTTCCTGAGATGCACAGAGACTTTACCATTGTTCACCTCTTCAGAAAATGCTAGTTAGCTGGTTATTCTGTTGACACAATGGAGGGATTAGAACACTTGTCTGTTTTTATTGTTGTCTGTGGCACCGTTAAGGAGATTCAACTTCTCTATTTTTTACCATTATTATTAAAAGTGAAAGTAAAAGAAAATCCCACATTTTGGGTTGTCCCCAGAATGGGGACACTAGTTCTGGTGACCTGGGGGTCCCTATGGAATTCCCTTAACTTGCAGGGATTTCCTCTCACATACTGTTTAGCTATGGGACAGGAAGTGAAGGGAAATCTCAGTAATAAGACAAAGCTGGTGAAAACAAATCTGACAGGGGTTATAATACCCATCCCTTACTCTATCCAAAATGTAAAAAAGTTCTAATTTAAGGGCTGGAGTGACTGCCCATAGGCCTCACAATTGAAAATTTCAGCAAAATCATACATGTAGTTTTGACCTTATTTAGAAAAAGAGAACACGTACTTGAGTCTAATTATATTGGCAAAATACCACATACATATTTGCCCTAAATGGAAGTACCATAAGTCATCCACTGAAGTAAATGTGTCCTCCAGGTAGAAGATGTTAGAAGATATTGTGATTTTACCAAACATACAGTGTGCTCATCAACACTGTATATATATATTATTAACTGTCTTTGTAATGTACCCCATATTCATGCTTTTTCATAGAGCGAGCCAACAGTGAATACTGCATCCTTTGGACCAGACAGAATCTCACCATATAAGTGTCACCCTAGTGCTTCGCCACCATTCACAGGAGAAGAGGCTCCAAGTAAGAGTGGTGTATGATGAGAAAAAGAGGCTTGTGAAAGTAATAATGGAAGGGGCTGTAATAGACTAGTGTTTATAGCAGCAAAGAAGAAAGAGAAAATCTGAAGTTCAATAACAACACAGAATGTTTTGAGGATATCAGTTTTGGATATATAATGTTGAGCATTTAAAGCTAAATTAAATCATTAAATAAAATCATCAAACACTTTTACCTACTTCCCTTAAAATGGGAGAGCAGCCCACATGCAGTTCAGAATATAATGACATTACATAATTGCAGTGCATTCAGTAAACCAAGGAAAGCATCACTGCAGTAGAGGCCAATCAGGATCAGTGGCGGCTGTGTTTTTTTGTTTGGGGCAGGGGTGGCAAACAGCCATCCCCCCTCCCCCGGGCAACTCAAAACCCCCTGCTGTCCGCTGGTCGGTCCACCAGCACTTACCTCATCTAGGCAGTGGGCATCGGTGGGTATTCACGGAGCAACGACAGAGATCGGGCATCCGAGGACCTGGCATCCAGGCATCAGCCAGCGGCTCTTCTCCTCCTCACTTCCGCTGTGCGTCTCTGCCCCTCCACCTAGGCATCCAATAGGATCACTTGACCTTTCAGCCGATTGGGTGACGGTATCAGACCCACTTCCCAATCGGCCAGGAGGAGAATCAGTATTGCAACAGAGAATATTCATTCACTGTTGCAACATAACTGAGTGGGCTCCAGATGCATCCTCTGCGACCCGAGCCCCCCTATTTTGAACCCTATTAGAGCTGTAATTCATGAGCCGGTGCCCTAAAATAAGCTGGACACAACAATAGGGGGCGGTAGTGGCTATGGATAAATTCATTCATTCTGCATGAATCTAACTATTCCATATAGGGGGTGGCCTGGAGAGAGGGGGCTGACCCTGATCAGGATTGACATTACTGAAATATTAAAAATACAAGATAGGATAGCAATTCCAACGTGCATAATTCCGACGCATGATCGGAAACAATTTGACGCATGCTCGAAAGCATTGAACTGCCTCCTTGCTCCTTTTATCTCACTTTATGTAAACCAATTATAGTCAATATGATTTAAAACACCCTCAATGCTACTGATAACCATAGATCTTGTTATCATTTGCCTAGACTCTAGATTCCATAATGTAATTCAAAAACAGAAATAGGTACCTTTTTTTAATCAAAATAATAAAGTGGTAAAGTATACCAAGCAGGCAATAGTACTACCAAGTGATGTATAGTGTCTTTAAAGCTGAAATTGTATTACTCCTCCCATGGGAACCCTGTATTTAGTGCTGGGACAAGGTGCGGGGCAAAGATGTCAAACTGCGTGCCCCCTCCCCAAGTTGCATGAGTATCATGTGACAGCAACCCCCCCCCTAAAAAAAAACACTACTCTGCATGCTAACCCCTTGAGCATATACTGTACTACCTTTGCAAGTCAAAATTCTCCCCGAAGAGAAATCCCTCCTCCTCCCACCAGTACAAATATGTCTTCCTGCTGAAATCACCCTCCCAGTATAAATCTTTTACCCCCATGCCCCCTCCCAGCTTTTTGTCAGGAACCATAAACCAGATGGAGACAGAAAGTGCAGTTAAAAAATCACACCTTTAATGAAATGACAAAATAACACAGTTAATGAACATAGTAAAAAAACAGAAGCAAGGGTTTAGATGCCAGAGCGGGTAACCAGACAAGTCAGGATTGGGAAACCAGAGGTCAGTGTAGTCAGGTGCAAAAATCAAGAACAGAAATTGAAAGGGAAGTCAGCCCGACTAAGTCATACACCGAAGCACAGAAAGGAACGCACAGAGAAATCATAGACCATGCAAGGGCAAGGAGGAAATGAGATAAGCTGCTTAAATAGCAAAAAGGGACTGGCTGTAGGCTGGACTAATGAGCGGGTTTAAAGAGTAACCAACTAAGTCACTGTGATAACAATGAGTGGCTGGTAATAACCAACAGCTGAGCAGCTTCTGAGCACTGAAAGAAAAGACCTGCTCGTTTAAGTAGCAGGAGCCCAGCTCTGAAACAAATCCCTCCAAATTTCCCTCTGAGCACAAACCCTCACCCAGCACAAATGCCCCCCCCCCCCTTATACCCTCACAAGCACAAATCCTCCCACAGCACAAATCCCTCTAACCTTCCCACTATAACAACCCCCCCATCCAAAATCATCCCTCCTATCACAAATAACCCTCCCACTTTCCCCATGAGCACAAACTTCCCTCAGGACAAATCCCCCCTACTAACAGAACACCCCCTCCAAATTTTTCCTCCTAGCATAAATCCTTACAATCATCCCTACTAGCACAAATTATCCTTGTCAGATCCCTCTTCCTAATACAGATCCCTCTTCAAATACCTTACCTGCACAACCCACCCCCCAAAACACCCTTCCTAGCCATGATCCCCTCCATCAAACACACAGACCTCTGATGCAGAGTGGCAGTGGCAGTGGTAATCTTGGCACATTTGAGTTTAGGAGGAGCCTAGGACAAACGGACTAAACACTTCTGCCAGGTCGCCGGTGGGGAAAGATGCCGGTTATTGCATGGGGTCGAGGCTGGGGACACCCCCGACTGTCAGATCATGACTTTACAGGTTTGAAAACCCTGCACAGTCCCGATCTGACATTCCCAATGCAGAAGCGATCAGCAGCAGCAGGACTCACAAGGAAGAGCTGGGGAAGGAGGGCGAGCACCTCCTCACGGCTCTCTTCTGCTGTCTGGATATGGCTTGTGACATCCTGTGCTGAGCTGGCAGAAGTAGCGATGCTGCTGTCACTACTCATTTCAGTTTGTAGCAGCTGGAAATCTCTATGCCCCACCCCCCGACCACACATGATACAAGCGCCAGGAGCATCCGCCCCTTCTGACTCCCACCCGCCTTAGCCCTGCCTGTATTACAAGAGATCAATGTCTGGTAAATTTAGGAGAATAGGAATAAGTATTAGTACTTACCCTATTCATCGGTCCCCCAGGCTTCCTCCCAGTTGCACAACTAATTGCTCATAATAGAGCACTGGCAGCTGAAGAAGGAGGAAAAAGGTTAATATGACTGCTTATTGAAGTATCCCTAAACAAAACAAGCATTTAATCCTTGCTATGTGGTGGAGGGGAAGGGGCACTGTAAGGCCTTGTACACACGATAGGATAGCCAGAGGACAACGGTCTGATGGACTGTTTTCATCGGTCAAAACCGATCGTGTGTGGGCCCCATAGGTTATTTAACCTTCGGTTAAAAAAAGCCAACTTGCTTTAAAATTTAACCAATGGATACCTAACGATAGGTCAAAACTGATCGTTAGTAGGCACGACCATCGGTTAAAAATCCATGCATGCTCAGAATCAAGTCGACACATGCTTGGAAGCATTGAACTTCATTTTTTTCAGCACATCGTTGTGTTTTACGTCACCACGTTCTAACACGATCGTTTTTTTTAACCGATGGTGTGTAGGCACATCAGACCATCAGTCAGCTTCATCGGTTAAGATTTGAGTTCAGCTTTAACCTGGGAGGCTAGAGATAAAAAGTATAGTTAGGCATGTTTTACAGGTGTTTTACTTTATTTTTTCTATGCCTCCCCTCCATATTAACCTATGTGTCCATGTGCACATGAGTGTTTAGAGGTAGGAGCGTTTAGAGGCAGATAAAAAAAAAAAAACTTTTTTCATTCATGAGAGGAGCGTTTTGGCAGAACAAGATGCCAAAACGCACATAAACGCATGTAAATAGTTTATTTATTTCAATGGCCAGAATAAATTAATATTCTGGCCAAAGAAATTAATGAATGCCCAAATGCTTGATGCATTTTTGAAGCTGCCTTTTTCCTACCAGGAGAAAAAGGTTTAGAAAAACCCAAGTGTGCATGGGGCCTTATTGTATTTTGTGAAAAAAAATCTGTTCCTTAACAGAATATCTATACAAATGATAATGTTTTTATGCTTTTTTGCAGGATTTTCCTCCGTTTCCTCACCATCATCTCTCACAACAAATGGCATAAAACCTTCTGATATTTCATTAAATGCAGAACTACCTGGCTTAGATGGAATACCACTTCATGCCTCCATGGCGAGACATCCACTGTCTTTTCCTGTTCACCACAGTGTCCCGATGCTTAAGAGTTACCCAGTATCACTACTAAATATGGACACTTATGGATTCCAGAGAAACCATCACAACGACCAGCCAACATGGACATTTGAAGGATTATACTCTGGTTATAACTACTAAAATCAGGGGGAAAAAACACATTCTGGTTACTGTATAAACACAGTTGAAACACACATATATAACCTATCTTATCAGCCAAAGGGTTTGTAAAGCCTAGTACACACATCGTTTTTTTGTTTGTTTGTTTTTTGTTTGTTTTTTGCATGCTAGTCTCTATCGAAAATGAAGAGGTTACTAAAGTTACGAAAATTTTGGTACGACAATAAAAATTTGGAAGTGATGTAATGTGTTGTTATGTATTTTCAGATGAAAACTGTAATGATCTGGTATAGTATGAGAAAAATGTTTGTCCCTTCGGATAATTTTGGACTAAAGCTGTGTACTAACGATCAGATTATCATACAATCACCTCAAAAGCTGTATTTTTCTTACGATTTTCTGATCATGTGTACTAGGCTCAATACTGGGGCCGTTTGTTCATTTCCTAATAATTAGCAGGTCAATTAAACATTTGTTTTCGACCGCAATGATGAGAAAATTTAAAGAAACAGAATGGAATTTTTTTCTTGAACAAATTAATTTCTTTTGGTAAAATCAATTAATTCCACAATCAAACGTTAACAGGAAATACAATCTTTTAAACAGCATTTACATTTTCTGAGAATGTTCTGAGAATTTTACAATTTTGTACAAATTTTGCCAAAAAAATTTGTATTCAAAATTCTATCCATCTATGGCCTACTTACAAAGCCGGATGGACATAGGGGCTATTCGAGTTGCAGCTCCAAGCCCCTTTCTCAAGTTAGGCTCATTTGCCTCTCAAAAAAGGAGGTAGGCAGCTGAAGACCTACCCCACCACTGGTTAAATGTGGGGCTGCTATCATTTATGGTTCCAGAGATACGGGGCTGTTTTTCGCAGCCGGTCAGAAGCTACATACAGAGCGGCCAGTTTAAATACAAACTGGCACACTCTGCAGCAGACTGAGAGGATGAGCTCACAGTGCTTTTAATAATTATTTGTATATCACTTATGGTAATTAACCCCTTGCCACCCAGGCCAATTCTGACACTTCTCTCCTACATGTAAACATCATAATTTTTTTGCTAGAAAATTACTCAGAACCCTCAAACATTATATATTGTTTTAGCAGACACCCTATGGAATAAAATGGTGGTCTTTGTAACTTTTGTTGTTACACGGTATTTGTGCAGCAATTTTTGAAACTTGTTTTTTTTGGAAAGAAACTGTTTCATTCATAAAAAAAAAAAAGTTAGCACAATTTTTTTGTATACTAAGCGATGCTTTACATTTTTTTACAGGTTACATGTTTAGAGTTACAGAGGAGGTCTAGTGCTAGAATTATTGCTCTCACTCTATAACGATTGAAGCGTATGTAACCTGTGTGTATCTGGCTCAGATACTAGCCAGTGCCTACCCAGCCATTGACTAGTAGGCAGCCACTGACTAGTATCTCTCCCCAGTCAGTTCCCACACACCCTCTCACCTGCTGACCTGTGGATGGGGGAATCACTCCTGCAGTGTTTTTGTGTTCTGCCAGTGAATACAATGTTGCTAACTATAGCTGGCAGCACTGATTGTTTTGGGGAAAACCTGACAAATGAGGAAAGCTGCTGGGCCTGCATCCCTTTAGACATGATCTCCTATTGGGAGTATCTCACCAAAAATGAGGATGCCTGAAATCTGACTTGCATCTTAATGCAGACTTCTGGTAAAATCAGTGAGCCAATTACACAAGCATAAAATTATATATTCAGACAGAATACCTCCAGTTAGCTATATTGCATTGCATTTTCAGAATATTACAGTGGCTGCAGATTGAAAAGGAAAGCTAATTTTTAATAACATTCAATTACAATATGACTTGTGTTGCAATTGTGGGGGCATGGCTACGTGTGACACGACACTAATCACCGCTCCCAATTACAGGGAGCTGTGATCAGTGTCATGTCACTAGGAAGAATGGGGAAATGCTTGTTTACATCAGTATTCCCCTGTTCTTCGGACTCACGGAGCTTGCGGCTGTGCGCGTGTGCCCACAATGCTGCATCTTAAAGGGGACGTACCTGTTTTGCTCAGCCGTGCCATTCTACTGACGTATATCGATGTGCGCTGGTCGGCAATCGGTTAAAGCATATTTATACCCCAAAACAGAAATTATTATTGTCATGGACCATGAAATCATACTTCATGTATTACATAAGATGAGACATTATGTATATGACATATTGCAGGATGCCTTTGGACATTATGAGGTGTCTGTCTACTGTAGATGGGGATTGAACTGAATTAGACTATTGAGGACTATTGAAAGGCTAAGTGGCTTGTGAAAGACATTCATTGTCCAGTGTGGAGAGGTGTTAATTCAAGTTGGCTCTTAGACCTTTCTATTGTGTGATAACACTGTTTTGAGCCTTTTGATTATCAGGAGTATTGGATTAGCATGTCATTATCTAAAAAAGTGTGATCTCTCAGATGTAGTAATGACCTCCTCTCTATGCGGAGACAAGCCGGCTAGATAACATATTCTGTTAACTTCACTGATGTCATTGAGGCATTGGGCATCGGCTATCACCTGTACGTTGATGGAATGCCACTGCTTACGATTGCGGTATATGTGCTCTGTGGCACGGGGGGGGCCATAGTGCCACATGTGTGCAATCAATGGCCCAGACGGTGCGTGGGAATCCGGCAATTCTGTAGAAATCCTGCATTGCCTTCTGCCGCAGGTGCTCATGGGTTGGTTTGATGATGTGGTGGGACATGCATGTGAGGATTGCGGGGACAACCTGGTGCACGCATCTGCTCATGGTGGATTGTGACATCCCTGACACGACTCCACTTGTACGTTGGAAAGATCCACTGGCGAGGAAATGGAGTGTTGCCAGTACCTTGATTAGTGGCTGCACTGCATGTGAGCGTCCTGTCTGGCTGGTAATTTCATCATGTAGGGCTGTGGCTATTTCCAGGATGACATCAGGGCTGAATCTGAAGATGCAATACACCTCCGATTCCCCCATGCCAAAGACGTTCATGTGCGTTCGTTATATCCTCTCCTGTGCCATCCTCTGTGCCTGTGGACACAGTAGTGCTATGACCATGGCTGCCCCTGGCATGTTGGCATACAGATGTGTTGTCCTGCAAGTGTGGTTGCTCAGCTCGTCCGTAACGGTGCTGCTGCAGAAGCTCTCCAGCTGACCTGTGCACGTCTGTTGCCGGGTTGCACCTCCTTTATGGGGAATAACTTTACGCCGGACGTACACTTAGGTGCACCTCGCGTAGCATGCGCATGCGTTCGTGAATCACCGTATTTCCCTCATTTGCATGTTTGAATGGCTAATCAATGGTAGCAGCACCGTGCATCCAGCCGGCTAGATAACATATTCTGTTAACTTCACTGATGTCATTGTCTACAGGAATGTCATTCTCGCTGAGGTAGTGAAGTCATGCGGAAGGCATCGGTGCCGAGATGTCTCTGTATGGAAACCCCAGTGTGTGAAAAAGGGGGTGGAGATTTCATTGTTCTTTGATTGATGGAAGCTGCAACCTGTATATAACTAGCAGAGTGTTTCAACGCGTTTGGTGTGTGTTCTTCATGGATCCAATCGGCACATAGCTGTAGATTGGATCCCGGAATCTTGGATGACTGGACCATCAGATGTTGCAAGCTGCAAGCTGATCGAATAGAAGCGGAGGAGTGTCGGGAGAGCAGGATCTGGGCGAGCAAGGGTCTCGTCACAATTATATTGCAGTTATGTGGTAGCTACTTTCGTTTTTAGTCTTGAGGTTTTTTAATCCTTATTTTCACCTCATAATCTGACCAGTAACTTCCTGTGTAAGGGTTTCTACGTTCATTCCTCTACTGTATCAATGTAGAGACTATGGCCCAGATTCACAGAGTGTTGGGCGCACATTATGCCGCCATAGCGCAAACGCCGTACGCTATGCCAACGTAGCGCGGAGAGGCAAGCATTGTATTCAGCAAGCTATTGCTCCCAACGCTAAGTCATCGTGGCGTAGGTTTTGAGGGCGCACGCCGGCATAGGTGGAAGTGGGCGTGACCCAATGCAAATGAGCGCCAGACAGGTATGTCGGCATGGCTCAGTGGTTTACGCCCGGCGTATCACGAACGGCGCGTGCGCCGTGACGTGGACGCATGCACAGCACCCCTCTGCGCCTGCTCACAACCACGCCGGCACAACCGCCTAAGATACGCCGGCCCACCACGTCCGCCGAGATCATAAGTATGCCCAGCCAGACGTACGTCCAGCGCAAAAGTACACCAGCTTCTGTTCCCTGGTGCAGAGGTGCTTTTGTGATCTGAGCCATGTCAGATAGTGAGTTTGACTGGGAGAAGAGGAAGAAGAACTTCTCTGTGGATGAGAGGGCGTGAGGACCAGGAAGGTCAGAAGGTTGGAGATCCTTCAGAAGGTGACCCTGGAGATAAACACCCTTGGTCATGAAACCAGGACCTGGAAGGAGGTCCAAAAAAAATCAACGACCTGCGTCAGCGGGTCAGGGAGAAGCTGGCCAAGATAAAAAGGAACCTTTAGGGGCACAGGAGGCGGATCAGCTATGACTGTAAAGCTGACAGCTGAGGAGGAGGTTATAGCCAACTGCCTGGAGCAGGAGCAGGTGGAGGGCCTACATGGATTCGACTCCAGCGAACAGGACTTGTTGTGTGGAGCATATGAGGGGGTGCAGGGGAACATGTGACAAGTGTGTGGGTCCACCAACATGTAAATGCTTTGTGTCATCCTCAGATGTGCCGGAGGGAGCTGGGCCATCTTCTGCCTGTGGACAACCCAGGCCATCCAAGGAACATCTTCCTCAGTCTGACCCCCTGGGAAGCCATGAATCAACGGTGGAGGGGAGTGCCCACACATCTGCTCTTGAGGTCGTTGTGGAGGAGCAGGTGGACATCCATCAGGAGGAATGCCTGTACCTCGATGAGGATACCATCTTCGCCGGACCCTCCGAGAGGGGAACCCCCTCAAAGGCTACTCCGACCAGAGGAACCCCCTCAAGGGCTACCCTGGCCAGAGGAACCACCTCAAGGGCTATCCCGTCCAGAGGAACCCCCCCGAGGGCCACCCCGTCCAGACGGACACAACCGTCTACATCTTCCAGGAAGGCTCTGAGCAAGACCAGGGGTGTAGCCAGATCCGTCCAAGAAGGGCTGGAGAGGGAACAGGCACACCAGACACGCCATATGGCAGATATTGCCATTGACCTGCACCGAGTGGCTGACAGACTGGCCTGCTTTGTCGGGTCCTCAGCAAAAACACAGACAGCCCAGGGTATGAAACTCCACATGATGCCCCACCCTGCCCACCCGAGTCATCGCCACAACAACTGAGGAGCAGAACCCTGGGCACGAGGCCTGGCCCGCAAGAGGGCAAATGACTGTCCTGAGGACAACGAGTGCAGCTCAGAGTCTGATTTTTTTTATTTGGGTGACATGCACAGAGACATGTGCCGTGCACCTGTAGGGCATGCCATGGCGGACAATGGCATGGTTCCATTTTTTTTTTCACGGATGTCACAGCACCATCACACGGTCAGGAGTGCAAAAGTGGTGACTGGACACCAGTTTGCAGGGGCAGGGTTTGCCCGGTGATGCTATGGTGTGACTGGTGTGTAAGTGTGTGTGTATGTGTGTGTGGCCAATGTGTCCAGACAGGCACAAGGACATTTCTGCCAGCAAGGCATGTCAACTGGCAGGGGTCACCTTGGATCGTCGGGGAGAGGTTATCCCCACGACTGTGTGAATGTGGTATTAATGGACAGCAACATCATTGGGGCCTTGGCGTGGCGTTGCTGCTCCCAAGTCCCGCGCGGTGGACTTGGGCTAAACCAATGTGAGGTGGCAGAGGTGGCTCTCTAATTAGGCAAAAAAGGCGTTCGCCTAAGGCCTCGCGTTCCCGAGGGCCTAGCGGCCGCCTAATTTGCCTGATGCGTGCGTGGGAGAATAGGAGGAGAATGTCCACAAGCTGGCAGGGTGAGCTGGGCCGGGGCGGACTGGTAAAGGATCGCCGACGCCATCTTTAAGTATACAGCGCTGCCGACGATTGAAGCGGAGGTGGAGTTGCCGGCTGCTGCTGAACCCACTGGGAAGTAGGAGCGGACTTAGTCCGGGGGGCGGGGGAGCAGGAAAGACTCATAAAAATGCCGCTCCGCCCCGCTGCAGACAGCCTTTGAGCCGCGACACCTGCCGGCCGCCACTACACTGTGTTATTATATCTGCTGCTGAGCGGTGCGACCATGCAAGTGTGCTTAGTCCAATGGTCTCCCGAGGAGTAGTTTGCGAGGAGCTAGTGAGGCCGCATGACCGGAGCTTCCTAGTCCCGCCTGGTGTGATGTCATTTACATGCCGGGAGGCGGGATGAAAGAGCCAAGAAGAGGCTGCTGCAAAGACCTGCGAGGAGCTAGTGAGGCCCTGTGCAAAAGTAAGTTTGCTAAAAACCTTACTGTAACGGTCACCACCATTTACGACCTTCCATCCACCCACGACAAGCTTATCCGACACACCAACAAATCGTCAGACATGATCCATTCCATTTCCCAGAATAACGAGACTGACCGCTCTGTTCTCTAGTTCCAAAATTAAAGAATACTTTATTGGTTTCTTAGCTTGCTTATATATCCAGTACAGCATATTAACCACTTCAGCCCCGGACCATATTGCTGTCCAAAGACCAGAGCACTTTTTGAGATTCGGCACTGCGTCGCTTTAACTGACAATTGCGCGGTCGTGCAACGTGGCTCCCAAACAAAATTGGCGTCCTTTTTTTCCCACAAATAGAGCTTTCTTTTGGTGGTATTTGATCATCTCTGCGGTTTTTATTTTTTGCGCTATAAACAAAAACAGAGCGTCTATTTTGAAAAAAATTCAATATTTTTTACTTTTTTCTATAATAAATATCCCCAAAAATATCTAAAAAAAAAATATTTTTTCCTCAGTTTAGGCCGATACGTATTCTTCTACATATTTTTCGTAAAAAAAATCGCAATTAGCGTTTATTGATTGGTTTGCGCAAAAGTTATAGCGTTTACAAAATAGGGGGTAGTTTTATGGCATTTTTATTATTATTTTTTTTTTACTAGTAATGGCGGCGATCAGTGTTTTTTTTCGGTACTGCGATGTTATGGCGGACACTTCGGACACTTTTGACACATTTTTGGGACCATTGGCATTTTTTTAGCGATCAATGCTATAAAAATGCATTGGATTACTATAAAAATGCCATTGGCAGTGAAGGGGTTAACACTAGGGGGCGGGGAAGGGGTTAAGTGTGTTCCTATTTGTGTTCTAACTGTATGGGGGGGGGGACTTACTAGGGGGAATCACTGATCTTCTGTTCATACATTGTATGAACAGAAAATCAGCGTTTCCCCCGCTGACAGGAACGAGCGCTGTGTGTTTTCACACACAGCTCCCGTTCCCCGCTCTGGGACTCGGGGGCGAGCGGGGGGCGCGCGCGCGGGCCGCCGGCGGCGCGCACGCGCCCCCTAGTGGCCGCGAAAGGCGCGACGTAGAGCTACGGGCTCTCGCGCACCCGTGCCGACCTGCCGCCGTATAACTGCGGCGGCTGGTCGGAAAGTGGTTAAAGTTAATCACAGGACAATGCATTCTACACCCCCCTCATCACACACTATGGCTAGTTACTATGCAGACATTTCGGCACCGATACTGACGAGACCTATCACATTCCTTTATCAATAGAATTCAAACAAAATACAATCACACAATGTTTTGACCTCAACCCACATATTTAGACAGACGTACTGTCTCCGGCGAAGGGTCTTAATACCTGGGTATCAATACATTCCTTTACTAACATAATTGACATGCTAATTCAATACATCTGAAGAGAGACGTGTGATCTTGAATACACAATCTTTTAAGTGTAAACACAGGGCTTTAAACAGTTTTATCACACAATGAAAAGGTCTGTCAGGAGCAGATGCAATTAACACCTTTTAAAAGAATGTGTCCACACATTGAAGAGCCAACAACTTGTGATATCTCAAGACATCCTGCAAACATGAATTATTATTAATGTACCATCTCATGTAATACATGAAGTATGATTTTATTGGCCACCCTACTCCCAAAAGGGCACAGGGTGGACTTAGACCCAGGAGTTACTGTATTAGTGCCGCTGGCACAGGAGTATCTCTCATCCTTCCAAAGTCTCTGGCTGTCACGGTTCATACCGTTACACTTACAAAAGGCAGTGTTGTCACAGTGGCTTTGCTGCTGTGTTAACTACACGCCCTGAATTATTAACTCTTTGGGGGGGTCTAATTTACAATGGTATTTTTAATATGCAGCATAGAGGGGGTTAATGTACTGCCGCTGGTGCATCAGTGACCAGTGGCAGTTAAATTAACCCCTGTGTGCTGCATTAGTGACACCAGTGTCAGTGTCTATTTCCCCTATGTGGTGCAGCATGAAAGGGTTCATAAACACTGACACTGGCGTCACTAATGCAGCAAACAGGGGTTAATTTAACTGTGTATTTGATACTGCCCACCGCCATACACTCCGTACCCCTCTTATGTACATACCACCCATCTCCACACACTCCGCACCCCTCTCCTGTACATACCACCCACCTCCATACACTCCGCACCCCTCTCCTGTACATACTACACACCTCCATACACTCCACACCCCTCTCCTGTACATACCACCCAACTCCATACACTCTGCACCCCTCTCCTGTACATACCACCCACCTTCATACACTCCGCACCCCTCTCCTGTACATACCACCCACCTCCATACACTCCGCGTCCCTCTCCTGTACATACCACCCACCTCCATACACTCCGCACCCCTCTCCTGTACATACTACACACCTCCATACACTCCACACCCCTCTCCTGTACATACCACCCAACTCCATACACTCCGCACCCCTCTCCTGTACATACCACCCACCTTCATACACTCCGCACCCCTCTCCTGTACATACCACCCACCTCCATACACTCCGCGTCCCTCTCCTGTACATACCACCCACCTCCATACACTCCGCACCCCTCTCCTGTACATACTACACACCTCCATACACTCCACACCCCTCTCCTGTACATACCACCCAACTCCATACACTCCGCACCCCTCTCCTGTACATACCACCCACCTTCATACACTCCGCACCCCTCTCCTGTACATACCACCCACCTCCATACACTCCGCGTCCCTCTCCTGTACATACCACCCACCTCCATAAACTCTGCACCCCTCTCCTGTACATACCACCCACCTCCATACACTCTGCACCACTCTCCTGTACATACCACCCACCTCTATACACTCCGCACCCCTCTCCTGTACATACCACCCACCTCCATACACTCCGCATCCCTCTCCTGTACATACCACCCACCTCCATACACTCCGCACCCCTCTCCTGTACATACCACCCACCTCCATACACTCCGCACCCCTCTCCTGTACATACCACCCACCTCCATACACTCCGCATCCCTCTCCTGTACATACCACCCACCTCCATGCACTTCGCACCACTCTCCTGTACATACCACCCACCTCCATACACTCTGCACCCCTCTCCTGTATATACCACCCACCTCCATACACTCCGCACCCCTCTCCTGTATATACCACCCACCTCCATACATTCCGCACCCCTCTCCTGTACATACCACCCACCTCCATTCACTCTGCATCCCTCTCCTGTACATACCACCCACCTCCATACACTCCGCACCCCTCTTCTGTACATACCACCCACCTCCATACACTCCGCACCCCTCTCCTGTACATACCACCCACCTCCATACACTCCGCACCCCTCTCCTGTACATACCACCCACCTCCATACACTCCGCATCCCTCTCCTGTACATACCACCCACCTCCATACACTCTGCACCCCTCTCCTGTACATTCCACCCACCTCCATACACTCCGCACCCCTCTCCTGTACATACCACGCACCTCCATACACTCCGCACCCCTCTTCTGTACTTACCACCCACCTTCATACACTCCGCACCCCTCTCCTGTACATACCACCCACCTCCATTCACTCTGCATCCCTCTCCTGTACATACCACCCACCTCCATACACTCCGCACCCCTCTTCTGTACATACCACCCACCTCCATACACTCCGCACCCCTCTCCTGTACATACCACCCACCTCCATACACTCCGCACCCCTCTCCTGTACATACCACCCACCTCCATACACTCCGCATCCCTCTCCTGTACATACCACCCACCTCCATACACTCTGCACCCCTCTCCTGTACATTCCACCCACCTCTATACACTCCGCACCCCTCTCCTGTACAAACCACCCACCTCCATACACTCCGCACCCCTCTTCTGTACATACCACTCACCTTCATACACTCCGCACCCCTCTCCTGTACATACCACCCACCTCCATACACTCCACACTCCTCTCCTACTCAGTACCATCAGAATAGCATCATGGGCTGCGGCCCCTACTAGGGAGATGGTGACCTGTGTCATACAGTAAAAAACAGTGCGTGTGGCTAAATTATCCTACATATTGGGCATGGCTTTTTAGTTTAATTAGACATTTTAGTCAAACATTTTTAATTTATTTTTTTATTCTTTTTTACGTTTTTTGGTGAGAGTTTTTTCGTTTCTTTGGTGAGATATCGGGGGGTCTAAACGGACCACTGAAGTCTCACTATTGAGACAGAGAAAGAAACTGAGGAAAAATACCCCCCAGTTATTTTCCCTGTAACCTCAGCTTCACTGCAGATGAATAGACAGGAGACAGAGGCTTCTGTTAATCCATAAACTAAAGCATAGTAAACACAGTTTACTGTGCTTCAGTTATGAATGAACACAATGATAAATGGTAAATGACAGGCCTTAATATCCCCCACAGCAGTCAGCAGCACTGTGGGGGGGGGGGGCACACTGTTATTTTTTTATCATTTTAATTTTTTTTCCCATTATGAGCGTAAGTGGGGCCTCATGTCCAAGTCTTGCCTAAGGCCTCACAAAGCCTAGAGCCGCCTCTGTGAGGTGGATATGGTGTGTGTGAGCTAGGGACCACAGTGGTGTGCATGCGAGCATTGTCCGTGTGCCATGATGAATGTGTGTGTGTTTAACGTGCAAAGATGCGCTCCACGAGGCAACTCCTGACTGCTGTTTCTTCAGCAGATGGGGTAGCCTCGGGCAGAGGGGGACTGTGTGGCTCGGGGGTCAGGTCATCACATATGTCAATCTCCAGGCCCTTTCTCATGGCGTAGTTGTGCAGCACGCAACGTGCACCGATGATCTGGCACACAAAGTTTGGGGAATACAACAGGGCCCCCCCCCCCCGGACTTATCCAGGCATCGGAAACGGGACTTCAGGATGCCAAATGTGCGCTCCACCACTGCACGGGTGCGTATGTGTGCAGCATTGTATCTTCTCTCGCCTCTGGCTGTGCATGTGCCCCTCGTGATGTCTGCATCATGGGGTCGGACAGTCATGCCTGACTCCCATGTCACTCACCAAGCAGCCAGCTGTCCCTGTACACGTTCTGCTCGAATTTTGTTGGGATGGTGCTTTGACGGTATATGTAGCTGTCGTGGCTGACCCCGGAGTGTTTGGCACGGACGTGCCATATGAGGCATTGGGCATCGGCTATCACCTGTATGTTGATGGAATGCCACTGCTTACGATTGCGGTATATGTGCTCTGTGGCACGGGGGGGCCATAGTGCCACATGTGTGCAATCAATGGCCCAGACGGTGCGTGGGAATCCGGCAATTCTGTAGAAATCCTGCATTGCCTTCTGCCGCAGGTGCTCATGGGTTGGTTTGATGATGTGGTGGGACATGCATGTGAGGATTGCGGGGACAACCTGGTGCACGCATCTGCTCATGGTGGATTGTGACATCCCTGACACGACTCCACTTGTACGTTGGAAAGATCCACTGGCGAGGAAATGGAGTGTTGCCAGTACCTTGATTAGTGGCTGCACTGCATGTGAGCGTCCTGTCTGGCTGGTAATTTCATCATGTAGGGCTGTGGCTATTTCCAGGATGACATCAGGGCTGAATCTGAAGATGCAATACACCTCCGATCCCCCCATGCCAAAGACGTTCATGTGCGTTCGTTATATCCTCTCCTGTGCCATCCTCTGTGCCTGTGGACACAGTAGTGCTATGACCATGGCTGCCCCTGGCATGTTGGCATACAGATGTGTTGTCCTGCAAGTGTGGTTGCTCAGCTCGTCCGTAACGGTGCTGCTGCAGAAGCTCTCCAGCTGACCTGTGCACGTCTGTTGCCGGGTTGCACCTCCTTTATGGGGAATAACTTTACGCCGGACGTACACTTAGGTGCACCTCGCGTAGCATGCGCATGCGTTCGTGAATCACCGTATTTGTATATATCGTTTGTTCATTTCCTAATAATTAGCAGGTCAATTAAACATTTGTTTTCGACCGCAATGATGAGAAAATTTAAAGAAACAGAATGGAATTTTTTTCTTGAACAAATTAATTTCTTTTGGTAAAATCAATTAATTCCACAATCAAACGTTAACAGGAAATACAATCTTTTAAACAGCATTTACATTTTCTGAGAATGTTCTGAGAATTTTACAATTTTGTACAAATTTTGCCAAAAAAATTTGTATTCAAAATTCTATCCATCTATGGCCTACTTACAAAGCCGGATGGACATAGGGGCTATTCGAGTTGCAGCTCCAAGCCCCTTTCTCAAGTTAGGCTCATTTGCCTCTCAAAAAAGGAGGTAGGCAGCTGAAGACCTACCCCACCACTGGTTAAATGTGGGGCTGCTATCATTTATGGTTCCAGAGATACGGGGCTGTTTTTCGCAGCCGGTCAGAAGCTACATACAGAGCGGCCAGTTTAAATACAAACTGGCACACTCTGCAGCAGACTGAGAGGATGAGCTCACAGTGCTTTTAATAATTATTTGTATATCACTTATGGTAATTAACCCCTTGCCACCCAGGCCAATTCTGACACTTCTCTCCTACATGTAAACATCATAATTTTTTTGCTAGAAAATTACTCAGAACCCTCAAACATTATATATTGTTTTAGCAGACACCCTATGGAATAAAATGGTGGTCTTTGTAACTTTTGTTGTTACACGGTATTTGTGCAGCAATTTTTGAAACTTGTTTTTTTTGGAAAGAAACTGTTTCATTCATAAAAAAAAAAAAGTTAGCACAATTTTTTTGTATACTAAGCGATGCTTTACATTTTTTTACAGGTTACATGTTTAGAGTTACAGAGGAGGTCTAGTGCTAGAATTATTGCTCTCACTCTATAACGATTGAAGCGTATGTAACCTGTGTGTATCTGGCTCAGATACTAGCCAGTGCCTACCCAGCCATTGACTAGTAGGCAGCCACTGACTAGTATCTCTCCCCAGTCAGTTCCCACACACCCTCTCACCTGCTGACCTGTGGATGGGGGAATCACTCCTGCAGTGTTTTTGTGTTCTGCCAGTGAATACAATGTTGCTAACTATAGCTGGCAGCACTGATTGTTTTGGGGAAAACCTGACAAATGAGGAAAGCTGCTGGGCCTGCATCCCTTTAGACATGATCTCCTATTGGGAGTATCTCACCAAAAATGAGGATGCCTGAAATCTGACTTGCATCTTAATGCAGACTTCTGGTAAAATCAGTGAGCCAATTACACAAGCATAAAATTATATATTCAGACAGAATACCTCCAGTTAGCTATATTGCATTGCATTTTCAGAATATTACAGTGGCTGCAGATTGAAAAGGAAAGCTAATTTTTAATAACATTCAATTACAATATGACTTGTGTTGCAATTGTGGGGGCATGGCTACGTGTGACACGACACTAATCACCGCTCCCAATTACAGGGAGCTGTGATCAGTGTCATGTCACTAGGAAGAATGGGGAAATGCTTGTTTACATCAGTATTCCCCTGTTCTTCGGACTCACGGAGCTTGCGGCTGTGCGCGTGTGCCCACAATGCTGCATCTTAAAGGGGACGTACCTGTTTTGCTCAGCCGTGCCATTCTACTGACGTATATCGATGTGCGCTGGTCGGCAATCGGTTAAAGCATATTTATACCCCAAAACAGAAATTATTATTGTCATGGACCATGAAATCATACTTCATGTATTACATAAGATGAGACATTATGTATATGACATATTGCAGGATGCCTTTGGACATTATGAGGTGTCTGTCTACTGTAGATGGGGATTGAACTGAATTAGACTATTGAGGACTATTGAAAGGCTAAGTGGCTTGTGAAAGACATTCATTGTCCAGTGTGGAGAGGTGTTAATTCAAGTTGGCTCTTAGACCTTTCTATTGTGTGATAACACTGTTTTGAGCCTTTTGATTATCAGGAGTATTGGATTAGCATGTCATTATCTAAAAAAGTGTGATCTCTCAGATGTAGTAATGACCTCCTCTCTATGCGGAGACAAGCCGGCTAGATAACATATTCTGTTAACTTCACTGATGTCATTGAGGCATTGGGCATCGGCTATCACCTGTACGTTGATGGAATGCCACTGCTTACGATTGCGGTATATGTGCTCTGTGGCACGGGGGGGGCCATAGTGCCACATGTGTGCAATCAATGGCCCAGACGGTGCGTGGGAATCCGGCAATTCTGTAGAAATCCTGCATTGCCTTCTGCCGCAGGTGCTCATGGGTTGGTTTGATGATGTGGTGGGACATGCATGTGAGGATTGCGGGGACAACCTGGTGCACGCATCTGCTCATGGTGGATTGTGACATCCCTGACACGACTCCACTTGTACGTTGGAAAGATCCACTGGCGAGGAAATGGAGTGTTGCCAGTACCTTGATTAGTGGCTGCACTGCATGTGAGCGTCCTGTCTGGCTGGTAATTTCATCATGTAGGGCTGTGGCTATTTCCAGGATGACATCAGGGCTGAATCTGAAGATGCAATACACCTCCGATTCCCCCATGCCAAAGACGTTCATGTGCGTTCGTTATATCCTCTCCTGTGCCATCCTCTGTGCCTGTGGACACAGTAGTGCTATGACCATGGCTGCCCCTGGCATGTTGGCATACAGATGTGTTGTCCTGCAAGTGTGGTTGCTCAGCTCGTCCGTAACGGTGCTGCTGCAGAAGCTCTCCAGCTGACCTGTGCACGTCTGTTGCCGGGTTGCACCTCCTTTATGGGGAATAACTTTACGCCGGACGTACACTTAGGTGCACCTCGCGTAGCATGCGCATGCGTTCGTGAATCACCGTATTTCCCTCATTTGCATGTTTGAATGGCTAATCAATGGTAGCAGCACCGTGCGTCCAGCCCATATGTGCGCCCATGCTAAGCCGGCGTGTGCAAGCTACGTCGGCGAGGTGTAGCCAGTTTTTAGGCGCATATTGGTTTGTGGGTATGGTGCACACATACGCCGGCGCACGTTTGCACTTACATCGGCGAAATGTGAATCTGGGCCTATGTAGCCACCTTTGGACAGCAATATTTTCCATCTTTAGGGAGGGTAGCATTAGATTAACCACTTAAGGACCGCCGCACGACTATGTACGTCCACAACATGGCACGTACAGGCAGATGGGCGTACATGTACGTCCCTGCCTTTCCGTGGGTCAGGGGTCCGATCGGGACTCCCCGCTGCGTGCGGCGGTCCCCGTGGCTCTGGGAGCGATCCGGGATGAGGGGGCGGCTGTTCATTTTTGTCCGCCCCCTCCGGATCGCTCCCAGCCAATCGGCTTCCTCTTCTGCCTGAACTGTAAACACAGGCAGAGGAGGAAGTGATGTCACCGCTCCTCCCGCCGGTATTTTCGTCCGGCGGAGGAGAGGAGACATCACAACAGTGAGTACACAAGCACTACACTGACACCTGTACACATAGGCACACAAATCCCCCCCAGTCACCCCCCGAGCGTTAGAAATCTTATGGGGATACCTAACGCTATAAAAACATGGTGGCGAACCTCAAAAAATAACTAGCTACCTAGCGGCACCAGCGACACTAATACAGCGATCAGAAAAACGATCGCAATCCGGTTACAAGGCATATTCTCGGAATCTATAAATATCCAAAGAGGCACAAGACAGGGCTGCCCTTTATCTCCTCTGATATTCGCTATTGTTATTGAATCTCTGGCCATAGCCATCCGAGATAACTCGAATATCAGGGGAGTTCATTGTAATAAAAAAGAACACAAATGCGCATTATTCGCAGATGATTTGCTACTCTTCGTGACCTCTCCTATCTCCTCCCTTCCGGAAATTTTCTCCCTGCTAGACGAGTTCTCTAAAGTCTCGGGTCTCACGGTAAACATGCCTAAATCTAGGGCCCTTAATATTTCTCTTTCAGAACCCACACTGTCCCTCTTGAGAAACAAATATACTTTCAAATGGGACTCTACGTCTACTAACTATTTAGGTATCAACCTGACCCCAAATTTCCAGAATTTATACTTAGCCAATTACCCTCCTATGTATAGGAAACTCGAGAAGGACCTTACCGAATGGGGAGCGCAGAAAATAGGATGGATCGGCAGAATTAATTCTACCAAGATGACTCTCCTCCCGAAACTCCTATATCTTTTTTGATCCCTTCCGATCCCGATAATAAAAAGCCATCTAAAATCCTTTCAAGGTAAAATCACCAAGTTTATCTGGAACAAAAAGGGACCCCGTCTTCCCTCTCGTAGTCTGTTTAACTTACCTGAACAGGGAGGTCTAGGAGTGCCAAACTTGTTATGGTATTATCAATCCGCGAGGTTAGCGCAATTATCGGAGGTTTACCTTAAAAATGATCGCCCAGATTGGATAGAAATAGAAGAACAGGCTTCCCCATTGTCCACAATTGAAGAACTCATGTGGCGCACTCCTAAAAGTAGACCCCCTATACTATCCCCCACCCTATCACAAGCATTGGTATTATGGGATTCACTTAAAAGCAATCCACTCTTAATTTCTAGAGGCAAACCTTTGTCAAGTATCTTTCTCGACCCATCTTTCTGCCCCAAAACGGAAGTGGACTCCTTCAAATGGTGGCTTGATAGGGGGGTGTACCGCATTGGACGTTTCTTTCAACATACAGGTCCTCTTCCTGAGCAATTCCTTATAGATAACCTTTGCCCCCCCCCCCCCTCTGAAAGATCCAGACTACACCAAATACATACCTTTGCTCAGAAACTTTGGAACGATAAAAAAATTTCTGGCCTTTTGACCCCATATGAACACAAATGCGAACAAGCTCAGAATAGGAAAGGTAATATCTCTATCATCTACAAATCTCTTGCAACAAATAACATACAATTACCTCATATGCTAGCTTGGGAAAGAGAGCTTCAAGAGGACTGGGACTTGGTGGACTGGCAAAAAAACTACTCTAGATCTCTTAAGGGTTTTAAGAGTCCATCCCTCATTGAAGCTAATATAAAAATTTTCACTAGATGGTACTTGGTCCCATTTAAATTGGCCACCATGTATCCGTCATCCTCACCACTATGCTTTAGAGGTTGTCAAGGAATAGGCACCATGATCCATACTTGGTGGGAGTGCCCTAGGATACGGGGATTCTGGAACAGGGTATTCCAGATTATCAGGAGAGTTACCGGTTGTAACCTCCATCAATCTCCTGCAATAGCCTTATTGAATGGACTAATACCACAGAGCTCCAAGGCCATTAGACAGCTGATTCTATTTATACTGACTGGCGCCAGAATCACTTTAGCGGCTGCATGGAAGAAACCGTCGGTTTCCATTTTACACATGAAGAGAAAGGTTACATGGATTATGGAACAAGAAAAAAGAATTAACTCTATGTTAGATACCTCTACCCAGTTCACTGAAATTTGGGAACCTTGGTTGATTTACATGGGAATCTCCCACAACATGTTAGTTTAGTTTTGGCTCTGGACTCAGACTGATGTAATCCTATGGCAGGTAGGCCCACCCTCCCTTTCCCTTTCCTCTCCTTCCTCTTTCCTCCTTCTCCCCCTCTCCTTTTCTTTATTTTTATTCTTTCTCTTGAACAGGAGATATTCATTACATATCATATTATCCACTGGTCTCAGGTAGTGCTGATTTAGTTTAACTGGATGTATGTATTAAATTCCATTTGGATCTAATTTTTTTGTCATCAGGGGGGGCTGCCCCCCCTCCTCGACACAGATTGCTCCCGGTGGGGGTGTCGGGGGGAGGGGATGCCCCCGGAAACCTATCCTCTCCACGGTTCGGTATGATTTATTCCTTACATATATTTTAGTTTTATGATCTCAGCTTATAATAAAAGTTTTATAGATTGCTTAGTAAACAGGGAATTTTAGCCCTAAAATGTTGTCGCTACCTCTACTGATTCCCATCCCTCCTGATTATACATGTTTACACTCCCATGTTAGACTTACCAGGTATATAGTTGGGACATTGGGGGGGGGGAGGGAGGAGAAGGGGAAATCTAGTTAAGAAATGTAATCTATTGTTTACTACTATAATTGTCAACACGATGTTTCCTGATGCATTTATTGTATTACGTTTATTACTCTGTATGCTCTTTATTTTATTATAATAAACTTAAATTTAAATGAAAAAAAAAAGAAAAACGATCGCTTAGTGACACTGGCAATAGGGGGTGAAAGGGTTAACTCTAGGGGCAATCAGGGGTTAAAACCTCTATAAGGTACCCCCATACATTTTCTAATAAAGGTTTTAACCCCTGATTGCCCCTAGAGTTAACCCTTTTACCACCTATTGCCAGCGTTACTAAGCGATCGTTTTTCTGATCGCTGTATTAATGTCGCTAGTGCCGCTAGGTAGCTAGTTATTTTTTGAGGTTAGCCCGCAAAGGTTTTTATAGCGTTAGGTACCCCCAAAAAAATGTATAATAATGTTTTTAACCCCTGATTGCCCCTAGAGGAAACATTTCACCTCCTATTGCCAGCGTCACTAAGCTATCGTTTTTCTGATCGCTGTATTAGTGTCGCTGGTGCCGCTAGGTAGCTAGTTAGTGCCAGTAACACTTACACCCACGCGCAAAGCATACACCCCCCATATATGGAATTACACCCCAAAATACATTCTTCTGCTTCTCCTGAGTACGGGGATACCACATGTGTGAGACTTTTTGGGAGACTAGCCGCGTACGAGACCCCAAAAACCAATCACCGCCTTCAGGCTTTCTAAGGGTGTAAATTTTTGATTTCACTCCTCACTACCTATCACAGTTTTGAAGGCCATAAAATGCCAAAATAGCACAAAAAAACCCCAAATGACCCCATTTTGGAAAGTAGACACCCCAAGCTATTTCCTGAGAGGCATGTCGAGTCCATGGAAGTTGGGGGAATATGACAAACTAATTTTTTTTTGCACAAAGTTGTCACTAAATAATATATTTCTCACACATGCCATGGCTATATAGCAGAATGTATTTTGGGGTGCAATTCCACATATAACCATAACATGTGTGAGAAATATATCATTTAGTGACAATGTTTTGTAAAATATTTTTTATTTTATTTTTTGGTCATTATTCAATCACTTGGGGCAAAAAAAAATTAAATATTCCATGGACTCAACATGCCTCTCAGCAAATATCTTGGGGTGTCTTCTTTCCAAAATGGGGTCATTTTGGGGGGTTGTGTGCCATCTTGGCATTTTATGGCCTTCAAAACTGTGATAGGTAGTAAGGAGTGAAATCAAAAATGTATGCCCTTAGAAATCTTGAAGGCGGTGCTTGGTTTTCAGGGTCCCGTACACGGCTAGGCTCCCAAAAAGTCCCACACATGTGGTATCCCCGTACTTATGAGAAGCAGCAGAATGTATTTTGGGGTGCAATTCCACATATAACCATGGCATGTGTGAGAAATATATCATTTAGTGACAACTTTGTGCAAAAAAAAATCAGTTTGTCATATTTCCGCAACTTGTGTCAAAATATAAAATATTCCATGGACTCGACATGCCTCTCAGCAAATAGCTTGGGGTATCTATTTTCCAAAATTGAGTCATTTGGGGGGGTTTTGTGCTATTTTGGCATTTTATGGCCTTCGAAACTGTGATAGGTAATAAGGGTGTAATTCTATTTTTTTTATTTTAATTCTGCACGGATTGTCTTTGAAATTGCCCCTGCCCCCTATTAAATCCAATCTGGGGACAGACTTGGTCTGGGGACAGTGTCCTCAATCAGGAGACTGTCCCCTGAAACTGGGGATGTCTGGTCACCCTAGATTAGAAGCAAAATCCAGCAGGAGCTACAGAGTATAAAAGAGAAAGGAGGTGCCTCTAAGGCCTTGTACACACGATGTAATTTATCCGATGTCCGATGTCGAGTCCATGGAATATTTTATTTTTTGACACAAGTTGCGGGAATATGACAAACTATGACAAACTAATTTTTTTTTGCACAAAGTTGTCACTAAATAATATATTTCTCACACATGCCATGGCTATATAGCAGAATGTATTTTGGGGTGCAATTCCACATATAACCATGACATGTGTGAGAAATATATCATTTAGTGACAACGTTTTGTAAAATATTTTTTATCTTATTTTTTGGTCATTATTCAATCACTTGGGGCAAAAAAAAATTAAATATTCCATGGACTCAACATGCCTCTCAGCAAATATCTTGGGGTGTCTTCTTTCCAAAATGGGGTCATTTGGAGGGGGTTGTGTGCCATCTTGGCATTTTATGGCCTTCAAAACTGTGATAGGTAGTGAGGAGTGAAATCAAAAATGTATGCCCTTAGAAATCTTGAAGGCGGTGCTTGGTTTTCAGGGTCCCGTACACGGCTAGGCTCCCAAAAAGTCCCACACATGTGGTATCCCCGTACTTATGAGAAGCAGCAGAATGTATTTTGGGGTGCAATTCCACATATAACTATGGCATGTGTGAGAAATATATCATTTAGTGACAACTTTGTGCAAAAAAAATCAGTTTGTCATATTTCCGCAACTTGTGTCAAAATATAAAATATTCCATGGACTCGACATGCCTCTCAGCAAATAGCTTGGGGTATCTATTTTCCAAAATTGGGTCATTTGGGGGGCTTTTGTGCAATTTTGGCATTTTATGGCCTTCGAAACTGTGATAGGTAGTAAGGGTGTAATTCAATTTTTTTTATTTTAATTCTGCACGGATTGTCTTTGAAATTGCCCCTGCCCCCTATTAAATCCAATCTGGGGACAGACTTGGTCTGGGGACAGTGTCCTCAATCAGGGGACTGTCCCCTGAAACTGGGGATGTCTGGTCACCCTAGATTAGAAGCAAAATCCAGCAGGAGCTACAGAGTGTAAAAGAGAAAGGAGGTGCCTCCAAGGCCTTGTACACACAATGTAATTTATCCGATGGAAACGGTCCGACGGACCGTTTCCATTGGATATGTCCGCCGGGCTGTTTGATCCGGTGGCTGTACACACCGTTGGATCAAATTCCCCGCCGGCGGACAGCGCGGTGAGGTGGCGGTGACGTTGACGCCGCCACGTCACCGCCACGTCACCGCACCAGGAAGTAAAACACTTCCGCGCGCATGCGTCGGATCCATTCACAGGATACGACGCATGTGCGGGCAGATATGTCCGCAGGTTAGGCGTACTAACCAGCGGACATATCCGATGGGCAGCTCCGGGCGGAAAAATTTCAATGCATGCTTTGAAACTTTTCCGCCGGAGGAATCCGTCCAAAACTGTCCGTTTGCCCCTACAGACGAGCGGATTTTTCGGCTGAAATGGTCCGTCGGACCATTTTCAGCGGATAAATTCACTCGTGTGTACAAGGCCTCAGTGTAGCAATATGGTTACATTTAATGAAGGTACAACATTTAGCAACTCACATCTAAGTATGCAGGCATATGGGGTTAAGCTGTCTGCAATCATGACTAGGAAGACTACCCTGCAGTAGAGCGATCTTAAAGCAAGGCTTGAACCGCTCATGGAGCGCAGCATCGAAGGGGCAACATCAATGGTGGTAAGGAGGATGGTCTATGTGGATATCTTTACCACAGATACCTGCATACTTAGATGTACCTGTTTTCATTGTCAACCAGGTGAGTTTTTTAATGTTGTACCTTAATTAAATGTAACTGTGTTGTTACACTTAGGAGGCACCTCGCTTCTCTTTTATACTCAGTTGTGACGTTACTTGTATATCAAGACATGGGTTGTATATTAAGTCAAAATGTATTTAAAAATGTTGCTTGTCTATCAAAACGCTCTCAAACCAAGTTACTCTCAAACCAAGGTTTTACTGTATAACTGTGGCCAGACTATAATCACTTTACTTATTCATTGCATAGTCATAAGAAGCAGAAAATGAGCTACAGTATTAGACAAGTGCTTAATGACCCTGTGTCTACGGGCACTGTGGAGAAATTAATTATTGAAATTAATACTAGAAGCACCGGAGTCCTTCTGTAAGGGATTGCTCACACCATCACAGCATGACTGCACTAAAATGTGTGGTCACAGTGATCATGGGTGCAATGCTCTACAGCAGCCCTCAAAACTTGTGGTCGCCTGCTCGCATTTTGCGAGTGAAAAAATAAGGAGGGCGAGTATGGACAGTGCTGTGCTGTCCCAGAAATGCACAGGCAGTTCCCACTTCCTCGCTACGAGCCTTGCAGCGTGGCCATTTCAATAGGAATACAAAGTCAGCCGCCTAGGACCGCCCCTCTCCACCTCCATCTCTGCCCCGCACAGGCACACAGAGTGCTCTTCAATTGACGTGAATGAGGTGCTCGGGACCACCCCTCTCCACCTCCTACCTTCCGGACTTCCCCGCCCCACACAGGCACACAGAGTGAACTTCCCTAGATGTGAAAGAGATGCCCGGGACCGCCCTTTTCTGCCTTCCACCTGCCGCACATCTAAGGAGTGGGGCGGTAAAGGTCTCTGCAAGGCAGTCCTAAGTGGCAGGCTCAAACCCTCTCGGTCCGCCCTCAGTGTGCACCCTCGTGGCTGCAGAAGAATGGTAAATATGACAGTGTGCTGGAGGCATTGGTACAATGGAGGATTAAATGAGATGTGTGCTGGAAGGAAGTGGGGACGGGGTGGGGTGAATGAGAGCATAGATGTGCTGGATTGGGGGGTGGGGGGTGGGTAATTGGAGGCATATATATGATGTCTGAATCATACCTATGCCTTAATGGGCACAGGTTACACTTCATTGATGGGCACAAGTTAGGGTTCATTGACGGGCACAGGTCATGCTACATTGATGGGCAAAATTCACGTTACCTTGAGAACAGGGCACGCTGCATTAATAGGTACAGGTCACGCTGCATTAATAGGCACTGGTTATGCTGCAATAATAGGCACATGTCACGCTGCATTGATGGGCACTGGTTACGTTACATTGATGGGCACTGGTTACGCTGCATTGATGGGCACTGGTTACGCTGCATTGATGGGCACTGGTTACGCTGCATTGATGGGCACAGGGTATACTAAGAAAAATAAAAAGATCAACTGCGCTAAAGATTTAAATGACACAAAAGTAATAAGGAGCAATTAAGTGCTTATTGTGATAGAGAGCAACTCTAAGCTCAAAAGAAGCTGCACCTGACTGTACTAACAAACACAGTATAAAACAAATGGTAAAAAACAGGATGCGCTACAAACGTGAAAAAAACAAAATGAATGTCCAAAGGTGACTGTCATAAAAGATTGTCCATCTGGGTCCAGACAAGAACAAATTGATTGAATAATAGTCATATAATAAACAATGTGGATGCAATACACCAGTGAAATAAGTGTAGAAACATAAATTGTGGTGACACTCTGTTGAGAAGTGCTGATAGAAGATCCTCCACCATGAGAATATGCAAACTGCTTACCAGATTTCTGGTGGTCCCTTACTTAAAAGAGAACCCCAGAAAGCATATGTTTATCCACTGGGAGGAAGTGGTTGGACCAGGTCAGTTGTCAATCCCCATCTACAGCAGTTGGATTGGGCACTCGAGGGCAGTTTCCATGGAGAGACACAAGAAGACCACAATAGTATAATACCGTAGGAAAAGGTTTATTAAAAGAAAAGACAAAAACTCACTTACATGATACACTAGAAAACAGGCATGTCAGTTTAGGTTGGGACTCCGGCCAGAAGTGATCCAAACGAAACATAACCCGTCCAATTGGTGAGGAAGAATGTATTCAGCGGGGGATGATCCGATGTAATACAACATCCCGCCCGACCGGTTTCGCGAAAAATCGCTTACTCATGGGGCACAGGTGACACACCAGATCATCCCCCTATAAAAGTGATCCGTAATTAACCACTTAAGGACCCCCGCACGCACATTTACGGCCACAACATGGCTCGTACAGGCACAAGGGCGTAAATTTACGTCCTCGCCTTCGTGCGGTTCGGGGGTCCCATCGGTGCGGCGGTCCCCCTGGCTCTGGGAGCGATCGCCGACGAGCGGGCGGATGTCCGTGTTTTCCGCCCCCCCCCCCGCGATCGCTCCCAGCCAATGGGAGCGCTCCCCCTTCGTGTCAGTTCCTTCTCCTGTGTTTACACAGGAAGGAGGAAATGATGTCACCTCTCATCGCAGCGGTGTTTCCCACCGCTGCTGATGAGAGAAGACATCCACAGTAAGTGTGCACCAACACAACACTGACACACACTCACATAGGCACATTAACCCCTTGTGATCGCCCCCCCCCCCACCCCCCTGTCACAGTGTCACTGAATGCAGTGATCTAATCACTGCATTTAGTGTCAGTGTGACAGGCAGTGTAAAATCAGTTAGTGTTAGGTTCAGGATAGCCCCCCCACCCCCCCTAATAAAGTTTTAACCCCCTGATCACTGCCCTAGTTAACCCTTTCACTCCCTATTGCCAGCATCACTAAGCGATCATTTTTCTGATCGCTGTATTAGTGTCGCTGTTCCCGGTAGGTAGCTATTTTTTTTATTGCGATTTTTTTTTATTACTAAAGACATGTGGCTGAATTAATTTTGGCCTAAATGTTTTTTACTAAAATTTAGTTTATTTGATTTTCTTTATAACAAAAAGTAAAAAAATAGTGATTTTTTTCAAAATTGTCGCTCTATTTTAGTTTATAGCGCAAAAAATAAAAATCGCGATCAAATACCACCGAAAGAAAGCTCTAGTTGTGGGAAGAAAAGGATGCAAATTTTGTTTGGGAGCCACGTCGCACGACCGCGCAATTGTCTGTTAAAGCGACGCAGCGCCGATTTGTAAAAACACCTTGGGTCATTTAGCAGCGTATGTGTCCGGGTCTTAAGTGGTTAAAAAACGTAAAGACGTCATCATAGGCGTCAGTGGAGGCACGCACGCGCACGAGGGTAGACCAAGACTCTATCTGGCAAATACCGCAATGCGCGTGCGCGCCATGTCCAACCCGCCAAACACTATAAAAAGCCTTATTGTTGAAAATAATTGGCCAATGTTGTCCAATAAGGACATACAGAAATATAATAATGCCTTAAAAATTAAAAAGGTAGACAAACACGAAACGAGATCGGAATATCGATCGTCACTTAATTACAATTTAGGACGTCATGGCTCTCCGTAGGGCTAACAGACCGCCCATCAAGTCACGAGCCAATCGATGTGCGACGATGACGGAGCGAGACGTGGTCACATGATCAGAATGACCACGTCACGTGTCGAGGCAAAATCATGACGCCGGAACTCAGCGACGCGGACCAGCTGACTAAATCAACCAGTCAGCTTCGAGGAGGGGACCAAGCCTCGTTTTAAAGATCAGACCAAAATAAGGGATCTCATTGGTCAGAGACTAAAAGACAATCGAAAACTGCGATGCTCCAGCGAGCAATACGGGAATGGATCCCATATTACAGTTAGAAGAAAATCACCCAAATGAGCATACGCCACCTCATTAAGGGATTAAAAGGGTCTAGAGATTGGGCACTGGAAGTATAATAGGCATCACTCACATATAATTATACTAAACTTTAACAGTGCCCCAGTCAGCATACGCACACATGACCAGTACACATCATCATTAGAGGGAAGGAGTTCAACAATATCCCAGTCAGTATACATGTGTGTGACCGATACATACCATCACAATCGTACAAACAATAAAAACTTAATAAACATGAGATAAATTAACAAAAATAAAAATATAAATATATTAGTGACCAAAAGTAGGTTAATATATTAAAATAGCAGCTGACTCCCAAAATTGGATAGGGGGTGCTATACCTTGAATTAAGGGTATGCTGCATTGATGGGCACAGGTTATGCTGCATTGATGAGCACTGGTTATGCTGCATTGATGGGCACAGGTTATGCTGCATTGATGAACACTGGTTATGCTGCATTGCTGGGCACTGGTCAGGCTGCATTAATGGGCACTGGTGAGGCTGCACCGAAAGGCAGCACTGATAAATGTGTTAATATTTATTTTTGTAACTTAATTCTGCATAAAACATTTAAGTGTCATTTCATGAGATAATTTATGAGGGCGTGTTTAAGGGCGGGATTAGGGATGGGGCATGGTAGGAGTTGGGTGGGGCAACTGGTGGCGAGTAACCCTTATGGCCTGGCTAGTAGCTCAGGACTTGAAATTTTGAGCCCTGCTTTACAGGCGCAAATGCAAATAAATAATAAATGCACAAATTGCTTTTTAAAAAAATTGGGTGCATTTAATATGTGTTTTGCAAAAGGTGGAATTATACTTTAGTTTTCTGTTTTTAAACTGTAAAACAAATGATTTTACATTATGTTGTTTGGTTCCTTGGATTGATGCTTCCCATGGGAATTGACAAGTAATGAGCACAGTTTGACCTATTTTGTACAGAAGGATCAGAAATTAAGTTCTCATGAGATTAGAGGTGGAAGGAGTAGTGCGAGTACTTGTTGATTTGCTGAGCACTTTAAAGAACACTGTTTGATATAAAAACGAAATAACGCCATGACTAATGGGATTTTTGGGACCTATTTGCACTGAATATTATACATATTTTTGACAGGATGTAATTTTGGCACATCTGTGTATTTTGATGTATAAATAAAATGTATATTTATTTGGGAACACTATATGAATTTGTATAACTTTTTTTTCTGTAAGTAGTATAATTAAACATGGTGCACACATCCTTCAGGACAATAACTGAAAATGTGTTCATGTGTTTTATTACAGCAGCCCTAACACATCATTTTAACTACTAAAGCCCCGGACCAATACGCAGCTAAAGGACCAAAGGTGTTTTTACAATTTGGCACTGCGCTGCTTTAACTGGTAATTGCGCGGTCATGCAATGTTGTACCGAAACTAAATTTGCGTCCTTTTCTTCCCACAAATATAGCTTTCTTTTGATGGTATTTGATTGCCTCTGCGATTTTTATTTTTTGCGATATAAATGGAAAAAGACCAAAAATTTTGAAAAAAATATATATTTTCTACCTTTTGTTATAAGAAAAATCGAATAAACTAAATTTTAGTCAAACATTTAGGCCAAAATGTATTCAGCCACATGTCTTTAGTAAAAAAATCGCAATAAGCATATATTTATTGGTTTTCGCAAAAGTTATAGCCACTACAAACTAGGGTACATTTTCTGGAATTTACACAGCTTTTAATTTATGACTGCCTATCTCATTTCTTGAGGTACTAAAATGTCAGGGCAGTACAAAACCCCCCCAAATGACCCCATTTTGGAAAGTAGACACCCCAAGGAAACTGCTGAGAGGCATGTTGAGTCCATTGAATATTTTTTTTTTTTTTTTTGTCCCAAGTGATTGAATAATGACATAAAAAAAAAAAAATTTACAAAAAGTTGTCACTAAATTATATATTGCTCACACATGCCATGGTTATATGTGGAATTGCACCCCAAAATACATTCTGCTGCTTCTCCTGAGTACGGAGATACCACGTGTTTGGGACTTTTTGGGAGCCTAGCCGCAAAAACCAAGCACCGCCTTCAGCATTTCTAAGGGCGCAAATTTTTGATTTCACTCCTCACTACCTATCAGACCGCGTACACACGGAGGGACATGTCCGCTGAAACATGTCCGACGGACCGTTTCCAGCGGATATGTCTCCTCCGGATTTTCGTCCGACGGTGTGTACACACCATCGGATGAAAATCCCCTCGGCCAGGGAACGCGGTGTCATGGCGGTGACGTTGACGCCGCCACGTCACCAAACCCGGAAATAAAATGCTTCCGCGAATGCGTCGAATCCATTCGATGCATGCGCGGACAGTTCTGTCCGCTGGTTAGTGAACTAACCAGCGGACAGATCCGACGGACAGGTTTGTAGCGGACAAATTTCAAAGCATGCTTTGAAATTTGTCCGATGGACAAACCTGTCCGCTAGCCCGTACACACGATCGGAGATGTCTGCTGAAACGGTTCTTCGGACCAGTTTCAGCAGATAAATTTGATCGTGTGTACGCGGCCTTACAGTTTCGAAGGCCATAAAATGCCAAAATAGCACAAAACCCCCCAAATGACCCCATTTTGGAAAGTAGACACCCCAAGCTATTTGCTGAGAGGCATGTCGAGTCCATGGAATATTTTATATTTTGACACAAGTTGCGGGAATATGACAAACTGATACGGTGATCACTGGTGAAAGGGTTAATTCTAGGGGCAATCAGGGGTTAAAACCTTTATTTATGGGGGTACCTAATGCTATAGAAACCTGGCGGCAAACCTCAAAAAAAACTAGCTACCTAACGGCACCAGTGACACTAATACAGCGATCAGAAAACCGATCGCTTAGTGACACTGGCAATAGGGGGTGAAAGGGTTAACTAGGGCAGTGATCAAGGGGTTAAACCTTTATTAGGGGGGGTAGGGGGCTACCCTGGACCTAAAGCTAACTGCCCTAACTGCCTAACACTTTTTTCTGTTACAAATGACACTAAATGCAGTGATCAGAAAATAAATGATCACTGCAATCAGTGACACTGTGACATGGGGTTGGGGGGGTGATCGGGGGGTGACTGGGGGGTGATTTGTGTGCCTGTGTGTACTGGTGTTAGTGGTCTGTTGGTGCAACTTACTGTGAGATGTCTTCTCTCCTCAGCGCCGGTCGAAAAGACTGACACGAGGAGGATGACATCACTTCCTCTGCCTGTGTTTACAGTTACACAGGCAGCGGGCGGGCAGAGGGGGATTCTCACTCGCTTGGAGCGATCGCGAGGGGGTGGCTAGAAACAAATAGCCGCCCCCTCATCCCGGATCGCTCCTACGGAATTACCGACAGCCGCAAGTATCGGGGGGGTCCCGTTTGGACCCCCGACCCACGTCTAGGCAGGCACGTACAGGTACGTTAATCTGCCTGTCCGTGCCATTCTGCCGACGTATATGTACATGCGGCGGTCGTTAAGTGGTTAAAGAGAAATATTAAGAGTTCAGAATTTTTTCACAATTATTTTTTGGAACAAGATGTCGGAAAAGTTGTTGCCTTTTAAAATTCGGGAGACCCCAAGCAACTGTGCTTCCTCCTCAGCAACTATAAATTGATGTGTAAAGATGGCCATAGATAATTAGTCTAGCTGAATGAAAAGGAAACAGATTTCAAATTAGGTGGATGGGGAATGCCAGGGCATTGTGTTCTGAAAGCAGCTCCTGCAGCTCCCGCAGCTCTCAGAATACAGTGATCAACAGTTTCAGCCACTGATCGATAAAATTTTTCCAGAAGTACCTTTCACAAAAGTTGGTTAAACGGTCAATTTATGTCAAGCAGGGATGGTCACACACTGCAAAAATGTATGCGATCCCTGGTCAACTGACCAAATTTCAATCACTGTATAGCCAGCATATGGGTCAGGTCTTAACAAGCTCAACCTGCAAGTGCAATAATCAATACACACAGGTAAGTTTCTGACAAGATGGTCTAATAGTAGACTGGCTGCATATCCTGAAGTCCATAAAGGGGCACAGGGGTGCACCCCCCTAGTTTGCATGTAGGGATGCATGCGGGCCCCCGGACTCATAGATTTCTATGATTTTTTTTTCCCAAGCCACATGATTAGAGCCCCTTTCTGATGATCATGTGCTGGTCAGAGCAGAGGGCGACATGCAGAGAGTCGGTGATTGTTGCCATTACTAGTAAAGAAAAAATTTGTCCCCGGATTTCATTTTAAAAATCTGGTCACCTTATCTTAGGCATGGGAGCAATAGGGCAAGCTTTGGAGACCCATTTAAACCCCTGATCCTCCTTGACAGACCTGGAGATTCTGACTAGCGGAGTGGCATTGGTAGGCAGCTTGATCTCCACATTGGCAGTAACAGCATGAAGAACACCACATTCTTGCATCTCACTCACTGGCTCTTCGTCGTTGTCACCCCACTTTCCAGTATAACACAGTGTGTCCGAAAACAGTCCCAATAATCCTTCAGAAGGAACGTCCAAATCCGAGATGGTGGAAAATTCTTCAGCCGGGACAGTGACATTCCCGTCCCAATCAACCTGTAGTATCGAGGAGACTGGGCTGGGGTCATAACCTCGAACAACTGTTCCTCACAAGTTAGGCAAGAGCATTGTTCACAAATCAGTCATAGAGCCTTGTAGGCTCCAGCGGTATATAGTGTAATCCTACACCTTATTACGTACCACACGATGATGTCAGATACTGGTTTCCCGTCACTGTAGCTGAAACAGCCACTGGGAGCATACTTTTCCCAATCTGTCATCATGCTTCCAAACTGCTCCCTCTCCTTCTCTAACCCACAATAAGACGCATGTGGCAGCACTTCCTTATGCTCCTCTGCAGAGTGGAAACTCCTCCCCTACCAATGGATTGGTGCAAATGTTCTCTGGGAACTGTGGCACCCGCCTTCTTCATGTTGCGGTGCGACAAAACTGTACTGGATTCCACTTTGAAAAAAAGATTTAATTATTTTATTATATTTTTTACATTTTTATACTGTTCCTTTAAAAAAAGATTTGATCACTTTTATTGCTATCGCAAGGTATGTAAACATCTCTATCAATAACGGCATGGCCGTTCCTCTAATGGAGAGATATCTCATAAAAGTAAAGGAACAAAAACATTTGATCTTTTACTTTTAAAAACAAATGGCTCTGTTTACATGTGGCCGGAACTGGAAGTGACATCATGGTGTCGCTAGGGTCTAGAGATGTGCGGAGGCCATCTTCCCTTCGCTCATTTCTATGCCCAGTTGCTGCCGATACCGGGGTTATGGCATCTAGCTGCAGCCATAATCCCGGTATTTAACGTCAAAATATTGACGTATTTTCCCCATTAGGCGGTCGGCAAGTGGATATACAACTGCATTCAGAGATAATAAAAAAAAAAAAAAGGGTTTTAGCTGGCACATAATTGGAATATTGAATTAGGCAGATCATTAAATCATTCATTAAGCTTAGGGGAAATTCCAAAATGTACATTTACTTTGGTTTCGTCAACAGCCTCTACTCCTTTAGTAAATTAACCACAAAGTATGCTGCAAAGAATTCCTTTTCTCATAGCAAAAAAATCATGGAAGAAGAGTTATAAGAAATATAATGTATCAGATTAAAAAGACCTGGGCTAAAAGGAACCTGGAGTCTGTGACTGCTGACCACTTCCAAAAAATCCTATCCTCTTGAAATAACGGTGATCAGGGCCGGCCTTTGGGGTGTGCGAGCTGTGCGGCCGCACAGGGCGCCATGGGCAACAGGGGCGCCGTGCGGCCATCACAGCTCGCAGAATTTGAGTCGCAGCAGGGCCGGGCCAGCGCTACTACTAGGTGGATTAGGAAGGCAGCCGCCTAGGGCGCACTGCCACCTAGGGGCGCCGCTGACTCTTGCCTCACCTCTTCCTCCCCATTGTCGCTCACCAGGCTCCTGACAGAGGATAGAGGGGCCCAGGACAGCCTCTTTGTGTATGTTTAGGTGACCAGGGGACGAGGGGTGAAGACACCTAAGGCCGGCCCTGATGGTGATCCTCTGACTTCAATACATTCTGAACCCTTGACTTATAACAAACTTGCAGCAAATTAAATTAGCATGAAGTCATCATAGATCCTCATCTATTTGCTTGTTCTTCAGCAGTGACTCAAAGAGAGAACTGAAATTACAGGATCAGCATTGCAGCTAGGCAACTAGCATTGTCAGAGAGCAAAATCAGCATTGCCAGTCTCCAGATTTCTCTAGAGACAGGCTTCATTTAAACTCAACAGGAACTTTGTGAAAAACAGACTGAATAGATATGCCTTTAGACATGAGATGAAGGGGAGAAGATTTGATCAAATATGGATATCTTTTTTTTAAATAATCAGTACAGAACATGAATGCAGGCTGTGCATCCTCCAGACATCCCTGTTGCTGGTCATATTTTAGGGTGACATGAGCAAGCGACTGGTAAAATCTGACCCCGAAGTTCATTTCCACAACTGGCTGACCATAGGATACCTGCTTATGTTGCATACTACTCATGGATATGGTATTATTTTAAGACCTCCTTGGAGGCATCACATGTCTGTGATTAGAATGAGAAATACTGGGCAGTAATGGTAATAGCCCTGCACTGGACGCAAGGATGCCAAGGGACAGTCCACTGCTGGAGCCTGGGGGAGCACCATCTGCTGGAGCCTGGGGGAGCACCATCTGCTGGAGCCTGGGGGAGCACCATCTGCTGAAGTAGTGGAGGATCAGGTAAGAAAAGGTGCTTCTCTCCCCCCCTAGACAAAACAAGTAGTTAACCCTTGTAGTGTGGACGTAGCCCCACTGCATGGGATAAAATGAAGTATGGCTACAAGCATACACGTTGACTGAAAAAATACATACTGTTTCACAAACCAAAAACATCTGTGTCTTCCAGTCCCCTGATGAAATGGAACTCTGCATTTTTTTACCTGCCTATTACTACCATTGAAAACAGGACTGTTACTTTTCTATTTATTATATACTGTGTGTATTACCTCCAACCTGCTATTTTAATATGCCTTTTTAATCTTTTATAAATTATAAACAAAGAATTTATAACAAAACATATACAGGGGGTCCCCGATTTACGAACGCAATAAGGACTGTAGGTTTGTTCGTAAGTGAAATCTGTTTGTAAGTCAGAACACTGCTTGTAAGTGTAACTTCCGCCTGTGCAGGAATGTGGCATGTTATGGGTGCTTCTGGGGCTCTTCTGGCCATGCAGTACATGAAGTACTGCAGTGTGGAATGTGGCAAGATAGCTGCTCAGAGGTATCCAGGACCATCATGCAGCACAAGCAGCCGGCATTGAGGCCCATTCGTAAGTAGGAGTTATTCATAAGTTGGGCGTTCGTAAGTCGGGGACTCCCTGTAGATGAAAATGTGTCATCTTAGTAAAACTTTACATGCCTCCAGGGTTATAGTATTTAGGCTTGATGAGCATTGGGCTTAAAAAAAACTCCAGTTACCTTGGCAGAAAAAAAATGCTCATATAGAGTGATCTTTGTACAAAGTTAATGTGAGTTTAGGAGAGTTTTGCATTTTTTTTTGCCAGAAAGCTCCAATCAGAAATGCAAACCAGAAAGTTTTTTCTGCCTCTAAACGTTGACCTTAAAATATGCCTTTAATCGTCCTAATATGCATGGACACATAGGATAACATTGATCTGCTTCTACAGGCAAAACACAAAACTCCTGTAGAAGCAGCCATTTTTAAGCCAGTGTGCATGGACCCTAATGCTGCGTACACAAGATTGGAAATTCCGACAAGAAAAACGTGGATTTTTTCTGACGGAATGTTGGCTCAAACTTGTGTTGCATACACACACCGTCACACAAATCCTGTCGGAAATTCCGACCGTCAAGAAAGAGGTGACATACAAGACGTACAACGAGCCGAGATTAATGAAATTTCTGCCAGATTCTGAGCATGCATGTTTTTTTACATGTCAGAATTGCATACAGACAAGCGTATTTTCCGATAGGAACTTTTTCCATCGGAAAAATAGAGAACCTGCTCTCAATCTTTTCTTGGCAGAAATATTGACAGCAAAAGTTCGATGGAGCATACACACGGTCAGAATTTCCGACCAAAACTTCACATCAGACTTTTCTTGTCGGAATTTCTGATCGTGTGTATGCGGCATAAGGCTAGATTCACACTTATGCGAATTGGATGTTGATTACCCGCATCCAATTTACATGACAGGAAAGTGTGACAGGCTCTCAATGGAGCCATTTCACACATCTTTGGGGTGGCCGCAAAGCGCACTGCCGAAGGGTCCTCTGCATCTTTGGCTCAGTTTTAGGTCAAGATTCAAGCAAAAATGCGGACCTAATTCAGACCTAAAATGGTGAACGGGGATGTAACTGGACCTCCTGCTGCGATCTGCGCCGTAGATAGTGTGAACCCAGCCTAAATGACCATTTTGCAATAAAAGACGAGACTTTGTTCCATTCATCAGGGGTGATAGGGGTTGCCAAATTACGCACCCAAAGAGACATATAGTGGGAAGAAGATCAAGGGTTACCAACGGCGTTCAAGTAAGAGTAAATAATTGAGATAGTACTTGAGGGTGAGTGCAAACAGATGTGTTGTTGGCCATTGGCTGAGATCGCTGATTGGATGCTGTTTTCTCTACATGCTTGTTCGACAGAAGCTGGTAGACAGAAGCTTGTTTGACAGAAGACCAGCTTCTGTCGCACAGGGAGCTTTACACACAGGCCGAAAGTCAGTCAGTTCCTGCCTGTTTTTGGCCATTTTCCAACCCATGTGCACCCAGCCTAATGCCGTGTACACACGATCACTTTTTGTGATGAAAAAAAAACGACGTTTTCAAAAACGTCATTTAAAATGACCGTGTGTGGGCAAAAGGTTGTTTTATGTCTTCAAAAAAACGACCCCAAAAAAATTTGAACATGCTTGAATTTTTTGTGTCGTTTTTCAAAACTTAGTTTTTTGTGTCATAAAAAGTGATGGTGTGTGGGCAAAACGATGTTGAAAACGACATTTTTAAACCCGCGCATGCTCAGAAGCAAGTTTTGAGACGGTGCTTCAATGGAACAGAGTGCCGTCGAATGTGGTGTACGTCACCACGCTTTGCTAGAGCATTTTGGAAAAACGATGGTGTGTATGCAACGTCGTTTTGGAAAATGAAGTTTGAAAAACGTTGTTTTGTTTCGTGAGATAAAATGAAGTTTTTTTTCATCACAAAAAGTGATCATGTGTACGTGGCATAAGGCTGGCCATAGATGGTTAATTTTTTTTAATCAGCCCCTTAATAAGCAGCTTTTGAGCTGACAAATACCAACTTTCCTACAATATTTTCTGATAATATCATGCATGTGTGTGTAATCCAACCATATACTGACTCTTTTTCTGCACAGGATGATACAGAAACTGTTTAGGCTACTTTCACACTGAGACACTTTGCAGGCGCTATAGAGCTAAAAATAGCGCCTGTAAAGCGTCCTGAAAGGGCTTTCACACTGGAGCGGTGCGCTGGCAGGACAGGTAAAAAAGTCTCCTAAAGCGCCCCTGCCCATTGAAATCAATGCCGCCGCCGGTTTAAACCCTTTTTCGGCAGCTAGTGAGGGTTAAAAGCGCCCCGCTAGCGGCTGAATAATGCCACAAAAACTACAGTAAAGCGCGGCTAAAAATAGCGGTGCTTTACCGCCGATGCCTCAGTGTGAAAGTAGCCTTAGCATCACACAGAACACACACACAGAGTACTTCTGTCATGTAGTTTTTTCTTTAAAAAAATACACATCTTTACGTATTTTCTTATTACTAGATTTTAGCTGGATTGCTTTCCCAGCACAAATAAATTACATATTACAGAAAGCATTCGCTGCACAATACATTTGGAGGTAACCAAGCAAAACAAGTTCTAACAGTTATTTCCACAACTGTCGAGAAATTACATTAAGTAATTGTGGAATTATTATAGTTGTAACACAAAATCGAAGGGGGGGAAATGCTGTGTAAACCTGTTATTTTCACATTAGACTTAATTACTTCTTGTAGTTATTTAGAGTTCTATTATTTTTCAGTACTAGGAATGATAAAACAAGCTTCGGTGAACAGGGATGTTTCTCCAATAAAAAAAAAAAGATTCTCCTCTGGGGAAGAGAGGCTTTGTTTGATACACTGTAAAGTCTCATTGCAGTATTATAAAGAAAATATTTTATCTACCTTTCAAGTGTTTGCATTGCAATCATTTCATTAAACTGCCTTCCTGAGAAAACCACAATGAGCAAGAAGCAATGAAAATGCCATTTTACATGTACTGAGATTGGCATTATTAGGCCTCATGTACACTGGACGTTTTTAATGTGGCTGTAAGGCCTTGTACACACGATCAGTCCATCCGACGAGAACGGTCCGAAGAACCGTTTTCATCGGTTAACCGTCAAAGCCAACTGACGGTCTGATGTGCCTACACACCATCGGTTAAAAAAACGATCGTGTCAGAATGCGGTGACGTAAAACACATGACGTGCTGAAAAAAACAAAGTTCAATGCTTCAAAGCATACGTTGACTTGATTCTGAGCATGCGTGGCCTGTTGACCGATGCCTTTGCATACGAATGATCGGTTTTGACCCATCGGTCAGGCGTCCATCGGTTAAATTTTAAAGCAAGTTCTCTGTTTTTGGACCGAAGGACAACTGACCGATGGGGCCTACACACGATCGGTTTGGACCGATGAAACTGAACTTCAGTCCGTTTTCATCGGTTTTGACCAATCGTGTGTACGTGGCCTTAGGGGTTGTCTGGCAATGCCCCTGCACATTAGCCTGTATTTCCATCCAACAATAGGCATTTGGAGGCTGAAAAAACCCCAAAGCCAGCTCGTCCAGGAGCAGTAGCATTTTGGCAGAAAAAAGCTTGATGCAAGTAAATGTTTGTAAACACATCCAAATGAGCATTAACCACTTCAGCCCCGGAAGAATTTACCCCAGACCAGAGCACTTTGCGATTCGGCACTGCGTGGCTTTAACTGACAATTGCGCGGTTGTGAGACGTGGCACCCAAACAAAATTTACGTCCTTTTTTTCCCCACAAATGGAGCTTTCTTTTGGTGGTATTTGATCACCTCTGCAGTTTTTATTTTTTTGCGTATAAACAAAAAAAAAGAGCAACAATTTTGAAAAAAAACTATATTTTTTACTTATTTCTATAATAAATATCCCCAAAAAATATATATAAAAAAATTCTTTCTCAGTTTAGGTCGATATGTATTCTGCTACATATTTAAAAATCACAATAAGCATATATTGATTGGTTTGCGTAAAAGTTATAGCAAAATAGGGCATAGTTTTATGGTATTTTTATTATTAATTATTTTTTATTAGTAATGGCGGCGGTCAGCGATTTTTATTGTGACTGCAACATTCAGGCGGACACATCGGACACCATCTGCTACAGAGGCTTTTAGGGATCTGGAGTTTAAAACAAACAGGATTCAGCTTTGAAATTATATTGTAAGGACCAATGAATCTCAGGGTTAATTTCAGAGAAGGAACCCGGAATCTGATGTTTCTGGTGGAAAGCCAGACTTTGTCTCCAGGCTCTAGAGGAGGCAGCTTACGCATGCGACGGTCAGCAAAACCCTTGAATTTGTTGGCAGCTATCTGGAGGGAATCATGAACGTCAACCCACATGGAATTGAATGATTCCTGAACAAGAGCTGGGATGTCAGAAGAACAGGTCATAGGATAAGGGAGCTGAGGATGTCTTCCATAAACAGTGACAAAGGGTGACAGAGGGACGCCCTCTGAAGACGTGAACCAATCACGAAACACGTCAGGGCGTGACCACGTGACTTATCGGTCCATTCAGGATTACGGCTTCCTGGGACTCGCGGCAGCAATAGTGAAAATCTTTGACTGATTGAAGTGAGAAAAGACGTATACCCTTTATGTGACAAGCCTATTGTTTTTATACATATTGTAAGCATATTCTATCTAAGGGGGGAAGGTTTATTTAGATAAACAGATTTATACTATGTGAAGCTTCCCCTTGCTTTTCATATGATCACACTGCTGCACGCATGCACCTATTGACTGACACCGACGCTTATCCCGAGAGGAACAGCCGGCCAACAATAAAGAGATCTGACCACCCGAGAGGGATCCTTTTACCGTATACAGAGAGATTGTATATAGGCAAATTTATAACTCCAGTTCGGTGAGTAGATTACCTAGGGGAGTGTCAGCAAAGAGGATAAAGGGACAGAAATCTGTATGCATCAACATCTGCTCAGCTGCTGAAAATCAACATTACTTTTAGCTGTATGGACTTCAGTACACAGCAGGGAGCAATACACAGGGCTGATCCCAGTTAATGGATCTAGCAATGTAAATGCTCTGGTTGGAATAGTTTGGATCAATTAGGATTTATCTTTTCTCTTATTTACTCTCCCATACCTTGTACATATATAATGAAAGAGGATACATTTATTTAGCAGGATATGGTGACATATTAGTTTGAGAATTAGTATTCCAATACAGTGCTGTTAATATTTCTTTCCACCAATTTTGAATTGCGGAATGAGATATATTTTTATTTTAGTTTGTATTTGTTTATGTAGCGCTACACCTGGATGAGCCGCTGATTAGATATGGGACGGCATGTTAGGTTACCTATATGAAGTGTTTAGGGATGACGATGATAAAGATGAGATGTCCAGACCACAGGGTGACGTTTTCAAAGCTTTTATTTCTTGCCCAACAATGGCAAACAGTCAACTCAGGTAGATAGAGTAAGGTGGGTGAAGGGCACCTCTTTAGGAGGCTACTAATATTTAGGGCTGTATATGTCCAGCAACAAAGGCCCAAAACACAAGCAGTCTTCACTCCAAGTATTCTTCTCTGGGAGAACACTGCCCCAAAGTTTACTAACCACTCAGTACTCCATCCAGCCCCATCCAGCTGGAAACTGCTATGAGTAAGTGCTAGTGTAGCATGAAACATATCATCAGGTCATCATGCTCCTCCTCAGGGCCGGCCCTATCATGGGACCCGATGGTACCATTGTACCAGGCGGCACTTTTAGGGGGGCGGCAAGTTGCCGCCCACCCGCCATCCCGATCCGCCCGCTCCATTCCCCCTGCACGCAGGGCCATCGCTACCACGGCCACTGGTTCCCTAACTCAATTTTCGACAGTAGTAGTCCTTGCAGCGGCAGCCGCACAGTCCTGTGGAGGAAGAGGAGGCGCTGGGAGCTTGGCGCAACCTCGATCCAACAACCTCGATCCAATTTATCCAACAGTTGTTAGGTCAGTTACGTGGATCCATGTGCTCCCCTCCCCCGCTCCTCCCCTTCTTCCGCGCTCTGCCAATCTCCTACCAAGTGCCATGTGCAGAGGCAGAGCGCGGATAATGGCCGCCGCTGCAGAGCAGCTCTTTGACTTCCTGGACGGCCGTACTGTGAAAGACCTGCCAGAGGAGAGGAGCGATTATCGGAGAGCCAGTCTCAAGGTACTGTACATGCTCGACACTGACAGCAACCCGTGATCAGTCTTCTACCACCCACCCTGTCACCCCTATCCTCCCTGTCAGCTTCCTACCACCCACCCTGTCATCTCCATCCTCCCTGTCAGTCTTCTACCACCCACCCTGTCACCCCTATCCTCCTTGTCAGCTTCCTACCACCCACCCTGTCATCTGCATCCTCCCTGTCAGTCTTCTACCACCCACCCTGTCATCCCTATCCTCCTTGTCAGCTTCCTACCACCCACCATGTCATCTCCATCCTCCCTGTCAGTCTTCTACCACCCACCCTGTCAACCCTATCCTCCTTGTCAGCTTCCTACCACCCACCCGGTCATCTCCATCCTCCCTGTCAGTCTTCTACCACCCACCCTGTCATCCCTATCCTCCTTGTCAGCTTCCTACCACCCACCCTGTCATCTCCATCCTCCCTGTCAGTCTTCTACCACCCACCATGTCAACCCTATCCTCCTTGTCAGCTTCCTACCACCCACCCTGTCATCTCCATCCTCCCTGTCAGTCTTCTACCACCCACCCTGTCATCTCCATCCTCCCTGTCAGTCTTCTACCACCCACCCTGTCATCCCTATCCTCCTTGTCAGCTTCCTACCACCCACCCTGTCATCTCCATCCTCCCTGTCAGTCTTCTACCACCCACCCTGTCATCCCTATCCTCCTTGTCAGCTTCCTACCACCCACCCTGTCATCTCCATCCTCCCTGTCAGTCTTCTACCACCCACCCTGTCATCCCTATCCTCCTTGTCAGCTTCCTACCACCCACCCTGTCATCTCCATCCTCCCTGTCAGTCTTCTACCACCCACCCTGTCATCCCTATCCTCCTTGTCAGCTTCCTACCACCCACCCTGTCATCTCCATCCTCCCTGTCAGTCTTCTACCACCCACCCTGTCAACCCTATCCTCCTTGTCAGCTTCCTACCACCCACCATGTCATCTCCATCCTCCCTGTCAGTCTTCTACCACCCACCCTGTCATCCCTATCCTCCTTGTCAGCTTCCTACCACCCACCCCGTCATCTCCATCCTCCCTGTCAGTCTTCTACCACCCACCCTGTCAACCCTATCCTCCTTGTCAGCTTCCTACCACCCACCCTGTCATCTCCATCCTCCCTGTCAGCTTCCTACCACCCACCCCTGTCGTCTTCCTACCACCCACCCCTGTCGTCTTCCTACCACCCACCCCTGTCGTCTTCCTACCACCCCCTGTAAACTTCATCCCCCCTGCCAGCTTCCTACCACCCCACTCCTTAAAAATTATTGGTGCACATCACATACGATGGACGCAGGGACATTTTTTTGTGGGGGGGGGGGGGGGGGCACGTAGCTGGTCTTACCTAGGGCACCAAATTGCAATGTGTGGCAGGTGACGTGACAAGTGAAAATCCGCTACGTGTGGCAGATGACATTGTGGCAAGTGACAATCCGCAATGTGTGGCAGATGACATTGTGGCAAGTGACAATCCGCAATGTGTGGCAGGTGACATGGCAAGTGACAATCCGCAATGTGTGGCAGGTGACATGGCAAGTGACAATCCGCAATGTGTGGCAGGTGACATGGCAAGTGACAATCCGATACGTGTAGTAGGTTACTTGGCAAGTGACAATCTGCAACGTGTGGCAGGTGACGTTGTGGCAAGTGACAATCCGCTACATGTGGCAGGTGACATTCGTGGCAAGTGACAATCTGCAATGTGTGGCAGATGACAATCCGCATCTGGTGACAGGTGACGCAGCAAGTGACAATCAGCATCTGAAGGCAGGGGACGTTGGCAAGTGACACGCTCGGGGCCCCCACTGATTCTGCAATATGGTGAGTTGAAGTATTTTATTTCATAAAACAATGTAATAATAGAAATAATGCACTTAAAGCATTTGTATTATTATTATTATTTTTTACTAGTAATGGCAGTGATCTGCAATTTTTTTGTGAGACTGCGTCATTGCGGTGGACAGCTCGGACACTTTTGACACATTTTTGGGACCATTGACAGCTATACAGCGATCTGTGCTATAAAAATGCACTGATTACTGTGTATATGTCACTGTCAGGGAAGGGGTTAAATGTGTTCCCTGGGGTGTTTCTAACTGGGGGGGGGGGGTAATGACTGGAGGAGGAGAGAGATCTCTGTTCCTAATCACTAGGAACAGCAGATCTGTCTCTCCTCCCCTGTATACACGTATACAGTAGAGCCATGACAGGTACTTTTTATACTCCCATACATGTATAGAGCCATGACAGGACCACTTTAGGTATCATAATATAAAATAATGGATGTGGGCGTGATTTTTTTTGGGGGGGGGCAGCATTTCATTTTTGGTACCAGGCAGCACAATGTCTTGGGCCGGCACTGCTCCTCCTCTGCTATTTTCTTGAAACTTTTACACTGCTTGGTGATTTTCTAAATACAGATGATTTCTACAGTGTGGCCATCTGGCTATCGTCACTGTACAGTATGTGGCTGGCAGACCCGGAGCAGTCTTTTCTCTCTTATTTAGGCACCTGGATTTTGCACATGTGTCTTCCACCCACACCTAAACACCAAAGTCTCATGTATGTAGACTTTTCTAATGTATTATTAGAAAAGTAAAACAGGGCAACATAAAACTAGTGCGATTTTTGACACTGTTTAACTAATAAAATAACTCAATATCTCGTTTGATGGATGTAGTAGCAATTGTCAAGGTGCTCATCAGATGTTTTGGTTTTAATTTTGCCCTTTTGTGTGCTTCATACTTGAAAATACTTGAAAATTGTGGCTTACAAATATAGGTGTTGCCGAAGACTGGGTCACATAAGGTAAAAGATAAAAGTCCAAAAAAAAAAGTCCAGTAAAGAGACGCTGTCAAATTGTTATTTGGCCACATGTGTTTGCTAACTGTAAATGCATTTCAACATTTTTAAGTAAGTTTACCATTTTGTGTTAGGCTGCATTCATAGTCGTCTTGGGCCACAGTTTGGACACCATGCATTAAAGGATAAGTTCACCTTTGGAAAACATGTTACATGTTTTACCTGTATTTAGGGTGGAGCATGTAAAATGTTCTAGCTTCTGGGGCCTCTCCCCCCGTTCCTCCTCTACCTTTGACATTGGGCAGGGTTCCACCGGCTGTGTGGGTTACTGCCTACAAAGCTGTGACATTCATTCACAGTTTAGTGTGAATGAACAAACTATAAGTACCCTCTGACACCAAGGCAGACGGACTTGTCGCCTCAATGGGCTGCAGGACTCGAGTATCGATGGTAGTTCATTGACATGTCCTCTGACTTACAAACAGAAGGCTGGAGGACATGTCGACAGGAGCCCTCATAGCACATGTGATCTACTGATCATGGGTGCAATGTTTTCCAGGCTCCTTTTAGAAAAAGTAATACATTTAAGTTCACCTTTTTTTTTCTAATTCCATCTTCCCTATGTACCAATATAACATTAAAGTAGAACTATAGGCAAAACTTTTTTTCCCCCATTTTGGGTAGAGAAAGGGAGGTTCGCAACTCCTGTCAGTTAGTTTTTTGCCATCTGTGTCCCATTGGGGAGATTTCCCTTCACTTCCTGTCCCATAACCAATAAAGGAAATTAGAGGAAATCCCTGCAAATTAAGGGAATCCCTTGGGGACCCACAGGTCACCAGAACTAGTGTCCCAATTGGAAGATTTCCCCTCTATTATGTATCTGAGGACAACCCAAAATGTGGGATTTTATTTTACTTTCACTTGCATTGATAATGGTAAACAGGACAAACAGAAAGGGAGAAAGGCCCCCTAATCTACATGACGTATGGATCCCAATGGGGGGGAGGGTTTAAGCATGTGATTAGAGCCAGAGGCTCTAATAGTCTGCAAAAAAGTGTGGGCTCTGGGCGCAGAGCACTGTGCTCCAAGCCCACTCAGTTTTGTGAGAATAGCAAATTAATATTCGCTAATCTCACACTGATCCTCCTCCTGGCCAATCAGGAAGTGGATCCTCAGACCCGTCACCCAAATGGCTGAAAGGACAAGAAATCCTATTGGACACCTAGGAGAAGGAGGGAGGAGATGCACGGCGGAAGCCGCTGTAATGCAGAGGAGGAGACGCCCACCCACCACCCATAGAAGCGATGCCCACCCAGAACCTAGATGGGGTAAGTGCAGGGCTGGATGACGACTGACCACAAGACCCCCGGAGGGGTCCCTCTCTAGGAGATTGCTCCCACCCACCTCTGGAAGAAGTAGAAAAGTGGGAGGTGGTATAGAAATGAGGGAGGTGTGGTTCAGAATGGTAAAACACTCCCTATTCTCTGTGCAGTAAAGTAGTGCATGATTGGATATGAAGTCTCTTGGATGGTCTCATGATGCATGATGCAGAATGCTTTTTTGTGCACCTGGGTTTCCGTGTTCTGAGGGAATAAAAGCAGATACTGATGATGCTGCTGAATACTACGATAGTCTAAATTTAATTCTATTTTATGCTCAGTGCAGCACTGCAGCAGAGATTAGTGTGTACAACGTTGGGCTTCTGTGCATTTTGTGGCTGCCAAAGATCTCTGTAACTGAGCTCCATGAGAGCTGTCATTTAGCCATGAAAAAATACTACATGCTGAGCTGTTTCTGTCTGATTGGCAAATCTACCAGTCTAAACGTCCTACAAACTTAAGAGTATGAGCAATAGACTGGGCAAATATTAGAGTGATTGCATGCAAATAAAAAAGTAGTAGGCACTTTTGTCTCCAGCTCTGATACAGATTAACAATTAGCTTCTGGATTGCTTGATTGATTCCCTCCAGAAACTTGTAGTGCAGCAGTCAGAAGTAGATCTGGCCGGAAGAGTGAAACAGGAGATGACAAAACTCGTACATCCTGACCAGACGGGGTTCATTCAGGGGAGAGAGGGAAGAGACAATGGGGTAAGGGCTCTTCTTGTCCTTCAAAAAATGAAAGAAAGCGGGCTCCCCAGTCTACTCCTGTCGATAGACGCTGAAAAAGCGTTCGACAGGGTAGACTGGGGACTCATGTTAAACACACTAGAAGAAATGGGCTTTGGGCGGACGATAATGAGGTGGATTAGAACTTTATACCAAGCCCCGATAGCAAGGATAAAAATAAATGGAAGTCTCTCCCAAGCGTTCAAAATGAAAAATGGAACAAGACAGGGATGCCCCCTGTCACCAATGCTATTTGTTCTATCAATTGAACCCCTGCTGGCCAGAATACGCGGATGCCCAGAAATCGAAGGAGTGAAAATAAAAGATGAGGAACATAAGCTTTCTGCTTTTGCGGACGATGTCCTCTTCTACTTAGTTAATCCTAAGACATCAATCCCAAAGTTACTTGAAATATGTAGCCAATACGGAGAAATATCAAATTTTAAATTAAATATAACTAAAACAGAAGTCTTGAACGTAAATACATCTAGAGCAGAGGAACAAGAACTTAGAGTTAAGTACCAATTTCCGTGGGTAGAAAAACTCAAGTACCTAGGTGTTAAGTTAACAAACTCAATTAAAAAAATCTATGAGATAAATTATATCCCTCTTCTGGATGAAATGAAAGCAGAAATAACAAGGGTAAAGAGCAGGCCAATATCATGGATTGGCAGAATTAATTTTTGCAAGATGGTTCTCATACCTAAAATTTTATATAAATTCCAGATGCTCCCTATTACCCTACCAAATGTATTGCTCCAAACCCTTAAAAATCTGATCATGAAATACATATGGAGGAATAAGAAGCATAGAATATCGCTCCAGGTTTTAAAACAACCAAAAGAGAAGGGGGGGCTGGCAGTCCCCGATATCAAAAAATATTATGACGCTGTAGTGTTATCGAGAGTAGTGGAATGGGCTAGAGGAAACAAAGAAAAACGGTGGATCAGTATAGAAAATGCACTATCAGAGGTAAAATTAGAAAAAATAATCTGGAACCCCCCTCAAAGTAGGGTTCTGGGCATAACCACACACGAGATCACTAGGAACGCACTCAATATCTGGGACACTATACACAAAAGAATTGATAAAGAATATAATTCACCTTTTATAGCACTAAAGGATAACGATTATTTTGAACCAGGTAAAGTCTCAGTGGGAGGAAACTGGATAAAAAAAGACACGGCACAATTGAGAGAAATCATAAAGGATGGTCACTTAATATCACTGCATGAAATGGAAAAAAAATGGAAAAAAAGATCTCTTTTATGAATATAAATAAATGGAGGTACCAACAGCTCAGACACTTTATATTAAAATTACCACAGCCCTTAAGGACAGGAGAACAGTTAACTGATCTGGAAAAACTATGTTCTATAGAAAATTCTAAAGGAACGATCTCAAAGTTATATAAGATTTTACTTAAGGTGGAAGAGCAGGAGGTACCCCCTTTTATTAAAAAATGGGAGAGGGAACTAGGGACACAAAGGGATAAGGGCACAATAAAGAAAATATTGAAACTGACACACACCTCAGCGACCGATATCAGGACGGCAGAAATGAATTTCAAATGCCTGTCTGGATGGTATATTACACCAGATAAATTAAGTAAATATAAAGAAGGACAATCAGCAGCGTGCTGGAGGGGGTGCAGATCCATAGGCACGATGGCCCACTTATGGTGGGAATGCCCCAAAATAAGAAAATATTGGGAGACGATTATAGGTTTCATAGAGGAAATTACAGAGGAAAAAATCAAGATGGACCCATGGATAGTTCTTTTCCATGGAGGAGAAGAAAGTATTAAAAGGTACAAAAACTCCTTAGTTCCGCACTTGCTCAATGCGGCTAAAAGGCTGATCCCTAGTAAATGGCAAGAGATTGAATGTCCCCAGATATGGGAATGGATTGATATGGTAGAAGGGACTTACATTATGGAAGACAGTATTGAGGACAGTAAAAAGAACTAAAACCAGAAATGAGATAAATGGAAGAGATTTAGGAGGACCTGGAGCTACGCTGAAAATTTAAGGGAAGAGATATAAGAAAAAGAAGGTCAAACAGGGAAAATAGATACGTGGCAAAAATTTGGTGAGAAAAAGGAAAGAAAAGAAACAAAACAAAATAAAACAGCTCTTTCACTGATGATGCAAAACCATAATAGAGACGCTTTAGACAGCTACAAAGGGATAAAAGGAGCGTCCTACGTAAAATTTACGAAAACTCTATGAGGTGGAGTCTGAAGTGAAAAAAAAAAAAAAAAGAAGTAGATCTGTGTCAATTTGAAACATATCCACAGGCAAGATCAGGTAGATAAGCCTGTATGCCATGATTTTCCAAACAGAAAATAACTGGGTGGAAATCTGTTAGAAGACCCAGACATTGGTTTAAAAAGAAATTGACATGGTGCTATTCCAGAAGTGTAGGGAAGAGATATCTTTGTTAATGTTCAGTTTCCTACTGAAAATAAAAGTAGACCCACATTTTAAACTCCTCCATTTAGTAAGCTGTAGAGGTTTTCCGCCAACATTTTCCTTGTTAGCTAGAGCAGGATCCTGATCATAATTATAAAGCTATACTAGCACTCAGTACTAAGAATTGTACAGTAAGGGGTGTCTGCAGGCAACAGTGAACCATGGTGGAGGTTCCTTGCAAGTTTGGGGGTGTATTTCTGAAAATAGAGTTGGAGATTTTGTCAGGATCAATGGTTTCCTCAATGTTGAGAAATACAGGCAGAGATGTATCCATCACGCCTTACCATCAGGGAGGCGTGTGACTGGCCCCAAATGTATTCTGCAGGAGTACAATGACATACAGCAAATGTCATTAAGAACTATGCTCAGTGTAAAGAAGAACAAGGAGTCCTGATGGTTTGGATCCCACAGAGCCTTGATCTTAAAATGTTTAGGTCTGTTTAGGATTACATGAAGAGACAGAAGGATTTGAGGCAGCCTACATCCCCAGACCTGTGGTTAGCTCTCCAAGATGTTTAAAACAACCTACCTGCCGGGTTCCTTCAAAAGCTGTATGCAAGTGTATGTAGCACCCTGGAGTTTAGGCAGGGATGCTTTTCACAAATTTACTTTTCAGGAGTAGTTATCCAGGTTGATTGTTAGAGATCTATTGATTTCCCCCTAAGTTTGGCCTTGTTGCATTTTTCTCTTCTACCACTAGGTGGCTGGGCACTTGGTGAATATTGATACTATATATGAGAAAGGCAACTCAAGGTCAAGTTATGGGCATATGGGGTATCTCAGCCAATAGGCAGGGGTTTTCTTAAATCCCTTGGCCTGCTGGTAGAGCATATATATTCGGGTGAAGTGAGGTCATCTATGTTCTGTGCCACCTGGATGGCTGTCTGGGTTGACATGTGTCATGTTGCCCCAGGTTTCTAGGCCGGAGATTGGGCCTATCCTTGGGCCTCTGGCTGCTAGGCTGTCTAAGGGCCTATCCAGAGGCAAGAGAGAAGCGCAAGAGTTGGGATTGCAGCTTGCAGTCCAACCAGAAGTGTGACATTTCTGCTGTCCAGAGAACCTCTCAGTGGTCGGAGGTAGAGAGGAAGGTGTTACAACTAAGGGACCATCCACCTTATTACCAGGGACCACAGTGAGTAACTGAAGTACCAAAGCAGTATTCTCACCGAACGGGCACGGTAGAGAATCGGGAAACTTCAGGCGGTGATCAAGTCAGGGACCCAGCCAGTAGAGGTGATTCTTGCAGAACAGCTTTGTGTGCCAAGGTAGGGACTGAATAAGCTAGTGGGGTGAAGCTTGAGAAGTATCTGGAATGCCAAACTAGGGACCCAGCAGGGGGGGGGGTGGAATGATGGTTAACACTTGAGGAAGATAACAATGTGAAGGTTGGAGACACTCAACGGATTCAGTGGCAATAAATCAAAGAGTCTAATGAGAGACCGGGAGCTCAGTGGGCTAAAGAACTACAAGGAGAAGTCACCTTGTTGCCATAGGAGACAGCATCCTGCATGTGCAGATGTGGCTTTTTGATGGAGGCCTTTCTTTGCATGGCTGTCCTCCTATTGAAATCTCTGAGTCTGCTAATTGACCTTGCAACTACCTAAGGGAGTCCTGGCCCTAACCTTATTTTCCCCCAAAAAAGGTTGTAAGAGTAATAAACATCTCTTTTGCATTCAAGAAGTGTCTGGCGCTCCAATAACTTTATCCACCTTGCACCCACTATGCCTCACAACCCCACCACATACAGAAGGATGTCATCTCTTGCCCTGGATTTTCTCATTAGCTTGAAGGAGACCGGAGACCTTGCTACATGTACCTAGAAGAATTTATGCTGTTTTGAAGGAAAAGGGTTGTCACACCAAATATTGATATGATTTGGATTTCTATTCTGTTCATTTACTTTCCATTTTGTCAATTGATAAAAAATTAACTATTAATACTCCTAATTCTGAAAGCATTCCTAATTTACAGCATTTTTCACACCTGCTTTTGCACAGTAGTGTATTTCCCCATGTTATACCCTCTGCACTTCTGCCCTACACATACTGACCTCGTCATGCAATCCTCTTCTGTACATTTATTCCATTTTTACAATGGGTATAGAAAAGGTTCACCCCTGCCCCCCTTTATAATAATCACATTTTGTCGAGAACAAGCCAAGATCGTTAAAACAGAGACAGGTTCTACTGTCAGGTGCCGTGAGGTCCAGTTCAGCTGTCTGAAAAGCGCTTACTTAATATTCCTTTGTTAGTAGGACCATTGTATGAACACCCTTTGTTCTGTGGAGGGCTGCAAAACTTCAGACTTTGCCATTAGACTATACTGCTGTACTCGGTTTGGCAAAACACCAGAGCGCAGGAGGTTTTTTTTGTGTTAGTGTAGCGAGCATAGCCTTGATGTTGTGTGTTTATATTCAATTGACTATGTGGTTGGGGGGAAGTGTAACCGTGTATTGCTGACATTACTCACAAAACAACCTGTGAGTCATCAAGAGGAATGACTACATCCTGTGGGTGGCCTCTGGTATACAGGACTATAAACAGAGTTGCTGTAGGCCTATTAGTAGCCTCTCTGACCAGTTTCCTCCTGGCTCTTTCATCCAGTTTGGAGCAACATCCTGATCCTGGGAGGGTCTGTGTTGTACCAAATATCTTCTATTTCTTTATAATAGACTTCACTGTTGTTCTAGGCATTGATAAAGCCTTTAAAAAAATGGTATCCATCTCATGACTTTTGACTGTCCACAGCTTTATCCCAGAGATCTTTTGAAAGTGCCTTGCCAGCCATGATTGATTATTTGTTTCAGTTGCACTACCAATGGTTGAAATGCTCCAGAATAGCTCTTTTCATGCTGAGCTAATCAAAATGACCACAGCTGATCACAGTTGTAAATCAAATGGCTTTGTGTGCCATTGAAAAGGTGATTAGCTCACACCAAAGTATAGAAGCCTTTTCCCTCCATGACACAAGTTTGCACTCATTACATCTTGGGGCGTGTTCCATGTTCTTTGTTTTCTTATAACGCATGCACACAGATTTTTTTTTTCCCTTTTCATGTGTTTTTTTTCCCTTTCCCTCCCAGTTTACAGGAGGGGGAATAAATAATATAGATAAAAAAAATGGAGAGTTGCTTAGTCTCTCCGCCTTCGCTTGATTGACCCCACTCTCACTTTTGGAGTCTAGACATGGATCTCACAGCACATTCTCTAGTGCTATCGGTCCTACTCTTAGTCCTATTTGTCGGGACTCCCGAAGTGAGCTATGGACATATACAGTATGTCCAAAGATAATTGTTTTTAAGTCAAACTGTTTTTTTCAGCTTGACCCCGTGTTTTTTTATATTCACTTTTTTCAGTTTTATAACAAACTAGGTGACATATTTAGTTACCCTATACATTTTGAAATAAGATTCTTACGGTTTGCTTTATTATGTTATAATGAACTCAAGTCTCACAAAGATAACAGATTAATAAGTTACCGGTATGGTAAAAACGACATGCTAAAGATCAACACATCACTATCATATGTTTCATCAAGTCGGGTGCTCACACACAATACTATTACAATTTAGGGTGCCCGGCTTGCTGCCGAACTATCAACATATTTCATTCTCTTTTTTATTACCCAAAATTTTTATAAATGGCATTACTATCTATCATACCAAAGCTTTCATTTATACACTCTAAATGGGACTTAAAGTAATTTCCCATAATGCCAATGGCATAAATTCCCCCCCAAAAAAGAAAAAAGCTTTCCGCCATTATAAAAGACTAGGGGCCGACATAATATTAGTGCAAGAAACACACTTCGCTGCCTCCAACCACCCCAAGTTTTTTGACAAAGCATATAGACAATTCTACTATACAACTTTCGATTCCAAAAAAAGGGGAACAGCTATTTTTATCAAAAATTCTTTAGTGTTCGAAACCCAAATTGTCTATAAAGACCCAGAGAGTCACTTTCTGATTGTCAAAGGTTCCATAGGAGGACGTAAGGTCACAATAGCCTCTATATATGCACCTAATGAAGCTCATGCATCCTTTTTCTCACATTTCTTTGATACATTAGATAAATACTCCTCACCCCATTTGATTGTAGGCGGAGACTTCAATTTAGCAGCACATTCAACCTTAGATAGAAGTAGAGTTGCACCCTCATCCAAAGCCTTCCCTAAAACATTAATCCGCACATTACATAATCACCAACTCATAGACACATGGAGAGCATATAAAGTAGGCATTAAAAATTACACTTTTTACTCACACCCACATGATTGCTCCGCCAGATTAGATTACATCTTTTGCACCCCAATTTTAGTGGCTAACTCATCAAAAGCCGACATTCACTCTTGTCCCTGGTCTGATCATCAGATAACATCATTTACTACTTCTAAAATAGGTCTTGCTAACACACCTTATAAATGGCGCATTAACGATGCATTATTAACAGACCATCAGAATCTACATCAACTAACGACCGACATGGAAGAGTATTTTACACTTAACTCTTCCCCAGACATTCTTCCCACATCACGGTGGATGGCCCACAAGGCTGTCATGAGAGGCCATCTAATCAAGATGGCAGCTACTAAAAATAGAACGAAGCTGACTGACATAAAAACACTAACTAGAGATCTGGACAAATTATACCACAAACACAGTCATTCCCCCTCCGGAGACATACTAAAACAAATCCAAGAAAAACGTTCAGCCCTAGACACATTACTAACTTCTGATACAGAAAAAGCTCTGAGATGGTCCAAGGCTAGATTCTTATTATACAGTAACTCCTCATCCACAATGTTTGCCAGAAAATTGAATCAATCCATGAAACCTCCCCATACTTATAAATTGAGAAATGCTGCAGGAAACTTAATTTCACATCCTAAGGGAGTTATGGAGATTTTTTTGAATTTTTATAAGAAACTTCTATCTTCTCCTCAAAACATCCCAAAACTATCCTCGACGCAATGGCTTGATGAAATTCCTCTACCCACTCTCTCTTCACAACAAATTGAGGCTTTAAATGCGCCTTGTTCAGAAACTGAAATAAATAGGATAGTGCGTTCTTTGAAGACCTCCACAGCCCCAGGCCCAGATGGCTTTTCAACTTCATATTACAAAAAATTTGCTTCAATTCTAATTCCCCACCTTGTTAAACTTTTTAACCATATCCTGCAAGGCAACCAATTCCCATCCGAAATGCTCCTAGCTAATATGTCCCTATTACCCAAACCAAATAAAGACCATTTCACACCTCAGAACTTCCGCCCAATCTCGGTCATAGATAATGACCTAAAACATTTTGGCAAGATGTTAGCGGATAGATTAGCCTCAGTTATTCCACCCTTAATCCACCCAGATCAATCAGGTTTCATTCCAGACAGACAAATCACAGACAATATAAGACTAGCAACAAATATCATCCAGGACTTCAACCTACACACTAGAACTACACTACTACTCAGTCTAGACATACATAAGGCCTTCGATAGCGTCAGCTGGTCCTACTTAGACTCACTCCTCCCCAGATACGGCATTAAAAATGAGTTTCTCCATGGGTTTAAAGCCCTATACAATGATCCACACACCCGAATCAAACTCCCCGGTCACAATTCAGAGTTTTTCCCACTAAGCAAAGGCACAAGACAAGGCTGCCCGTTATCCCCTCTCCTATTTGCTCTAGCCATTGAGCCCCTTGCTCGTGCCATCCGCAACAATATTAATATCAAAGGGTACACAAAAGGTTCGACAGAATTTAAATTAAGTCTCTATGCCGACGACGTCCTATTGTTCCTCACTGAACCTTTAATTTCATTACCAAACCTTATCAAAACTTTGGATACATTTTATGACCTAACAGGGTTAAGTATAAACTTATCTAAATGTTCAGCCCTTCCAATCAACTGTCCCCCTGATTTGACTGCTATATTAAAAGAGAAATTTCCTTTTCGGTGGTGTTCAACATCCTTCAGATATTTAGGTATCCATATCACCCCATCTTACAGAACCTTATACCACGCCAATTACCCTAGAATATTCCAAACCATCAGAGACTTGCTCAAATCATGGTCAACATACCATATTTCGTTTATGGGTAGGATAGTTGCTACAAAGATGGTTATATTACCAAAACATTTATTTTTCTTTAGAGCCCTTCCTCTCCTGGTACCTAAAAAAAACCTAGATTCTATACAAAGAGAGATTAACAAGTTCATATGGCAATATAAAAAATCTAGATTCGGATATGCATTGATGTTCAGACCTCGATCGAAGGGAGGGATGAGTATTCCTAACCTATGGCTACATTTTCTTTCAGCCAGATATACACAACTCGCACAATGGTATGCACCATCCAACCATGTACCATGGCTATTATTTGAGGAACAATCTGTCCTACCATACCACCTCCAGGGCCTCCCTTGGTCCAAATGCATTAAAACTCAAAGAATTGGCCACCTTAACAAAGTAGTACACCAAAATCTCCTATTATGGCACAGACAAAAGCATAAATTTAACATCTCATCAGAAATTCCTCCCCTAGCTTCTTTCATAGGGGACCCTCTTTTTTCCCCTCCTGACCTAAACTCAAATCAATATACTATATGGCAACTCCTCAAACTATCTAACCTAAAGTCACTCACAAAAAATAATTCTTTTCGTACTTTTACAGAATTGCAAACAGAATATAAACTTACAGAGACTGAACTCTCTGACTACAACAACATTAAGATTTTCTACCAAAAATACTTCTCACTCACACTCCCCATTCACGATATTTGAACACATCTGTCTCACTTCACCTCGCGATAGGGGCTTAATATCCAGAATTTATAAAAACCTAAATGAACACAACTTACCAGATAAAACACGTCAAATGTCCCAGTGGGAATCAGACTTGAATGAAACCTTCTCTATAGATCAATGGGATATTATGATCAATAATTTACAAAAAAGCACCAAGACAGCCTCCATCAGGGAATCCGCCATCAAACTTCAACATAGGTGGTACCTCACCCCGGACAGACTCAACTCGTTCTATCCAACAATCTCCCCCCTATGCTTCAGAGGATGCCCAGCTCAGGGTTCTCTTATACACACATTCTGGGAATGTACACACCTTAAAACTACGTGGCAACAAGCCAAAAACAAAATAGAACAAATTATAGGCAGAAGAATTGAACTCACATCTAAAATGTGCCTCCTTTTCTATCCTATTCCTGATATCCCTATAGCACATACCAGACTTATACACACATTGTTCAGCTCAATACACTGGGCTATAGCTCTCAACTGGCGTTCCCCCACAGTGCCATGGTCCCAAATTATGAATCGCATGCTTACCATCAAGCTATCAGAACATATCCATCACACATTATTCGACACTATGGACACATATAATAAAAAATGGAAACCTTGGGATATTTCTCTGTTAGTTCAATGATCTACTATGTGATACTGTTATTATGTTTTTATTGATGAACAAACCCATAAGGTCTTTGTGCCTCTATAAAGTTTTATGAATTATTCATTCTTACATCCCAATGTTTGTATTCATCCCTCTTATATTACTGCTACTTATACATCATACTGATATTCTCTGCACCCTTTGTCATGTATGTATCCCTTGCCAATGTACAGTTATTTTTGTATTGAGACTTATATTTCAATAAATCTTTGTAAACAAAGAAAAGGTGATTAGCTACACCTGATTGAGTTTATAAGTCATTTTTAGAAGGAGGTTAATCTCTTTTCAAACTAAGTGATTCTGTTTTTGATTTTATTTTTGCGACATGTTGGTGTTATACAGTTAAGTCCATACATATTTGGACACAGGCACAATTTTCATATTTTTGGCTCTGTATGCCACCAGAATAAAATTAAATTGAAACAATCCAAATTAATTTGAAGTGCAGACTTTCAGCTTTAACTCAAGGGGTTGAACATAAATATCAAGTACAAATTTTAGGAACTGCAACCATTTTTATATACAGTTCCCTCATTTTCAGGGGTTCAAATGTAATTGGACAAATCAATATAATCCTAAAAAAAAATGTTTTAATATTTTGTTGAGAATCCTTTACTGGCAATGACTGCCTGAAGTCTGGAACCCATAGGCAATACCAAAGACTGTCTTTCGTTGTTTCTGATGCTTTGCCAGGCTCTAACTGCAGCTGTCTTTAGTTGTTCTTTGTTTATGGGTCTTTCTGCCTTTAGTTTTGCCTTCAGCAAGTGAAATGCATGCTTAATTGGGTTGAGATCAGGTGATTGATTCGGGCATTGCAGAATATTCCACTTATTTCCCTTCAAAAGCTCCTGGGTTGCTTTTGCAGTGTGTTTTGGATCATTGTCCATCTGTACTCTGAAGCGCCATCCAATCAACTTTGCTGCATTTGGCATAATTTGAGCTGACAGTATGGCCCGGATTCACGTAGCACTTACGCCGACGTATCTCGAGATACGCAGCGTAAGTGCACATATGCGCCGTCGTATCTATGCGCCTGACTCTGAAAGCAAGATATGCCTGAAAATCAGCTTCTTACGAGCGACATAAGTTTCCTACGCCGTCGTATCGTTTTTGCATATTTACGCTGACCGCAAGGGTCACTCCCATTGTTTTACATTTTGAATATGCAAATGAGTGAGATACGCCGATTCATGAACGTACTTGCGCCCGGCGCATTAATATACGCGGTTTACGTAAGTCGTACGTCCGGCGTAAACTTACCCCACATAAAGCAGGTGTAAGTCATGCAAAGGTATGGATGAGGGAACAGCAGTCGTATTGTACGTAGTTTACGTAATACTACGTGAATAGGGCTGGGCGTAGGTTATGTTCACGTCGTAGGCAGTGTTCGACGTATCTTAGGCATTCGTCCTGACGTGATTCTGAGCATGCGCACTGGGGGACGGCGCATGCTATTCATAACTTGATGGCGCTCGGCCCTTCATTTACATGAGGTCACGCCTCATTAGCATGCCTCACGCCCACTTCCACTTACGATGAGTTACACCGAGGGAACCCAGCGTAGATTTGGGGGCGAGTGCTTTGTGAATACTGTACTCGCCGCTCTGCGCTGGGTTGGCGTAGCGTATATTCGATACGCTACGCCGGCATAAAGATGTGCCAAGGTATTTGAATTTGGGCCATAATCTCTAAACACTGCAGAATTCATCCGGCTGCTTCTGTCTTCTGCCACATCATCAATAAACACCAATGACCCAGTGCCACTGGAAGCCATGCATGCCCATGCCATCACTCTGCCTCCACCATGTTTTACAGATGACATTGTGAGCTTTGGATCATGAGCTGTTCCAATCCTTCTCCACGCTTTTCCTCCTGTCATTCTTGTACAGATTAAGCTTAGTTTCATCCGTACAAAGAATTATTTTCCAGAATTGGTCTGGCTTTTTTAGATGTTTTATGGCAAAGTCTAATCTGGCTTTTTTATTCATCAGGTTTATGAATGGTTTGCACCTGGTGGTGAACCCTCTGTATTTGCTCTTGTGAAGTCTTCTCTTGATTTTAGATTTTGACAATGACATGCCCACCTCCTAGAGAGTGTCCTTCACTTGTCTGGATGCTGTAAATAGGGTCTTCTTTACCATAGAGAGGATCCTGTGATCATCCACCACTGTTGTCTTCCGTGGACGTCCAGGCCTTTTTATGTTGCTGAGCTCACCAGTGCACTCTTCTTTCCTCCGAATGCACCAAACTATTGATTTATCCACTCCTAATGTTGCTGCTATCTTTGATGGATTTGTTTTGTTTTTGAAGCCTTACAATGACCTGTTTCACTTGCATGGACAGCTCCTTTGAATGCTTGATGTAGGTTCACAGCAATAGATTCCAAATGCAAATACCAAACTTTGAATCAACTCCAGACCTTTTACTTGCTTAATTGATGAAGAAATAATGAAAGAGTAGCCCACCCCTGGCCATGAAACAGCTTTTGATTCAATTGTCCAATTACATTTGGCCCCTTGAAAAAGGGGGCTGGCTATTCTTAACCACTTCAATACCGGCCCATAGTCATATGACGTCCACATGCCTGCAGCTAGAGGCATCATTCATATCTGCCGGCGATTCTGTGCAACATAAGAACGATCATAGTGGCAGTTTTGCCGCTTGATCATTCTTATAGGCGGCGGGAGGGGACATCCCCTCTCCCGCCGCCATCAGGTGCTTCTCCGGGCTTTCCTGTGCCATCGGGGGCCCGGAGAAAGAATCGTCCGACGCTGGCAGGAAGCATAGAGATGACTGGTGACCAGATGGTCACCAGTCATCTCTATGACCGTCGGAGGACCCGGGCGCGATGTGATGATGTCACGCCTGGGTCCCCATAAGTAAACAAAGCCGCGATTGCGGCTACTAAGCAACAGTAATCATGAGATCGGTGAAATTTTTTTCACCGATCTCATGCTTTCCAGCCTGGAGGAGAGATGCAGGGTCTTATTGACCCCTCATCTCTCCATAAAGAGTAGTGATGAGCGGAATACGCCATATTCGATTTCGCGATATTTCGCGAATATATAGAAGAATATTCGCGAATATTCGTTAATATCGAATATTCGTGATATTTTATAAAAAAAAAAAAATTGCGAAGTGCGAATGCGAAATTGATTGCGAAATTCTCGTCAACACGCGAAAACAGAGATCATTTCCTGGATTACTAAACTAATAGGCACTAAACACTAACTCTACTTACACAAACTTATATGACTAAACTAAAGCTAATTATTATTTTATTTTTTTTATACACAAAACACAGAAGGGCAGAGAACGTATTGATATTTTATCAAAAAAAAATGTTAGCGAAATTTCGCTAGTGCGAATGCGAAATTGATTGCGAAATTCTCGTCAACACGTGAAAACGGAGATCATTTCCTGGATTACTAAACTAATATGCACTAAACACTAACTCTACTTACACAAACTTATATGACTAAACTAAAGCTAATTTTTATTTATTTTTTATTTTTTTTATACACAAAAGTGACAAAACACAGAAGGGCAGAGAACGCATTCGCGAATATTCGTAATAGGAATATTCGCATTGCGAATATTCGGCAACATAAAAGCATACCAGCAATGCTTTTAGACGTCGATGGAGATCACTAGGATGTGATCTGTTTTAAAAATAAATTTGAAAAAATATGAATATTCACCGTGATATTCGATTTATTCGCGAATACTCGAATATGCAATATTCGTAACGAATATTTGCAATGCGAATATTCGTGAGCAACACTAATAAAGAGGACCTGTCACACACATTTCCTATTACAAGGGATGTTTACCTTCCTTGTAATAGGAATAAAAGTGATAACATTTTTTTTTTTTTTTTTTAAAGTGTAATAAAAAAAATGTAAAATAATAATAATAATAAAAAAATTAAAACGCTTCTGTAAAAATTAAAACCCCTGTAAAAAAATTAAAAGCCCCTGTAAAAATTAAAAAGCTGACATATGTACACGCCGTTTAAACCACATATGTGAGGTATAGCCGAGTGCGTTAGAGTGCCAGCAACAATTCTAGCACTAGACCTCCTCTGTAAATCTAAACTGGTAACCTGTAAAAATGTTCAAAGCGTTGCCTATGGAGATTTTTAAGTACCGAAGTTTGGTGCCATTCCATGAGTGTGCACAATTTTAAAGCGTGACATGTTAGGTATCTATTTACTCGGTGTAACATAATCTTTCATATTTTACCAAAAAATTGGGCTAACTTTACTGTTTTGTTATTTTTTTAATTCCTGAAACAATTTTTTTTTTTTAAAAGGCGTTTGAAAAATTATTGTGCAAAAACCGTGCAAGATAAAACGTTGCAATGACCGTCGTTTTATTCCCTAGGGTGTCTGCTAAAAAAACATATATAATGTTTGGGGGTTCTGCGTAATTTTCTAGCAAAAGAATGATGATTTGTACATTTAGGAGAGAAGTGACAAAATAGGCCCGGTATTGAAGTGTGTATAAAAGTCCGGTATTGAAGGGGTTAAGAGCTGTAATTCCTAAACTCTGCCTTAGATTTGGATGTACATACCCTTAAATTAAACCTTGTGCCGCATACACACGTCAGAATTTCTGACCACAAATGTTCGATGGGAGCTTGTTGTCGGAAAATTCGACCATGTGTATGCTCCATCGGACATTTGCTGTCGGAATTTCAAACAAAACAAACAAAATTTGAGAGCTGGTTCTCAAATTTTCCGACAACAAAAGTTGTTGGAAATTCCGACCGTGTGTACACAATTCAATGCACAAAATTCTATGCATGCTCAAAATCAATTTGACGCATGCTCGGAATCATTGAACTTCATTTTTCTCGGCTCGTCATGGTGTTGTATGTCACTGCATTCTTGATAATTGCAGTTTCCGACCGTGTGTATGCAAGACAGGTTTGAGCGAACATCTGTCAGAACAAAAATCCACGGTTTTGATGTCGGAATGTACAAGGCATAAGAGTGTGCACTTTCAGCCCATTATATAACTATAGCTTGAATATTAATATTGTGTGTCCAAATATATATGGAGTAAACTGTATCTTTCAATTGGATGTAAATACAGCTGAATAAAACAGAAGACTGTGCCTGTCTTAATTTCAGGCTGAAAAGCAAAATTGTATTATTTTAAAGGGGGTGATTCTTTTCTATATCCACTGTATACTTTCCATACTACATTCCTCCACATACTGCCTGCTGCCATACCTTCTGCCCTCCTCTCTTACGCATACTGCTAGCTGTCATACCCTCTACACTCCTCCCATGTACATGCTTGCTGTCATACCCTCTGCTCTTTTCCCAATCATAATACTTACTATCACGCCCTCCACACCCCACTCCTGCACACATTGCTCAACGTCGTATCCTCCATGCTCCTCTCCTGTACATACTGAATTATATTATGTCACATGTCCTGCACTCCTTCTACACATACTGCCAAATCACATACTCTCTATACTCCTCTCCTGCAGACACCATTTTTTTATCATTGTTTGTGATATCCCCAACTGCTCCTGTTCTGGAATGGGCATACATTTGCTAATCATATTTATATTTATATATATTTGATAATGTATCAGTTGTGGGTATTTTTAACTGATTCATGACAAATGTCCCCATACATGTTGTCAGGTCACCTGAAGTCAGGTGACAGAAGTCAGGTGACAGATGCACACCGTATAAGTCAGGAGTGCACTGCTAAGGTAGTGGACCCTAGGACTAACTGCTGCGGATTGGACCCTGGGAGGTACAGGAAAGCAGGTGCACTGGAGCACCAATACAGACCCCTCTGGGAGCTAGAGCATGAGATTTCCCAGTCTAAGAGCCAGCAGGTGTTCCCCAGAGCCTCTAGTGGTGAGGATGGACTGGGCTGCAACTGGCTCCAGGTCGCGGCCCCCAAAGTCTCCCAGCGCATGCTCACAGTAGGCTACAGGAGGACAGAGAGGAAGCAGCAGACCAGGATAACAAGATAAAGCAATTGGATAAGCCAAAGGTAGGGACAACTAGCAGACAAGGATAAACATAGAACACGCCAAAAGGTCAGTGTCACAAGAAGGCAGGGATAGTCGAGAACAAGCCAAGATTGGTAAAACACAGACAGACGTAGAGCACACGGCAAGCAGGAAACCAAAGACACAATAACTAACGAACAATGTTGAACAGCAAGGCTGGCTTGCAGTGCACAGATTAATATAGAGTTCCCTGATAGGGCCTGGGGTGGAGCCATGCTAGAGGAGAGATTATTTAAAGCGGAGCTCCACCCTAAAGTGGAACTTCCGCTCATTGGATTCCTCCCCCCCTCTGGTGCCACAATTGGCACCTTTCGGGGGGAGGGGGGACATGATACCTGTCTTTGACAGGTATCCTTTCCCACTTCCGGGGGTCCAGCCACGGCAGTGACATCAACGCAGGGCTGCCTCCTCCTCCCCTGGTCGCCAGGCTAATAGAAGAGAGGAGCAGGGCCTTGCACATGCCCAGCCGAAAGGCTACACTGCTGGGTTCCCTTACCCGCAACTCTGGACTCCAGACCAGGTAAGTGTCCCTTTATTAAAAGCCAGCAGCTGCAGTATGTGTAGCTGCTGGCTTTTTTTTTTTTTAAATCCCAGACCTCCTCTTTTAACAGCCAGGTAAAGAGTGGCTGGCCTCTAAAGCTGAACACATGGAGGAGAGGTAAGCTGACAGACAAACATTACTGCATAACTATGACACATGTGTAATAATATCTCTCACCCACAGGTGGTGTAGCAAGCATAGCCTTGAAGTTGTGTGTATATATTCAATTGACCATGTGGTTGGAGGGAAGTGAAACCACGTTTAGAAAAACTTAGCTCATGTACAGTGGCATGTGGTTGCCATTATCCCTTAGATCAATTATAAACTTAAAAAACCTCAATGGGAATGGGATTTTTAAGGCAACAAATATAGTGCACTATATTTGTTGCGTTAAAAATCCCATTCCCATTGAGGTTTTTTCAGTTTATAAGTGAAACCATGTATTGCTGACATCACTCACAAAACGACCTGTGAGTGGTCAAGAGGAATGAATACATCCTGTGGGTGGCTTCTGGTATACAGGACTATAAACAGAGTCCTTGCCATGGTAAGGAAAGAGAAGTCTGTTTGGGAGGAAGGCTGTTTGAAGCTGTTGAAAGACCAAGCATGCAGCCAGGATTTGTCATTGTCCAGTTCCAGATCCAGTGTAAGTTGCTGCCAGAGTTAAGTACAGCCATGGCCAAAAGTTTTGAGAATTTCACAATGTCTGCTGCCTCAGTTTTTGAGATGGGAAATTGCATATACTCCAGAATGTTATGAAGAGTGATCAGACGAATTGCAATTAATTGCAAAGTTCCACTTTGCCATGAAAATGAACTTAATCCCATAAAAAAAAATTCCACTGCATTTGTGAAGAAGGCTTCAGGGTGCCTAAGAAAGTCCAGCAAGCGCCAGGACCGTCTCCTAAAGAGGATTTAGCTGTGGGATCGGAGTGCCACTGCATGCACAGTGAGGCGAAAACTTTTGGAAGATGGCCTGGTGTCAAGAAGGGAAGCGTAGAAGCCACTTCTCTCCAAAAAAAACATCAGGGACAGATTGATCTTCTGCAGAAAAGATGGTGAATGGACTGCTGAGGACTGGGGCAAAGTCATATTCTCCGATGAAGCCTCTTTCCGATTGTTTGGGGCATCAGGAAAAAGGCTTGTCCAGAGAAGAAAAGGTGAGCACTACCATCAGTCCTGTGTCATGCCAACAGTAAAGCATCCTAAGACCATTCATGTTTGGGGTTGCTTCTCATCCAAGGGAGTGGGCTCACTCACAATTTTGCCCAAAAACACAGCCATGAATAAAGAATGGTACCAAAACACCCTCCAACAGCAACTTCTTCCAACAATCCAACAACAGTTTGGTGACGAACAATGCATTTTCCAGCACGATGGAGCACCGTGCCATAAGGCAAAAGTGATAACTAAGTGGCTCAGGGACCAAAACTTTGACATTTTGGGTCCAGGGTCTGGAAACTCCCCAGATCTTAATCCCATTGAGAACTTGTGGTCAATCCTCAAGAGGCAGGTGGACAAACAAAAACCCACTTAGGCTGGGTTCACACTACGATTTTCCCGTCCGTCAGCCACATACGATTTCAGTTTTAAAAACGTACGGGCCCGTACGGGAAAACGCATACATAGACAATGCATTGCAAATCGTATGCACTCAGATGCATCCGGGTGTGTACGATTTGCTGGCAAAACATTTTTTAACAGTACACAAAACCGTGTTCGACCACGGTTTTGAGTCCGTTTTTGAAACCGTATGGCAAACGCATACGTTTTTTTTAACATTAAAGTCAATGGAAAACGCACATATGTGCGGTTCCATACGTATAAACTGTATGCGTTTTTCGTCTGCGCATGCGCATTTTCAAAACAAGAAAATCTTTTTTTATTAAATGACACTAATTCCAAAAACGTATGCGTTTTTTTAATCAAAACCGGATGGAACCGTACGCACTTTTTGAAACCGCATACGTTTTATAAACGCATACGTTTACGTACGGTTCAATCCGTTTCAGCCGCATACGTTTTTTCATATAAATCGTATGCGGCTGACAGATGGGAAAATCGTAGTGTGAACCCAGCCTAATTCTGACAAACTCCAAAAAGTGATTATAAAAAAAGAATGGGTTGCTATCAGTCAGGAATTGACCCAGAAGTTGATTGAGAGCATGCCCAGTTGAATTGCAGAGGTCCTGAAAAAGAAGGGCCAACACTGCAAATACTGACTCTCTGCATAAACGTCATGTAATTGTCGATAAAAGCCTTTGAAACGTATGAAGTGCGTGTAATTATATTTCACTACATCACAGAAACAACTGAAACAAAGATCTAAAAGCAGTTTAGCAGCAAACTTTGTGAAAACTAATATTTGTGTCATTCTCAAAACTTTTGGGCACAACTGTACTATTTGACCTTCGTTTGGCATATTGGAACTAGGAGTGTATGTTTGAGTCTTGTTATTTGGTGTAATGTTTATTGTAACTTTTACGTGTAAGATACTTCATGTATTTTAATGTCCAGTAAAGTTTTGTTTTATGACTTTTATGAAAACTGCTCTTGGTGTATCTGTTCATTTTAAATATTCACTAGATATTTGAGTGGCGGTCCAATATACCTTCATTATAAATGTAGTTGTTTCCACATTTGATACAGATAACTATTGTTAAATATCTAGGATATTTTCACTGTGCAATTCCATAGCCACAATAAAAGATTTCTGCAAAAATAACTTCATATTAAATTTTACTATATGATAGTAATGTTGTCATTTTCATTTTACTTTACATTGATTTTTGAGTGTATTCATACTGCATACAGTATGTTTAGCTACAGTCTCCAGTCGCATGCAATAATGATTAGAATGAATAGGTTCTATAAAACCTTAATAAGTATGTAGCTATTCATTGATTTTGCATTTAACCAAGCAGTAACTGCGGTGCTTGAGGCAGTTTGTCTAATTTAGGCTGGATAGCATAATGCTTTAAACTGGGATAGTCAACCATCTGCCTAAAGGTTTGAAGTGACTGTACGTGAGAAACTGACCAAAGCAAAGGTCTTTACAGGAAGAAAACTGCCAAAATCCTCACATCCTGAAAAGCAACCTAAACCAAGGAGGACCGACACCTAGCACTGAAGAAATAAATTTGCAAGCAAGAAAAAAATAGTAAATTGCAGATTTATTTGTCCGAATCTACACTATATTGTCAAAAGTATTGGGACACCTGCCTTTATATGCACATGAACTTTAATGACATCCCAGTCCTAGTCCGTAGGGTTCAATATTGATTTGGCCTACCCTTTGCAGCTTTAACAGCTTCAACTGTTCTGGGAAAGCTGTCCACAAGATTTAGTAGTGTGTCCATGGAAATGTTTAACCTATTCTTCCAGAAGCTCATTTGTGAGGCCAGGCACTGATGTGGATGGGAAAGCGTGTCTCGCAGTCTCCGCTCTAATTCATCCTAATGGTGTTCTATCAGGTTGAGGTCAGGACTCTGTGTAGGCAAGTCAAGTTTCTCCACCCCAAACTCACTCATCTATATCGTTATGGACCTTGCTTTGTGCACTGGTCCATATCATTTGGTGGAGGTGGGTTTATGCTGTGGGGCTTAATACCAGTGAAGGGAACTCTTAAGGCATCAGCATGCCAAGACATTTTTGACAATTACATACTCCCAACGTTGTGGGAACAGTTTGGGGATGACCCCTCCTTGTTCCAACCAGTGCACAAAGCAAAGTCCATAAAGACATGGATGAACGAGTTTGGGGTTGAAGAACTTGATTGGCCTGCACATAGTTCTGACCTCAACCCGATAGAACACATTTGAGCTGAATTAAAGTGGAGACTGTGAGTCAGGCCTTCTAGTCCAACATCAGTGCCTGACCTCACAAATGTGCTTTTGGAAGAATGGTCAAACATTCCCATAGACACGCTCCTAAACCTTGTGGACGGCCTTCCCAGAAGAGTTGAAGCTGTTATAGCTGCAAAGGGTGGGCCAACTCAATATTGAACTCTACAGACTTAGACTGGGATGCCATTAAAACTCATTTGCGTGTGAAGGCAGACTCCCCAGTACATTTGACAATATAGTGTATATAGATTTGCTCTGTATGTGGAAAGTTATACAGTTCATGAATTGCTATTGCCTGGTTCTCTGGACATCAGATATGCATGAAAATATTGAGATGGATCTACAATGTTTATGAATCACTGCATACTCTTCTAATTCAATCATAACTACTGGTGACTTTCTGCTTTGGAAAAAAGTGTCTTGAACTAGCTTATCCAATGACACTGGAGCATGGTAGAAATTGTATAGGGAGAGCATACAGCCACACAGATCTGGGGGTGGGGATATGAAACCAGGAAGCAGCGAGTTGGACAGTGAAAACACTGTGCCAGGGTGTGGATGCTGCGCCACATTCAGCAACATGGCCACTGCAATAAACAGTACCAGATTTAAGAGATTCCATAAGAAGTGTGCGGGTAATACAAAATTCTGGATCAACTGTGGGTATAGAATTGGGTTTATGGGATTGTATGATTTTTTTTAGTTTATTTATTTATGGTTGAACTGGATGGACTTTTTTCAACCTGACGGAATTGCTTTTTTCAACCTGAAGGAATTGCTCCAACAATGAGCTATTCTTGGAGGAAGCAGTAGAAAAAAGACTGAGGAATAGAGAATATTTGGAAGGGTTAATGCAGCTATTTTCAACCTTAATAACGTGGAGGAACCCTTGAAATAACTTTCTGCTCTTAGGAAACCCCTACTAACAATGACTTTATCTACAGCTCATGGTACATTCATTGGTGCAGTGCTCATTTGGGAAATAGGTTCCTTACATTTCTGGTCATTGGAAAGAATACTCCCTTATGCCTTGTACACACGATCTGAATTTCCGATGGAAAAAGTCAGACAGATTTTTTTCATGGGATATTTTTCCATTTTTTTCGGAAATTCCAACAGACTTAGAAAGAGAACATGTTCCATTCGTCTGTATGGAACTCCGACAGAGAAAAAAACATGCATGCTCAGAATCAAGTCGTTGCGTGCTCGGAAGCATTGAACTTCATTTTCTCAGCTCGTTCTAGTGTTGTACATCACCGCGTTTTGGACGGTCGGTGTGACAGTGTGTATGCAAGACAGCTTGAATTGAATTCCGTCAGAAAAATCTGTCAGGGCTTATCCCGACGGAAATCCAGATCGTGTGTACGGGGCATAACAGATAGGAAAGAGCAATTGTTCATTGATAATGGAACCCCTAGCAAAGCTGGAGGAACCTTGGCTGAAAAGGGCTGGAATAATACAAAGGGCAACGAGAAATGTGATTCAAAGAGGTTCAATGATTCCGAGCATGCGTCAAATTGATTCCGAGCATGAATTGTGTACACACGACAACTTTTGTTGTCGGAAAATTTGAGAACCAGCTCTCAAATTTTTGTTGTCGGAAATTCCAACAGCAAATGTCCTATGGAGCACACACACGGTCGGATTTTCCGACAACAAGCTCAGATTGAACATTTGTTGTCGATAATTCCGACCGTGTGTTCGCGGCCTTTTAATTAATCAAGCATTTCACACGTGATCCGGGTGCAGTGCTATTTGTATTCTATTTGAATTGGCTGAAATCCTGCCAGACAACACCAAAAGTAGCGCATGGACCACTTTTTAAAATGTGCAGCTACCTGTACCACTGTACTATGCGATCTGGTGCAGGCAAATGCACTGCGTTTGCGGCCTGTGTTTGGGGTGTCGTTAACACTGACACCTGCTGCAGATTGCAAGTGCAGTGTGTTTTGAACATGGGGCAGGAAACATACACAGAATTACACAGTATACAAATACACAGTTTGCGCATTTAAGGAGAATCATTTAAAATTAGATAATAAGATTTTATTTTTATTTTTCTTGTACTGGGTCTCTAGACCTGTTTTTCTTATATGCTCCTAAAATGTGCATGGAGGCTAAAACTTATTTGTGCTGAAATATTATGTGCCTGATTTTTTTGATACCAAAGTCTCACACCTAAAACTATCAGAAGCTGAAAGCTAACATACTGGTCTGGCTGAGAGAATATTTACGTTGTAAACCAAGTATAAGTATAAGGCTACATGTGCACTAAAGCTCCTAGACTTGAGTTTAGGAGCTTTTGCCGTTTTTTGGCCAAAGCTCCTAAAAACTCAACTCCATGAAAGCCTATAAGCCTTGTACACATGTACGAGTTTCCCGGCAGACTTTTTACCGCTGGGAAACATGAGAGGAAAGAACCTGCTTGGTAACTTTTTTCCCCTACACACGTGTTTTCTGACAGGAAAACTGGCATGAGAGCTTTGGTCGGGAATCCTGGCCGTGTGTATGCTTCATCGCAGTGTTTCCCATAGGAAAACTGCTAGGTTAAAAACCACTGGGAAGAGCTGGTTCTCTTTTTTTTCCCGGCAATTTTCCTGTCGAGAAAACTGCAATGAAGCATACACACGGCCGGTTTTCCTGTTAAAAAGCTCTCATGGCAGTTTTCCCGACGGGAAAACCGGTTCTGTGTACGAGGCTTATAGTTTTTTACGATCGTTAAGGAGCTGCTGAGATAAGGGGAGGTTCAATCTCCCTCTTCTGAACGTGGAAGAATCACGTTCAGGATAGGATTGTTTTGACCACCGCTATTTTGCCATGTTTTAAATTTTCGCATGGCCATGGTGGTCATAACAGGCTATGTGTACATGAAGCCTTAAGTGGGGTACACAATATAAGAAAATGGGGTCAACAATTGTTGACTTTCCTCCTTTCACAACAAGTCAGAACCGAGAAAGGAAATGTAGTACGAAAATTCTCGTACGGCAAAGGCTTTTTTTTGTTGCTTATTGTTTCTGATCATGTGCAGACTTTTGTTTCCAATTTTTTACAAAAAACGGTACACATTAAACACAAATCTTAGTTCTGGTCCCATACAAAAAATGATTTGGTTTGTCTTTTCAGAAATGTTCGCTGGGAAGGGTCGGCTGTCGAAAGGTGTGTACACCCTATCAGAAAATCGTATGATCGTTCCTCAGAGGAAAATCTTGCCTGATTTTCTTATAGTGTTTACAAACTTTTATGATGTTCCTTCTTGATCTTGGTAAACTGTTTGGTACTGTCGCTTGCACAGTAAAATAATATTACAGTAATGCTGGAGGCACACATGCGCTGATCCCCCTGCATCTTCCATCACTAAATTATGGAATAAACTGTATATGATCTATGACTGGAAGTTGGAGTGGGCAATGAAAAAGAGCAGCAAAGAGACACAAAAGTTATCAAATAGATCAGTCAGCTGTAGATTCTATGCTGATATCTCTGTTAATGATTACTACCAATTTATGATTTCAGCAGAATGTTGTAGACAGGATAACAATCAGGCAGAAGATCTTGGAGATGCAAGCAATGAGGCCAACCGGACCTGTTATGAGTATGAACACAAGATTATAAAGCAGGGTCACCTGATTACATTCCTATGGCTAGCCACAGATGGGCAGATGTCTTCCTGGGAATAAAGAGATGGGGAGACATCTGCCTGTGTTGTTACTAGCACCGGAACTCAGCACTATATCTTATTGACTTGCCTAGATACCTGAAACTGTGCATGCCTGGTTATGGCTTTTCTTCCATCTTCTCACTGAAAAGTGAGGATCAACCAGGTTACACAAATTCTTACTAAATAAAGTGCACCGCTGCTGTAAACATACATAGGTAGGGCCCTCCTGTATTGAACTGTACTGTAATTGTGCTGTATAAATAGACTAAACTTACCTAGTGTGCTGGAAAATTGTCTTATTACTGCATTTCAACAAAACTTCCTAATATCCAACCTTTATACAAATGGTGAAAAGGGGGGAGTATAGTCTCAGTTATTCAATTTCGGACAATAAATTTAAAATGTACCAGCATCCCGGAATATTTGAAAACAGGGGGGAGGGACCAACTAGATAGAGACAGCAAAGCTGCTTGACACTAAACTGGTCTATACTATATCGATCGGTATGGGTTTGGCTGGGATTTTCAAGGTACTTGTAGACAGACGAATATCATATAAAAATAGGTTTATTACAAAAAGAACAATACATCAATAATAAAAAGATGGGACAGGCCCCACAGTTCGGGCACAGTAAGGTGTTTGTTAAGTTTTTTGTTTTGCTTTGTTTTGTGTTATCTTAACAAACACCTTACTGTGCCCGAACTGTGGGGCCTGTCCCATCTTTTTATTATTGATGTATTGTTCTTTTTGTAATAAACCTATTTTTATATGATATTCGTCTCTCTACAAGTACCTTGAAAATCCCAACCAAACCCATACCGATCGATATAGTATAGACCAGTTTAGTGTCAAGCAGCTTTGCTGTCTCTATCTAGTTGGTCCCTCCCCCCTTTATACAAATGGACATTTTCTGTGCTCACACTTATTATTGAAATAACAAACTATAGTTTATTTAGTGTTGAAAACCACAAATTCTCTGTTTATTATCCCAGACCATACATATATAGATTAGTTCAACTCCAGTGCCCAAAACGAAATGGGTGCTTTGTGACCTATAACAGACTTGAATGAATGAATGGACTTCATCCAAATGTTTCACCAAATGTGCTCATTGTTTACACATAAACATTTATAGGTGAAATATGTGCCTTCCCCTTTAAGGGGGTATAGCCTCACTCTCCCTTTTTCCACCTCCACTTCAATTCTACTTTACAACTTGTATCAACTTTTTTATGTGGTTATTAGCTCCAACGTCCATCTTATGGCAATCCATCAGACCCAGCTTAAAAGAAACACAAAGGGGTCATAGTGCTTTGTGTATCACACTTTTCTTTATCAAAAATTGTAAAACCATACTCACATGTATCTGGGCACTAATCCGACACACTGTGTTATTTGTGTAAATATCCCCCTAATAGAGCTACACTCCAAGGACAGCACTACTCAGCCTAGTGCTTGCCTACTTCCTGTAATTGTGTGATGACGTCGATGGCTCTGCCCTTACGTGTTACGTCACTAGACACATGACTTGGAGGAATGCAATGCGTCAGGTAGGAGGAGCTTGTAACATCAGCATGCAGGTCCCTCTACAGCAGTGTTTCTCAATTCCAGTCCTCAGGCCCCCCCAACAGAGAAACACTGCTCTACAGAAATTGAGTACTGGGTCTGTTAACTCCGTGGTTCTAAACCTCAAGTACCCACAACTGGCCATGTTTTGGGAATTTCTGTCAAAATAGCTGTCAAAAATACCAAGCCATTGACTCTGTGCAAGATAAAGGAAAACCTGCAAACATGGCCTGTTAGGGATAATTGAGGACAAGGTTGAGAACCATCAAATGTCTGGTGTCATAATCAAACACATGTGCAGCACCATGGCAGTTACAGATCACACAGACTAATATAACAGCTTCCTTGGTTGAAAAGGATAGGAGAGTTTAGTTGCGCTTTAAGGCTGGATTCACACTGTTGTGAATTGGATGTGAGTTCCCTGCATCCAATTCGCATAGCAGAAGATTGTGACCGGCTCTCTATGGAGCCGGTTCACACATCTCTGCAGCGGGTCCGGTGAGAATTTCACAGGATCCATGTGCGTCTTTTGTTCCATTTCAGGTCCGAATTCAGCCACTCTTGCATGGAGAGCAGTGTGTGCTCACTCTCTCCTCTATAGAGAGCAAGGTTGTCACTCAGTCACTCCTGTATAAAGAGCGGTGTGCGCTCACTCTCTCCTGTATAGAGATCAAGGTGGGCACTCAGTCACTCCTGTATGGAGAGCGGTGTGCGCTCAGTCCCTTCTGTATGGAGAGCGGTGTGCACTCAGTCACTCCTGTATGGAGAGCGGTGTGCGCTCAGTCCCTTCTGTATGGAGAGCGGTGTGCGCTCAGTCACTCCTGTATGGAGAGCGGTGTGCGCTCAGTCACCCCTGTATGGAAAGCAGTGTGTGATCAGTTGCTCCTGTATGGAGAGCGGTGTGAGCTTAGTCACCCTTGTATGGAGAGTGGTGCGCGCTCAGTCACTCCTGTATAGAGAGCTGTGCGTGCTCATTCCCTTCTGTATAGAGAGCAGTGTGCGCTCAGTCCCTTCTGTATAGAGAGCGGTGTGTGCTCAGTCCCTTCTGTATAGAGAGCGGTGTGCACTCAGTCCCTCCTGTATAGAGAGCGGTGTGCATTCAGTCACTTCTGTATAGAGAGCGGTGTGCATTCAGTCCCTTCTGTATAGAGAGCGGTGTGCACTCAGTCCCTCCTGTATAGAGAGCGGTGTGCACTCAGTCCCTCCTGTATAGAGAGCGATGTGCATTCAGTCACTTCTGTATAGAGAGCGGTGTGCGCTCAGCCCCTCCTGTATAGAGAGCGGTGTGCGTTCAGTCACTCCTGTATAGAGAGAGGTGTGCGCTCAGTCCCTTCTGTATAGAGAACTGTGTGCGTTCAGTCGCTTCTGTATAGAGAGCGGTGTGCGCTCAGTCACTCCTGTATAGAGAGATGTGTGCGTTCAGTTACTCCTGTATAGAGAGCGGTGTGCGCTCAGTCACTCCTGTATAGAGAGAGGTGTGTGCTCAGTCACTCCTGTATAGAGAGAGGTGTGCGCTCAGTCAGGGGCGGACTGACCATTGGGACTCTCGGCACTGCCCGAGGGCCCCATGCAACTAGGGGGCCCCATCAGGGTTGCCAGGCTCAATAAAACAATCTGTGTTTTTTTACATCTGTCCCTGATATGTCCGAAGATGACATGCTTTTGATGTGAAATGCCTGAGATTTTAGCTGCCCTGCCTCTGTACTGCCTCCTGGCATGGTGGCCATCTGTAAGCCCGGGGGCCCAATAATCTTCTATTGCCCAGGGGCCCCATGAGTTGTCAGTCCACCCCTGGCTCAGTCCCTTCTGTATAGAGGGCTTTATGCACTCAGTCCCTTCTGTATAGAGGGCTTTATGCACTCAGTCCCTTCTGTATAGAGAGATGTGTGCGCTCAGTGACGCCTGTATAGAGAGAGGTTTGCGCTCAGTCCCTTCTGTATAGAGAGCCGTGTGCGATCATTCACACCTATATAGAGATCGGTGTGTGCTCAGTCCCTTCTGTATAGAGGGCTTTATGCACTCAGTCACTTCTGTATAGAGAGCGGTGTGGGCTCAGTCACTTCTGTATAGAGAGCGGTGTGGGCTCAGTCACTTCTGTATAGACAGATGTGTGCACTCAGTCACTCCTCTATAGGGAGCTGTGTGCGCTCAGTCCCTCCTGTATAGAGAGATGTGTGCGCTCAGTCCCTCCTGTATAGAGAGCGGTGTGCACTCAGTCACTCCTCTATAGGGAGCTGTGTGCACTCAGTCCCTCCTGTATAGAAAGTGGTGTGCGCTCAGTGCCTCCTGTATAAAGAGCGGTGTGCGCTCAGTCCCTTCTGTATAGAGAGCGGTGTGCGCTCAGCCCCTTCTGAATAAAGAGCGGCGTGCGCTCAGCCCCTTCTGTATAGAGAGAGGTGTGCGCTCAGCCCCTTCTGTATAGAGAGCGGTGTGCGCTCAGTCACTCCTGTATAGAGAGCGGTGTGCGCTCAGTCAGTCCTCTATAGAGAGCGGTGTGCGCTCAGTCACTCCTGTATAGAGAGCGGTGTGCGCTCAGTCAGTCCTGTATAGAGAGCGGTGTGCGCTTAGTCACTCCTGTATGGAGGGTGGTGTGTGCTTAGTCAGTTCTGTATAGAGAGCGGTGTACGCTCAGCCCCTTCTGTATAGAGAGCGGTGTGCACTCAGTCCCTCCTGTATAGAGAGCGGTGTGCGCTCAGTCCCTCCTGTATAGAGAGCGGTGTGCGGTTAGTCACTCCTGTATGGAGGGCGGTGTGTGCTTAGTCAGTTCTGTATAGAGAGCGGTGTGCGCTCAGTCCCTCCTGTATAGAGAGCGGTGTGCGCTCAGTCCCTTCTGTATAGAGAGCGGTGTGCGCTCAGTCCCTACTGTATAGAGAGCGGTGTGCGCTCAGTCCCTCCTGTATAGAGAGCGGTGTGCGCTCAGTCCCTCCTGTATAGAGAGCGGTGTGCGCTCAGCCCCTTCTGTATAGAGAGCGGTGTGCGCTCAGTCCCTGCTGTATAGAGAGTGGTGTGCGCTCAGTCCCTCCTGTATAGAGAGCGGTGTGCGCTTAGTCACTCCTGTATGGAGGGCGGTGTGTGCTTAGTCAGTTCTGTATAGAGAGCGTTGTGAGCTCAGTCCCTCCTGTATAGAGAGCGGTGTGCGCTCAGTCCCTTCTGTATAGAGAGCGGTGTGCGCTCAGTCCCTACTGTATAGAGAGTGGTGTGCGCTCAGTCCCTCCTGTATAGAGAGCGGTGTGCGCTCAGTCCCTCCTGTATAGAGAGCGGTGTGCGCTCACCCCCTTCTGTATAGAGATCGGTGTGCGCTCAGTCCCTCCTGTATAGAGAGCGGTGTGTGCTCAGTCCCTCCTGTATAGAGAGCGGTGTGCGCTCAGCCCCTTCTGTATAGAGAGCGGTGTGCTCTTAGTCCCTCCTGTACAGAGAGCGGTGTGCACTCAGTCCCTCCTGTATAGAGAGCGGTGTGCACTCAGCCCCTTCTGTATAGAGAGCGGTGTGCGCTCAGTCCCTCCTGTATAGAGAGCGGTGTGCACTCAGTCCCTCCTGTATAGAGAGCGGTGTGCGCTTAGTCACTCCTGTATGGAGGGCGGTGTGTGCCCAGTCCCTCCTGTATAGAGAGCGGTGTGCGCTCAGTCCCTCCTGTATAGAGAGCGGTGTGCGCTTAGTCACTCCTGTATGGAGGGCGGTGTGAGCTTAGTCAGTTCTGTATAGAGAGGGGTGTGCGCTCAGTCCCTCCTGTATAGAGAGCGGTGTGCGCTCAGTCCCTCCTGTATAGAGAGCGGTGTGCGCTCAGCCCCTTCTGTATAGAGAGCGGTGTGCGCTCAGTCCCTCCTCTATAGAGAGCGGTGTGCGCTCAGTCCCTCCTGTATAGAAAGCGGTGTGCGCTCAGTCCCTCCTGTATAGAGAGTGGTGTGCGCTCAGTCCCTGCTGTATAGAGAGCGGTGTGCGCTCAGTCCCTCCTGTATAGAGAGCGGTGTGCGCTCAGTCCCTCCTGTATAGAGAGCGGTGTGCGCTCAGCCCCTCCTGTATAGAGAGCGGTGTGCGCTCAGCCCCTCCTGTATAGAGAGCGGTGTGCGCTCAGCCCCTCCTGTATAGAGAGCGGTGTGCGCTCAGTCCCTCCTGTATAGAGAGCGGTGTGCGCTCAGTCCCTCCTGTATAGAGAGCGGTGTGCGCTCAGTCCCTCCTGTATAGAGAGCGGTGTGCGCTCAGCCCCTCCTGTATAGAGAGCGGTGTGCGCTCAGCCCCTCCTGTATAGAGAGCGGTGTGCGCTCAGTCCCTCCTGTATAGAGAGCAGTGTGCGCTCAGTCCCTCCTGTATAGAGAGCGGTGTGCGCTCAGTCCCTCCTGTATAGAGAGCGGTGTGCGCTCAGCCCCTCCTGTATAGAGAGCGGTGTGCGCTCAGCCCCTCCTGTATAGAGAGCGGTGTGCACTCAGCCCCTTCTGTATAGAGAGCGGTGTGCGCTCAGTCCCTCCTGTATAGAGAGCGGTGTGCGCTCAGCCCCTTCTGTATAGAGAGCGGTGTGCGCTCAGTCCCTGCTGTATAAAGAGCGGTGTGCGCTCAGTCCCTCCTGTATAGAGAGCGGTGTGCGCTCAGTCCCTCCTGTATAGAGAGCGGTGTGCGCTCAGCCCCTCCTGTATAGAGAGCAGTGTGCGCTCAGCCCCTCCTGTATAGAGAGCGGTGTGCGCTCAGTCACTCCTGTATAGAGAGCGGTGTGCGCTCAGTCCCTCCTGTATAGAGAGCGGTGTGCGCTCAGTCCCTCCTGTATAGAGAGCGGTGTGCGCTCAGTCCCTCCTGTATAGAGAGCGGTGTGCGCTCAGTCACTCCTGTATAGAGAGCGGTGTGCGCTCAGTCCCTCCTGTATAGAGAGCGGTGTGCGCTCAGTCCCTCCTGTATAGAGAGCGGTGTGCGCTCAGTCCCTCCTGTATAGAGAGCGGTGTGCACTCAGTCCCTCATGTATAGAGAGCGGTGTGCGCTCAGTCCCTCCTGTATAGAGAGCGGTGTGCGCTCAGTCCCTCCTGTATAGAGAGCGGTGTGCGCTCAGCCCCTCCTGTATAGAGAGTGGTGTGCGCTCAGTCCCTCCTGTATAGAGAGCGGTGTGCGCTCAGCCCCTCCTGTATAGAGAGCGGTGTGCGCTCAGTCCCTCCTGTATAGAGAGCGGTGTGCGCTCAGCCCCTCCTGTATAGAGAGCGGTGTGCGCTCAGTCCCTCCTGTATAGAGAGCGGTGTGCGCTCAGTCCCTCCTGTATAGAGAGCGGTGTGCGCTCAGCCCCTCCTGTATAGAGAGCGGTGTGCGCTCAGTCCCTCCTGTATAGAGAGCGGTGTGCGCTCAGCCCCTCCTGTATAGAGAGCGGTGTGCACTCAGTCACTCCTGTATAGAGAGCGGTGTGCGCTCAGTCCCTCCTGTATAGAGAGCGGTGTGCGCTCAGTCCCTCCTGTATAGAGAGCGGTGTGCGCTCAGTCCCTCCTGTATAGAGAGCGGTGTGCGCTCAGTCCCTCCTGTATAGAGAGCGGTGTGCGCTCAGCCCCTCCTGTATAGAGAGCGGTGTGCGCTCAGTCCCTCCTGTATAGAGAGCGGTGTGCGCTCAGCCCCTCCTGTATAGAGAGCGGTGTGCGCTCAGTCCCTCCTGTATAGAGAGCGGTGTGCGCTCAGTCACTCCTGTATAGAGAGCGGTGTGCGCTCAGTCCCTCCTGTATAGAGAGCGGTGTGCACTCAGTCCCTCATGTATAGAGAGCGGTGTGCGCTCAGTCCCTCCTGTATAGAGAGTGGTGTGCGCTCAGTCCCTCCTGTATAGAGAGCGGTGTGCGCTCAGTCCCTCCTGTATAGAGAGAGGTGTGCGCTCAGTCCCTCCTGTATAGAGAGTGGTGTGCGCTCAGTCCCTCCTGTATAGAGAGCGGTGTGCGCTCAGTCACTCCTGTATAGAGAGCGGTGTGCGCTCAGCCCCTCCTGTATAGAGAGCGGTGTGCGCTCAGTCACTCCTGTATAGAGAGCGGTGTGCGCTCAGTCCCTCCTGTATAGAGAGCGGTGTGCGCTCAGTCCCTCCTGTATAGAGAGCGGTGTGCGCTCAGCCCCTCCTGTATAGAGAGCGGTGTGCGCTCAGTCCCTCCTGTATAGAGAGCGGTGTGCGCTCAGCCCCTCCTGTATAGAGAGCGGTGTGCGCTCAGTCCCTCCTGTATAGAGAGCGGTGTGCGCTCAGTCACTCCTGTATAGAGAGCGGTGTGCGCTCAGTCCCTCCTGTATAGAGAGCGGTGTGCACTCAGTCCCTCATGTATAGAGAGCGGTGTGCGCTCAGTCCCTCCTGTATAGAGAGTGGTGTGCGCTCAGTCCCTCCTGTATAGAGAGCGGTGTGCGCTCAGTCCCTCCTGTATAGAGAGAGGTGTGCGCTCAGTCCCTCCTGTATAGAGAGTGGTGTGCGCTCAGTCCCTCCTGTATAGAGAGCGGTGTGCGCTCAGTCACTCCTGTATAGAGAGCGGTGTGCGCTCAGCCCCTCCTGTATAGAGAGCGGTGTGCGCTCAGTCACTCCTGTATAGAGAGCGGTGTGCGCTCAGTCCCTCCTGTATAGAGAGCGGTGTGCGCTCAGTCCCTCCTGTATAGAGAGCGGTGTGCGCTCAGCCCCTCCTGTATAGAGAGCGGTGTGCGCTCAGCCCCTCCTGTATAGAGAGCGGTGTGCGCTCAGTCCCTCCTGTATAGAGAGCGGTGTGCGCTCAGTCCCTCCTGTATAGAGAGCGGTGTGCGCTCAGTCCCTCCTGTATAGAGAGCGGTGTGCGCTCAGCCCCTCCTGTATAGAGAGCGGTGTGCGCTCAGCCCCTCCTGTATAGAGAGCGGTGTGCGCTCAGCCCCTCCTGTATAGAGAGCGGTGTGCGCTCAGTCCCTCCTGTATAGAGAGCGGTGTGCGCTCAGTCACTCCTGTATAGAGAGCGGTGTGCGCTCAGCCCCTCCTGTATAGAGAGCGGTGTGCGCTCAGCCCCTCCTGTATAGAGAGCGGTGTGCGCTCAGTCCCTCCTGTATAGAGAGCGGTGTGCGCTCAGCCCCTCCTGTATAGAGAGCGGTGTGCGCTCAGCCCCTCCTGTATAGAGAGCGGTGTGCGCTCAGCCCCTCCTGTATAGAGAGCGGTGTGCGCTCAGCCCCTCCTGTATAGAGAGCGGTGTGCACTCAGTCACTCCTGTATAGTGAGCGGCATTCCCTAAACAGAACAAACGTCTCCCTATGGCCGACTCATTGTAGGAGAAGACCTTTCACACCCCAGGGCTGTAACAGAAAAGTGTGCGCGACTAAAATGTATCTACTGTGTGTGACTGACATCTTATTACAGACTCGCTCCATACTCTCTGCCTAACCTCACAGCTTTCTCCGCCCAACCTCACAGCTTTCTCCGCCCACTCAGAAGAAGATAGATCATCCAAACCCAGCCCTCTCCCATGACCACCAATCAACCGGCGCGACGTCAGCGGAAGCAGTGTCCATGTGCTCGGTCTCAGCTTCCGGAGTGGCTAGGAAGAAGAGGTAGGTTGTTATGAGAAGTGTAGTGCGGTGGGAGGCGGTGTGTAGTAGAGGTCAAGGGAGATACTAGGAGCCAGGCTGACATGTGACGAGCTGTGTACATGTGAGGGAGTCCCGGGAGGACAGCGCCGTGTGTGCATCACTAATGTCTTCCCGGCATTAACAGGGAAACGGAGAGAGTCACTGACGTTCCTCTTCGGAATAGGCGATTCATGATAACTGTCAGCTCTGTGACCAGCTCCTCACTATTTTTCAGCTCCTTTCACAGGGGAGGTTAAGCTGATAGTTGAGGCTGTTTTATAGCTCCCCGCCCCCTCCCACCACCACACACTGAGATTCCACACTTTCAGTTACATTTGGCTGTACACAATGCTTTGCACAACAGCAATTTTAAATATACATTTTAAATTCTCTTTTCCAACAGTCCCTCGCTGGCACCTTGCCTGTGTGCCGCCGGGTTGTGTCCATCTTCATTGGCCAGTTCGGGAGCATGCACAGCTCAGTTTACAGTCCAGGGAACTCTGTGAGCTGACAGGTAGGTGTAGATTATTACAGAAGAGACATTGCATGTCCCTTCTGTAATAAAATGGCAGCTCACAGTATGTGTTTAGTTCCACTTCAGATCTGCTTGAACAGTTTGATAGGCAGCACTGCCTGTAATGCCGCGTACACACGATCGGAAATTCCAACAAGAAAACCGTGGATTTTTTTTTTTCACAGACTGAATTTTGGCTCAAACTTGTGTTGCATACACATGGTCACACCAAATTCCGACCTTCAAGAACGCGGTGACATAAAACAATACAACGAACCAAGAAAAATGAAGTTCAATGCATCCGAGCATGCGTCGACTTAATTCCCAGCATGCGTAGGATTTTTCTCCATCCAAATTGCATACAGACAAACGGAATTTCCGACAAGAACTTTTCCTATCGGAAAAATTGAGCACCAGAAAAATTCCAATGGAGCCTACACACGGTCCGAATTTCTGACCAAAAGCTCACATCTGATTTTTTTCCTGATGGAAATTTCCGATCGTGTGTACGCGGCATAAGGCTTGTGCTAGAACTGCGAGCCAATCGCTCGGCCAGCAATGTGAAGGAGCCCTTATAGTACAATTCTAGATAAGAGGGTTGGTGGGACCCAATTCATGGCAGCTTACAATCTAAAAGAAATACACTTTAAATGCTTGCCGACCAGCCACCGTCATTATACTGCGGCAGGTTGTCACAGCTGCGCAAACCACCGTAGGTTTATGTCTGCTGCTTTAAGAGCTATAGGGGGTGCAACGCCGGAGCTAATGTGCGTGGTCACAATGTCCGCTGGTGACCCCTCCTTAGAGAGCCAGAACAGGGATCTGTCAATGTACACAGGCAGATCCCCGTTCTGTCAGGGAAGTAGAGAGAGATCTGCTGTTCCTAGTGACCAGGAACAGCGTTCTCTCTACTCCCAGTTATTACACGTGCCCCCCCCCCCCACATTGGAAACGCCCCCTAGTGTTAACCCCTTCCCTGCCAGTGACATTTATACAGTAAATTTATATAGCGCTGATTTCTGCATGAGGCTCAGTTCACACCTAATGCTGATGGGGGTCCTGTGCGTCCTGGTTCACTGTTTCAGGTCTGATTTCAGCCCGAATTTTTGGGCTGAATTCAGACCTGAATCTGACCAAAATGGCACACAGGACTCCTGTGCAATTTCGCATCGGAGATATGTGAAACGGCTCCATAGAGAACCTTGCATCCAATTCGCAATAGTGTGAACCCAGCCTGAAAGTCAATGGTCCCAAAAAAGTGTCCAATCTGCCCGCCATAGTCCCGCTAAAAATCACCAATCGCCGCCATTACTAGTAAAAAAATAAATAATAAAAATGCCATAAATATATCTCTTATTTTGTAGACGCTATAACGTTTACGCAAACCAATCAATATACACTTCTTACAAAATGTTTTATTTTTTTTTTAACAACAATATGTAGAAGAATACATATTGGCCTAAGCTGATGAAGAAATTCGTTTTTATTTTTTTGGATATTATAGCAAAAGTAAAAAAATAATTTTTTTTCTTTTCAAAATTGTTGGTCTTTTTTTTTTGTAGCGCAAAAAATAAAAACCGCAGAGGTGATCAAATACCACCAAAAGAAAGCTCTATTTGGGGGGGGGGGGGGTTGTTTGGGTACAACATAGCAACTGTGCAATTGTCGGTTAAATCAATGCAATGCTGTATCGCAAAAAATGGCCTGGTCAGTAAGGGGGGTAAATCCTTCCTGGGCTGAAGTGGTTAAAGCACATAAAAAATAAAAAAAGATATATGTTTTACTTGCTGATTCTTGATGTCATGGCTGCATTAGTTTTTTAGGATTTTTTTTTTTTCATCTGTTAACTGGCCAGTAAGTCCTTCCTTAAGCAGAACAAGCAGACAAAGAAGCATAGGGTTGAGACAAATCATTATTACTGATAGGGGTGCTTACAACAATCAAGATTTATTTATGTAAAACTTTATTCCAAAAGGAAAATTAAATTGTTGCTGTAAGTGTTAAAAATCAGTGTAAAGTCTTTTTTTTTTTTTTTAAATAACAAAAATATACTTGCCTGCTCTGGCGAGTGCCCCCACACGTGGACTATGGGGGTCCATTCAGAAACTGAACTGCCTTTCTGCCCCACCCCTCTCTCTTCTGATTGGCTAACTGACTTTGACAGCTGCTGGAGCCAATGGTTCCTCTGCTGTGTCCCAGCCAATCAGGAGGAAGAGTCTCAGATGGCCAAGATAATCGTGGACAATCGCTGGATAGAGAAGGGGCTCGGGTGAGTATTGGAGGGTGCTGGAGAGGCTGCTGCACACGGAAAGTTTTTTTATCTTAATGCATTAAGACAGGGCTCGACAAACTCCGGGCGCCAGGTCGCAATTGCGACAAGAAATTGTGACCTGGCGCCTGCACCCGCCGGTAATTGAGGCTGCAGCATTGTGGCCTACAAGGCCGCAGCCTCAATTACTGGCCGCTGCGGGCCCACGCGATCGCGGCGGACCAGCGATGGCCAGTAATTGAGGCCGTGGCTTTGCAGCCTTGTGAAGTGCCAAGCTTCCTTCTGTGACCTGCGACATCTGGTGGTGGCCGTTGGCGTTACAAGTAAAATAGCAGTTCTAATGTGTAATTTTTCACTGCCATCTCCTTTCCTCTAATTAGAACCCCCAAACATTAAATATTTATAATTTTTTATTCTAACACCCTAGAGAATAAAATGGCGATCGTTGCAATACTTTGTCACATTTTTTGGGGAAAAAATAAAAATGTTTTAAATAAAAAATAAAACGGTAAAGGTATGCTCTTCTTTTTTTTTTGTTATATTGTGAAAGATAATGTTACGCCGAGTAACTTGCGCCGTGTACAGGTACACAACAACATGTCACGCTTCAAAATTGCGTCCGCTCGTGGAATGCCGACAAACTTTTACCCTTTAAAATCTCCATAGGCGACGTTTAAAAAATTCTACAGGTTGCATGTTTTGAGTTACAGAGGAGGTCTAGGGCTAGAATTACTGCTCCCGCTCTACCAATTGCGGCGATACCTCACATGTGTGGTTTAAATACCGTTTACATATGCGGGCGCTACTCGCGTATGTGTTCGCTTCTGCGCGATCTCGTCGGGACGGGGCGCGTTTTCTGGCTCCTAACTTTTTTATCTGGCTCCTAGATTCCAACCAAATTTGTCAATCCCTGCATTAAGATAAAAAACCTTCTACCTTTACAGCGCCTTTAATGCAGAACTAAACTCATCAATTTAATGGCTTTAGAAAGCAGTCACCCGGCTTGTTCCCAGTATGCCAGGATGCTAACTGTCATATTGTTTGTGCTCCCAACTAAACTGTCAGGGACAGTTCACACCATAGAAAAGCAGTCTGGATGTGTTCCAGATGCTTTTCTGCATGCACGTTTTTGTGTTCCAGTGCATTTTTGGTGCGTTTTTGATGCAGTCCAGTGCAATTTCCTCCTCCTCCTTTTTTTTTTTTTTAAAGGGGTTAACCCAAAAAATAATAATGTAGATTCTGGTCCCTTAAAGCGGATTAAACAGCACAGTGCTTGTTCTATGTAATCTGCCCCCCTCTAAACTGTAAGAAAAACTAAATTAAACCTACCACTTCCTGTATGCCCTCTAATCAGACAGCGCCACCCTGATCACCGTGGTCAAAGAGCGTCACTCTGTGATGAGCTGCGTGCTCTCTACTCTCCTCACCCCCTCCCTCCTCTTTGTCAGCACCCTCTCTGTCTGTCTCCGGACCGCCCCCCACCGCTATTATTTTAATATTAAAATAATATACATTTTGTCACTGGCAGCCTCTCTATTAGAGGCTGGTATAGCACATTGTGTATGTTTTATTTGAAAAACTAGCGCTGTCAATACTGTATATCAGCTGTCTTCAGGCTGGTCACGTGACTTGCGGCCACTTTCCAGCTCCGATGGGGGTTTTCACTTTACTGTGAAAAGCATGTTGGATACAGCATGGGGGGAAAAAAAAATTCTTGAAAGAACTAAAATACTGTACATATGAAGCTGCTGCCACCTTGTGGCCAAAAAGCAGCATTTATATAATAAATGTAAGCCTTAGCAATGAACTTATTTGCCCCTTTTGGTCTTTCGTAGTAAAACTCCAAGCATTTTTTTTTTTAAATCCTCTCCCCCTCATATTGAAAAAAAAAATTACTAATTTCTGCTTACCTTCTCCAGGCTCCATTGCTGTCCCCAGCTTCATGGGGTTGTAAAAAGCTGCAGCTCTGCTTTAAAAAATATAATTGGAAGCACTTTGTTATGGGTAAAGTTCCACTTTAACAGATATAACAGTTTGATAACAAAAGAACATACAATCCAGTCCACATTAATAATTGTGCTATCAAAATTAGTGTGTGCTGTAAATTGCCTCCAGCATTGCTCCTGTTTCTTGTTGCTGGAGGCTGCCATTATGTTGAAGCCCAGAGCAATCACTTTCTTATGGAAACTCTCTCCCGCTCCTGGTCTCAAAAACTATCTGTCACTTTCTTCAATTAAAGTATGTACATTTCCCATCTTAATTGTATAGCTTGGCAAAGTTAGGGAGGATGAAACGTTAGTGCTAATGTTAACAGGCTTCCTGAGGGGAATATTCAGGAGATAAAAGAAGACACAATCTTTGTAAGTTTCACTTTTTTGTGACTCTGTGGCAGCAAATATTGTCCTGTCACCTTTTCTGCTTTTCTTTTCTCTCTCCCTAATCTGTGTTTCATCATCAAAGTCTGTCATTTTTGTTGCTTTCTTCCCCCTTCAGCAACCATAAATCTTAAGGCTGTGAGTTAACCACTTAAGACCCGGACCAAAATGCAGGTAAAGGACCTTGCCCCTTTTTGCGATTCGGCACTGCGTCGTTTTAACTGACAATTGCGCGGGCATGCGACGTGGCTCCCAAACAAAATTGGCGTCCTTTTTTCCCCACAAATAGAGCTTTCTTTTGGTGGTATTTGATCACGTCTGCGGTTTTTATTTTTTGCGCTATAAACAAAAATAGAGCGACAATTTCTTACTACTAATAGCAGCGATCAGTGATTTTTTTTTTTTCGTGACTGCGACATTATGGCGGACACTTTGGACAATTTTGACACATTTTTGGGACAATTGTCATTTTCACAGCACAAAATGCATTTAAATTGCATTGTTTACTGTGAAAATTACACAAGGGGGAGCTGTAGGATTCGAGTGTTTACTGTGTGTGTTTACAACTGTAGGGGGGTGTGGCTGTAGGTGTGACATCATCGATAACGTCCCCCTATAACAGGGATGACGTGATCGATGTTGCGGCCACAGTGAAGCACGGGGAAGCCGTGTTTACACACGGGTCTCCCCGTTCTTCAGCTCCAGGGACCTATCGCCGCACTGCAGCTTCGGACCGGGTCACGGGAGAGCGCCGCGGGCGCACGCCCGTGACCCACGGCTGGGTACTAAAACCAACGTATATATACGTTGATGTGCCCAGCCTTGCCATTCTGCTGAATGAAATGTACAGGAGGCGGTCCTTAGGTGGTTTATCAGCCTCTAGTGGCACAGTGCCGAGAATAAAGAGCAACTGAGCATGTGCAGAGCAGGGAGAGACAGTTCGTTACTGGATTTTAAACAGTATAGACACTTCTTTTTAATGTTATACATCACTATATGTGCAAAAGGGGCCAGTCTGAAGTGATCTATAGGGATTTTTTCTGACTAAAGTTCCACTTTTAAGTGGAAAAAAAATACCGGTTGATCACGTCAGGAATTCAGAGCTGTACTGTGCTTGCTTCCTGCATTATCTGAAGGAGTAAAATTGGCCTTCCCAGTTATCATGGGACTTCAGGATAGTTGGTGTCCCATGGTCGAGAGTAGGATAGGGAGAGTGTTCAACCACTTACAGACCACCCGCCTGCCCGCAGTGTGCTGTGGACAGGCAGCCCATACAGGCAAAGCAACGTACCTGTATGTCACTGCCTGCTTTCAGGTGTGTTTGTACACATCTGTCAACAAGTCCCGGTGTCCTATCAGTATGGGTCCCTCGTCAGATAATGCCCAGGCTGGACTGCACAGGCACAAACGGAGGCACCGAAAATCTCCGAGGATGAACAGCTGTTCTGTACCTGTACAAGGCGCATGCGCAATCAACACGCCGCTTGCTCCCGATGCTCAGGGTGGGTTATTTATTGCATACAACAAGGGACAGAATACAACAAGGGACGGATGCTTAATAGCTTGTGTTATTTAGTTTAATAGGTCCTGAAAACCCACCCTTCAGTTGTGTAAACACGCCCCGCAAAGATGTGTAGTTTATTGAGAAACCCATTCCCCAAAAGAGCACTGCTCAAGAATACATCTGCCCCTTTGAGAAAAAAATCTGTCCCTTGTTGTATGCAATGAATAACCCGCCCCGAGCATCAGGAGCAAGTAGCGTGTTGATTGCACAATGTGCCTTATACAGGTACAGAACAGCTGTTCATTCTCTGAAATTTTTGGCGGCTACGTTTGCATCAGCGCAGTCCGGTATGGGCATTATGCAACCTGGGACCCATACCAACAGAACACACGCCAATAATTAATTTCCAGGACCTGCTGATTGGCTGTGTTGAGAAACTTGGCAGGGATAAGAAACATGGAGCTCTATTAGTAAAAACATGCACTCTTTACACCGGAGTAGGCAACCTTGGCCCTCCAGCTGTGGTGATATTACAATTTCAAATCCTCTGCCTCTAGGAGTCACGCCTGTGATTGTTAGTCTTGCAATGTCTCATGGGACTTATAGTTTCAAAACAGCTGGAGGACCGAAGTTGCCTACCACTGCTTTACACATAGACACACATTTAACCCCTTGATTGCCCTAAATCAGGGGTGCCCAACCAGTGGCCCAGGGGCCACATGTGGTCCGTGGAGCAATCTGATGTGGCCCGCGACCTACTGCTAAGTGGCCCTTGCTCTTCAAAAAAACTGTATTAATGTCACTGGCGATGTCAGTAGCAGTTAGTCAGCTCCCCACAGTGTCACTTAGGCCCCATTCACACTAGAGCGTATCGGTTTCAGGCAGAAAGTCGCGTGATTTTACCCCCAATTTTGCAGCGTTTTTATTTTTTACATGATTTATAAGAGTTTTTGCTTCAATTTTTGTACAGGTCAAAGGTCACCAATGTAAAAATCAGAACAACGCCTGTAATCTGCCTAAAAAAAAGTTGCAGAACTAGTTTGAGCTTCAGGCGTTTTGGAGCTTCTAACTTCAGGCGTTTTGGAGTGGAGATGTGAACCATCTCCATAGAGAATAATACATTTTTTTTCCCCTCCAGTGTTTTCTAGCTTCAAGATACAAAACGCCAAGGTGTGAATGGGGCCTTAGTGTCAGATTGCCCTCTGTATTATCGCAGTCCCATTATAATTTGCCAATCACCACCATTACTAGTATAAAAATAAATAATAAAAATGCCATAGTTTGTAGGCACTATAACTTTGAGATTTTTTTTTTTAATAAAAGCCATGTAGCAGAATATATTTTGGACAAATTTAAGAAGAAATTTTGATTTTTTTTTTCCTGGATATGTTTTGTAGCAGAAAATAAAACATATTAAAAAACAATCAATTTTGATTTTTTTTGTTTATATTGGAAAAAATTAAACAACCCAGTGGTGATCAAATACCAGCAAAAGAAAACCCTATTGATGTGAAACAAATAATATAAATTTAGTTTGGGCACAGCGTTGCATGACCGTGCAATTACCAGTTGAAATAGCGCAGTGCTAAATAGCAAAGAATGCTTGGTATGAAGGAGACAAGATCCTCTGGAGGTGAAATGGTTACGTATTTTAGAAAAGACAACTGGCAGGGGCTGATGCCACTTAGCTGCTAAAAAGCTGTGGGACCTGAGTGCATTTCTGGCAAATTAACAGGTATTTTTCTGTACATACTTAATCCCTTATAAAAACCGGCATGTATTGCAATGACTTACACCAAAGCTTTTGTTCTTTGTTTTTATTTTGGCCTGAAAAATTATAGCTGCTGGCTGCTCCTTCCAACATGTCCTCCAAAAGTCTTGTGAACACCGACGTCCAGCAGGGCAGTTTGGAAACGGGTTGTGTACCCAGGCATGACAGCGATGATGAATATGAGGAGGTAAGCGATAAGTCTCACTGGTTATATTTAAAAAACGTTAAAGGAGAAGTCCAGGCTGAGCTCGTTTGGCTGGACTCCTATGGGTCACAGAAGTGGAATTCGCTTTGCACTCCTGTGACCCATTTTCAGCAGAGAGCGGTCTGAAGTTCGCTTTCTGCTGACATCACACAGATCAGTCCAGGCAGCGCGCCATCCCAACTCTGGGAGTCTGAATCCGCCAGATGCCTGGACTAATGGTTGTCTCAGCCTCTCAGCAAGCCACTGAGATGGCTTCTCCCTGATTGACAGGCAGCAGCTCTCTGCTTAGGGAGCCTGAGAGAAGCGAGCCATTGGTGGTGTTTGATTGCTCGGTTCTCAGTGCACTGATGCCGGGAGAAAAATACAGCATTGGACCAATGTTGCATCCACCTAGGTCAGTGGTTCTCAACCTGGGGTCGGGACCCCCTCAGGGGTCGAATGGCAATTTGCCAGGGGTCACCAAATCCTGGGCTGTTACTGAAGCCTGTACCTCTCTCCCAGCCTTTTCGCGACTGAGCCAGAAACACAGCAACACTACCTGTGATTAGAGTTGCCATTAAAAGTCCCCACTACAGTTCTCACATCAGCAGATGACCTTTGATCAAGAGCACCCAAGTTGGCTGATCAGAACTCCCCCCAGCAATCCCACTGATCCCACCGACCCCACCAACACTGCCACTCCTATAATTCCCTCCACCAAGGAGTAAGAGAAGGAATACAAATAGAGAATACATGGAAAGGAGGAACAAAGAAAAAAGGGAGAGAAAGAATAATAGAACAAGAAAGAAGGCTAGAGAGAGGGATGGGAGAACAACAAAATAAATTAGGATAGAGAGAGATAAAAGGGAAAGAAAGGAGAACAAATAGAAAGAGTGGTACATTCTAAAATGTACTATAAGAGGTTTTAATACTGTGGAAGGGACTCGGGGAGCGCTAAATGTCCGTGGGTTAGGGGCGGAAATTACTTGGCTTACCTTGGATGCTGACAACCCACGCTACAAAAATAATTTTACTGTTGGGGATCCCCACAACTTTGGAAAATGTATCAAGGGGTCACGACACTAGAACGGTTGAGAACCACTGACCTAGGTAAGTATGAATATGGAAAAAAAAGCCAAACCCATACTTCTCTTTTAACCATTTAAAGTACAGTGAAATTGTCTTAATGATACTACAGTTCTAGAATAAAGTAAAACTTTTGTTGCCCTGCAGTATCGTATTTGAAATGCATAACAACTTCTTATCTGGCCCGCACGCTTCTTTTTAGCTCTTAATATCCATCGTTGAAATATTATATAGTACTATAGTATTATATAGTAAAATGATACCCAACATGTCACGCTTAAAAATTGCGCCCGCTCGTGGCATGGTGTCAAACTTTTCCCCTAAAAATCTTGATAGGCGACGTTTAAAAAATTCTACAGGTTGTATTTTTTGAGATACAGAAGAGGTCTAGGGCTAGAATTATTGCTCTCGCTCTAACGATCGCGGCGATACCTCACTTGTGTGGTTTGAACACCGTTTTCAAATGCGGGCGCTACTCGGGTATGCGTTCGCTTCTGTGCGCGAGCTCGTCGGGATGGGGCGTTTTAAATATTTTTTTTTTTTTGTTATTTATTTTAAATTAGTTTATAATTTTATACACCAAAATAAATAAAAATAAATAAATTATCACTTTTATTCCTATTACAAGGAATGTAAACATCCCTTGTAATAGAAAAAAGCATGACAGGTCCTCTTAAAAGACCTCAGATCTCATATTTAGGCTTAAATGCAAAAAAAAAAAAAAAAATTTCATTTTTCAAATCTCAGAAAAAAAAAATGTTTCTTTTAGACGCTGGGCGGGACTGACGTTTTGACGTCACTTCCGCCCAGCAGAGCTATGGGGAACGGGTGGGGGTGATTTTTCCCTCACTCGTATGCCAACACAGCTGCCGACAGGACCCGATCCACTCTGCCGCTACCGACGGCTCCGGTAAGCGGCGGAGGGCGCGGGAGAACGGCAGGAGGGGGGTCCCCTCTCCCGCCACCGATAACGGCGATCTCGCGGCGAATCCGCCGCGGAGACCTCCATTATCGTGTACAGGACTGCCCACGGAAAAAGATGGATATCTCGGTTGTGGCAGCAGCTGCTGCCGTTACCGAGATATCCATCTTTAAAGTCATGACGTCTTTTTAACATGACACCGTGGGCAAGTGGTTAAAAGTCTGGATTTTTTAATCATTGCCAGTCATGCAAAGTTTTTTACATGAGAGAAACACACAGGCCTGTTGACATTCTGAAAAAAATTGCCTTTAGTTTTGGTACTTTGAGTCACTAAACTGCAATAAGCATGCAGGGCGTGAAGTCGTAACTCCTTATTTGCTTACTTGGTGCAGTTTAGGTACCATTTACTATTTTGCTGTACATTAATACATGTTGGCAATTGTTGTGTTAGGGCAGGCCATTGATAGCTATGAGCTGCCAGTGTAGGCCATTGATAGCTATTAACTGCCAGTGTATCAAACGTCCTGAAAATTTAATGTGCTACAAAATGTTATAATGCAGCACAACACTATGGTGTGTTGCGGTACTGCAGCTTGCTGCAACACATGAGGGGGTTATTTACTAAAGGCAAATCCACTTTGCACTACAAGTGCACTTGGAAGTACAGTCGCTGTAGATCTGAGGGGAAGCTCCGCTGATTTTATCATCCAATCATGTGCAAGCAAAAATTCTGTTTTTTATTTTCCTTGCATGTCCCCCTCGGATATATAGCGACTGCACTTCCAAGTGTAGTGCAAAATGGATTTGCCTTTAGTAAATAACCCCCTCATGTGTTGCAGCAAGCTGCAGTAGTGTAAAGTGGATTTGCCTTTAGTAAATAAACCCCATGGTGTTGGGGTGCCGTTTGAAATAGCAATGCATGTGACATGCTCTACTGCAGCACATTTGTCTACTCTAAATGGTCCCTCAATAACTTATAAAGTAAGTATGATGGGTAGTATTTTCATAAAAAATGGCAGTACCCACATTTCACTCATATAAGGTTTGCTTATAAATGCATTTAATATTTGGCACAGGCAATGGGAACTACATCCATTGCTGATTTCCTGACAAATATAATTTGCATTCTTGTGTCTTTCAGTGTTTTTTTTTTTTTTTAATAAGTAAGAACCAGAATGCATTATGTAAAGTCTGTAGTTTTTTTGGGTTGCAAGGTGGCGCCATATTGAGTTTGCATGACAACTAGTATCTTCAAAAAGAAGTGGTGTTTTCTTTGAACAGTTTTTGTATATTAGCTGTAATTTTATGCAATGTTTTAAAAATAAAATGTTAATTACATTTTTTTTCAGGAACATTTGGTGTCAGTGGAGTTAACAGGAATTATAGATTCAGACATTTTGGAAAAATGCAGCAACAAATGTAAAATTTTGGTAAGATACTTGTGGGCAAGGCAAAAATGTGTTTAAATCATCGTAAATTACTTTGCGTGTACTTTGCGTGTATTTGCTGTTTAGGGAGGATTTTATTTAAATATATTAACATAATTTGTGCACAAAGCAAAGTTCCATAAAGAAATGGATGATTGAGTTTGGGGTGGAGGAATTTGACTGCCTCAACCCTATAGAACACCTTTGGGATGAATTGGAGTAAATGATGCGAGCCAGGCTTTCTTGTCCATAATGTAAAAGAGAAATATAGTCACGCTACTTGTAAACAATATCTAAATAAGAATACCGTTCACTATGTGAATGGTTGAGTTAAAAAAACGTAACCAACAATATATGACCTCCTGCTCTGGGATGGTGGTTTGGCAAGCCCAGATCGCAGGTTGCCGAATCGTCATCCCAGAGCATCAGTGTTGTGAATAAAGCCGGCGGTAGAGAAAGCAAGCAGCTGCAGAGCAGAGCCACATAAGCTGATGCTTTCTGTGTAGAGCTACCTCCTGTCGCAATCGATACCAAATGCACTCTGCTGGGACATCAACAGCCGAGGAAAACTGAATCGAAGACTGTTATTAACCCCTTAACAACCAAGGACGTCCATTGATGTCCTTGACTTTGTGCGGTGATATCTGAATAATGCCTGCAGCTACAGGCATCATTCAGATATCACCGTCTTCAGCCGCTGATTCTCTGCACGATAAGAATGAACGATCCAAGCGGCAGTTCTCCAACTCGGATGCATATCTTTCGCTTTCCTGTTTTGTTTCTTCAGTCGATGCTTGTCTTTGTCCTTAGTTCTAAAGGAAACATCTTGGCATAGAAATATGTAAGGTGCCATTGTTGACTTGGTATTTTTTTTTTTCAAATAACAATTTCTTTCTCGTACATCACGGGACACAGAGCGGCATATTCATTACTATGTGGGTTATATGGAGTACCTTCAGGTGTGGACACTGGCAATCTCAAACAGGAAGTCCCCTCCCTATATAACCCCCTCCCCTAGAGGGAGTCCCTCAGTTTTTTCGCATGTGTCTTAGGTGTTGGTCACGGAATAGCTTTGCTCCACATCCTTGGGATTAAGGGCGGGCTAACCGGATCTGTCCAAGGAGCCTCAGTGCCAAAGTGGACAGTACCCGGGCCCCAAGCCGTGGGGTTTTGCCTATAATGCTCCTCTTTGGAGGGCTGGACCCTGGGCCCAGGACTTGGAGTTTGTAAAAACCATAAGTTCCTGTTTGCCAGGGTGCTATATAGGTCCAGGACAGTGGGTACCTTCATAGGACCCCAGGGCCTGAAGGTCTACTACGCTACCCACGGAGATGGGAGAAGATTGGATCAGTTTGCTGGACAAACATCCTGCAGCATGGAGCAGGTAAGGGGGAGCCTGCGGGACTTGGTTCGACAGCAGGCTCTCCGGGGTAACCTAAAAGGGGGGATAGCCTAAGTATGCTCTGCATGGGCAACCTTGTTCACTATGTCTAAAGAGAGACAGGATGACACCTTTTCTCCCCCATCACTAGGTCCCCCTGTCTAAATATGTGTGCTAGCTAAACCTGCTGTTTCTTCCTAGGGCTAGTAAGGATCCCTAGGGGCCTTTGGAGAGTCCTACCTGGCCGGGGGTTTGAATCTGCCGCCTGTTTCTGCGTTCCTGGATCTCCAGCAGCGCGGCTCCTCCATGTTCCTCCTGTTTCCGGCATACGCGCGCGTGCGCGCGCACGTCTTATTGACGTTTTTTCGCGCCGTTCAGACAGGAGGGCGGGGGGGGGCGTGCCTGCGGCGTCATACAGGGGCGCGCCTTTGTGCTGTTATAGACAGCAGGCATTGTCAGTGCTCAGTCTGAGGCTGATTTTCAGAGGAGAGGACGCAGAGCGGCAGAACAGTGACTCCCGGTGGCGGAAGAGGGGTAGTACATGTGGACTTTGTTCCAATACCTTTTTTGTTAAGCCAAGAAATCCCCCTTTTTTGCAGCAGGTTTGGAGGCTGGCAAACTTAGTTTGGGGTCACGGTATGTTGTCAAAAGAAAATATATAATATATTTAAAAAAAAAGAACATACGGGATCCCATCAGTTTTTGGGCATTAGTGATCTATTGTCCCCTAAACTCTGATTTTTGTACTCCTGCCCACTACAGTCTGTTGTGTGGGCGGAGTCCCTCGATTTGTATTATGGCTTCCAAGGGTTCGGGGTCAAAGGGTACAAAAAAGACCAAAAAACAAAAGGGTTCCCTCTCTGATTCTGATATGCCGATACTTTCCCCGCAACTTATTAACATAAGAAGCGCCTTGGATGAGCCATTAGGGGGATCTGGTGCGGAGGCTGGCCCAGATCAGCCCAGCCCTGTGTTTATCACAGAGGAGATGCTAGCCGTATCCCTAGGGGGGCTAGAAGAGAGAATAGCAGCATTGATCGCTAGAGCTATTCCTGGTAAGAAACGGGTTAGATCCCCATCACCAGGAGGTGTATCCTCAGATGCTGAGATTCTCTCTCCAGAGGAATTGGAATCACAGGAGGATCAACTAGACCTGAACCAAGAGGGTTCAGGGATTGAGGGATCTGCCTCTGAGGAACCATTTTCAGACTCCCAGACAGAAAGACTGTGGGTACAGTCTTTGACGGACATGGTCCGCTCGGCATTTAGTTTACCATTGCCAGAGCCTCAGGTTCCTCCGGTATCCTCTCTGGGCTCTTTGAAAGCTCCGTTAAACAACGCAGTTTTTCCGGTCCATCCTCTCTTGGAGGAATTGATCTTTCGGGATTGGGTACGGCCGGACAGGATTTTTCTGCCACCGAAAAGATTTGCGGTCATTTACCCCATGGAGGAAAAGTTCTCCAAGAGGTGGAGGCTCCCAGTAGTGGATGCAGCCATCTCATGTGTGAATAAATCACTAACTTGCCCGGTGGAAAACATACATATGTTTAAAGATCCGGTTGATAAAAGATTAGAGACACTTTTAAAAGCATCCTTTGCTACGGCAGGAGCAGTGGTGCAGCCAGCGGTGGCTGCAATTGGAGTTTGTCAGGCATTAAAAGACCAGACAAAGGAAATGTTAAGGGACATGCCTACCCAACAAGCAGAAGAGTTTTCTGACATTCCCAGAGCTCTGTGTTTTGCGGTAGATGCTGAATGAATGAATGAATGAATGAATGAATGAAAACTTGTATAGCGCGACACATGCGAACTGAATCGCCTCTGGGCGCTTGTTGTTCCTGTCTCCTTTGATATCAAAAGAGAAAAGTCTTAACCTTTAACCTATAAAAGATTCCATCCAGCAGGCCTCTCGTTTATCACTATGTTTGGTGCACATGAGAAGGCTCTTATGGTTGAAGAACTGGGCGGCGGAGCCCCCATGCAAAAAGCTTCTGGCAGGGTTTCCCTTCCATGGAGGACGACTCTTCGGAGAGGATCTGGATAAATATATTCAGACTATTTCAAATGGCAAGAGTACCCTTTTACCGGTCAAAAAGACATTCCGGGCTCCTACATTTAAAAGGCAGCTCTTTCCTGTCTCGGGGCCCTCAAATTCCAGGCAGTATCGACGGCCGCCTGCACGATCCAACGTTAACAGTAGATCGCAGGGACAGACCCCTGGGGGTAAGAGGCCGTGGTATCGCAAGCCGTCAAAGACAGCCCCTAAGTCTGCCTTATGAAGGGGCGCCCCCACTCTTGCGGGTGGGGGGAAGGCTTTGTTTCTTCTCAGAAGTTTGGGAAGCCAAGATCCCCGACAAATGGGTCCGGGCATCTGTAACCACAGGTTACAGACTGGAGTTTCTAAGGTATCCTCCGCCTCATTTTCAAGAATCAAGGCTACCAAGGGATCCAGCAAGAAAGGCCTCAATGCTGGCAGCTTTGGATCACCTGCTTGGCCAGGACGTAATTATAGAAGTGCCAGCCCAAGAGCAAGGCCTAGGTTTCTATTCCAATCTCTTTGTCATACCAAAGCCCAACGGCGATGTCAGGCCAATCTTGGACCTAAAGAGGTTAAACGGTTACCTAAGGGTTCGTTCCTTCCGGATGGAATCCATCCGGTCAGCAGCCGCCGCGCTTCAGAAGGACGATTTTCTGGCCTCCATAGACATAAAGGATGCTTACCTTCATGTACCAATCTTTCAGTCGCATCAAAGGTTTTTACGCTTCGCGGTGGGGCAGCGACACTTCCAATTCAGGGCGCTCCCCTTCGGGCTGGCCACGGCCCCCCGGGTATTCACGAAGATCCTAGCCCCAATGCTGGCCAATTTAAGGATCCAAGGGGTCACAGTCCTAGCATACTTGGACGACCTTTTAATCATAGATCACTCACGGCCGGGTCTGCAAAAGGCAGTAAACCTCACGGTTCGGTACCTCGAAGAATTCGGCTGGGTCCTGAACCGGGGAAAGTCAGCGTTCCAGCCTACAAAGCAGTTGGAATACCTCGGCATGAGGTTAGACACAGAACATCAAAAGGTGTTCCTGCCCCTTGTAAAGATCGAAGCTATCAAGGGGTTGGTTCAGTTGGTTCTAAACAAGAAAAAACCAACTATTCGCCTGTGTATGCGATTACTAGGCAAGCTAGTGGCCACATTCGAGGCAGTACCATACGCTCAGATCCACACTCGCGTCCTACAGGCAGCCATTCTAGCAGCCTGGGGCAAGAGGGCACATGCCTTAGAGTCCCCTTTGACGCTATCATCAAGGGTCCGACAAAGCCTGGCCTGGTGGTTGAACCCTCAGAATCTTCTAAAGGGAAAATCCTTCAGCCCTGTTGTCTGGAAGGTAGTTACCACAGACGCCAGCCTGGCAGGCTGGGGGGCGGTCTTCGAGGGGTTCTCCCGCCAGGGAACTTGGGTGAAAGCAGAGAGGCAGCTCCCCATCAATATCTTGGAAATCAGAGCTGCTCGCCTAGCCCTTCTGGCTTGGACCTCCAGATTAAAGGGGTTCCCGGTGAGAATCCAGTCAGACAATGCCAGGGCGGTGGCATACATAAACCACCAAGGGGGAACCAGGAGCCAGGCCGCTCAGAGGGAGGTGAACTTGATTTTTCAATGGGCAGAGGTTCATGTACCCTGCATTTCAGCGATATTCATTCCCGGAGTGGACAACCTGCAGGCAGACTTCTTAAGTCGCCAGAGTCTGTTGCCAGGGGAGTGGTCTCTGCATCCCCAGGTCTTTCAGACAATCTGCCAGAGGTGGGGAATGCCGGACGTAGATATAATGGCATCCAGGTTCAACAAGAAACTAGACAGGTTCGTGTCGCGAGCGAGGGATCCTATGGCCTGCGGAACCGATGCGTTGGTTTGCCCTTGGCATCAATTCAAACTTCTATATGCATTCCCTCCACTACAGTTACTCCCGCGCCTGTTGCGCAAGATCAGAGTGGAGAACAAGCCAGTCATTCTAGTAGCTCCGGCTTGGCCCCGGAGGACTTGGTACTCACTAGTCCTGAAGATGGCAGTGGGAGACCCTTGGACTCTTCCTCTACAACCAGACCTACTCTCACAAGGCCCGATCCTCCACCCTACATTACAGCGTCTAAATTTGACGGCCTGGAGGCTGAATCCCTGATTCTCAGGGATAGAGGCCTGTCTAGGCAGGTAATTCCTACCCTGATTAGGGCTAGAAAGCCGGTCTCCAGGGTGATTTATTACAGGGTGTGGAGGAACTACGTAGGCTGGTGTGAATCCAAAAGATGGAATACCCGCAAATATACTATTGATAGGGTGTTAAGTTTTCTCCAGCTAGGAGTGGATAAAGGCCTGGCACTAAGCACAATCAAGGGACAGATCTCAGCTCTGTCAGTGTGGTTTCAGAGGCCGCTGGCCACCCACTCGCTGGTTAAGACCTTCATACAGGGGGTCTTGCGTATTAATCCTCCTGTCAAGTCACCAATCTGTCCATGGGACTTAAATCTTGTCCTGTCCACTCTACAGAAACAGCCTTTTGAGCCGTTGGCTGAGATTCCTTTAGTCTTACTGACAAGAAAATTGGTTTTCTTGGTCGCCATAGTTTCGGCCAGGAGAGTGTCAGAATTAGCAGCCTTATCGTGTAAGGAACCATATCTCGTTCTGCATAAGGACAGGGCAGTTCTCCGGCCCCATCCTTCCTTTCTACCAAAGGTTATATCCAAATTTCACTTAAACCAGGATTTGGTACTTCCATCCTTCTTTCCAAAACCTACATCTAGAAAGGAGGGGTTGCTGCATACCTTGGATATTGTCCGGGCCATGAAGGCCTATCTTAAAGCTACAGAAAAGATCCGGAAAACAGATGTGTTATTCGTTCTACCAGATGGCCCCAAGAAGGGGCAGGCAGCTGCAAAATCCACCATCTCGAGATGGATTAGACAATTAATCATTCAAGCCTACGGGTTGAAGAGGTTGCCTCCTCCGTTGTCGGTAAAGGCCCATTCTACCAGGGCCATGGGCGCCTCTTGGGCAGCACACCATCAGATCTCTATGGCTCAGATATGCAAGGCGGCAACGTGGTCATCAGTCCACACGTTTACAAGGTTTTATCAACTAGACGTGAGAAGAAATGCGGATGCTGCCTTTGGTCAGGCAGTACTACAGGCTGCAGTTTGAAATCCTCGGGATCAGAAACACCCTTGGATATAAAAAAAAAAAAAAAAAAAAAAAAAAGAAAGTTTTTTTCTTGACTAAGTTGGAATTATTATTATGATTTGAGTTTATCTCTAAATTGAATCCTTCTTTGGAAGATGTCTCCCTCCCCTCATTAAAGCATTGCTTTCGGACATCCCACATAGTAATGAATATGCCGCTCTGTGTCCCGTGATGTACGAGAAAGAAAAAGGGATTTTTAAATACAGCTTACCTGTAAAATCCTTTTCTTGGAGTACATCACGGGACACAGAGCTCCCACCCCTCTTTTGGGTGACCATTTTGGGAGGCATACTGCTTGCTACAAAACTGAGGGACTCCCTCTAGGGGAGGGGGTTATATAGGGAGGGGACTTCCTGTTTGAGATTGCCAGTGTCCACACCTGAAGGTACTCCATATAACCCACATAGTAATGAATATGCCGCTCTGTGTCCCGTGATGTACTCCAAGAAAAGGATTTTACAGGTAAGCTGTATTTAAAAATCCCTTTTTTTATTTTCATAAAAGGTCATTACAAAACATAGCAGCAGTTCAAGTGCATTAGATAAGGTGTACGAAATTCCAGCTAGTTAGGTTTACACAGTGGTTTCGTATCTATTTATGCTATCAGTAACTTGTAACACAATTGGGGATTTAAAAGATAAAAAAAAGGGGAGAGATAGAAAAAGGGGGATGGGGTGAAGAGAGGGAGACAGGGAGGAGGGGGGGCGAGGGAGACAGGGTGGAGGGAGAAAAGGAGAAGAGGGGAGAGGACAGAAGAGAGGGGAGAGGGGGGGGGGGGGGGCAGGCAGGATTATCGGGGGGAGTAGTGTACCTTGGTGACCTGTTGTCGACTCACGGCGGGTCTTCCTCCACGTGCCACCTCTCCTAGACCAGGTCGTGGTCCTCCAACCTATCCCGGATCCTAGCCGTCATTTTTTCCATAAGTTCTACATCTTTGACCCTAGCATAAAGGGCTTCTTGGGGTGGGGGGATCGGTTTCTTCCAATGAAGCGCTATCAGGCACCTTGCAGCCGTGGTTATGTGTCTCAACAGTTTCTTGTAAGGTTTAGCTATGCGAGGTTGGGATAGGCCCAGCAAAAACAGCTTTGGGGAGAGGGGTATGGGTGCCTCCAGGAGGCGGGATAGGAGCTCTCGTGTCTGAGTCCAGAATGGGACAATCAGGGGGCATGTCCAGTATAGGTGGAACAATGTGCCCTTGGCTTGGTTGCAACGCCAGCATCGGTCAGAGGCGGAGGGGTAAATCTTGTGGAGGACGTCCGGGGTCAGGTACCAAAAGAACAGTATTTTATACGTGTTTTTCTTATAAATGGTGCAGATCGAACTTTTGGCCGCCTGCCTCCAAACCGCCCTCCTCCGAGAGCACCTCCCCCAGCTCTCTTTCCCATCGGAGCATATATGCATGTTTACCTTTGGTTTGTAAGGGGTATTCATTGAGAATTTGGTAAATATCAGATATGAGGCCCCTTCGGACTGTGCCCTCGAGTATGATTCGCTCAAATGGGGTCGGTTTTGAGAAAAGGAGCCGGGGGGCGATTGTGTGGGCATAGTGCCTGATCTGTAGGTAGCTGAAAAAGGCTTGTCGTGGGATGTTATGTTTGGCTTGGAGATCAGTGAAGGAGTGTAGGGTGCGGGATCTGGGGTCTATTAGATGGCCAAAGTAGAATAGGTTTCGCGAGGCCCAGGGCCAGGACATCTGGTGGGTAAGACTGGTCGGCACTTAAGGGTTGTAGAGGAAGGAGGTCAGCGGGGAGCTATCGGACTGAAGTTGACCGTCTCGGGCTAGTCTCCTCCAGGTACTTTGAAGCTGCCGCATGGAGCCCAGTAAACGTCCGGGCTCCACTGCCGCATTCGCGTTTCACAGGAGGTTGTTGGGGTGTATTGGTGCCAACCAGATCTTTTCCACCTCCGTCCATCTATTGTAAGACTTCTGGGGGAACCATGATGCCACTGCCCGGAGTTGTGAGGCCTGGTAGTATTTGACCAGGTCTGGGAAGGCCAGGCCTCCCTCGGTTCGTGACGCCGTCATAACCGAACGTGGGATCCTGTGGCGCTTGTAGTTCCACACGTACCGGAGGAGGTCGGCTTGTAGGGCTCGTAGATGAGCATAGGGGACCGGGATAGGGAGGGTCTGGAATAGATATAATAGTTTTGGGAGGACAACCATCTTTATGGCCGCTATCCGGCCCAATAGGGATATCTGGTGGGACTTCCATTTATGGATCAGCGCCCTTATTGAGCTGTAAAGGGGGGGGAAGTTGGCTTGATATAGGGATGCAAAGCTTGGGGTCAGGTGGACCCCCAGGTATTTCAGGTAGGTTCGCTCCCAGTGGTATGGGAAAACGGACTGCAAGTGTAAGGCTTCTGGTTCGGGCATATTAATCGGCATGGCCATGGACTTGGACGTATTAGTCTTGTATCCCGAGAGGGCCCCGTAGCGTTCTAATTCCCTGTGTAGGTTGGGCAGGGAGATGCGGGGGCGCGTCAGTGTCAGGATGATATCATCGGCAAAGAGGGAGATCTTAAATTCCCTCCCCCCTACCGGGATACCTCGAATGTCCGGATTGTCTCGGATCGTCGCAGCTAAGGGCTCGACGCAGAGGGCAAAGAGGAGGGGGGAGAGGGGGCACCCCTGACGGGTTCCATTAGTAACGGGGAAGGTGGATGAAGTGGCAAAGGGTGTTTTCACCTGTGAGATCGGGTCGGTGTAGAGGTGTCGGACCACCTGTAGGAAAGGTCCCCTAAAACCCATATGCTTTAACGTGGCGAACATGAAGGGCCAGCCAAGGCGATCAAACGCCTTTTCTGCGTCCAGACTCAGGAGTAGAGACTCCGGGCCCTCCCTGCTCTCCACGTCAATTAGGTCAATCACCTTTCTCGTGTTGTCCCCCGCTTGGCGGAGGGGGACAAAGCCCACTTGGTCTTTATGGACCAAAGAGGGTAAAACTACATTTAGGCGGAGGGAGAGGACCTTCGTGAAGATCTTGAGATCAGAGTTCAGTAGGGCTATCGGCCTGTAGCTCACGCATAGTGAAGGGTCCTTGTCTGGTTTGGGGATGAGGGTGATGAATGAGCGCTGCATGTCTTGCGGGATGGGGGTCTGCCGTAGAAAGGCGTTGAAGAGCTTCGTCATGTGGGGGAGGAGTGTGGGGAGGAAGGTCTTATAATATTCATATGGGAATCCATCAGGGCCCTGAGATTTATGGGCGGGTAGGGTAGGGTCAGCTCCTCACCTGTAATGGGGACGTTGAGGGAGGCTAGGTCGTCCGGTTGTAGTCGGGGAATGCCCGCCCGTGTTAGGTACTGTGTCATCCTATCTAGCAGGTCGGGGGGGGGTGGGTCATGGGGGATTTCCGGCCTGTTATACAAGTCAGCGTAAAATGCTGCGAAGGCGTCTGCAATACTCTGAGGGTGTGAAAGAAAGTTGCCCGAACTATCCTGGACCTGGTGTGGGGTGGACGCGAGCGAGCGGTCCGCTAGTTTCCTCGCCAATAGAGCTTGTGCCTTGTTGCCCTTGTCATAATATACCTGGCGGAGGCGTACTAGAGCTTTCTCGACTCGACCCAGCGCAAGGTCCCGGAGCGTTGACCGTACCAGGGCGATACGTTTAAGGAGCGTCAGGGAGGGGGAAGTCTGTAGGCGAATTTCTAGGGCTCGGAGCTGCGCTTCCGCCTGTTTCCTAGCCGACTCGGCATTCCTCTTGAGGGCCGAGGAGTTGGCCATACACCGTCCCCTGATTACCGCCTTGTGAGCGGCCCACAGTGTGGTGGCGGAGATGTCCTGCGTGTCATTTTCGCTAAAGTAGAGTTGCAGGGCAGAGTCTATTTCCATTTTGGAGGGGGTGTGTTTCAGGAGAAAGTCATTCAGACGCCAGTTATAGGGCCTGCGGATGGGAGTATTGAGGTCAAGGGTCAGGGTGATGGGGGCATGGTCGGATCAGGAGATGGGCAGGATCTGTGCGGAATTAGTGACGCGTAATGTAGTATTGTTGACTAGAAAGTAATCTATACGTGAGTGCGTGTGGTGGGGGGATGAATAGAAGGTGAACTGGCGATCCCCTGGGTGAAGCGCCCTCCATGCGTCGAATAGAACATGTTTCCTTGTAAGCTGAGTCCCGCAGGGCTTTCGTCTGAGAGGCCCGGGGATTCACCACCATGCGGTCCCAGGCCACCGAATGGGGGAGGTTAAAGTCCCCCCCCCCCCCCCCCCACCACCAGTAGGTCGCGGGGGGATCTGGCCAGGCGGGTAAGAACCCGGCTTAGAAATCTGTGCTGATGTGCATTGGGAGCATACAGGGTGCATAGAGTGACGTCTCGTGAGTGCCATGTTCCCCTCAGAATGATGAAGTGGCCCAGAGGGTCTATGTAGGAGTCTGTGCATGTGAAGGGGGTGCCATGTTTAACCAGGATTGCGACCCCTGCCCGTTTACGTGAACTAAAGGCCTGGTATACTAAGGGAAAGTACCTGGATGCAAACGTAAAGGAATCGCCCTTGGAGAAGTGCGATTCCTGTACCATTATAATCTCCGCCCCTGATTGCCTGAATTCCCTAAGTGCTAGATGACGTTTCCTATTGGAGTTAAGCCCGTGAACGTTTAAAGATAGCAACTTAGCCATACTGTGGGTGGAGAGATCGTGGGTTGTACTTAGCTGGAGTCAGGCGCGCTGCATCAGGTTCTGGGAGGGTGAGTGGGGAGACCGCCGAGGCGACAGCCACCAGGGTACATTGTCGGGTGCTGCCTGCACAGGGGAGGAGAGAGAGATATCTGAAAAGAAAGAAGAGGGTGAGAGCAAAAACAAAACATAAGGAGAACACATCAACATTCAACAGTGAGGGCCCAAGCGGCCCGGGGGCCCTCAGGTCCCAACAGTTCCTTAAGGACCTCCCGACCAGAAAGTCCAAGAACATAGGTCGGGGGGGCAAGGGGGTGGTGTGGAGAGACTCCACTGTGGGGGTTAGGGGAGAAGGAACTCTCAGGCTATAAGCCATGGGGGGGTCCGTGATCAGAAGGGCAGCCTCTTCGGTGTCTCATCCGAGACAGGCCCGATGTGTGGCATAGGGGTAAGGCTGGGGCAACCGGGGGTAAGGTGATGGAGTGGAATCAAAAGCAAAAACAAAAGCAAAACAGGAGGGCTTCATGCAGTGCTCAAGGCGACTCTTGTGGCCAGGGCTACCATCCTAGGTGTGCCCGTGCCTGGGGGAGTTGCGGGCAGGGTTTCGGCCAGTTTGGTCTCTTGGATCTCCTCCTCTGCCATTTCCATTCTGTCAGTTAAGTGTTTGAGGCCCGTTTGGAGAACTTGAATTTCAGCGCAGCAGGTCGCCCTAACGTCAACAAGCTGTTTAAAATCATCTTTCGTGGGCATGGCCTGCAAATAAGACTGCCATGGTGGGGGGGGGGGGGGGGTAGGGGGGTCCCCTGACATCATAAGTAGGCTGTAGTGGATCAGTGGGGGATAGATGGCGGGAGGGAGCTGATTCCCTGTGCTGTCTGGCCTCGAGGGGGGGTTGCTGGGTAAGTCCCATGGGTTGGACCAGGCCTCAGCCTGATCCACGAGTGGAGTGGGGGCCCTCCCGTGCCAGGGCGCACTGGTGCTGGCCATAGAGGCATATGAGGGGGGAGAACTCCCCAACTGATCCCCATTCCCCGGATTGATGGTTGGGTGGGTCTGTCCCTGAGCTGCGGGGGAGGTAGAGCCTGGCCTGGCCTCAGCAGAGGAGCTGCTGCGCTCTGGGAGTCCAATGGAGGCCTGGGAGCGTGAGGAGGCCTGCAGGACCGGGAAATCCTCCTCAAACATGGGTGAGGGAGAGATCTGCGGACCGCTGTGCTGTTCAGGGTCCGGGGCCGTGCGTAGCAGGAGGGGGAAGGCCCCCGTGCATGGGGTGTCCCGCTCCGGAGAGGTGAGGAGGGCCGCGGCCTGCGCCTCGTGATGCGCTGCGGGGGGGTGTGGGTGCTGAGGTTCACTCACCCACGGCTGTGAGCCATCCGGGCTCAGGAATGGAGCAGTGGTCCGCGCTCGGGTCGGGGATGGCTCCGGATGGTCAGGCAAGGGGGAGCGAGGAGGAGAAGTCTCTGTCCTACGGGTGGCTGCGTCCGGCGCCATCTTGTCTCCTCCGCCCGGCGGCATGTCGGGCGGTTTAAAGTAGTCCTTTAGTGTCGTAGCGGAGCCTGGCGGGGGTTGGGATGATCCCCTTGCTTTGCTGGATCTGGTGGTCCGCGAACCGCCCATGGATGGCGGCGTATACCCCCGTTTTTTTGCCTGTAAGCTGCGGGCTGGAGAGGAGCTCTCCGGGAATGCTTCCTTCCAGGCTGGCTTCCGGTCATCTGGCCCTATGAGATTAGGGCATGCAGCACAGACAAACATAAAAAAATGGGTGGAACTCCACTTTAAGGAAACTAAGAAAACTAACTAACTTAAACTTGGTGAGATAAACTAGGGGTCCTTATTCATCTAACTGCATGTTGCACCATGCTCAAACTTTCTTCTATTTAACAACAACTGATCCTTAAGGATTTGTTGTCTGTATATATAGCTTGGATTTGACTGCAGGGTTTTGTGTTGCAAATTGGTTTTTCAGCTCAACCTCCAGGATTATCTTGCCACTGCATCTGTGGAGGAGCATGGTCTTTGAACTGCCACTACACCCTCACTGTTAAAACGGAGTTCCAGCTTCTCTTGGCAATGTACAGAGGAGTGTGAGTTCTTCCAGTTTTATGATTTTGTTGACAGCAGTAACCCAATGGGCTGAGGTGTAATAGATGAGTAGCTGGGTTTTTGTCCAGGCTTACCCCTGTGAGGGTGAGTATTTCGTTAAAATTCCCTATCAAAAAAGGCTGCAAGTGTAAACAGGACCAGAAGATATGTAATAACTTGCCCTTTACTTGCTGACATCTCCAGCAGGTTGGAGAAGCAGTAGGCAATGTAAAACTGTAGGAACTCTTACCTGCCTTGTGTACTGATACATGTAACCTGTATGTGTTAAACCCTTTATTGACCATTTGTACATTTTCTTCTCAATAAACACCTTGTTGAATGTGGCGCTAAAAGGCGCTATGACGAGTCCAGTAAGGACAATATAGCCCCATTGTCATTACTGGACTCGTCATAGCGCCTTTTATTTACTACATATCGCGCTATGCCCTGTCCTCTTTTTTACACTGGCTCCACTTCGCCAATCTCCCTAATAACCCGTCTTCCTCTTTATCACCAGTACACTCTGCCTTATGTGCACATCACATTGCGTCTAGCCCCGCCCCCTTCCTGCGTCTGTACACACCCATTACCACCGCCCCCTCCCTCTATAAATTTAGCCTCCACTTTCCACTAAACTAGCTTGAAAAAGGAGCGCGACTGCCACACCACAGCAGCTCGAACGCTCAAGAAACGCATTGCATAATACAGCAACGTCACCAGTGCCATCCTGCTGCTGAAACATCCTTACTTCATCTGCCTGGCTCACTAGCTATCTTCGTCACCGCCGCCGGCTTCATCACCTTACAGCGGTGAAGGACAGCTCTACAGCGCAGTGCCCAGCAGTCGAAGGATCACAAGTGATGACCACTTAAAGAACATGTACAATGCCAATTTTTAACTTCTAAAATGTGAGTGGCCTGTACTCTTTTAATTATTAAATGGTTTTAACAACATCTGCAGTTAGAGGCGCCTCTTCCCTTGTCTTTTATGAAGTCTTCTCTTGATTGTTTACTTTGACACACATACACCTACCTCCTGGAGAGTGTTCTTGATCTGGCCAACTGTTGTGAAGTGTTTTCTTCACCAGGGAAAGAATTCTTCGGTCATCCACCACAGTTGTTTTCCATGGTCTTCTGGGTCTTTTGGTGTTGCTGAGCTCACCGTTTGCGTTCTTACTTTTTAAGGATGTTCCAAAAAGTTGATTTGGCCACACCTAATGTTTTTGCTATCTCTCTGATGGGTTTGTTTTGTTTTTTCAGCCTATTGATGGCATGCTTCACTGATAGTGACAGCTCTTTGGATCTCATATTAAGAGTTGACAGCAACAGATTCCAACATAAATAGCACACTTGAAATTAACTTTGGACTTTTTTATCTGCCTCTTTGTAAATGGGATAATGAGGGAATAACACACACCTGGCCATGGAACAGCTAAGCAGCCAATTGTCCAATTACTTTTGGTCCCTTAAAGGGGTTGTAAAGACAAAAATATTTTCCTCTTAAAGTCTGACAGTAGCTGATAAAGTAAAAAGTAATATTTTGCATTATAACTAGTTTGATACCTGTTGAAATCGAGCTGTTTTATTCACCTCCGTCACTCCTGAATAGTTATTCTCACTGACTTCCTGGTTAGCAGTGCGCATTCATTCTTGCTACATCACGGCCTAATGGGAACTACAGTTCCCATTAGGCTTAGCCTCCATGCCTGTGAGAGATAAGAGAGCATCTTCACGGAGGGCTATAGTCATAGGGAGGGGTTGAGCACATTCTGCTTTCCACCATGCAAAACGGCTCAGATGCTGGTGGAAAGCAAGAAGAGGAGAGACAGGAAATGGCATTTTCCAACCTGAATTACTGTATTTTGGAGGTCAAAAGGAAAAACGAGGTAAGTGATATTTAAATGCTCTAGCTTACAGCAATCAATTGATCTAATAAAAAACAAACCTTTAGTGTCTCTTTAAAAAGTGGGAGGCACATATACAAACTGTTGTAATTCCTACACCGTTCACCAGATTTGGATGTAAATACCCTCAAATTAAAGCAGAAAGTCTGCAGTTAATAGTTTTAATTTAAAATCCATTGTGGTGGTGTATAGAGCCAAAAAGTTTACAATTGTGCCGATGTCCCAAATTTTATGGACCTCACTGTATAAACTTAGGGATGTTACTTCAATATTGCAGTTCGTCAGTCCTTGGATGTTGGGGCAAGGTTTGTTTTCCTATTTAAGGCTTTTTATTTTATTTTCACCTGGTCTCCATGGCAGTAACACACTTTGTCTTAGGTTGACAAAGCTCAATTACTGTACTGCATTCGTGGAGGAGCAGCATGGTCTCTCTAGGCTGCTCATTTCTGTTTTGCAGTATGGAATACCACTCCCTCTCCATAACATAGGGAAACAATGTTATGTAGTTCCCAGAAGATAACTGGTGAGAGCTGATAACAGTGCTTTTCAGAGGAAATTAAACTGGCTACACATGGATCGGAATTCATCCGGTTCAGCAGGGATCAGCTGAGATTCAATTGGTGTACAGGTGGGTGGATTGTACCCACGTCGATCCATCCATCGGTCGAACGATTTTGATGTGATTTTGCTGCAAATCCTGTGTAAAGGTATATGGACCTTAACTTCAATCAAAGTCGGACCAAAGTAGTATAAGGACTACTTTTAAGTCGGTGCGACTTAGTCACACAGATATGAATGGTACTTATTGGAAATCATGGGTATCACTTGTCATGAGACTTTGCAGTTCCAAGTCGCAAGACAAGTCGCACAAGTGTGAAAGGGGTCTTACACCTCAGGGAAATGCAGGTCATGGTAAATACAAACCAGTGGGAAACATTTACACCAAGCAACCTGTATTGACATATAATCTACTACATTTTCTCATTTTTCTTTTTTTTCTTTTAATTCAGGGGATTAACACAGAGAAGCCATTTTTACAAGTTGACAAATATGTGTTTGCAGGGGAATATGAAGGTAAAATTCTAGTTGTATTTGTAGCCCATTTTTCTGTGGATTAGCAGGCTTTGTTGTAGTTTAATGTTAGTATTATACCTTGGGGTCAATTCACAAAGAGAAACGTTATTGGTTTTCTTCAGTTGTTAAATTAGCACTCCTTATTTAACGGTAGCAAACATTGTATTCACGAAAGCTATAATCGTTGTTCAACATAGTTGTTATGGTTTTCAACTGACTCTTTATCCAATCGTTATGCTAACTACTCAAGAGTTATTTTAACATCCCAAATCGTAATAATAACGTCTAAGATCGTTAAATAATGCTGGAGAGATGCATTCTGGGAGCAGAATGGGAGGAGAACAGCTGCATGTGGAAAATAGCAGATGCAGAGAGAGAGAGAGAGACACAAGCAAGACACACGTGGAGATTGAGCATGTGATGTGCAAAACTTATAGTGTGTGTTTTTCTAAAGCCATGTGTATTTCCTCATACAGAGAATAAATCATGGGAGATGATAATCGGAATTTAGCTATCACCTGGGTTTCAGAAAAGTCATCCAAAATAGTATGTGAACGGAATACACGTTTATAAATCTGAACAACATTCTAACGTGTTCTTCTTCGCCTCTGGATAATTTTAAGTTCAAATAGAGCATGGTTCCATCTTGCCCAACACTACTAAAAACTTCACTACAATACAAAAATCGCCAAAAGCTTCCTCTAACAACAAAATATCACCTGGGAAATGTCATAACGACACCCTGAGGGAGGTGTTAAATTAACGATCGATAACTGTCAAAAAAATCTTTGTGAATTGCACTTCTGTACATATTTAACGATTTGATTCTTTAAAATAACGATTTGACTCTTTAAAATAACGATTTGACTCTTTAAAATAACGATCGAAACGTTAAATAAGGATCCACACCTTAAAATATCGGTTCTGTCTAGTGAAACGTTATTTGATGATTTTTCAAAGCGTTGAATCGTTTAGTAAATTGAACTAGCTTCAATAACGTGCAAAATCGTTAAAATAACACCCGCAATCTAAAAATAAAGCTTTGTGAATTGACCCCCTTGTCTCCTTTTTTTTTTTAGATGCCTTGGGCACTTGTGTTATCTTTGAAGAAATTTTGGACAATGGTATGTTGAACCATAGTTTTATTTACATAGTTTATATGATGTGCATTGTGGTGAGGCAATATATTGCTTGCCTCTCTTTTATAACGTTCTGTGACAGTCTGGGTGAAAATGGTACACAGGGTGGTGGGATGGGACATATTTGCTGCCCAGAATACTGATTGGGGTGCTCCAGGGAAGCCTGTTGGGGGATTGAGTTCAGGCCTGTTTTAAGAGGCTGATTATAAGATTCTGCTTTTGGGCCCGGAGTTTGGACTGGAAGAGTTCAGGTGGGACTGCAACTTGGCCGTCCTGGTGCACAAATCCAACTGCCAGGATGCCTGACTCTAATAACTGGTGTGGAAGCTATGCTGTGAGTTTGAAAAACATGCCTGACGCTGACAGATGGTGGTTCTGCTATATGCTGTGCAAGAAGCATTTGGAGGGTTCACCTATTGGCCTCTTTTACTTGGCCACAAGTACCAGATTAAAGCCTTGTACACACAATCGGACTTCCATCAGATTTTTCTGTGGATTTTTTGTCCGAAGGTGCGTTGGCCGTGAACTTGTTCTGCATACACACGGCAGAACATTTTTAGCCAACATTCACCAAATCACGTGATCTTTTTTAGCTCTTTACCGCCACCCTTTGGGCAACTTCTGCTATTGTCTGAAGTTTAGCATTGGTTCTGAGCATGTGTGTTTGGAATTTGGACTTTAGTACATATGATCAGATAATCTTCCATCGGAAATTTGTTGCTGGAAAGTTTGAGAGCATTCACAGTAAACATTAAGATAAAAAAAAAAAAAACTTCTGCCTTTAGAACCATTTTAATTTGTTTGGCAGTTTCTGTACATTGAAAAATTGTGTCTATATGGTCTGCATGTTTTTTGTATTATGTTTGCATTCAAACTTGACTAGCTTTAGATGGCTAAGTGGGTGCTACGATGCACCTCAAGCTCGCCATACACTAGTAGAATTGCACATTTTTCTATTGTGGTATGTTTTTGATTTTCTAACAGTTAAGTCAACTTTAAGCTTGTTTGCAACTGCACCGACATCTCAAAGGAGCAGGATGGAATTTTTTCTGAACAAATTTGTGAATGTGGAAATCGTTTTGGATTTCTGCTCATTTTAAAACATGCGTATTACATGCAAATGAAATTTAAGATGCTTTCTTTCAAACCATCAGATGTTCTGAATTTTTCATACAAATGTTCCTTTAAAAAATCTACTTGTGTGAAGCCTGCTTTGCTTACTGAGGTGTCCTAAGACAAGAGAATGGAACATGGGTGGCAATTTTTGGTTTGTGAAAGCTCAAAAATACATATTCCCTTTACCCTTGTAGTTGGGATACCGCATTTTGTTCTTATCCTATGAAGTCATGCTTATAAATGACTCTCTCCTCTTTAGAAACACAAAACCTCCTCTCTGAGCTCACGTCTTTTAATAAGCAGGGCTGTAGTGAAAGTATCTGCCCTCCCAATTAACCCCCTTTCAGCCCTGTCATATCTATCTATCGTTCAGTTAAGTCCTTGCATAGAAGCTATGAAAAAACCTCCTAAGACCACGCACCCTGGACCACCAATAAATAAATAACAATACTAAATGAATATAAAGTGAATACAAAAATACTGTATATAGTATAAATTGAAAGCTGCTCGTAGTAAGACCCAAGGTCTAAAATTAAAAAGAAATGGCAAACTAAATTTTCACTCAAGTAAAGTGACTTTTCTTTAATAATGTGAATAAAGTGTCGTCTTCCACCGTAATGTGAGCAAACATCCTACTCACCACATGGACAATGACACCCATTGCAGATATAGTATCAGCCAACACGATTCCTATGTCAAAGAGAGAAAGGGCTCCTCATGGTGTAGCGTGTAACCATTTATTTCATAAAAATATATATATATACTTACTGTTAACATCAAGAGGCTCACAGGCAACATCAGGTACGCCGATCGCATTCCAGGAGACAAAAGGCGGAAGTGACGCGTCGCGCACTGGCGACCCGATGCGTTTCATTATCAATGTCTGACGTCATCAGGGGTCAGACCAGTCACTTGCTCCGCAGAATATATACAGTCACAATTAATTGGATATCCAATCCACTATCATCCTTAAAAATGGCTCATTAGCTTTTATTAAAATATAAAGTATTCTATACCAAACCAATACATAAATCAATGTATATTTACATATTAAGTTCAAAATTGAAAAGAAAAAGAATATTGGTAAATAAAATAACTCCATAAACACCCTCTAGTGGTGTCCAAATGGAATATACAAAATGGTCTAAAAGGCATCTCAACAAATTAAAAATAGGCGCCATCTTGTGGATAAATAAAGAATAGCTTATATTACTGATTTAAAAATATTTTTGTATACAGAACAAGATTGTAACACCATTACAATCAATAATTGGAGATATAACATTATCCATATTAATACCAGCAGGATCTAAAGTATTTAATAAAAAATCCATTCAGTCAAATTTTTTGACACTTTCTGTCTCATGTTACCACCCCCCCCCCCCCCAAATCAATGGGTTATGACCTTATCAATGCCACAAAAGGAAGCTAAACTGGCATCCTGATTGTGGTAAGTTCAAGAAATCGGGTATGGAACATGAGTGAAGTTGTTCTTTTGGTTGTTCTGCAGGCTTTACACCTTTTACCGTGATAAAAACTTGTAGTATCAAGAAAAGTCATTACCTGTGCATTAACGGGAGCGAACAGCCATTCCTGTCAGTCTCTTTAACCACTTGCTTACTGGGCACATAAACCCCCTTCGTGCCCAGGCGAAATTTCAGCTTCCGGCACCGCGTCGCTTTAACTGACATTTGCGCGGTCGTGCAATGTGGCTCCCAAACAAAATTGACGTCCTTTTTTCCCCACAAATAGAGCTTTATTTTGGTGGTATTTGATCGCCCGTGCGGTTTTCACTTGTTGCTATAATAAATATCCCATTTTTTTTTTTTTTACTATTTTTTTCTCAGTTAAGGCCGATACGTATTCTTCTACGTATTTTTGTAAAAAAAAAAAAAAAACTCAATAAGCGACTGCAAAAGTTATAGCGCCTACAAAATAGGGGACAGAATTATGATTTTTTTTTTACTAGTAATGGCGGCGATCTGCGATTTTTATTGGGACTGCAACATTACGGTGGACACATCAGACACTTTTGACACATTTTTGGGACCATTCACATTTATACAGCGACCAGTGCTATAAATATGCACTAATTACTGTATAAATGTGACTGGCATAGAAGGGGTTAACACTAGGGGGTGAAGAAGGGGTTAAATGTATTCCCTGGGTGTGTTCTAACTGTGTGGGGGGAGGGGACTGACTGGGGGAGGTGACCGATGCTGTGTCCCTATGTACAAGGGAAACGGCATCTGTCTCCTCTCCCTGACAGGACGTGGAGCTCTGTGTTTACACACAGAGCTCCACGTCCCTGCTCTGTCACCGCCGATCGCAGGTACCTGACGGACATTGCGGCCGCCGGGTACACGCATCAAATCTTCAGCGATGCAACGGCACTGTTTTCCCCGCTGCGCGCCACCCAGTGGCGCGCGCGGGAATTACAATAACATGACGTCCAAAGACGTCAACCCGGCACTTCAGGTCTGCGCTGTGGACGTCTTTTGTCCATAGCGCGGATCTCAAGTGGTTAAAGAATGGCTACATTCCTACGGCTAGCTGTCATCACCCTTGGGGCAATTTCTAAGGAACAACTTATGCCCATTCGGCACAATTGTGCTAATATAGAAGACTGTGTCCAACAGTCGGAACATGTGGTGAGTAGATTCGGGGAGAAGGCTCCTGTTCAAGCACAGGTAATGAATATGGACCGGTGGGGTTTGTTGGAGACAAACCAAAAAAAGTCCTACGATGAAAACAATTTAGTGTTTTTGATGGATTTTAATAAAGATTATAAAGCCTTAGAACATATTGCCAGAAGGTACTGGCCTATCCTGTTGAGGGATAAAACCATAGCCAGTATCCTTCCAAAACAACACACATTCATGTATCGTAGGGCACCTATTTTAGGAAATATAAATTTTACCTAATATTTATAACCCCCCCCCCCCCCCCCCCCCCCTGGATACTACAGGCTTTTATCGCTGTAAAAGGTGTAAAGCAGGGATCCTCAAACTACGGCCCTCCAGCTGTTGCCGAACTACACATCCCATGAGGCATTGTAACGCACTGACATTCAAAGACCTGACTAGGCATGATGGGAATTGTAGTTCCTGAACAACTGGAGGGCCGTAGTTTGAAGACCCATGGTGTAAAGCCTGTAGAACAACCAAAAGAACAAATAAAAAGATAAACGTTCAAATCCTTTAGCACTGGAAAACTATTTAAAATAAATACATCTATCCCCTGTGACTCCCATATTAAATACCTGATTTCTTGTCCGTGTGGGCTCCAATATGTGGGGCGAACGACCAGAAAATTGGAAATATGAATAAACGACCATTTCAATAATATTAAAAAGGGATTCCCCAAACAGTTTGTCTAACCACTTTAGAACTCGCCACAATCGGGATCCCAGTTTAGCTTCCTTTTGTGGTATCGATAGGGTCATACATACCACATTGGCGGGGAGGGGGGGGGGGGGGGTTAATATGAGACAAAAAGTGTCAGAAAATTAGACTGAATGGATTTTCTAAATGAAATACTTTACATCCTGCTGGTATTAATATGGATATTGATTTGAATTGTTATATCTCCAATTATTGATTGTAATAGTGTTCCAATCTTGTTCTGTATACAAAAATATTTTTTTTTTTTTTTTAACAGTAATAATAAGCTATTGGTATTCTTTTACTTATCCACAAGATGGTGCCCCTAAAGGGTGGTCATGGAGTTATTAGTAAATAAATATTTTTTTTCTTTTCAATTTTGAATTTAATATGTTCAATATACATTTATTTTGATTAATGTTTTAGTTTGCTATATAATACTTTGAGCCATTTGTTAGAATGGTGGTGGGTTGGATATCCAATTAATTGTGACTGTATATATTCTGCAGTGCAAGTGGCTGGTTCGATCACATGACCCCTGATTATATCAGATGACGTTGACGAAATGCATCAGATCGCCAGTACGTGACATGTCAATTTCAACTTTTGTCTCCTGGAACACAGACGGAACGCGATCAGTGTACCTGCTGTTGCCTGCGAGCTGCTTGATGTTTACTGAAATGTGTGTGTGTGTGTGTGTGTGTACAGTGGGGATTGAAAGTTTGGGCACCCCAGGTAAAAATTTGTATTATTGTGCATAACGAAGCCAAGGAAAGATGGAAAAATCTCCAAAAGGCATCAAATTACAGATTAGACATTCTTATATGTCAAAAAAATTATATTTTATTTTTATCATTTACACTTTCAAAATTACAGAAAACAAAAAAATGGCGTCTGCAAAAGTTTGGGCAACCTGCAGAATTAATATCTTGTACTGCCCCCTTTGGCAAGTATCACAGCTTGTAAACGCTTTTTGTAGCCAGCCAAGAGTCTTTGAATTCTTGTTTGAGGTATCTTTGCCCATTCGTCCTTACAAAAGTCTTCCAGTTCTTTGGGATTTCTGGGCTGTCTGTCACGCACTGCTCTTTTAAGGTCTATCCATAGATTTTCAATTATGTTGAGGTCAGGAGATTGTGAAGGCCATAGCAAAGCCTTCAGTTTACGCCTCTTGATGTAATCCCCCGTGGATTTTGAGGTGTGTTTAGGATCATTATCCATTTGTAAAAGCCATCCTTTGCTGCACAGTGGTCCAGTGAGTAGCACTTTCGCCTAGCAGCAAAATGGTTGCTGGTTCGAATCCCGACCACGACACCATCTGCCTGGAGTTTGCATGTTCTCCCTGTGTCTGCGTGGGTTTCCTCGGGGTACTCCGGTTTCCTCCCACACTCCAAAGACATGCTGGTAGGTAAATTGGATCGTCCAAAAAAAAAAAATTGACCCAGTATATATGTATATATGTGTGTATGACTGTGTGTCCTTAGTGTGTCAAGATCCTATGGGGTAAAAATGACCGCACCAGCCAAGCAGACACTGGCTGGAAAAAGCGCCCAGAGGCGATTCAGTTCGCATGCGTTGCGCTATACAAGTCATTCATTCATTCATTCATCCTCTCTTAAAGGGGTGTTCCACCCAAAAAAATGACCTTTTCTCATCCCACTCCTCACCCCCATACATGCCACATTTGGCATGTAATTTTTTTGGGGGGGGAGTGGGGGCTTCAGTAGGAGTGGGACTTCCTGTCCCACTTCCTGCTTCCGCCGAGGGGCTGGTTAGGCGATTAAGCTTAATCGCCTACACCAGCCCCCTCCCTGTAGGCGATCACATGGGACACTGACAGGTCCCATGCGATCGCCTCTCCAGTACGGCTCGCGCATGCGCAGTGGGTGCCCGGCCGTGAAGCCGAAGGCTGTCACGGCTGGGTGCCCACAGTCAGGATGGAGACGCCGGCCGGGGAGGGGGGCAGAGGAGCGGAGCCCCGGTCGGCGCGTCGCTGGAACGTAGGAGCAGGTAAGTGAGTGTTTATTAAAAGCCAGCAGCTACACTTTTTGTAGCTGCTGACTTTTAATAAACACAACTTAGGGCTGGAACACCCCTTTAACTTCAGCTTTTTCACAGATGGCATCAAGTTACCATCCAAAATTTGCTGACATTTTATTGAATCCATTTTTCCTTCTACTCGTGAAATGTTCCCTGTGCCATTGGCTGCAATACAACCCCAAAGCATGATTGATCCACCCCCATGCCTAACAGTTGGACAGAGGTTCTTTTAACCCCCCTGCCGGTATCCCCGAGCGTGACTCGGGGTGGATTTTTTATGTAAAAATCGATATCCCCGAGTCGCGCTCAGGGTGAATATGCAGAGCCTGCAGCGTGCTGGCTTACCTTGTATCCAGGCAGGGTATACTGTACTTACCTTGTCCCTGGATCCAGCGATGCATCCCCGCTGTGTGAGCGAGTGGCGTCCTCCATTCGACTCACACAGTGCCCGCGCGCCGCCGATCTCCGTTCCCTGCGACGTAACGGCGCACGGGGGCGGAGACCGGCGGCAAATTCAAAAAAGTAAACAAACACATTACATACAGAATACTGTAATCTTATAGATTACAGTACTGTATGTAAAAAGTACACCCCCCCCCCCCCCCCTGTCCCTAGTGGTCTGCCCAGTGCCCTGCATGTTCTTTTACATAATAAAAACATTTTTCTTTCTCGTACATCACGGGACACAGAGCGGCATATTCATTACTATATGGGTTATATGGAGTACCTTCAGGTGTGGACACTGGCAATCTCAAACAGGAAGTCCCCTCCCTATATAACCCCCTCCCCTAGAGGGAGTCCCTCAGTTTTTTCGCCAGTGTCTTAGGTGTTGGTCACGGAATAGCTTTGCTCCACATCCTTGGGATTAAGGGCGGGCTAACCGGATCTGTCCAAGGAGCCTCAGTGCCAAAGTGGACAGTACCCGGGCCCCAAACCGTGGGGTTTTGCCTATAATGCTCCTCTTTGGAGGGCTGGACCCTGGGCCCAGGACTTGGAGTTTGTAAAAACCATAAGTGCCTGTTTGCCAGGGTGCTATATAGGTCCAGGACAGTGGGTACCTTCATAGGACCCCAGGGCCTGAAGGTCTACTACGCTACCCACGGAGATGGAGAAGATTGGATCGTTTTGCTGGACAAACATCCTGCAGCATGGAGCAGGTAAGGGGGAGCCTGCGGGACTTGGTTCGACAGCAGGCTCTCCGGGGTAACCTAAAGGGGGGATAGCCTAAGTATGCTCTGCATTGGCAACCTTGTTCACTATGTCTGAGAAAGACAGGATGACCCCTTTTTCCCCCCATCACTAGGTTCCCCTGTCTAAGAATGTGTTGCTAGCTAACCTGCTGCTTTCTTCCTAGGACTAGTAAGGATCCCTATGGGGCCTTTTGGAGAGTCCTACCTGGCCGGGGGTTTGAATCTGCCGCCTGATACTGCAGTCCTGGGTCTCCAGCAGCGCGGCTCCTCCATGTTCCTCCTGTTCCGGCATACACGCGCGCGTGCGCGTCTTATAGACGTTTTTTCGCGCCGTTCAGAGAGGAGGGCGGGGGGGGGCGTGCCTGCGGCGTCATACAGGGGCGCGCCTTGTGCTGTTATAGATCAGCAGGCATTGTCAGTGCTCAGTCTGAGGCTGATTTCAGAAGGAGAGGACGCAGAGAGGCAGAACAGTGACTCCCGGTGGCGGAAGAGGGGTAGTACATGCTGGACTTTGTTCCAATGCCTTTTTTGTTAAGCCAAAAAATTCCCCTTTCTTTCTCGTACATCACGGGACACAGAGCGGCATATTCATTACTATGTGGGTTATATGGAGTACCTTCAGGTGTGGACACTGGCAATCTCAAACAGGAAGTCCCCTCCCTATATAACCCCCTCCCCTAGAGGGAGTCCCTCAGTTTTTTCGCCAGTGTCTTAGGTGTTGGTCACGGAATAGCTTTGCTCCACATCCTTGGGATTAAGGGCGGGCTAACCGGATCTGTCCAAGGAGCCTCAGTGCCAAAGTGGACAGTACCCGGGCCCCAAACCGTGGGGTTTTGCCTATAATGCTCCTCTTTGGAGGGCTGGACCCTGGGCCCAGGACTTGGAGTTTGTAAAAACCATAAGTTCCTGTTTGCCAGGGTGCTATATAGGTCCAGGACAGTGGGTACCTTCATAGGACCCCAGGGCCTGAAGGTCTACTACGCTACCCACGGAGATGGGAGAAGATTGGATCAGTTTGCTGGACAAACATCCTGCAGCATGGAGCAGGTAAGGGGGAGCCTGCGGGACTTGGTTCGACAGCAGGCTCTCCGGGGTAACCTAAAAGGGGGGATAGCCTAAGTATGCTCTGCATGGGCAACCTTGCTCACTATGTCTGAGAGAGACAGGATGACACCTTTTCTCCCCCATCACTAGGTTCCCCTGTCTAAGAATGTGTTGCTAGCTAACCTGCTGCTTTCTTCCTAGGACTAGTAAGGATCCCTAGGGGCCTTTTGGAGAGTCCTACCTGGCCGGGGGTTTGAATCTGCCGCCTGTTTCTGCAGTCCTGGATCTCCAGCAGCGCGGCTCCTCCATGTTCCTCCTGTTTCCGGCATACGCGCGCGCGCGCGCACGTCTTATAGACGTTTTTCGCGCCGTTCACACAGGAGGGCGGGGGGGGCGTGCCTGCGGCGTCATACAGGGGCGCGCCTTGTGCTGTTATAGATCAGCAGGCATTGTCAGTGCTCAGTCTGAGGCTGATTTCAGAAGGAGAGGACGCAGAGCGGCAGAACAGTGACTCCCGGTGGCGGAAGAGGGGTAGTACATGCTGGACTTTGTTCCAATGCCTTTTTTTGTTAAGCCAAGAAATTCCCCTTTTTGCAGCAGGTTGGAGGCTGGCAAACTAAGTTTGGGGTCACTGTATGTTTTAAAAAAGAAAATATATATAATATATATTTAAAAAAGAGAAAAACATACGGGATCCCATCAGTTTTTGGGCATTAGTGATCTATTGTCCCCTAAGCTCTGGTTTTGTACTCCTGCCCACTACAGTCTGTTGTGTGGGCGGAGTCCCTCGATTTTGTATTATGGCTTCCAAAGGTTCGGGGTCAAAGGGTACAAAAAAGACCAAAAAACAAAGGGGTTCCCCTTCTGATTCTGATGATATGCCGATACTTTCCCCGCAACTTATTAACATAAAGAGCGCCTTGGAAGAGCCATTAGGGGGATCTGGTGCGGAGGCTGGCCCAGATCAGCCCAGCCCTGTGTTTATCACAGAGGAGATGCTAGCCGTATCCCTAGGGGGGCTAGAAGAGAGAATAACAGCATTGATCGCTAGAGCTATTCCTGGTAAGAAACGGGTTAGATCCCCATCACCAAGAGGTGTATCCTCAGATGCTGAGATTCTCTCTCCGGAGGAATTGGAATCACAGGAGGATCAACTAGACCTGAACCAAGAGGGTTCAGGGTTTGAGGGATCTGCCTCTGAGGAACCATTTTCAGACTCCCAGACAGAAAGACTGTGGGTACAGTCTTTGACGGACATGGTCCGCTCGGCATTTAGTTTACCATTGCCAGAGCCTCAGGTTCCTCCGGTATCCTCTCTGGGCTCTTTGAAAGCTCCGTTAAGCAACGCAGTTTTTCCGGTCCATCCTCTCTTGGAGGAATTGATCTTTCGGGATTGGGTACGGCCGGACAGGATTTTTCTGCCACCGAAAAGATTTGCGGTCATTTACCCCATGGAGGAAAGATTCTCCAAGAGGTGGAGGCTCCCAGTAGTGGATGCAGCCATCTCATGTGTGAATAAATCACTAACTTGCCCGGTGGAAAACATACATATGTTTAAAGATCCGGTTGATAAAAGGTTAGAGACACTTTTAAAAGCATCCTTTGCTACGGCAGGAGCAGTGGTACAGCCAGCTGTGGCTGCGATTGGTGTTTGTCAGGCGTTAAAAGACCAGACAAAAGAAATGTTAAAGGACATGCCTACCCAACAAGCAGAAGAGTTTTCTGACATTCCCAGAGCTCTGTGTTTTGCTGTAGATGCTATAAAAGATTCCATCCAGCAGGCCTCTCGTTTATCACTGTTTTTGGTGCACATGAGAAGGCTCTTATGGTTGAAGAACTGGGCGGCGGAGCCCCCATGTAAAAAGCTTCTGGCAGGGTTTCCCTTCCATGGAGGACGACTCTTCGGAGAGGATCTGGATAAATATATTCAGACTATTTCAAATGGCAAGAGTACCCTTTTACCGGTCAAAAAGACATTCCGGGGTCCTACATTTAAAAGGCAGCTCTTTTCTGTCTCGGGGCCCTCAAATTCCTGGCAGTATCGACGGCCGCCTGCACGATCCAACGTTAACAGTAGATCGCAGGGACAGGCCCCTGGGGGTAAGAGGCCATGGTATCGCAAGCCGACAAAGACAGCCCCTAAGTCTGCCTTATGAAGGGGCGCCCCCACTCTCGCGGGTGGGGGGAAGGCTTCGTTTCTTCTCAGAAGTTTGGGAAGCCAAGATCCCCGACAAATGGGTCCGGGCATCTGTAACCACAGGTTACAGACTGGAGTTTCTAAGGTATCCTCCGCCTCATTTTCAAGAATCAAGGCTACCAAGGGATCCAGCAAGGAAGGCCTCAATGCTGGCAGCTTTGGATCACCTGCTTTGCCAGGACGTAATAATAGAGGTGCCATCCCAAGAGCAAGGGCTAGGTTTCTATTCCAATCTCTTTGTCATACCAAAGCCCAACGGCGATGTCAGGCCAATCTTGGACCTAAAGAGGTTAAACGGTTACCTAAGGGTTCGATCCATCCGGTCAGCAGCCGCCGCGCTTCAGAGGGACGATTTTCTGGCCTCCATAGACATAAAGGATGCTTACCTTCATGTACCAATCTTTCAGTCGCATCAAAGATTTTTACGCTTCGCGGTGGGGCAGCGACACTTCCAATTCAGGGAGCTCCCCTTCGGGCTGGCCACGGCCCCCCGGGTATTCACGAAGATCCTAGCCCCAGTTCTGGCCAATTTAAGGATCCAAGGGGTCACAGTCCTAGCATACTTGGACGACCTTTTAATCATAGATCACTCACGGCCAGGTCTGCAACAGGCAGTAAAACCTCACGGTTCGGTACCTCGAAGGATCCGGCTGGGTCCTAAACCGGGGAAAGTCAGCGTTCCAGCCTACAAAGCAGTTGGAATACCTCGGCATGAGGTTAGACACAGAACAGCAAAGGGTGTTCCTGCCCCTTGTAAAGATCGAGGCTATCAAGGGGTTGGTTCAGTTGGTTCTAAACAAGAAAGAACCAACTATTCGCCTGTGTATGCGAGTACTAGGCAAGCTAGTGGCCACGTTCGAGGCAGTACCATACGCTCAGATCCACACTCGCGTCCTACAGGCAGCCATTCTAGCAGCCTGGGGCAAGAGGGCACATGCCTTAGAGTCCCCTTTGACGCTATCATCAAGGGTCCGACAAAGCCTGGCCTGGTGGTTGAACCCCCAGAATCTTCTAAAGGGAAAATCCTTCAGCCCGGTTGTCTGGAAGGTAGTTACCACAGACGCCAGCCTGGCAGGCTGGGGGGCGGTTTTGGAGGGGTTCTCTCGCCAGGGAACTTGGGGGAAAACAGAGAGGCAGCTCCCCATCAATATCTTGGAGATCAGAGCTGCTCGCCTAGCCCTTCTGGCATGGACCTCCAGATTAAAGGGGTTCCCGGTGAGAATCCAGTCAGACAATGCCACGGCGGTGGCATACATAAACCACCAAGGGGGAACCAGGAGTCAGGCCGCTCAGAGGGAGGTGAGCTTGATTTTTCAGTGGGCAGAGGTTCATGTACCCTGCATTTCGGCGATATTCATTCCCGGAGTAGACAACCTGCAGGCAGACTTCTTAAGTCGGCAGAGTCTGTTGCCAGGGGAGGGGTCTCTGCATCCCCAGGTCTTTCAGACAATCTGCCAGAGGTGGGGAATGCCGGACGTAGATATAATGGCATCCAGGTTCAACAAGAAACCAGACAGGTTCGTGTCTCGAGCGAGGGATCCTATGGCCTGCGGAACCGATGCGTTGGTTTGCCCTTGGCATCAATTTAAACTTCTATATGCATTCCCTCCGCTACAGTTACTCCCTCGCCTGTTGCGCAGGATCAGAGTGGAGCACAAGCCAGTCATTCTAGTAGCTCCGGCTTGGCCCCGGAGGACTTGGTACTCACTAGTCCTGAAGATGGCAGTGGGAGACCCTTGGACTCTTCCTCTACAACCAGACCTACTCTCACAAGGCCCGATCCTCCACCCTACATTACAGCGTCTAAATTTGACGGCCTGGAGGCTGAATCCCTGATTCTCAGGGGTAGAGGTCTGTCTAGGCAGGTAATTCCTACCCTGATTAGGGCTAGAAAGCCGGTCTCCAGGGTGATTTATTACAGGGTGTGGAGGAACTACGTAGGCTGGTGTGAATCCAAAAGATGGAATTCCCGTAAATATACTATTGATAGGGTGTTAAGTTTTCTCCAGCTAGGAGTGGATAAAGGCCTGGCACTAAGCACAATCAAGGGACAGATCTCAGCTCTGTCAGTGTGGTTTCAGAGGCCGCTGGCCACCCACTCGCTGGTAAAGACCTTCTTACAGGGGGTCTTGCGTATTAATCCTCCTGTCAAGTCACCACTTTGTCCATGGGACTTAAATCTTGTTCTGTCATCTCTACAGAAACAACCCCTTGAGCCGTTGGCTGAGGTACCTTGGTTTTACTGACTAGAAAGTCGGTATTTCTGATCACCATAGTTTTGGCCAGGAGAGTATCGGAATTGGCAGCCTTATCTTGTAAGGAACCATATCTCATTTTGCATAAGGATAGGGCGGGGTTCCGTCCTCATCCTTCCTTTCTACCAAAGGTTATATCCAGTTTCCACCTGAACCAGGATGTGGTACTTCCATCCTTCTTCCAAAACCCACCTCTAGAAAGGAGGGGTTGCTGCATACGTTGGATATTGTCAGGGCCGTAAGGGCCTATCTTAAAGCTACAGAGAAGGTTCGGAAAACAGATGTGGTGTTCGTTTTACCGGAAGGGCCCAAGATGGGTCAGGCAGCCGCTTGATCCACCATCACAAGATGGATTAAACAATTAATTGTTCGGGCCTACGGTTTGAAGAGGTGCCTCCTCCTTTGTCGGTAAAGGCCCATTCTACCAGGGCCATGAGCACCTCCTGGGCAGCACATCATCAGATCTCTATGGCTCGAATATGCAAGGCAGCAACATGGTCATCAGTCCACACGTTTACAAAATGTTATCAATTGGACGTAAGAAGGAATGCGGATACAGCCTTTGGGCAGTCAGTACTACAGGCCGCGATTCAAGCTCCTCAGGATCTGAGGGGGCTCCCTTGATTTGATTTGAGATTTACATTTCTCGTTTAAGTTGGATTTACTAGTATTTGAGTATACCTCTAAAATTAAATCCTTCTTTGGAAGATGTCTCCCTCCCCTCATTAAAGCATTGCTTTCGGACATCCCATATAGTAATGAATATGCCGCTCTGTGTCCCGTGATGTACGAGAAAGAAAAAGGGATTTTTAAATACAGCTTACCTGTAAAATCCTTTTCTTGGAGTACATCACGGGACACAGAGCTCCCACCCCTCTTTTGGGGAAACATTTTGGGAGGCATACTGCTTGCTACAAAACTGAGGGACTCCCTCTAGGGGAGGGGGTTATATAGGGAGGGGACTTCCTGTTTGAGATTGCCAGTGTCCACACCTGAAGGTACTCCATATAACCCATATAGTAATGAATATGCCGCTCTGTGTCCCGTGATGTACTCCAAGAAAAGGATTTTACAGGTAAGCTGTATTTAAAAATCCCTTTTTTTTGTGCCTGCAAACTGTAGATTGTCCATAGCAACCAAAAGTGTCCCTTTATGTCAAAAATGGTTTTAAAGCAGCTAGAAAACAGCGATAATAAATTATAATCACTTGCAGAATTGAGCGATAGCGATTTGTGGGGAAATTCGTCATCAAAAAGTAATGACAGCGACAATTCTGCAACTGAGCAAATTTCAGTGATTTTGATTTGATTACATTAGTGAATAATTTTTATTATAATTACATTATTATTTGTTATAATTATTTATAGTTATTTATTATATTATAATTTTATGATTTTGTGTTTCAAACTTTATCATACCCGGGATGTCTACTAGACTCTGGTTTGGACAAATTTAAGTGAGTTATTCCTAAAAATTGCAGACCTACAGTATAAAACGCAGAATTTCCATGCAAAATAATTGTACCGCTTTTGGTACGTAATTCCAGACAGAATCATACCGCCAGGGAGGTTAATTAAATTCTGTGCCCTTTCTTCTCCAAACGTACCATTGCTCATTCCGGCCAAAAAGTTCTATTTTAACCTCATCGGTTCACAGAACTTGTTTCCAAAATGCATCAGGCTTGTCTATATGTTCATTTGCAAAGTTCAAACACTGATTTTTGTGGTGAGGACGTAGAAGAGATTTTCTTCTGATGACTCTTCCATGAAGTATATATTTGTACAAGTATCTCTTTATAGTGGAATAGTGTACCACAACTCCAGTGTCTGCCAGATCTTTCTGGAGGGATCGTGCAGTCAAACGTGGGTTTTGATTTGCTTTTCTCACAATCCTGCGAGCTGTTCTGTCTGATATTTTTCTTGGTCTTCCAGATCTTTAACTTCCACTGTTCCTGATGACTGCCATTTCTTAATTACATTCCGAACAGAGGATATTGACATCTGAAAACGCTTTGCTATCTTCTTATAGCCTTCTCCAGCTTTGTGAGCATCCAACTATTTTCAGTTTCAGTTTTCTAGACAACTGCTTAGACGAACCCATGGTGCTGATTGTTGGGGCAAGGTCAGATGAGTCTGGGCATTTAAAACCTTAAGGATTTACATCACCTGGTCTTCATAGACGATGATTGAGAACAATCCATGACACTGGCAGGTCTCAGCTTTGCAAAGGGGGCAGTGCATGCTATAAATTCTGCAGGGTGCCCAAACTTATGCAGACACCATTTTTTTTGTTTTCTGTAATTTTGAAAGTGTAAATGACGGAAATCTAACTTTTTTTTGACATATTATAAGAATGTCTAATCTGTAATTTGATGTTTTTTGGAGATTTTTCCATCTTTCCTTGGCTTCGTTATGCACATTAATACAAATTTTTACCTGGGGTGCCCAAACTTTCGATCCCCACTGTGTGTGTGTGTGTGTGTGTGTGTGTGTGAATATATATATATATATATATATATATATATATATATATATCTATATCTCTATATATATCAAAATTTCAAGTCCTGAGCTACTAGCCAGGCCTTAAGAGTTACTCGCCACCAGTTACCCCTACCCTGTCCCGCCCCTAAACTCAAATTAAATTACAATGTAATTATAACCCACAGCATTGGTGTCAGTGGACGCTATAATACCTCACAAACAGGTATCAGAGGCTGCGGTAATAACCCCCAGCATTGTTGTCAGTGGATGCATTAAATAAAAAACAGCACTGGTACGAGACGCCATAATAACCCCCAACGCAGGTATCGGAGGACGCATAAATAACCCCTAGCATTGATGTCAGTGGACATCATAATAACCCCCACCACACAGGGCACAGAAAAAAAAATTTGCGGACAGTACTTGCATCTCCCCCAATTTAACCATCTACTGCCCACCTCTGTGCCCCCATTCAAACCTCACCTCTGCAAACCTTGTCCACAGGTGACCTATGCCCCCCTTCTACAGCTCACCTCTTCTTCCCTTCTGTCCACAGCTCACCACTTCTCTCTCCCATTCGCTACTTTCTCTGTCCACAACACACCTCTTCTTTCCCCTGTCCCTCTTCAATTCTGCACCCCTGTCCACATGTCATCTTAGCATCCCCCACAACTCACCTTTGTACCACATGTCAACAACTCAATTCTGCAGCCCCCACATCTACAGCTTACACTCCCAATCCACAATTACAGCTTGTCTCTATCGCCCTTTCACATTTCACTACTGCACCCCATCTACAGATTACCCCAATCCACAGCTTTCATCTCTTCAACTTTCACCTCTTCATCCCTTGTCACCTTCAAACAACCTGCCAGCCCCCCCTTACAAGCTCTTGCCATTGTATCACCTGCCCCCCCCCCCCAACACTACAAGCTATCACTTTGCACAACCTCTTTCCAGCTTTAACAACTTCACCCCCCCTTTTCACAAATTCACCCCCACTGGCACTGCGGTCCACAGCTGTCAGCTCCCCCTTCCCTACATAATTTTTGGTGCACTGCACTCACCTCCTCTCCGGGAACAGCGGGGGAAAGGGCTGGGTGGAAGCCGCAGGGCTGCGCAGGATGGGAGCAGCGGGGCTGTGCAGAACGGGAGCCGCAGGGCAGGACGGAAGCCGCGGGGCTGTGCAGAACAAAAGCTGCATAGCAGGGCGGGAGCCGTGGGGCTGTGCAGGACAAGAGCTGCATAGCAGGACGGGAGCTGCGGGCCTTGCAGGACGGGACTGGTGCCACCACTCCCGAAGCTCGAGAAAAAGTGAAAGAAGTTTATTATAGCTGCAGCCAGCGGGTGGCGTGGCGCGGTGCTGGTGAAAGTGAAAGTGGACGGGGCTTCTTAATGCTTCTGTGTTGCAGCCAGGCGATGCGCAGGTTAGTGGTCACTCATGCTCTCAGCGCCCCCTCTCCTCTCGCCCTCAGCAAATTTTTCACTCGCTAACTGCAAATGCAAATTTTGAGGGATATATATATATATATATATATATATATATATATATATACAAAAAGGAATAATTAAAATATAATATATTATTACTTTTTGTTTTATTATTAATACACGCTACACCATGAGGAGAGCTCTCTTTTTCTCTCTAACATATGAATCTTAATCTTTTTGGCTGATTCTACCATTGGGCCATCTCTTCCATTGGAGGATTCATCTTTGTGTCACTCTGGCTCAATCTGACTACCTGTAATGTCATGTCCATGTGGTGAGTAGGATGTTTGCTTACACTCCTGTGGAAAGACTGCATTTTGTTCACATTATTAAAGAACATTCACTTGAGTGAAAAATATTGGTGGCAGTTTACGGACTTGAATATTGATTAATTTATAATATTCATTATTTATGTGGAAGTGCAGCATGGAAATTTAGTTTGCTATTTCGTGCATAGAAGCTACCTGTCTGTTTCTAGAGCCTGAAACTCCATAGTGCATAGGCTTTCTGACATTTAAAGTGGATGTAAACCCCAAAATTTGTACCCAGTCTTGCCACACAGAGTTAATCCAGCGCTGAGTAATCCTCTTGTAATGTTCAGTGCAAATTAACAGAATTCCAGATAAAAACCTGCCAAATTATAAAGTCTGTTTCTCTGTTTTTGCTTTCAGTAACAGGTTATTTACAAATCTAGCTTGGACATGTTTTTAATAACATGAGGTGATCCAAAGTTCATTGTATATTACCAGGATGTGTTATGTGGGGGAGGGGTGGATTTCTCACTTTTTATACCTCATGTTATGATAAACATAACATTACATAAGATAAACAAGTCCAAGCTATATTTGTAAATAACATGTCACTCAAAGCAAGAAGAGAGAAAACTGACTTTTTATTTAGGCAGGTTTTTATCTGGAATTCTGTTCATTTTACTGAGCATTAAGAGGATTAATCAGCGCTGGATTAACTCTGTGTGGCAAGACTGGGCACAGATGATAGGAAATCTTATACTCTACATTGTGACATCAAAAAAAAAAAATTTGGGGGGGGGTTTACATCCACTTTAACTTCAGCACTGAGTGTATCTAATTTTGTCTGAGAGGTGATATATAATATTTACCTGTTTTTCTTACACAGGAGATGCAGATAATTCAAAACCAAAGCTGAAGTACAAATGCCACACTGTAAAGAAGCTAAATATGACCAGGACTTTTTTAACTGAAAAAAAAGAAGGTGATGATGGAGGTCAGTATGTATTTGTATTCATTTAGAAATATGGCATTCATAAATTGTATTGCAGTTTAGTATATTATGGATTCATAGATCTTGTTCATGAATCATGTTTGTTGTAGGAGGAAAAATAGAATGGTTCCAGATTAAAGAAGAGAGCAATACTAGCTGGCCTCAGATGATATGCAGCTTTGCTCAGGAAAATGAGGAAGCAGATGACTCTGCAAGTGAGGAGGAGGACCATGAGCAGTTAAATGTATCAACTGAGGATGTTGAACAGGCAGAGCAGAGTCTTGGTCCAAGTGATAAACCGCACTCTCATTCTAAGGGGAAGGGGAATTCTAATGTGGAGGGGAAGGAACAGTCAGATCCTGAGAGAGAGGTACTCAAAGAGGAGCAGAATATGGACACTGACAAAGTAGATGGTGCTACAGACAAACCATCATGTACAACAGAGCAAGCTAAGACATCCGTCTGAGGATTCTGTATGTGCTCAACAAGAAGATAAAATATGCCCTGAGCTACTTTATTTTTTCCCATACCCCTGATTCTGATGGCCTGTCAGACAAATTTTATGTATGTTCTTTCAAAGACAATGTTAAAAAGAGTGCTTGAGATTACTTGCAACTAAATATTAGAATGTATGTTTCTTATACTAATTGTATTCTGTAGGATCCAGAATAATAATTTAAGGGGTTGTAAAGGTTCGTTTTTTTTATCTTCTAAATAGGTTCATTTAAGCTAGTGCATTGTTGGGTTCCACTTACCTTTTCCTTCCATTTCCCGTCTAAATGTTTTTTTTTCTTTGTCTGAATTTCTCACTTCCTGTTCCTCCTCAGTAAGCTGTTCTGGCTGACTAACACCCATGGATGATGGTGGAAAGCTTACGGAGGAAAAACAGGAAGTGAGAAATTCAGACAGCAAAAAAACATTTAGAAGGGAAATCAAAGGAAAAGGTAAGTGAACCAACAATGCACTAGCTTCAAGGAACCTATTTAGAAAATAAATTAACCTTTACAATCCCTTTAATTTATAGATTTATTATTCCTTCTGTGTATGGTAAATTCACCCAAGCCTATCATTTAATATTTGCGAGGAAGATGAATAGCACTGGAACCTCTCTGCTGAAGAAAGATATCCCTGCATAAAGACAGGGAAGAGTGGGCATTCCAAATCCCTGGATCGCTACACCCGCTACGTGGCAACTGACAGCTCATCACTCATGAAGGAAAAGTACAGTGGGGACCAAGGGAGTTGGGAAAGCTGTAGGGTGTTTGATAATTTTATTTAATTTTTCTGAAAAGATGAGCTTACATTTGAACATTTTATATAGCTAGCTTTCTTTGGCCTTAATCTGTGTAGATTAACCAATTCTCGTCCGTAAGACATCATATTCCTGTACATCTTGGACTTGAAGTGGAGATATCGGGATGATGCCTGCAGCTATCTACAGGCATCATCTCTGTATCTTTTATTTTTATTTTTTTCAGCCAGGATTCCCTACAGTGTAAAAGCCATCTTAGCAGGTGATTAGCCGCTGGATTGCTTTTATAGGCAATGAGGAGGGGGATCTCCCTCTGCCCACAGGCTCGCCTGTGCGATCAGGGAGCCCAGGATCCAGTGCCTACAGGTTACCATAGAGCGGGCCAGGGACCGTAAGGTCCCTGGCCACGAGCATGCACAATTTTAAAGCGTGTCACGTTGGCTATCTATTTATGATTTCTACATGTAGGAGAGAAATTCCAGAATTAGCGCCCGGTGTGGATGTAGTATATATTCCACTGCCATTTCCTGCAGGTACGTTAATCAACATCACCTCTTTGACAGATAACAGCCATCAATTTTTGTAAAATGTTTCCTGTCAAATCAGGTTGTCACAGTCACCTATAGTCCCCACTAATGGAACCAATTTAGGGTACTTACTGATCATGTGAGAGCCTTATGTCAACTTTAAGTAATCGCACGGAGGCTTCATTCTCAAAGTAAGCCTTCAACCTGCTGATGCTGCTACAGGCTGAAGATTCCAGTGTGCATCTGTTAGACACAACTACAGTATTAAAAATAATGAATTAAAAAATAAAAGTAAAATAATTTATATTTTAAGCCTATAATAAAAAAAAGAAGCAAAATTTTGTATTTCAATCGTGTACCAAATAAAAGCCACATATGCTTCTATAAACATATGAGAAAAATGACTTGGGTATGCAAATTCTTTAGAAAGTTAGAAATATGCTGATGCTGCTAAATTTTGGCCTGGGCATCTCGGCATCAGTGACTTCAAGTTAGAAGAAGTTTAAATATCTGTTCATGCACTTATATGGGTGCACAACCACAAAAGAGTATAGGAATGGAGTGTAAGCTCTAGTATATTATTGGGATTTTTTTTTAGTAAACTTGTTATACACAAGCTTTGGGTTTTTCATATTGAAAATGTACTTGTCACTATTTGTGACGTCAGCCATTTTGTATAAATAATAATTAAATACCACCTTGTTTACATTTGTTTGCATGTGGAGTTGCTCTGGGTGTTTTTAACTTTATTGGGGGGGGGGGGGGGGGGGTTTCAGCATGTTTTTTGTTCCTGTATTTTAGTACATTAGGACAGAGTCCTTAAAAAGGGAAGTTCAACCTTAATTTTCAACCAGGGCCGCATTTATTTGCCATTCATTTTTGGATAGTAATTTATTTTTATTTTTTTCATGTAGTACTTTTGGTTTGTAGAAATAATTTCACTGTTGTTCCTCATTGCGGCAAGTTACGTAATTTCCTTTTTCCCATTGGCTCCTTGGATACCTGTATACTCAATCCCAGGCGTCGATGAGCATCCTCCACTTCTAGCATTGCAGTATTTCAAAAACGGAAATGACACGGTGCTAGGCAGAGATAGGCGCAAATTTTGAATGGGGACTTTTTTATTTTATTTGTCATGGCAATACACATAGTGGGCCATGATTAGTTCCCACTGGACATGCGCAAGATCTCGGGAGGTACATGCTGGGTAGCCAGCTGCACCCAATGCCGGAAAAGACTCCTAGTGGGCTTCAGATGCTCACACTCAGGATGAATGCTTGCTGGTTCAGAAGGGTACAGTGAGTCCTAATACATTTAGAAAGACCAAAAACGTTGTCATATGCAGCATATGCCTATATAGTTTGCTTAAGCAGCGACTATCACGTGTGTATGTGATTTTAATTTCTGGTGTTTATCCTTTAAGCTAGTGCATTGTTGGTTCACTTACCTTTTCCTTCGATTTCTCTTCTAAATGTTTTTTTTCTTTGTCTGGATTTCTCACTTCCTGTTTCTCCTCAGTAAGCTTGCCCCCATCATCCAAGCCGTTCTGACTGGGGGTTAGTCAGCCAGAACGGCTTACCGAGGAGGAACAGGAAGTGAGAAATTCAGACAAAGAAAAATAACATTTAGAAGGTAAATCAAAGGAAAAGGTAAGTGAACCAACAATGCACTAACAAACCTTTACAACCCCTTTAAATCAGATCACATTTCAGTACATTTCTCAGTGCAGCATTTATTTAAAGGAGTTGTAAAGACATTTCTTTTTATTTTTTGCTGAAATAACAGTTTACAGGGTATAGAGACATAATAGTTAACTGATTCCTTTTAAAAATAGATGTGCCAGACTCCATAGATAGGTTCCTGTGTGGTGAAGGTAGACGCCCCAAGTGGCCAGGGTTTGTTTTGTTTATGCTGTTTGGATGCTTGCACTTGTTTCCAGCAATATGGAAGAATAAACCATAATCTTTGTTTTTAACCATCCTCGGCTGCCTCTCTGTATAGTTCAGTATGTAGTGAACCCACCCAGGGGGTCACACACACCCGCTACCGAGCTAACCCCTTACACTCTCTCTCTCTCTTTCATATATATATATATATATATATATATATATATATATATATATATATATATAATCTATATAATCATACACACACACACACACACACTGGATAAAAAAAGTCTACATACCCCTGTTAAAATGTCAGGCCTCTGTGATGTAAAAAAAATTAGACAAAGAAATAATTTCCAAACTTTTTCCACCCTTTAATGTGACCTAAAAACTGTACAAATCAATTGAAAAACAAACTGAAATATTTAAGAGGGGTGGGGGGAGTAAAAATAACAAAAACTAAAATAATGTGGTTGCATAAGTGTGCACACCCTCTTATAACTGGGGATTTAGCTGTGTTCATATTTAAGAAATCACATTCAAACACATGTTAAACAGGAGTCAGTACACACCTTCCATTATTTAACCACTTAAGACCCGGACCAATACGCTGGCAAATGACCCAAGGGGTTTTTGCGATTCGGCACTGCGTCGCTTTAACAGACAATTGCGCGGTCGTGCGACGTGGCTCCCAAACAAAATTTGCGTCCTTTTTTTCCCACAAATAGAGCTTTCTTTTGGTGGTATTTGATCACCTCTGCGGTTTTTATTTTTTGCGCTATAAACAAAAATAGAGCGACAATTTAAAAAAAAATGCAATATTTTTTACTTTTTGCTATAATAAATATCCCCCAAAAATATATAAAAAAAACATTTTTTTTCCTCAGTTTAGGCCGATACGTATTCTTCTACATATTTTTGGTAAAAAAAATCGCAATAAGCGTTTATCGGTTGGTTTTCGCAAAATTTATAGCGTTTACAAAATAAGGGATAGTTTTATTGCATTTTTATTAATTATTTTTTTTTTACTACTAATAGCGGCGATCAGCGATTTTTTTCGTGACTGCGACAATATGGCGGACACTTCGGACAATTTTGACACATTTTTGGGACAATTGTCATTTTCACAGCAAAAAATGCATTTAAATTGCATTGTTTACTGTGGAAATGACAGTTGCAGTTTGGGAGTTAACCACAGGTGGCGCTGTAGGGAATGTGTGCCCTAATGTGTGTGTTTACAACTGTAGGGGGGTGTGGCTGTAGGTGTGACGTCATCGATCGCGTCCCCCTATTACAGGGATGACGCGATCGATGCTCCGGCCACAGAGAAGCACGGGGAAGCCGTGTGTACACACGGCTCTCCCCATTCTTCCGCTCCAGGGACGGATCGCCGCACTGCAGCGGCGATCGGGTCCGCGAATCCCGCGGTCCCGGTCCTGGAGCTTCGGACCGGGTCGCGGGCGCGCGCCCGCGACCCACGGCTGGGTACTAAAACCAACGTATATATACGTTGATGTGCCCAGCCGTGCCATTCTGCCGACGTAAATGTGCAGTAGGCGGTCCTTAAGTGGTTAAAGTGCCTCTGATTAACCCCAAATAAAGTTCAGCTGTTCTAATGGGTATTTCTTGACATTTTCATAGTCGCATCCTACAGCAAAAGCCATGATCCGCAGAGAGCTTCCAACACAGCAGAGGTATCAGTCAGGAAAAGGGTACAAAAGAATTTTCAAGACATTAGATATAATACAAGAAAAAACTGCGCTAACCAAAAAATTAATCAACAGGTGTAAAAACCAGAAGGCTGTAATTATGTGGTACAAACACAAATGGGGAAAAAAAAAAACTGCGCCAACTAATACATATACTCGGCAAGCAAGGCTGGTATAAATATGACGGTGTGAACAAAGTCCAAATAAATGTTGAGTATTGAATGGACGCCTCAGATAGTAAAAATCAGGACGAACAACACCCAGGTGCACTTGACATCCGTGGAAACCACCACCACATGGAGAGCAGCTTACCAGATTGCAGATAAAGACAGCAATGTATGATAATCCAACAGCGAATGAATCCAAGGTATTTCAAAGCCACAGTACGGTTGTCATCAAAACATGGAGACTCGGATCCGTATCATGCAATCGATCCGTAGGTCATAAATATAATGAAAGAAACCGGACCATATCGTAATAACGTTTAAAAAGCAGGTTTAATCGGTATAAAATCTTACTCACAGACATCCGTGAATTGCAAGCACGTATACAAACAAATACCAACCGACACAATAGGAGCCCTTCCTCCTTGCGTTGAACACAGTGACGTCACTGCACGCCGTCCCAAATGCGTTTCGTCATAAGTTTGATGTTTTCAATGGGAATTATATATATACCATGGAACACAGTGAAGACAGTCCTCTAGTGGAGAAAATATGGCACAACAGTGACATTACCAAGAACTTGACGTCCCTCAAAAACTGAAAAGACGAGAAGGAGGCTGCCAAGAGGCCTACATCAACTTTAACCACTTCTGCCCCGGACCATATTGCTGGTCAAAGACCAGGCCACTTTTTGCGATTCGGCACTGCGTCGCTTTAACTGACAATTGCGTGGACCTGCGACGTGGCTGCCCAAACAAAATTGGCGTTGTTTTTTTCCCACAAATAGAGCTTTCTTTTGGTGGTATTTGATCATCTCTGCGGTTTTTAGTTTTTGCGCTATAAACAAAAATAGAGCCACAATTTTGAAAAAAAAAAAAAAAATTGCTATAATATCCTCCAAAAATATATATTTCCTCAGTTTAGGCCGATGCGTATTATTTTACATATTTTTCGTAAAAAAAAAAAATTGCAATAAGCGTTTGATTGGTTTGCGCAAAAGTTATAGCGTTTACAAAATAGGGGATAGTTTTATGGCATGTTTATTAATATTTTTTTTATTTTTTACTAGTAATGGTGGTGATCAGCGATTTTTTTTCGGTACTGCAACATTATGGTGGACACTTCAGACACTTTTGACACATTTTTGGGACCATTGGCAATTTTATAGCGATCAGTGCTATAAAAATGCATTGATTACTATAAAAAATGGCAGGGAAGGGGTTAAGTATGTTCCCTGGGTGTGTTCTAACTGAAGGGGGGGGTGGACTGACTTGGGGAAATTACTGATCGCTGTTCATACAATGTATGAACAGACAATCAGGCATTTCTTCCCCTGACAGGACCGGGAGCTGTGTGTTTACACACACAGCTCCCGGTTCTCACTCTAAGGAGCGATCACGGGTGATCGTGCCCGCCGGGCACATGCGTTGGCGTCAGGGGCAAGATGATGTATTAGCCCAGCAGAGCCGACCTGCCACTGTATAACTGGTCGGCAAGCGGTTAAAGGAGCTGCAGGAATTTCTGGCCAGTACTGGCTGTGTAGTACATGTGACAACAATCTCCCATATTCTTCATATGTCTTTTGCAAAAACACATCTGAAGTCTCCCAAAAGTATGTGGGAATATGTGTTCTGGTCTGATGAAACCAAGGTTGAACTTTTTGGCCATAATTCCAAAAGATATATTTTGGTGCAAAAACAACACTGCACATCACCAAAAGAACACCATACCCACAGTGAAGCATGGTGGTGGTGGTAGCATTATGCTTTGGGGCTGTTTTTCTTCAGCTTCAACAGGGGCCTTGGTCAAGGCAGAGGGAATTATGAACATTTGCAAATACCAGTCAATATTGGCAAAAAACCTTCAGGCTTCTGCTAGAAAGCAGAACATGAAGAGGAACTTCATCTTTCAGCATGACAACAACCCAAAGCATACATCAAAATCAACAGGAATGGCTTCACCAGAAGTGGATTAAAGTTTTGAAATGTTTTTTGTTTATAGCACAAAAAATAAAACTGCAGAGGTGATCGAAAAGAAAGTTCTATTTGTGGGGAAGAGTTCAATTTTATTTGGGTATAGGGTTGCACGGCCGTGCAATTGTCAGTTAAAATTATGCAGTTAAAAGACAAATATAAAGTACTATGGACCTTACATCCAACCAAAATATACAAAATAAATACGAGAATAATATCTCACCCTAAAAATACACATGAAAAAGCTGAAACCATTAGCAAGTGACCTCAACACTCTAAAACAAATAATGATAATAAAAATGGTGCGCTAATTCAAGGAGCTATGCAGAAAAAAAAGAAGAAAATGCAGTAATAAGCAATAATGTGCAACAATGTTGTGAAAGTAATAATAAATAAATAATAATAATAACTGTGCACATTTTTAGCACTGATTACTGTAATAATGTCACTTGTTCCCAAAAAAGTGTCAAAAATGTCAGTTAGGTGTCCGATCTGTCTGACTAAATGTCACAGTCCCACTAAAAATCACTGATCACCGCCATTACTAGTAAAAAAAAAAAATAATAAAAATGCCATAAATCTATCCCCTATTTTATAGACACGATAACTTTTGCACAATCAATATACGCTTATTGCAATTTTTTTAGCAAAAATATGTAGAACAATACATATTGGCCTAAATTGATGAATACATTTTTTGGGGGGATATTTATTATAGCAGAAAGTATTTTAGCAAAAAGTAAAGTATTTTTTTTTTTTGTTTATAGCGCAAAAAATAAAAACCACAGAGGTGATCAAATACCACTAAAAGAAAGCTCTATTTGTCATACAACATTGTAACCAAATGTCAGATAAAGCGATGCAGTGCCATATCCCAAAAAATGGCCTGGTCATTAAGTGGTTAACATAAGTGAACTATTGAATGTAAGTTGCTTCTAGAACTTAGCAGTGTTCATGAATGCCTCCCAGGACTTTCCTGGCCTCTGCTAATGACAGGCCTGCAGCATGTTTCCAGCAGATGAATGATACTCTGGAGAATCCACTTAGCAACCTTGCATGGAACAAGCACTTCTCTCAAGAGAGAAGACAGGAGAAACAGTGTGTTTTCAAGTCTATAGCTGCTTAACACACAGATTAAGTATACAGAGTCAACAATAATATTTCCATGTCTTTTGGGGGGATTCCCTTATGCTAGTGTTTCACTTGTCATCCTGTCACGTATCCTTTAAAGTTTGATATAAGCAGAGCAGAACCAAGTGCAAATATTATAAGGGAAAGTATTTGAATGGAAACACTCGTACTGCCTGGAGGGTGGGAAGGGAAAGGGAGGGTTAGGTTCACATCTTTGTAGGTTGGGAACCCATGCATTATTACACGCGTACCTGACCCACAGGAAAAATGTGCTGCTCTTTAGTAGACGTGGGGGAGCCATTAATCCTAATGTCACCATCATGTATTGGAAAACGCAGTGAATTTTCGGGTGCGAGGTACCTGCGTGGTGCTGCAGCAATCGCATTTAAAAGAAAACTTTTTTTCCTGTGAGGCCAGTGGGCTTAAGTGCCCCCAAAAATGTTACAGACAGGACCCACAAAAGTGTGGACTGAAGTAGTGGGTTTTGAACACATGACTAGATTCCATTTACTGTGCTTTTTCAATATAACGTTTCAAATACATGCTAATAGTTAAAGTGTTACTAAACCCAGGACCCTGCATTCACTATATCTGGTCTCCCACAGTACACATAACATGGAAATGCAATTCTTTTAGTAAACATAAACTGCTAAATACCTTTTCTCCTCTGCAGTATATAGCAGTCTTGTGACTTCTGTCAGTGTCTGGTTAAAGCTTGTAGGTGGATTTTTCATTCTCCCTGATTGTCCTATGAGGATGTAGTACCCCTGACCCTCTAGACAGTGCTGATTGGCCCTATGCTGATCACATGCACTCTAGCAATACACATCAAACTGACCATGTGCAGCCTGTCCCCTAGCTCTATACTATCTGGAGATATATTGGGGACAGTGGAAGAAGGGGAGAATCGGAGGAGACAGAATCAACAGCCTTTTTACACAATGCAGAGGGCAACCCCTTAGTTTCCACAGTAAGTATAACAAGCATGCTTTACTGCATTAACAGACTTATTTTACTATTGTGTGTTTAGTAACACTTTAACTTTATCTGCAGTCCTGGACAGTCTAAGCCAGTAGTTCTCAACACTGATACCTTGATAAGCCCAATTGTTGGTACCAGTGACAGTATAATAAGCCACAATTATAAGTTCCAGCATTGGTGTATTAGCAATAATAGTTATTTCCTGCACTTGTCAGTGGCAGTATTAATAACTCCCAGCAGTGGCTGCAATATTAACCTGCAGCAGTGGTTTTAGTGACTGAAGTAACAACCCCCAGCATTAGTGCCAATGGCAGAAAAAATAAATATTGGTGGCCACTGGCAGTGCTGTAACTGCATTTGAGGTCACTGGCAGTATTATGCAACTCCCCTTGCAGCCCATAGAGCAGGCTGTGTCCATGTCCGCTCTGTATATGTAGAGTTGACACAGACTGTCATCCGGATGTTCCACTCAGCTCCAGTAGGAGTTCTGCAGATGAGTCCCCTGCTGAGAAAAACTGGATCCGACCCATGTGAAAGTGCCTAAGATAAGACATTTTATCACTGGTGAATAAAGGAGGAAACCAGCTGTCATGGACTGCAGGTTCCAGAGAAAAGATGCCGAAGATCAGTGGTTCTCAACCTGTGGGTCGAATGACTATTTGCCAGGGGTCACCGAATACTGGGCTGTTCCTGAAGCCAGCCCTGCTCTCCCAGCCTTTTTATGGCCGCCCAGCAGGGCTGTCCCTGGAGACTGTGACTTTTCCTGGAGCCAGCGGCCCCTCACTCAGCCTCTTCGCAGCTGTCCATTCAGTTCACGGCATGGCTGGGGGTCAAAGACTAGAGGTCAGCTAACTGGTAAGACCCCATCTCCCAATTTCAGCATAGGTGTCTGCTACGAGGCACCACAAAGTCAGAGACAGAGTGAAGCTGGAGACACAGTGAGTAACACTACCTGTGATTATAGTTGCCATTCAAAGTCCCCACTTCCTACAGTTCTCAGATTAGGAGATGTGAACTTGATCAAGAGCACCTAAGTTGGCTGAACAGAACTCCCCCAGCACTGCCACTGAGGCCAACCCCACCGCCCCCCCCCCCCCCGCCAGCACTACCACTCATCCCACCCCCTACCAGCACTGTCACTCACCCACCCCCCCCCCCTCCGCCAGCACTACCACTCATCCCATCCCCTACCAGCACTGCCTCCTCTCACCCCCCCCCCTCCCACTAATTAGTATGATAAGGAATAAAAATAGAGAATACAGTATATGGAAAAGAGGGGAAGGAACAAAGAAAAAGGCAGAGAAAGACAGCTAAAGAGAGGGATTAGGGGGGGGGGGGGGGGGAGAAATTAGCATAGAGAGAGATAAAAGGGAAAGAAATGAGAACAAAGAGAAAGAGTGGCACATCCTAAAATCTACCATAAGGGGTTTTAATACTGTATGAGTGAAAGGGACCCAGGGAGCACTAAATGTCCATGGGTTAGGGGCGCAAATTATTTGTCTTGCCTTGGGTGCTGACAACCCATGCTACGGGGTAAATTATTTTACTGTTAGGGGTCCCCACAACTTGGGAAATGTTATGGGAAGGATTTGTTTACCTAACCCTGTAACTACAGTACTTATTGGCAGCCCAGGCTAATTTTAAGGTCTAAATGCAAATATCCTTGTAAGTAGTAAACAGCAGGCGAGTGTAGATTCACCCTAAGCAGCACCCCTTTCCTTAAAGCTGGGAGGACTTGCAGAAGTGAGTTGCTCCCAGGACTCCATACACAGGATTACATTTGCTATATACTCATACTGCATTGTGAAAAACAAGATTAAAGCTACTTTAAAGAAATCAGGATGTGAGGCTGGCAGCAGGTGTAATCTGTGAAAGTAGAGAAGGTCAAGACAGGTGGAAAACTGTGGAGCTTATCTATTAAACATAGCAATGGTAGGGGCAGGCAGTAGACAGAACAACATCCATAAAATGTAGCAATGGACAGCAACAGGAATAAACATTCAAACATTCAAAAACATGCCATCAATCAATGCCAGAGCTAGGGGGTTTGTGACCAGAGTATTTACCCTGCAACTGAAAAGGAAGACTGGGAAAGTATAGGATGGCAGCCATCTTAGGGAAATCCTGAAAACATGACCTGTTGGGGTGTACCTGAGTATTGGAGTTACTGCTTTACACTGCATTGGGTCTTGCCGAAGGGCTGGGTTTCTCCGGCCTTCTGGCTGGTGTTGGTGTGGTCGCTGTTCCTGTCAGCGTCTGGTGGAGGATCTGGCGTTAGCCTGTTGGGGAGTGGGGTGTGCCATGAAAATCTGCTGGATCGATGGGGGGCCTGGAAGGGCTAGTACCGATGAAGGCTGCTAGATAGTCTCCCTGAGAAAACCTAGAAGGGCTCTCTATCTGGTGGGGACGGAGGGCTGCACTGACCAGGTCGGGGGGTTGGATAGGGACTTGACAGCCTATGGTGTATGTGCCCCTGGAGTGGCAGTCCAGGGGTGCCATACAATCACTGTGAGTGAGGGTCACTTTGATTTATGGCACCACGGTCACGGCACCATATACACGCTTTTTTTAGCACCTGCTTCCTGGGCCGGGCATTTTGGGTGGGACCAGAGACATTTTTTATTCCTGGCTGGAGGGCCTGGCCCTTGTGTTGCACAATGGCCACCTTTTCTCTCCTCTCCACTTTCTTTTATTTATTCCTTTGTGTGTCAGTTTTTGTATTTTTGTGTTTTGTACATGATTTTGCACGTGTGACTGGAAGGTTGTAGGTCCTCGGGCCTGCCCTGAAAGTCTTGGGAGGGGGTGGACATTGCCTTCTGGCTTAGTTTGCCCGCTCTCATGGGGTCTCCCTTCGGGGGGAGTCCCACCTAGTACTTGGGTGGGTCTGTTTCGGCAGACCCTTTAGAGAAAGGTGTCTGTCTGGTTTCGGCCAGATGGACCAAGTGTAAAGTACCCTTGTCCCCGTCTGGAGCCTAACGCCCCGAGAGATTCAGGGAAAGGCCCTCTGATTTTAGAGGGCTGGTGGACACCAATTGCATGTTTTTGTGTCACCTCTTTATGCATGTGCACATTTTTTTTTGCACCGAGTGAATTTTTTGAGTGTGTTTCACACACCATAGGCTTTCAATTTATTTACTTTAAATGTTGGTTTAGGTCTAGTGGACGAGAAAAAAAAAATAGTTTTACTTGCCCGATCTTCTGCTTCTATAGGCCTCCTCTCCGCAGCCTTTTCTGACCAATGCTCTAGCGGTAGCAGGTCCTCTGATGTCATCAAGTACAACGCAGAGTTCATAACAATTGGTGTGAACTCAAGGTACAGTCAGGGCATAGTAACGAAGAAGAGAGTGCTGGTGCCAGCTGCATTTGCTGGTACCCTAGATGTAAATGAGTATTAATTCTTGCAATACAGGGGAAGTTCCACTGCAAAATAGGATTGCTTCTTTCCCTGGAAATAGGGTTTTAAGCCAGACACAGCCAGGCAGATAACTTTTTTTTTAGAAGGAGGCCAGAATGGCAACCCCTATATCTCCCTCTCTTTGTGCAGGTTTCCTTTGAGGAATCATTTATGAATATAATCACCCTAGAGGACATGTTACTCGTGGGGCAAGTGTTTTATTTTGCTTACAAATGTAAGCTGGCCTACACATGTGTTTCGTGGAAATTCTGGGGATGCAGAGTGCACATAAACACCATAAATAAGACCTAGCATTACCATAAACACAGGTGTTTGCCCTTATTGTTTATAAGAAGTCTTTTCCAGTAACTTGGGTTCAATCTTTTCCCGTGAACTTGGTTTCTGGTTCAGCCTCTGGACCACTGCGTTTTTCTGGCCTGATTCAGATAACATATTTTCCTTGGCGTGCTTTTTCTCCCTTCAAAGCCAAAACTATCTTTCCATTACGGATTACTCAGAAAAGGCAACAGCTCAATTGTGAATGATAAGCCCACCTTTAATAACATGTTACATGTTACACCCATATTCAGGGTGTAACATGTTGCATGTTATGAAAGCCCTGGCCCCCACTCCACCACTCTGACAGCTAGCAGGGGATCTTCTCCTCTCCACTAGCTGTCAAATTTGTAAAACAACAAAAAAAAAGTCTGTGTGGGCCTCTACCTGCCCGGCTGCGTCACTCATTCACAGTGTCTGTGAACTGAAAACTAATGCCGCGTACACACGGTCGTTTTTTGCGATGGAAAAAAAACGAAGTTTTCTGTGAAGTAAAAAACGACGTTTTTGAAACGTCACTTTTCAAAGACAATTTTGCATACACACCATCGTTTTTTCACAAAAAGCGAGGTTACGTTCACCACACTTTTCCATTGAAGCTCGCTTCATAACTAGCTTCTGGGCATGCGCGGGTTGAAAAACGTCGTTTTGAACGACGTTTTTGCTACACACGGTGACTTTATGTGAAACAAAAAACGACGTTTTGAAAAACGACACAAAAAATTCAAGCATGTTGGAATTTTTTTTTGGTCGTTTTTTTTAAGACAAAAAACGACGTTTTGCCCACACACGATCAATTTAAATGACGTTTTAAAAAACGTCGTTTTTTTTCATCGCAAAAAACGACCGTGTGTACGCGGCATAAGGGTTTCCGACAGCCTTAGCAGCTGTTGGTTTGTAGTTTCCAATAAACGACAGCGCCATAGTAGTATGCTTCTTGTCAGAATGTATCAGTTTCCTTGTACGAGGTACAAGGAAGCAGATACACTGACAGGTCTGCATAGCATCGGCAATCTGTTAATTGCTGGTGCAATGCTTTACAGCAAGGGTCTCAAACTGGCGTCCCTCCATCTGTTGCAGAACTACAAGTCCCATCATGTCTGAGAGAATCATGCTTGTGACTGTCAGCCTTGCAATGCCTCATGGAACTTGTAGTTTTGCAATAGCTGGAGGGCCGCCAGTTGAGACCCCTGCTACAGGTTCCTGCAACAAAAAATAATAAACATGCAATTTTAGCTGCAAAAAAAAGTGCATTTATTATTTTTTAGCCAAAGGTGAACTTATCCTTTAAAGTAGAAATAAAGGCAAAAATGTTTTGTTCTTGTTTTGGACAGAGTAGAGATGGATTAGAACCCCAGTCAGCTTTTCCTTCTGTCTGTGTCCCCTCTCTATTTGTTCTGTTTACCATTATCATTGAAAATCCCAAATTTTAGGTTATCCCCAGAAAGAAAGTAGAGGGGAAATCTTCAAATGGGGACACTAGTTCTGGTGACCTGCGGGTTCCCAAGGGCTCACCAGTGCCGCCCATGAGTGCCCATCAGTGCCGCCCATGAGTGCCCATCAGTGCTGCCCATGAGTGCCCATCAGTGCCCCATACCAGCGCCGCCTATCAGTGCCCATCAGTGCTACCTAATCGGTGCCCATCAGAACTACCTCATCGGTTCCCATCAGTGCCACCATATCAGTGCCCGTAATTGAAAGAGAAAACATACTCATTTACAAAAAAATTAACAGAAAAAAATAAAAACTTTATTTTTTTTTCAAAATCTTCGCTCTATTTTTAGTTGTTGCGCAAAAAAAAAAAAATCGCAGAGGTGATCAAATACCACCAAAAGAAAGCTCTATTTGTGGGGAAAAAAGGACGCCAATTTTGTTTGGGTGCAGTGTAGCATGACCGCGCAATTGTCATTCAAATTGCGACAGTGCTGAAAGCTGAAAATTGGCTTGGGCGGGAAGGTGCGTAAGTGCCTGGTATGGAAGTGGATTTATTAAAGGAGTTTTTTTTTTTTTTTTTTTGCTGAAATGAGAGTTTACAGGGTATAGGAGACATAATAGTTAACAGATTCCTTTTAAAAATGATTAAAAACAGATAAAAATCAATCATAGAATGTACCTGCAGTTTCAGTTTCGTTTTTCATCTAGTTTCATGCTTCTGTGAAGGACAGAGACACAGAGCCAATACAGGGAAGTGTTTGTTTTTAAAATGAAACTGATTGGTTCTGAGGTGTTTTAGACAAACAGTAATCACACCTTCTCTAGGGACCACAGAGAGAAGCTCCCAGTACTTTTTTCATAAGGAAACAGAAAACCAGGAAGTGTGCAGAACGGAGAAGGATTACAGCAAAAACGAACAATGAGGACATGAAACCAGGACTGCATTAGGGTAAAGGCTGTTATTTAGCTAAAAAAAAATGTTTTTAGTGACCCTTTAAGTGTTCAGGGCTGGTGCAAGGATTTTTGACACCCTTGCTCCACCCCTGACTCCACCACATTTGCCCTGCCTATGTATACCCCAACTTTTTAATGAAGTGCCCATTAAATGCAGCCCATTAGCGCTCAATAAATGCAGCCTCACCAGTGCCCTTCGAATGCAGCCTCACCAACGCCCATCAAATGCAGCCTTCCATTGCCCATCAATGAATATTTGCTTGCTTCCATTCATCTGGGAGTCAGAACATAGACACAACGCCCATATATACTCCACCTTTTTAATGAAGTGCCCATCAAATGCAGCCTCACCAGTGCCCATCAAATGCAGCCTCACCAGTGCCCATCAAATGGAGCCTCACCAGCGCCCATCGAATGGAGCCTCACCAGCGCCCATCGAATGGAGCCTCACCAGCGCCCATCGAATGGAGCCTCACCAGCGCCCATCGAATGGAGCCTCACCAGCGCCCATCGAATGGAGCCTCACCAGCGCCCATCGAATGGAGCCTCACCAGCGTCCATCGAATGGAGCCTCACCAGCGTCCATCGAATGGAGCCTCACCAGCGCCCATCGAATGGAGCCTCACCAGCGCCCATCGAATGGAGCCTCACCAGCGCCCATCGAATGGAGCCTCACCAGCGCCCATCGAATGGAGCCTCACCAGCGCCCATCGAATGCAGTCTCACCAGTGCCCATCAATGCAGTTTTACCAGCGCCCATCAAATGCAGCCTACCAATGCCTATTAATGAATGTTTGCTTGCTTCCATTCATTCGGGACACAGACACGGTCCTTCACTGCAAATCTGACACTATGTGCGAACGGAGCGGTGGCTGCCTGCTGATGCCAAGACTTAGTTGCTTGCTGCAGAGAGAAGAGAGTAGCAACACCAGTGGCCGGTCGCCCTACGCAGCAGTGAGCCCTAGGCGGCTGCATAGTTTGTCTTGTGGTAGCACCGGCCATGAAAGTGTTCTACCGCAAATCTCTTTACAGAGGGTGGTAGGCACTGTCCTAGAGAACGTTTCTGTCTGTATTGTTCAAACTAGCCTTGGTTTTGTAACTAGCAATTTCTGATGTGACGCTGCAATACAATGTGTGTGGCACTGACATCTCCCTAAAGCCTATAATGTATAAAGACTCCCAATTTACAGCCATTACAAGAGAAATCCTTTTATAATTGGGTTACATGTGTTCTATTATCTTTATATAAAGGCATTGTTTGTTATAAACTACAATGTTTCTTTGCAGGAGTCGTGTTTTCCTGCCATTCATCTGCATGCATTGCTTTTTTTTTTTCTCTCCAGTTTAACAAATTTACAATTGATATATAAATAAAAATATATATAATAAATGGTTGCGTTTTGTGTTGTTTTTGTTCTCTCTTTGAGCTTCCGACATATTGTACCTAGGCTGAGGTTTCTGTTATCTCCAGCTAAGTCTGAGACAGTGCAAATTTCATAACTTGGAGAGAAATGTGATAAACAGACCTGCTGTGACCTTAAAAACCACAAAGAAACTGTGTTATCTAGCTGTGTGTATATTATAAGAAACCCAGGCACAATCCCTTCAGCTAATTGTATATTTTTATAGGTAGGAAGAGGCCTCTGAGGCCGCGTACACAACATCAGACCGGTCCGATGAAACTGGTCTGAAGACCAGTTTCATCGGACCCATTTGATGGTGTGTACGGCCTATCGGACCGTGGTCGGTTGGACCAAAGTTTTAAAACTTGCTTTAAAATCTGTCCGACGAACAGATTCGATGGTTAGTACGCAAAAGCATCGGACTAAAAACCTGCTCAGAATCAAGTCGACGCATGCTTGGAAGCATTGAACTTTGTTTTTTCAGCACGTCGTTGAGTTCTACGTCACTGCGTTCTGGTCTGATCGGATTTTTGGTCCGATGGTGTGTACACACACCAGACCACTTCAGCCTGGTCCGATGAAAACAGTCCGTCGGACCAGTTTCATCGGACCGGTCTGATCGTGTGTACGTGGCCTTAGACTTAAAGTAGATGATATGGGGAAGTATTGTCACACATGAATTATAACTTTGGAGAGTATCATCCTAGTGTAAACATGTGGAAAACTGGTATATGAAGTGGGACTTTAAATATACCTCCAAAGATTATAATCACAACTCATACAGGAAACTCATTAAAACATATTATGACTTTATTTGCACGTTTAAAAACCTATCACATAAAATGTGCAGTGTCTGGTCGGACACCAATTGTACCACAGATTGAACAAACAGATAGTGGAAGAGGAACATTCTATAAAATACTCAACAGGGCTGCTGCGGTACCAATCACTCATTGCATTTATTCAGGAAAGGCTGGGGCTAGTAAATGTGACCTATTTACCAGACCCTTTCACCACTCTCTATCCTGAAGGATCCTACTGTAAGCTTGCAGCTACCTGCAGGAAGAAGAGGAGGGAAGCCGGAAGCACTTCAGGGGTTGGGGGGTCCGGGGCGAGGGGGAAACGTATTGGTGCACAGGGCAGGTGATCAGTGCAGGGGGGGGACGGAGGGGGCAAGCTGGCGAGAGGGAGGGACGATGATGCCAGCTTTCAGCTGTTGCAGAGGGAGCCATACAGGGGACTGGTTCCAGTTCACATATGTGAACGGAGGCGTTTTTGAACCACATCCAATTCGCAAGACATGTGAAAGAACATTGCTTTCTTTTGTGCCTGTTCACATATGTCCGGTGCAGTCAGTGCAAATTAAAAAAAGGGTCCTGTCAGTTTTCTGAGCATTGCGGTCTGGCTCAGGTGCAAATTTAGGCTTATTGACCTCTATGGGAACGCTTTGGAATTGCACTTGTCATTCAATTGTGAACAGGATAAAAATCCTGCTCTAATCCTGATGCAAATCTGACCTGATACTGATCAAAAACTGACCTGAAATGCCGAACAAATATTTTGTCACTTAGCTGTGAAAACGGAGCTTCAATTCGCACCTCACCCAGCCTAATTGCCCCCACCATACCAATCACTGTTTCCCACCACAACCGATTCACTCTGCTACTTGGGCCCTGTACAAAATGACTGGTGTTACCCCCTTATAAACAGCCATGTACTCGGAGATCATATACACGTGTCCAGGGGTATCCCGCTTCCTCTGGATCTTGGATCTCACATAGATAGAATAGCTAGAGTGATACGAGAAATACATGCCAAATTAACAATATTGGTAATTATACAAGTAAATGTGTTGCAAATATCCATGATATATATACAAAACAATCAATAAAGCCTGTACCCATCCAAGGGGGAAAAAGAAAAGAAAAAAGAAACCAAATAATTAAAAAAATCCAATAATGAAAACAAAATACCAATAAACATAAGTACCTAGAACTAAATAGTTCCTTATCTTCTTAGATATAGCCATGGGACACCTTCCTCTGGATAAAGGAGGTACACTGGTCCTAAAATATATGACTTAGTTAAAGCAAAACTACCCAAAAGAAAAAGTTTCACTGTTTCACTCCCTCTCCTCTATCACTTTAGGATCATTTTTGTAGGGGGGGTGGGAAAGCTCCCTTTTTAATTCGGATTGCTAAGGCGATCCGAGCTGAAGTCCCCCACCCTTTGCCTGCAGCTTTCTGAGACACGTCACAGGTCTCAAAAGGCTGCAGGACCATTCACAAAGTGCAGCGAAGCTCGCACATGCACAGTGGAAAGACAGCCAGCACCAGGGACCTGAAGATCGGTGAAGAGCCGGCCCAGGTAAGGATGGCACTGGATCCTTGGATGGGTTAGTATCCTTGGACGGTTAGTATGTGTAGGTGCTCACTTTACGTTTTTTCATATAGCCTGAAGATTCTCTAATACAGTGCTTCTCAACCTGGGGTCGGGACCCCCTTGGGGGTCGAATGACAATTTGCCAGGGGCTGTTCCTGAATCACGCTTTCCCAGCCTTTTCGCAGCCAATAGAGAGGGATAAAAGGGAAAGAAATGAGAACAAATAGAGAGTGGTACATCCTTAAATGTACCATAAGTGGTTTTAATACTGTACGAGTGGAAGGGACTCAGGGAGCGCTAAATGTTTGTGGGTTAGGGGCACAAATTACTTGTCTTGTCTGACAACTCACACTACGAAAATTTTACTGTTAGGGGTCCCCACAACATGGGAAATGTTATTAAGGGGTCACGTCACTAGCAATGTTTAGAACCACTGCTCTAATATTACAATTGCATATGCAAGTGTTTCAGAAACAAATATACCAGTATGCATCGGAGCGCTGATATACCATGTGATCATCTTTCTTTCACTTTCTAAAAACATTAATTTGTACTCAGCATCTACCTTAGCGCCATTTGCCACATCTATGAAAATATGGCCCCTGTATGAGCACCTTTTTCATTATATAAGAACATGCAGAAATGGCATGATGCCCTATCCCTCGTCTTCTACTTCTAATGCTCCCGTCCAACTTCCCTGTCTGTTTTATAGTTAACTACTAAAATGTGGGACATGTGCATTGAGCACTTTCTTCACAATTTAGTAATGCATATAGGTAAAAGACATGTTATTAAAACTATTTGTGTACGAGGGTTGAGAGTTCTTTACTTTGTCCTAGTAGTATTGATGTCACTGTTGAGGCGAGGCCATTGAAACCCCTATGTGCATAAGTAAAAGAAAAGTACTGAATATATCTGACAGGCCCCTCTCCACTGAGTGTGCAGAGACGGACCTGTCATCCGCCGACTCAGCGGAGATCAACAGAGCGATCTCCTACTGGACTGGTGGACTCCGCTAAACGGATCTGCCTCGTGTGTTTGAATGAGGCCTTACACCAAAAAGCGAACATTTATTATTTTATAGCTTACTACTTCTGTGGATGTGGTGGCTGCATTCATTTCCTTTTTTTAGCCTTTCTTTCTCTTAGTTTCACCTGGTGATCTGGCCAGTAAGTCTGTTGTTTTTCAAAAGAACAATCTCTCTTGCAGATGCAACATTTTGAGAAAAATCTTTTAACCATGACAGGGGTGCTTACATTGATCAGGTTTTATTTATTTATGTAAAACTGTTTTCCCAAAAGGGGAAAAAACTGTAGCTGTAAATACTTATAAAGATGGGTATGTGCAGCGCAAATAAAGTAATAAATGAAACAGTGATATGCAAATCACAACACATTTTTATATATATATCTATATATATATATATATATATATATATATATATCTATAAATAAAGTCCCAATAGTAAGACCAAGGAAAGGATAAAGTCCCTCGTGAAGAAGTTGAGTTTAAATCCTCTACTGGTGAGTGTAACAGAATCCTCCACCACACACACAATGGGCCAGATTCAGAGAAGGGGGCGTAAATTTGTGCGGGCGTAGCGCACAAATTCGACGCTGTCCAGACGTCCATACTTAACATTGGCTGCGCCTCATATAGCAGGGGTAACTTTATGCCGGACTAACACTTATGCAAACGACGTAAAATACGACGCACGGCCGCAAGTACGTTTGTGAATTGGCGTATCTCCCTAATTTACATATTCGACGCGTAAATCGACGGCAGCACCACCTAGCGTCCATCGCTGAATACAGAAAAAAGATACGCCGGCGCAGAATAGGCTTTATGCGGCGTATCTATAGATACGCCGACGTAAAGGCTATCTGAATCTGGCCCAATGTGCTTACCAGAAAAGATGGACCTCTCTGTGGGAGAAGGTCATGTGAGCATGTATCCACCAAGGGATAATACGAAATGATCCATGCAGCAGGAGTGTCTCCAAACAGGTGAGCAGCAAAACCAGGGCTGCTCACCTGGTTTGGTCCTACCTTGGTCTTACTATTGGGATATATATATATATATATATATATATATATATATATATATATATATATATATATATATATATTGTGATTTGCATATCACTGTTTCATTTATTACTTTTTTTGCACTGCACATACCCATTGTTTTTGTTTTGTTTCTATAGGGTTGTGATTACCTATTTGTGTTCAGATAGCATTTCATTTCGTTTACACACATTGGTTGTTTGCGCTAATTGTTTTTCCTATTTTTACACTTATAAAGTGTTAGCTGGAGCTTGGCTTTAATTTGTTGGTGTATATAAAACTGCTAGTCCATCTAACACTCCCCTCCACCCAGACTGACAATGCTGCTGTCCAAAGATGTGTACTTCCTTGTGCATGAGTCCTTCCAGGTTTACTTTGAAGGGAACCCGTTGTGGGAGAAATGTGTACATCCATAGCTAGCATCCTAAAATGCCAGTTGTTGAGCTCTAACGATATTTCATTGGAACTATTGACTTCTAAGTAACTGACCCATGAAAGGTAGATCTGCAGTATTGTTATGGATGAATGACTTGTAAAGTGTTGAATCCAGAAGATAGCCAAGATTGAGAATGTTTTAGGAGACCCCCATAATGTTATACTTGTATGGTTTTGATAGAAGTAAATTGCAAGCTGGTCTCCAAACTCCAACAAAGGGCCAGTTTATTATCCTTCAGACTTTAGGAGGGCCATATTGAGGCCAACGGGGACAGAAAATGTCCCGGGCCCAGCACCAGTGAGAATAAATATGGCCTCAGGGTTGGTGGTCAGTAGGAGGAGGAGTAGGGCCCCTATCAGTAGGAGGAATAGTATCCCATCATTGATATCAGTAGAAGAAATAGTGCCCCCTTGTAGGTGTCAGTTGAAGAAATAGTTCCCCAAGGGCCGGATAAAGGCTAGCAAAGGGCCACATCTGGACAGTTTGGAGACCCCTGATGTAGAACATGTGAAAATTCAGACTTTTAAATAATGCTCCTTGCTTTTTAATACCTAATATACTTTAAAACTGTAATTTAGCAAGTTTTATGAAATCTCATCATGCTGTTAATCTCCTTCTTAATTTCAATTTGATATATAGTTGTCTATAATGTTTTCTACAGTAAAGATAATAGGTATTTCTTCTTTAATAGGAAAAATGTATTTGGATAATAGAGACTGAAATAAATTAGGTGTTTATTGGGGTTGATTTACGAATGGCAATTAGGCTGTTCACTTTGCAAGGGAATTTTCCTTTAACATAGTGAAGGTGGTAAAAATTTGGTTTGCAAATAGTACCTAATCACGTTTAACAAAAGATATATACATAATTTTTGCTTGAACATGATTGGATGATGGAAGTCAGCAACTTCACCTTATTCACTAAGCTTAGAGAAAATTCCTTTGCAAAGTGAAAATTCTCTTGCAAAGTCAACGGCCTATTTGTCTTTAGTAAATCAACCACATTGTGTTTATTACAAAAGATTCAGAGAGCTTCTGTTTAGAATTAAAGCCTGAAAGTTCTTATATTTCTTATTGGTGAGCATCAAGACCAGAGAAGGCCTGTTCTATACATTACTAAATACCCACACAAATCATTTAGGAAGCAGTTAGATACTGTGGACCCTGCAGTAACAATATCAATCTTTTTTAAATAGTCGCACTAAACCAAATACAGTAAAAGCTTGGTTTGCAAGCATAATTCGTTCCATAAACATGCTTGTAATCCAAAGCACTTGTATATTAAAGCATTTCTTTTACAGGGTATAAAAGAGAAGAGAGACACCTCTGTGTAGCAGTAAGTTGCTAAATGTTGTACCTTCATTAAATGTAACCATATTGCTACACTTAGAGACTCCTCTCTTCTTTTTTATACTCAGTTGTGACATGACGCTACACTTATATACAAGGCTTGTATAGCAAAACGCTCTCAAACCAAGGTTTTACTTGTTGAGTTCTTGCTGTACTCTTCTAAACCAGCATAAGTGTATATCTATAATAAGCAGACATTTAAATGTCTACGTAAGCAGACTTTCTGTTTCAAGAGTGCCAATGTCTGTTCAAGACACAGAAATGAACTTAGGGACACAGCTGTTATCTTCACATCACCGCTGTATGACCTTGGGCAAACCCTTTTTCACAAGAAATGCTCGGTTAACAGACTTAAATATATTTTTTCTCAAAACTTCAGAGGGATAGCAGAATGCCACTCAATATTGAATAAACTGACATCTTATTCAGTCCTTGACCAATTACGAAAATCTGTCCAAAGAAGGAAGTCATAAAAGAGTCATGTCCTTATATTACTTTGTGTTTATAATGCTTAACTAAATGGGCAGGATGATCTAAGGAACACCTGTTGGGTGACATAGTTCACTAGTTATTCACAATGATGAAGAAATATTTTTAAAATAATTTATTTGCATTCATGCATTTGCAAGGAATCTTGGCTCAGTAGACTTTTCTTTAATTGAAAATGCAAATTTGACAAAAAATCATGGAAGTACATTTCAGGGAAAAGGGAAGATGCTCTAACAAAATGCAAAGGTGTTATGTTAAATTTTTTGTAACTATTTATATTATGATATTAAATTGAACCTTTTCTGGTTCAGGTAGTGTTATATGGATACCATGAAGCAAACATACCGTATCATGTCACTACACAACAGCAAGTCTTACTTTATAGACTACCATGTATACTTTTGCTATCCTAGAGAATGTTTGTGTTCTGAAAGCAAAAGGGGAATTTGGCATACAGAATACCATGTAATAATGTGCAATTTAGAACGATAAAAAAACATTATGTCTCATGCCCCGTACACACGATCGGAATTTGCATCGGGATAAACTCAGATGGATTTTTCCAACGGAATTCCGTTCAAGCTGTCTTGCATACACACTGTCACACCAAATTCCGACTGTCCAAAATGCGTACAACACAACGACGAGCCAAGAAAAATGAAGTTCAATGCTTCCGAGCATGCGTCGACTTGATTCTGAGCTTGTGTGTTTTTTTTCTCCATCGGAGTTCCACACAGAAATTGTATTCATCAGAAAAAAAGAGAACATGTTCTGTTTCTAAATCTGTTGGAATTTCCAATGGAAAAAATCCAATGGGGCACACACACGGTCGGAATATCCAATGAAAAAATTCCATCTGACTTTTTTCATCTGAATTTCCAATCTTGTGTACAAGGCATAAGGCAAATCACTATTAAAGAAATGTGGAATTTGTTTATTTCTATTTGAATAAGAGTTGTACTAATCCGTAAGTTTTGGGTTTCTTTCTTTTTACACAGTTAAATTATTAAAGGGTTTATAAAGTCACTATGTGACTTTACATGTATCCACTGTGGAGTATGCTGCCATTAACAATAGTGTAAGTCTTTGTTTGTTTTTTAATTAAGAGGCTAAATAAATACTCTTCTAACACCGCAGCTGTGCGGTCACATGATCCCCCTCTGCTGTTCTTCCCCGATCTATAGAGAGAAGTGGGGGGGGCTGAGATTCCCCTGTGATGTCAGCCGACTAGCACAGAAGATCATGTGATCGCACAGCAGCGGCGTAGGAAAAGGTATTTATCCTTTTTTTTTTTTCAATCAAAAAGCTTTTATTGGAGCAAAACAATAGCCCAGAGGGCATACACACAGCATACAGATACAGCACATGACTATCGATCATGGATAGAGTGTAGGTACAGGTGTGACAACAGTGAGCAACATAAATCAGGTGGTACAGAATGCAATCACGTTTGAACCTAAATGCCCCATAATGTGGGCACAATACAGCAGGGTTAGTTACCAGTCCACCCGCATCCCTCCCATTCTCCTATTTCCACCCGTGAGACTATGGACCCCCTGAGCTCACCTGACCCCCCTACATGCAGGTTGCAGGTGACCTTAGCCATCTTCCCCATACTTTTTCATATTTGGCCGGACAGCCCTTATGCGAATAGATCATTTTCTTATACGGTAGTACGCTGTTGACCTCTGCCAGCCAGTGTGACAACTCTGGGGGTTCCGGTCTCATCCACACCCGCGCTATTACCTTTCGGGCTATAAATAGTGTCTCGTGTAAGAATATTTTAAGAAATTTGTTGATGCCAACATCTGGGAAAACACCCAGCAGGCACGGTTTGGGCTGTAGAGTAATAGGGGACCCCATCTTGTCGTGAAGAAATTTCACCACCTGCTCCCAGAAGGCCTGGGTCTTAACGCACTGCCAGATTAAATGGAAGAAGGTGCCTGTATTGCAGGTGCACATTGGGCATGTAGCTGTGGAGTCCCTCCTGTACCTGGAGATCCTAAGGGGCGTGAGATATGCCTTATTGATAATGAAGATTTGTGTAAGGCGGTCAGACAGTTTTGGGGATACCAGTTTGCAAGCATCGAGAGCGTCACTCCACTCGTCGTCTTCTAGTGGCCCCACCTCCCCCTCCCACCTGGGCTTTAGGGCATATGCAGACACTGTGGCAGTCGGGAGTGTGATCATGGTGTGGAACTGAGTGATTAGTTTTTTGGGGTCGGGGCACTTAACCGCCGCAACGAGGGGATTATCAGCTAGGGCCAGGTCGTCCTGAGGGAACTGGGCTCGAAAAGCATGACGTAATTGAGCGTAGCGGAATAACATGTGGTCAGGTAGATTGTATTCAGTCTGTAACTCGTCAAAGGGCTTTAGTCTTCCGCGTCTGGTGATATGGGACAAGTAATATATTCCTCTAGTGCTCCACACCTCGATATCCTGGATGCGCTCCAGCTCCGGCAGGGCAGGGTTGTGCCACAGGGAGGTGTAACCGTGTAGGGGCGAGATACCCATCCTGCCCGAAACTATGCTCCATATCCTCCTGTAGTGATACAACAGGGAGTGGCGTCCCCCCACCAACCTCACCCCCCCCTGCTATTGTCACCAAAGGGTCGCCAGTTGACTGGGTCCATGCAGGGCATAGGAGATGGAGGAATCTAGTCCTGTCCACCTTGTCCACGTGAAACAGTTGTGACAGCTGGGCAGCCAAATAGTATGCATTTAAGTCAGGTAACGCCAGTCCAGCAAGATCGGTCTGGTTTTTTAATCTGTGCCAGGGAAGCTTGTGCCTCGCGGTGCCCCACACGAATGGCTTAAGAAGGGTTTCCATAAGCCTGAAGCACCTGAGTACCAGATACACCGGTGAATGCCACACCATGTAAAGAATCTTAGGCAGCAGGACCATCTTGATTAAGTTTATGCGACCCATGACTCCCAACGGGAGTCGGGCCCAAGCCTGAGTTCTCAACTTCAGCATAGTATACAGTGGTGTGACATTCAGTGAGGTATAGTCTGCTGGATCTCTAGTGGTCCGAATCCCCAGGTACTTGATCTCAGCCACTCTCTGCAGTGGGAGAAGGGCCCCCTCCCTTGTCACTGGATAGCTATCTAGTGGGAGTATTTGGGACTTGTCCCAGTTGATCCTGAGTCCCGAGAAAGCGCCAAAGCGCTCTATCAGGGCCAGTGCCAATGAGAGGGAGTCGGTGGAGTCGTCCAGGTACAAAAGTGTGTCGTCCGCGTATGTGCTTATTCTCTCCTCAACGTCCCCTCTCCGCAGACCCACTATACCTGGGTGTGTGCGTATGGCGATTGCCAACGGTTCTGCCGCCAGGGCATAAAGCAGCGGCGACAGGGGGCAGCCCTGCCTTGTGCCGCGTCTCAGGGGAAAATGAGCCGAAGGCCACCCGTTGGCCATAACTCTGGCCACGGGGGCCTGGTAGAGGAGTTTCACCCAATGGACGAATCTGGGGCCTATCCCGAACTTAGCGAGGCACGTCCATAGGTACCGCCATTCCACCGAGTCGAACGCCTTGGTGGTGTCAAGGGCGACAATTATTCTAGCCCCCGGGTTGTCATGGTTGGCCTGTAGGTTAATGAACAACCTCCTGAGGTTGAAGGAGGTGTTCCGGCCTGGCATAAAGCCTGCCTGATCCGCATGTACTACAGAGAGGATCACAGTGTTTAGGCGGGCCGAGAGTACCTTGGCTAGAATTTTAATATCCACTTGTAGAAGGGATATGGGGTGATACGAGTCCGGCAGGTGAGGGTCCTTTCCTGGCTTGGGGATTAGGACTATGGTGGCCTCCCTCATCGAGGGTATTTATCCTTTTCATTTAAAAAATCACATACAATATTGTTGGTGGCAGCCTAAACCCAGAGGGGGTACATGTATTTATGCTGCATATTTCAGCTAAATATCGGTGGGAGGGGAGGGGAGGAGAGCCACCCTCACACTAACAGGGAGGAGGGGGGGAGAGGCTGTCAGAGCAGAGCAGTAGTATGATAGAGGAACATAACCTGACCATCCATATCAGGGATCAACAGCCAGTCACGGCACAGGGTCATCTAGAGCCCAGGGTGAACATGCCCCCCCCCCCCCGAAGATGTTTGAGCATTATGTTTTAGCAAAAATCCCCCACACCATAACAATTTGGCACTAATCTGCATGCACAAATCTTTGCCCCTAGCTAAAGCCTTCTCTCCTCATATGCCACAGCACAAATTCCTTCCCAAAGAAATACCCCCCAGCACAAATCTTCTACCCCTCAAAGGTTCTCTCTGAGCACAATTCCTGTGCCCCCCAACACAAATTCCCCTCCCCCAATTTCCCATCCTAGCAACCCTCCCTCCCCTCCAAAGTTCCACTCTAAGCACAAATACCCACACATCACATTTTCTAGCACAAATTCCCCCTCCTAGTCCTGTTCCCCCCTACTAATACAAATTCCCCCAAATCACCACTGCTAGCACACAGCCCCAAATTTCCCCTCCCAGAACCATTCTTACCTTCAGCAACATCCCAATTTCCTTCTCCCAACACAAATCCCCTCCCCCTAATTTCTTTGTAGTGCCCACTCCCCTACATTACATGACACCACAATGCCCAGGGCAGCTTCCCCTCCTGCTAACCTCTTGTCCTGTCGCTGTCAACAGCCATGATTACCATTATCAGCACAGATAGGGGGGGACACAGGAACTGACAGGATCAAGCAGGTATTTTACAAGTTAGGAAGGGGAAGATTACATTGCATGAACACTGTGCTGTCCAGGAGCATTCCTTAAAGGAACGGGCTCTTATTTATTTTTATTTTTAGGGTTACAACTACTTTAATTATAGATGATCCTACTTATGAAACAATGGCATAGGAACTTTCATAAATCTAAGGAAAACATTCTAACAATAGTGGCCATAAGTGAGAGAAAACATCTGTTACAGCTGTTAAAGTTCTTGATGATATTAAGCCTCGTACACACGGTCAGACATCCAACAAACTTTCCCTTGGATTTTTGTCTGAAGGGATTTGTCCGGTCACACCCATAGCATACACACGCTCGGACTTTTTCGGCAACAAACACGAACGTAAAGACGTTTCAACGAGAGTTTAACCACTTGTCACTCGCCCACCGTCATATGACGGAATGTGGGTAACTCCATTGTCCTGACTGCACGTCATATGACGTGCAGTCATAGAAAGTTGCTAGGGGCGCGCGCGCACCCGTCGCATCACTGGGACCCCTGTGCGTGTGCCCGGCGGCCGCGATGGCTGCCGGGCACACGCGATTGCCGAGTAACTGAGCTGGGACGTGCAGCTCTGTGTGTAAACGATTTTATTTTTGACATTTTTTTACCAAAAATATGTAGAAGAATATGTATCGGCCTAAACTGAGATAAAAAATGTTTTTTTTTTTTTTTTTAAATGGGATATTTATGCTGGCAAAAAGCAAAAAATATTGTGTCTTTTTTCAAAATTGTCGCTCTTTTTTTGTTTATAGCGCAACAAATAAAAACCGCACGGGTGATTAAATACCACCAAAAGAAAGCTCTATTTGTGGGGAAAAAACGACGCCAATTTTGTTTGGGAGCCACGTCTCACGACCGCGCAATTGTCAGTTAAAGCGACGCAGTGCCGGAAGCTAAAATTTGGTCTGGGCAGGAAGGGGGTGTAGGTGCACAGTAGGCAAGTGGTTAAAAGAGGAAGTTCAATTCTCCGGCATCACCCTTTGGGCTCCCTTTGCTAATTGAGAGTTAGTAGAGGTTTCGTCTGTGTGCATTCGCGATTTTCAGTTTCATGCAATTTTGTTAGTTTCTGAACGTCCGTTCATCAAGCAGACATGTTGCGCAATGGGGTTGTGCTAACTTGACCCACAAAAAAAATATATATATATATATGTTTTATTCATATAACCAAAATACACAAATCCAAAGTAAAGACAAGGGAAAATTGATATCAAATACTTACCGTAATTTTCCTTTCCTGATGGACTCCATGGCAGCCTACTTGTGTGTTAATCCTGCCTCTCATACCTCATAGGACCCTACTCCCATAAAGCTTTGCGTTTCCCCATAGACTGTGTTCCATAATATAGCCTACTCCAGCAAGGGAAGGGAAACTCCTGCTGCCATGGAGTCCATCAGGAAAGGAAAATTACGGTAAGTATTTAATATAAATTTTCCCTTTTCCTGACAGACTCCATGGCAGCCTACGTGTGGGAAATAACTAGCCGACACACCCGGGTGGGAAATTGCTGATTAAAGAAAAAAAGGTTTAATTGACATTTTCAACAGATAAAACGTGTAAACCAAAATCGACCGACGACAAACAGGCCAGTTCTACGCAGTAATGCGTCATAAATGTGTTTAATGACGACCAGGAGGCCGCCCTACAGATTACTTCCAGGGAAACATGCCGGGCAGCTGCCCATGATGTGGAGAAGCTCCGAGTCAAATGCGCTGTCACCGCTTCAGGAGGAGCCAACCCTTTTGCCTTGTATGCCCCTTGGATTACTTGAACTATCCATGCAGCGATGGTTCTGGGGGAAGCACGCATTCCCTTGCTTTTTCCATGGAAGGAAATGAACAGATGGTCAGATTGACGGAAGGCTGCTGTGGCTTCCAGATATTGTCTTAATACATCTCTGACGTCTAGAGGATGAACATTAGAGCTCTCAGGAGAACGAAAAGTGGGGAGGACAATTTCCAGATTTTCGTGGAAGACCGATGTTACCTTAGGATTGGATCCCAACATGGGAATTATTACGACCCGATCAGGGAAGAAAGTAAGAAACGGTTCTTTGGATCCTAGAGAACCTATTTCTGAGACCCTTCTGGCCGATGTTATGGCCACAAGGAAGACAGCTTTTGAGGACAGGTCTTTGATGGATAGGTTATCCGAGTGCATAGTTTCTGAAAGGAAGTCCAAAACCAAGGGAAGGTTCCATTTTGAGAACCTTGGTTTTCTTTGTGGCCTAAGCCTCATGGCACCTTTGAAAAATTGCTTGACAAGGGTGTGTTTGGCCCATGAAAACCCAGTGAAGGCCGAAACTTGAACTCTCAGGGAGCTGACTGATAAAGACAGATCCAGACCTGTCTGAAGGAAGCCAAGAACATCGTGAATCCTAGGATTACTAGGGGACCCATCCATGGAGGAGATGAAATCTGTAAACTTTGACCATATTCTCTGGTAGACCTTGTTGGTGCTTGATCTCCTCGCACTTAACAGAGTGGAGAGGGCTTGATTTGGACAGCCTAGTGCAATAAGCCTTTCCCTTTCAAAAACCAGACCATCAGATGAAGACGGGATGGACATGGATGAGGGGTTACCCCTTGTAACAGGAGATCTGCCCTGTTCGGAAGCGGGACTGGAGCCCAGAAGCTCAGATGAAGCAGCAACGGAAACCATGGTCTGTTGGGCCAATAAGGGACTATCGCCACCACCTCGACCGCTTCCCACCTGAGTCTTGCCAGGAACCGGAGGATGACCGGGACTGGAGGAAAAGCATAGGCACTGTGAAAGTTCCACTGGTCTGTTAGAGCATCCACTCCGAACGCTTGGGGACAGCGACCCCTCGTATAGAATTTCTCTAGTTTGAAATTGCATTGAGATGCAAATAGGTCCACTTCCGGCATAACTCCCAGGGATAGGACCCAGCTGAAGACTTCGCTGTGGAGAGACCATTTGTTGTGGTCGAGTGTTGTCCTCGAAAGGAAGTCTGCTTGGAGATTTTGAGATCCGGGGAGATACACAGCTGTTAAATCTGAGAGATGTACTTGTGCCCACGACATGATCTGATCCACTTCCTTCAGTAGGGACAGACTGCGGGTGCCTCCCTGTCTCTTTATGTATGACACAGCTGTCGTGTTGTCTATTCTTAACAGGATTAATGATCCTTTTACTATGTGAAGAAAGGATTAAGTAGGCCGCACGGAGTTCCAGGGCATTGGAACTCACACTCCGGGATGGTAACGTCCACTTCCCTTGAGCAAACTACTTCAAGCACAGAGCCCCCCCAGCCTCTGTTGCTGGCATCTGATGTAATTGTGATCCAGGAGACTAACGAATGGTAGTTGAGGAGATTTTTCCTTAGTAGCCACCAAAGGAGACTTTCTCGCATGGACGAAGTTATTCGAATGCGTTGATCCTGAGACTTCGGATCCCACTGTTGGAGAAACCCCTTCTGAAAGGGCCGCATCCTCCATCTCACCATGGGGACTGTGGACACCATGGTGCCCACTATCTTGAGGCATTGCGAGGCTTTTAGAAAGGGAGAATCCAATGCAAGCCGGATTCTGTCCCGGACTACCGGGATCTTTATCAGGGGTAAGGAGATGGAACATTGAACTGTGTTGAATTGGGCTCCCAAAAAAATCAGAGATTGTGTGGGTTGCAGATGACTCTTTTCCCTGTTTATCAGCCAACCGAACTCGGTCAGGGTGGAAATGACCTGGATCTGGTGTGTCAACAGCTGTTCCTTGTCTTGCGAAAGTAACAGTAAGTCGTCGAGGTAGTGATGAAGTCGAATGCCCTTGGTTCTGATCAGGGCGACGACAGCCAATAGAAGTTTTGAGAACACCCGGGGCGATGTTGTGAGCCCGAACGGGAGACACATAAATTGGAGGTGGACATTGTCTACTAAGGATCGAAGATATTTTTGAAACTCTGCTGCGACTGGGACATGGAAGTAGGCATCTTTTAGGTCTATGGACATCAGCCAATCGCCTGGTTGAACCGTCTGACGAATAGTAAGCAAGGACTCCATCTTGAATTTTTCCTTTTTGATAAAGGTGTTTAGATGTGTCAGGTCTATTACCGGTCTCCAAAAACCTGTCTTCTTTAGAACCATAAACAGGGGCGAGTACATCCCTTGATATCTTTCGGAAGATGGAACATGTATAACGGTGCCCAGAGCTAGGAGGGAGCTTGTGTATGACAGAAGAATTTCCCTTTTTTCTTCTGAGCCGGGTATTGTTGTAGGTACAAACTGTAGCACGGGTGGACTGATAAAGGTCCAGGTATGGCCTGTAGACACTGTTTTGACAGTCCAAAAATCTCTTATTGAGGCTGCCCAGACATGTCGGAACTGTAGTGGCCGAGCGCCTACTCTTTCCGTCAGCTCATGAATCGGTGTGCTGCTGAGCACATCTTCGGAGACTAAGGTAGAATCCACTTCATCCGTCCAGGATTCCATTGCCTTAGACAAGGCAGCTAGGGCTAGAGCCGGTTTACAAGCCATACCCGCTGTGACATATATACGTTTCAGATCTGTGTCTATCTTTCTATCTAGACCATCCTTGAAGGAGACGGTATCTTCTAGAGGGAGTGTGACATGTTTCACCAACCTCATCACAGCGGCATCAACCAGGGGGGCTGATTCTAAGTGCTTAACATCTTCACTCTTGAACGGGTACTTCTTTGCTACCTTTGAAAGCAAAGAATTCTTTCTGTCCGTGCTAGCCCATTCATCCGTAATGATTTCTCCAAGTTCACCTAGGAGGGGAAAACTAGGGCGCTCCTTTTTGAGTTGTTTGAAATATTTTCTCTGTTTGGAAGGAGATTCCACCGGATCTTCCCACTTCAAGGCGATCTTTACCGCTTTCACTAAACTTGGTACTAGGGAAAAATCAAATCCTGCAGGATTGACAACACTTTCAGCATCACTGACACTTGGACTGCGTACACGTTGAGAGGGGCCAGGCGCTTCAGGATTATTCTGTGCAAGTGCTGGAACTGGGTCATCAGGAATAGTAACATCACACCTGGAATCGGATTTATTAAGGGATTCCTGGACTACTCTCCTGACCAGAGCTTCCACTTTATGACCATCATTTCCTCTCTCCCTCACCGCCTTGGAATAACATAGGTCACAAAGGGATCTTCCATCCGAGACCCGAGACCCACATCCCCAGCAGACTCTTCTACTAGAAGAGGCGGTGAGAATGGTGGCCAGGTGAAGATCTGGAGCCTTCTTTGCGGTGTCTAGAAGATGACCTGGGGCGTCTGGAACTTGATCTGGAGTGACGATGCTGTAACCTGGATTCGTCAACAACTTCACGTGCTGAAGATTGATGTTCAGACCTAGAGGGGCTGACGGGGAGGAAAGAGTTAACTGATGATGACGTCACCGCGCACGCCGCTCACGCCGCAATTTGCGATGTGACAGGCGCGCATCCCCATACAGACCTCGTGCGCATGCGCGAATGCGGCGATCCGATCGTACTGCGCATGCGCGTCCAAGCCTCAATCTCGGCTGGAACCAGTGCAGGCGCAGAGACCAGGAAACGACGAACTGGAACGCAGATGCGTTCCAGCGGCCATGGCCACGGCGGAGACCAGACAACAACAACAAAATAACATAGAGTACGGCTGCCATGTAAAAGGTTTGTAAGAGAGGATAATACGTTACCAAGGATACCATTGCCGACCTGTCCTGAAACTGAGAGCTATGAAGCTCACTCCGCACAACTCGAGCATTCTTAAAGGAATAGAGGCCTCCAGCTAATAGCTAGGACGTTTGGCCTTGTTGCTGCTTGCCTGCCAATGGCTGGTTAGTAAGCACCTGTTGATATTGCAACCGACGCCCATGTCTACCCTGCTAATAGCTGGGACTTGTTGGACACCAGAACGTGAGCTCTATGTGCAGGATCATCAGGACTGGGGAAAAAAACAAAAAGGTATTTCTTCTTTATTCTGCTTTAACAGCATAGGTCCTAGGAGGAGGACAAAAAAGGAACACAGTCTATGGGGAAACGCAAAGCTTTATGGGAGTAGGGTCCTATGACGGTTTGAGAGGCGGGATTAACCCACACGTAGGCTGCCATGGAGTCTGTCAGGAAATTTGTTTTTACTCCGTCAGTATCACCAGCAAAGCAGCTTTTATTATTATTACATTATATAAAGAAGAAGAGAATGTGCGCTGCTTTTCTTGATTTCAGAACTTGCCGCGTCACGCATGTGCACTTTCAAATACGAACGCTAGTTTTACTAGACAGAACCCTTTTCGGCTTGTCTTTGCTTCTGAGCATGCGCGTTTGTACTTTGGAGAAAGATTGAAGTTGCGCTAAATAAGAAAAGGAAAATTAATAAAAGGTGATAACCAAATGGTTTTTATACCATGTGCAAAAAAAAAAAAAATGTCTTATTGTAAATCTGAAGTCCAAGTGTACTCAAAGGATTAAAAAATCAAAAGAGTATAGGTGAAAAATGCTTAATCTGCTACAAAACTGTGAGTGTGATAAACAATGGAGGCTTACCAGAAGGCAAGCATAACGTGCTTGCGGCTACAACCCAGCCAGGGCCTTTAGGAGTCCACAGTAGGTTGATACAGCAGGAAAAGAGGTTGAAAGGTTGTGGGTAGCTCCAGGTGTATCAGCAGTTGGTTGCCGAAAAAAGGTTTTTAGATAAACATAGTGAAGTACGTCAAACAGCACATAAAACGCAATACTAAAAAAATATTATAGAAATATATAATGATGTCCTAAGTTGTGACTTGAAATAACACCACCACCGTGTCACCAAATAAATTGAAGGCTTACCAGAAGCCAAATAAGTACCGCATAGGAGAGAAAGCCTTGATTCAAAGATAGCAGTGGAGCAGCTGATGTCAAGGTGTATTATAGATCCTCCGGATGTCAGCAGTGCACCGAAAACAAATAAATAGCCCACATAGTGAAGTATGTTTAAAACAGTCTTCAAGGTTTAATAAGATTGCACTTACATGTGGCATAAAGAATTAAAACATAGAGGTATAGCAGCCGGCCGGCTTACACGAACGCCCGTGTCTCTCGGATCGTCTCGTCAAAAGAACGTCAGCACGTCACCTTCCCGACGTACGTTTCGTCATAAGAAATTGACAAAGTTTGTACTTTGTACAAAAGTTCAATTGCTTGCTGTACACACGGTCGGACTAAGCACCCTCGGACTTTTGTTGACGTAAAGTTTGTCCGTTTGCACACCAAACGACAAACGATGAAACACGAAAAAGTTGGTCCGATGGAGTGTACACATGATCGGACAAATTTGAAAACTTGCAGATTTTGAAGTTTGTTGGCTAAAAGTCCGATCGCGTGTACGAGCCTTTAGTTACTAGTTTCACATTACCCCAGGTTTCATAATCCCCCACAATGACAACTCCCTGCTTCTGTTGCAGAAAGGAACATTTAGAGATATTGACTGCAACTTATAGTTGTAATCTAGTGGATCTAGAAGTTACATATCTTTTTGTGGTAAGTCCTAATTTTCTATACTTTGAGCTTAAAAGTGACTTCCATGGAGAGGAAGTTGAAAAGAAAATTGCTGGCGTATCTGTGAAGGAACACATGACAAGTTTGGGGGACTCTCACTGACATAAGACTGTCTCCAAATTTAGATTAAAAATATTGAATTCATGTCTATGCATACCCTAAAGCAAGCTTTGAATCTCTCTCTCATTCAGCCACTGATTCCCCGTCCATGCTACGCAGTGTGAATAGAAGGTCAGCTGCTGGCTATTATATTCAGCAGCCACCACTCCAATGCCTGCTGAATACTGAACAGTGCTTGCCGCCATGGCCACCCACAGCTCGAATTGTAGGAGAAATTGGCCACATTTGGAGCAGTGTATGGCAAGCTTTAAGCCTGTAAACTAATGCCAGCTTCACAAATAATATGATCCATGCAGTGATTGGAAGCTTTTTGCAGCTGATATTTAGGCTATATAAAAAAGGAAGACAGCACAATCATCCTGGGGTTAAACTTTCTACGGCGTGGGGCCAGCTGAGGCAACTATTGTGGTATGAGAGGATTGTCATAATTGTTGTGCAATCCTGTCCCAACTTCTCAATGATTACAATATGCATTAGTGAGGTTACTCTAGGACAAAAGTTGTCTTACTGGCAAGGTCAGCAGGTGAAAAGAAAAAAAAAAAGAAAAACAAATGTGGCCATCACTTCTAAGGACTGCTAAGCTGCAAAATTTAAAATTTGTGTTTTGGGGTTTAGATACGCTCAAACTGGTTTTATTCATGTTTCATTTCAGAGACTAAAGAATATTAAGGATCAACAGAAAGCTAGTATTTTTAGGAGACAATTCGTCATATAGTTTTCTGAACAAGAGTTTGTCATATTACAAGGCTTTTTATTTTGTATCTTGCTTTAGTTCAAACTTCTGTTTAATGGCTTAAAGGGGTTGTAAAGACAAAAATATTTTCCTCTTAAATTAAAGTCTGACAGTAGCTGATAAAGTAAAAAGTAATGTTTTGCATTATAACTAGTTTGATACCTGTTGGAATCGAGCTGTTTTATTCACCTCCGTCACTCCTGAATCGTTATTCTCACTGACTTCCTGGTTTGCGTTTCGCATTCATTCTTGAGACATCACGGCCTAATGGGAACTACAGTTCCCATTAGGCTTAGCCTCCATGCCTGTGAGGGATAAGAGAGCATCTTCACGCAGGGCTGTAGTCATAGGGAGGGGGTGAGCACATTCTGCTTTCCACCATGCAGATGCTGGTGGAAAGCAAGAAGAGGAGAGATGGGAAATGGCATTTTCAAACCTGGATTACTGTATTTTGGAAGTCAAAAGGAAAAACGAGGTAAGTGATATTTAAATGCTCTAGCTTACAGCAATCAATTGATCTAATAAAAAATGAACCTTTAGTGTTCCTTTAATTTGCTTAAATGTGAAATGCTAAATGTAATGACTGTAGTGTAAAATGTAAAATTCAGCTTAAATGACCTTATAAAAATTATGGAAAGAGTACAAAACTTATCGCATGATAATGGTAATTTTGCATGCCTTCGGTGCCGGTGCCTAGTTCTGTAATCAATACAATTGGCCTGTGGTCTGTGTCACAGTTTCCAAAGCAAACAAAGTATTTCCTTGTATCAAGAGCGGTATGGACTCCAGAGATATAATTTTCCCCTGTACAAATCATTAGTAAGACCTCATCTGCAATATGCAGTTCAGTTTTGGGCACCAGTTCTCAAAAAGGATATTGGGGAACTGGAGAAAGTGCAGAGAAGAGCAACCAAACTGATAAGAGGCATGGAGGAGCTCAGCTATGAGGAAAGATTAGAGGAACTGAATTTATTCTCTCTTGAGAAGAGGAGATTAAGGGGGGATATGATCAACATGTACAAATATATAAGAGGTCCATATAGTGAACTTGGTGTTGAGTTATTCACTATAAGGTAATCACAGAGGACAAAGGGGCACTCTTTACGTCTAGAGGAAAAGAGATTTCATCTCTAAATACGGGAAAGGTTTCTTCACAGTAAGAGCTGTGAAAACGTGGAATATACTCCCTCCAGAGGTGGTTCTGGCCAGCTCAGTAGAATGCTTTAAAAAAACGGCTTGGATTCTTTCCTAAATGTACATAATATACCTGGATACTAACATTTATTTTTAAAATGGATTTAGGGAATATCCGATTGCCTCTCGGGGAATCAGGAAGGTATTTTACCCTGCTGTAGCAAATTAGATCATGCTTTGCTGGTGAATTTCGCCTTCCTTTGGATTAACTGTGAGTATAGGCATTAGGGGCGCATGGGCGCCATCCCCCCTTTCCATCGCTTCCTTCCCTATCCATGCATCAGGCCACTTTCAGGACACCAACACATGGATTTCAATGCGTAAGGACTGCTTTTAGAGCAGAGGCTCTAATAGGCTTCAATATAGGGTGGGCTTGGGTCGCAGTGAGTGCACTCCGATCCCACCCAGATGTGTTACATCAGCGAATCAATATTTGCTGTTGTAACACTGATCCTCCTCCTGGATAATCAGGAAGCGGATTTTGACACTGGTCACCCAATTGGCTGAAAGAACAGGCAATCCTTTTGGATGCCTAGGAGGAGGGAGGACCCGCATGGCGGAAGCCGCCATGATGCATAGAGGACACAGGAGCCTCTGCCCGCCGCCCATAGAAGCCCGTAACTAGCTGCCCAGAAGAGCCTGCAACCTGCCCATAGGAGACTGTAACCTGCCGTCCATCTTAACCCACAACCCGCCCATAAGAGCCCGCAACCAGGTCGTTACCCGTCCGTAGGAACCTGCCTGTCTACAAACGATAGGGTAAGTGCAAGGGTAGGGGGGTGCCGACCAACCAACCGGGGGGTTGTTTGCCGTGCCCCCCCAAAATAACACCAGCCGCCACTGCGTATAATAAAAGGCCACTCTAGAATATGCAGTTTTACTGTATTGGGGTGGGGGGGTTAGACCAACTTCACTTTAACCACTTGCGGACCAGCTCACAAACATTTACATTGGCAGAATGGCACGGCTGCGCAAAGCAACGTATATATGCGTTGCTTTTAATTTCGCCCCTGCCGTGAGCTCTGTGACCGTGCCTGCGGACTCGATGTCTGCCGGTGTCCCGCGATCATGTCACAGAGCTGCAGAACAGGGGAATGCCTGGGTAAACACACATGTTTTAACCCCTTCCATACAGGGCATTTTCACCCCCTTCCTGCTCAGACCAATTTTTAGTTTTCAACGCTGTTGCACTTTGAATGACAATTGCGCAGTCATGCAACACTGTACCCAAATTAAATCGTTGTGTTTTTTCCCCCACACAAATAGAGCTTTGTTTTAGTGGTATTTGATCATCTCTGCGGTTTTTATTTTTTGCGCTATAAACAAAAGAAGAGCGACAATTTTAAAAAAACACAATATTTTTAACTTTTTTATTTAATACATATCACAATTTTTTTTTTTTTTTAACTTTTTTTCCCCTCAGTTTAGACCGATATGTATTCTTCTACGTATTTTTGGTAAAAAAAAACGCAATAATCGTATATTGATTGGTTTGCGCAAAAGTTATAGGGCCAGATTCACAGAGCCATTACGCCGGCGTTACAGGAGATGCGCGGCGTAAGTCTAAATCTGCGCATGCGTATCGATGCGCCGCATCCCCAAAACGATATATGCATGAAATTTACTTTTTTTGGACCGGCGTAATTTTCGATAGACTGGAACCCCCAAACCCCAGGAGAGGAAAGATACAATGAAGCCCACGCCCAAACACGTGCAGTGGTGGAACGCACCTTTGGCCTCCTGAAGTCACGTTTCCGATGCCTGGATAAGTCTGGGGGGACCCTGTTGTATTCCCCAAACTTTGTGTGCCAGATCATCGGTGCATGTTGCATGCTGCACAACTTCGCAGTGAGAAAGGGCCTGCAGATTGACATACGTGATGACCTGACCCCCGAACCAGACAATCCCCCCCTAACCGAGGCTACCCCGTCTTCTGAGGGAAGAGCAGCCAGGAGCCAGCTCACATTAGGCATCTTTGCACGTTAAACACACACATTAATCATGGCACAATGAGAATGCATGCATGCACACCACTGTGGTCCCTAGCACAGACACATCACATCCTCATCAAATTGGATTAGCACAAGCTCACCATGCAGGACTTGTGAGCAGCAACGCAACGCCACGGCTCCAATGTACAGTGCGGAAAATAAGTATTTGAACACCCTGCTATTTTGCAAGTTCTCCCACTTGGAAATCATGGAGGAGTCTGAAATTGTCATCGTAGGTGCATGTCCACTGTGAGCGACAGAGAGACATAATCAAAAAAAAAATCCAGAAATCACAATGTATGATTTTTTTAACTATTTATTTGTATGATACAGCTGCAAAGAAGTATTTGAACACCTGAGAAAATCAATGTTAATATTTGGTACAGTAGCCTTTGTTTGCAATTACAGAGGTCAAACGTTTCTTGTAGTTTTTCACCAGGTTTGCACACACTGGAGGAGGGATTTTGGCCCACTCCTCCACACAGATCTTCTCTAGATTAGTCAGGTTTCTGGGCTGTCGCTGAGAAACACGGAGTTTGAGCTCCCTCCAAAGATTCTCTATTGGGTTTAGGTCTGGAGACTGGCTAGGCCACGCCAGAACCTTGATATGCTTCTTACAGAGCCACTCCTTGGTTATCCTGGCTGTGTGCTTCGGGTCATTGTCATGTTGGAAGACCCAGCCTCGACCCATCTTCAAAGCTCTAACTGAGGGAAGGAGGTTGTTGCCCAAAATCTCGCAATACATGGCCCCGGTCATCCTCTCCTTAATACAGTGCAGTCGCCCTGTCCCATGTGCAGAAAAACACCCCCAAAGCATGATGCTACCACCCCCATGCTTCACAGTAGGGATGGTGTTCTTGGGATGGTACTCATCATTCTTCTTCCTCCAAACACGGTTAGTGGAATTATGACCAAAAAGTTCTATTTTGGTCTCATCTGACCACATGACTTTCTCCCATGACTCCTCTGGATCATTCAAATGGTCATTGGCAAACTTAAGACGGGCCTTGACATGTGCTGCTTTAAGCAGGGGAACCTTCCGTGCCATGCATGATTTCAAACCATGACGTCTCGGTGGTCCCAGCTCTTTTCAGGTCATTGACCAGCTCCTCCCGTGTAGTCCTGGGCTGATTTCTCACCTTTCTTAGGATCATTGAGACCCCACGAGTTGAGATTTTGCATGGAGCCCCAGTCCGAGGGAGATTGACAGTCATGTTTAGCTTCTTCCATTTTCTAATGATTGCTCCAACAGTGGACCTTTTTTCACCAAGCTGCTTGGCAATTTCCCCGTAGCCCTTTCCAGCCTTGTGGAGGTGTACAATTTTGTCTCTAGTGTCTTTGGACAGCTCTTTGGTCTTGTTAGTAGTTGGATTCATACTGATTGTATGGGGTGGACAGGTGTCTTTATGCAGCTAATGACCTCAAACAGGTGCATCTAATTTAGGATAATAAATGGAGTGGAGGTGGACATTTTAAAGGCAGACCAACAGGTCAGAATTCTAGCTGATAGACAGGTGTTCAAATACTTCTTTGCAGCTGTATCATACAAATAAATAGTTAAAAAATCATAAATTGTGATTTCTGGAGTTTTTTTTTTGATTATGTCTCTCACAGTGGACATGCACCTACGATGACAATTTCAGACCCCTCCATGATTTCCAAGTGGGAGAACTTGCAAAATAGCAGGGTGTTCAAATACTTATTTTGCGCACTATACATTCATACACCATTCACACGGACCTGGGGATCACTTCTCCCTGGTCCTGGGGAACCCTTCTCCACCACAAATGAGGGTGACACCCCTTTTCCGGCAGGAATGTCACCCCACATCCAAATTCATTCACAACCCAAAAAAAAAATTGTCCAGCAAAAAACAAAAAATTTCCAGGAAAAAAAAAAAAAGTCCAGCACAAAAAAAAGGGGGGGGGGAACCAAATTAATGCCGCTGGCGTGACCCACGCCTGGGGCGCCCACGGCCACGGCCCCGGCTCCTCAGGGGAGACTCATGGGGGGGGTAATCCGGGGAAGAAGGAGCAGCCCCTGGTCTCTGCCCACCTGGCGGCCTGCCCTCCAAGGCCACGGCAATTCTGTTCAGGCCAGCACTTAGTGTTGCCGTATTGGCCTGGATAGCCTGGTTGAGGGCCCTCACATCCTGCCCAACTTCTGCTGTAGTAGTCTGCAGTTCGTTTAGGCAGTTTGTAAGAGCCCGGGAGTGGCAGTCCAGGTCCCCAAGCGTATCCTTTATGGAGGACAGGCTCTCCTCCATCCGCACCAAAGTCTGGCTGACCTGTCCCAGATGGTGGGTCTGAAGGGCCTGGTCCCTTCTGAGATTGGCGGGCAGAACCTCGGCCACCCCCCTGGTCTTCTGGGACGACTTCCTGCCTCCAGCTGATGCTTGTGGCTGGGGAGAAGTGGAGGGCCTTGGGAGGGGAGCCCTGTTGGGGGAGGAGTGGGAGGGGCTACCCCTTTATGGAGGGCTGGCTGCTGCCAGCCAGAGGGGAAGACTCCTCCAAAAATAACAAACCACTGGCTGACATGACCTCCTCCTCAAACTTCTCCGAGGACTCCGGCCTTGTCTGGGGGTCCTAATCAGGCTGGTGTTCCGGGGATGGTGCAGTCAGGCCAGATGGCCAGCACCCTCCTGCACATCTGTAGATGACACAAAACATTCACAGGTTGGAGGATCCACACACTTGCCACATATTCCCTCCCCCCCCCCCCACACATGCTACACACCAGATAGGAAAAAAACCTTACCTGTCATCACGGGCTCCTGACTGGAGTCATAGCCAGGCAGGCCCTCCACTTGTTGCCTATTAAAGGTCTGGGCCACCACACACTCCTCCGCTCACAGCCTAACAGGGCATGGTGGGCCCCCTCCAGTGCCCCTGGCATGGGCTGCCATTTTGGCCAGCTTCTTTTGGACCAGACGTCGGAGATCATTGATCTTCTTGACGATCCGCTCGCGTGTCCGGGTCTCCCCCCCCCCAATGAATTTACCTGGTCGGTAATGTTCTGCAAAATCTCCTTCTTCCTGGCCGGGGTGGTGTTGGCACTCTCTTTGCCGTGCAGGAAACGCTCATATTGGGTAAGGGCCCGGGCAATAAATTGTTTCTCCCCCAAAGTAAAATTTAACTTCCTCTTCCTCTCAGTCATATTCATACAACAACTCTCTCCCAAACAATCACCAAAAATCACTCACAAAAACAAGCAGGAAAAGTCAAGCAACAAAACAAACAAACAAAATCTATCAACCAAAAAAGTCTCACAAGCAGTCACCAAAAGACACTATCAAATATATTCTACAAAACACTAGCTCAAACAGTCAACAAATATCACAAAGACAAGTCACAAAGCAACAAACGCGAACACACAACAGAACAAAAGCACCTTGCTGTATAGGAAGGGATACAAAGGGATGTACTTTTGCAAAGGAAGGGCGTTTGTGTCTGTCTATTTAAGCTCTCTGCGTAGTTCACTAAGTTGCCCGGATCCACTTCCAATTTCACTGATTGCGCCGTTCCCGAGTTGTGAGCATGCGCAGAGAGGTGCTGACCATGGTCTGCTTCATGTGCGCATGCGCGATGCGGCCAGCCCTTCATTTGCATGGGGTCACGGCTCATTTCAATGAAACACGCCCACGTCCTTCCCAATTTGAATTACTCCGCCTTACGCCTCGGAATTTACGTTACACCGGCGCAAATTTCTGCGCAAATACTACTAGGATACGGTGATTGCGCCTCTACATTATGCCGGTCTAACGTAAAGAAGGTGCGCTACGCCGGTCAAAATGTGCCAATGTAAGTGAATCTGGCCCCTAGCGTCTACAAAATAGGTGATAGATTTATGGCATTTTTATTTTATTTGTTTTACTAGTAATGGCGGTGATCTGTGTTTTTTTTGTGACCATGACATTGCGGCGGACATATCGGACACTTTTGACACGTTTTTGGGACCATTCACATTTACACAGCGATTAGTGCTATAAAACTGCACTGATTACTGTGTAAATGTGACTGGCAGGGAAGGGGTTAACACTAGGGGGCGCTGAAGGGGTTAAAATGTTCCCTAAATTATGTTCTAACTGTATGGGGAGGGGGACTCACAGGGGGAGGAGACCGATGTGTGTTCCTCTGTACTGGGAACACACATCAGTCTCCTCACCGCTGACTGCCGTGATCAGCGGTAATCGCGGGTGCCCGGCGGCAATTGCGGCCGTCGGCCACGCGCGCGGGATCGCGCGTGGTGCCACGGGTGAGCGCGCTTTCCGCTGGCGGCCTAGAACGCCAAGAACAAAGGACGCTGTGTGACGTCCACTCTCATCGGCGAGGGGTTGCTACAGACGGCAATCCCCTATGGCCCAGTAAGGAAGGGGTTAAACAGGATTGCGCTATTGGGATTTCTCTTCCATTTTACAGAGTTTACATGTGGACTTTTTACTTACGGTTATTATAGTAACTAATTTTAAGATTGCATGGCAGTTCGTTTAACTGTTTATCAATATGTGATTATTTTCAAGTTACCATCACCTGTTATTGTTGAACATTGTTTCACTTTTGCACCTTAGCACCCAGCAAGATTGCACTGGTAGGCTGCCATTATGGACACCATCTTCTGAATATGCGTGTTGTCCGGCTGCCATTCTGATCTAGTGGCTTTATTTATTTCAGTCACTGGCAAAGTACAAGCTTGCAGGCCACTGGCCAGGTGTTCCAGCTTCATTTGCTACATGCTTGTTCTTCACTTTGAAGGCAGAAAAAGCCAGACAACCATCATTTGCAAAAAAAGAAAAAAAAAGCCAGCTATGCCAACATATTTATTTCTCTCACCACTGATTTCCTTTAAATAAATACCACAACGATAATGGCTGCAAAAATACTGTAACAATGAGAATGCCATGTTATTTGCTGCCAATATAAATTATTATTATCTAAATTATTGGCTCCAAAAACAAGAAATTCTAAAACTGCACTACTGAGCAGCAAAATTATGTCAACTGGTTAAAAAAGAAGTATAGTTTTTTTTGTTCTGAATCATACTTAACTAGGTATATGCAGCATCGATCCGATACTGCATCTGTCCCCCGCCTGGTTTAAGACTGAAAACTGAGCAATTAAAAACTGCTGATCGTTCGGTTCTCAGAGCTTCCTGAGTAGAGAGCTGGTGACTGTCTGCTCTGTGCCCTCCTCGCTCACTGGAGTGCCAGGCTGTGGAGGGGACGGAAGCGGCCAGCTCAGGCTCTCAGCGGGTTGGTCCATGCACGTGGGTGGATCCCGACTTAATTGTCGCCGTCTTGCCCGAGCCTGGAGCAGGTCTATGACATCATTCGACAGTGAGCTTCAGCCCGCTGTCTCCTGAAAACAAAAGTACTTCTCCTTTAACCACTTAAGACCCGGACCAATACGCTGGCAAATGACCCAAGGGGTTTTTGCGATTCGGCACTGCGTCGCTTTAACAGACAATTGCGCGGTCGTGCGACGTGGCTCCCAAACAAAATTTGCGTCCTTTTTTTCCCACAAATAGAGCTTTCTTTTGGTGGTATTTGATCACCTCTGCGGTTTTTATTTTTTGCGCTATATACAAAAATAGAGCGACAATTTAAAAAAAATGCAATATTTTTTACTTTTTGCTATAATAAATATCCCCCAAAAATATATAAAAAAACATTTTTTTTCCTCAGTTTAGGCCGATACGTATTCTTCTACATATTTTTGGTAAAAAAAATCGCAATAAGCGTTTATCGGTTGGTTTTTGCAAAATTTATAGCGTTTACAAAATAAGGGATAGTTTTATTGCATTTTTATTAATTATTTTTTTTTTTACTACTAATAGCGGCGATCAGCGATTTTTTTCGTGACTGCGACAATATGGCGGACACTTCGGACAATTTTTACACATTTTTGGGACAATTGTCATTTTCACAGCAAAAAATGCATTTAAATTGCATTGTTTACTGTGGAAATGACAGCTGCAGTTTGGGAGTTAACCACAGGTGGCGCTGTAGGGAATGTGTACCTAATGTGTGTGTTTACTACTGTAGGGGGGTGTGGCTGTAGGTGTGATGTCATCGATCGCGTCCCCCTATTACAGGGATGACGCGATCGATGCTCCGGCCACAGAGAAGCACGGGGAAGCCGTGTGTACACACGGCTCTCCCCGTTCTTCCGCTCCAGGGACGGATCGCCGCACTGCAGCGGCGATCGGGTCCGCGAATCCCGCGGTCCCGGTCCTGGAGCTTCGGAATGGGTCGCGGGCGCGCGCCCGCGACCCACGGCTGGGTACTAAAACCAACGTATATATACGTTGATGTGCCCAGCCGTGCCATTCTGCCGACGTAAATCTGCAGGAGGCGGTCCTTAAGTGGTTAAGTGAAATAAATAATTTGTAGGCATAAGGCACATTTTTTTCCTGCAACAGGTTCTTAAAGCAAGCGGTAACATGAAAACCTGTATACAGCAGGACTGGTAGACTTTATTTTTAAATCTTTACGCGGTTCATGATAGGTTTGGTTTAATCTTCAGATGTAGCACATGGACAAATGAAGGAGCAAAAAGAAAATATATTGTTTCGAGGACATCCTGTGCTACAACACTAATCCTCCAGGCAAACATGGAATGGATATCCAATTATAAATGTAAAGGTGCGCCAGCACAAGGGACTTCATAAAGCATCCAAGTTTATAATTAATGCCATTAAAACAGATTAGGCCTTAACAACAATGCAAATGCACAGCGATGCAGTTATGTGGCATTGTGACAATCCTTCCTTAAAGCGTATCTAAAAGCAAAATATAATATATTTCAGGTTATCATTCCTTAAAGTTGAAGGCAAGTCAAAACCAAACTAAGCTTAAATCTACTCTCACCCCCATTCTAAGCCTATTCTAGCTACTCTGTAAAAGGGAAGATCTGTATACAATAAAACCTTGGATTGCGAGTAATTTGGTCTGCAAGCGTTTTACAAGATGAGCAACATTTTTTAATACATTTTAACTTGATAAACGAGCGAGGTCTTGCAATACGAGTAGTGTCACATCACAACTGAGTAGTAGCCAGTCATATTATGTGTAGGGATCCTCTTCCCCTTTGGATCACCTCCTGGCAGTAGGTAGTCATGAGTGATCAGTGATACAGAGATGATGCTGACGCCATCAGGTCAGCGGCACTCTCTGAATCATTACACTGTAAGTACAGGAAACTGTGATGATGCCCGTTGATCACCATTCAACCTGGAAGACTGAGGATATCTTGTAGTAAAATAACATTACTGCATAGGTTGCAGTCCAAGAGAGGAAGTAAGTATTGCAGCCTAAGATGTTTATTTATTTTTAATCCAGCTAGGTTACCATTCTTTTTTAATGTAGCATAGAGTCATGCTTTAAAGTGGATGTAAACCCACTCTCATCCTTTCTAAACTACTGCCATTGTGCTGATCTATAAGGATATACATGTCTCCTGCATGTATCCTTACCTGTCAAATTTCTCCCCTCTGTCTGTTATGAAACCTGAAAGATTCTCTGGGTGGATCTGTTGTCTGGAGCTCAGTGGGTGGAGTCGTGATGTCAGTAGACTCCCCGCCCACCTCTACACTCCCCTTGTCAACATGCATTTTTTCCTGTGTATTTCTTACACAAATTCTGCTTTGATCACTAACATCCAGCCAAAATCCAGAAAAGTAACCACACGACTTCAGAAAAGGAGTGGGGGTGGGAATTGAAAAATAATGTCTGTCTCAGGCTAGCGCATGAGATATGTAAATAACCTGTCATTCACAGCAAGGGGGAAGAACGGACAAAAGTTTTCTCCTGTTTGTCCGTTTATCTCACTGATAAAAGAAAAGAGGATTGCTCAGAGCTGGAGTAACTCTTATATTATACATTGTGACATCCACTTTAAACTTTGAATAAACCTCTTAAATAAATAGCCAATTAAAGTACATGGATGTGTAATGTCTTATCTGCCAAAAAAATAGCAATTCCATTTAGTCACTTTTGTGATTGATAGACCTCTGTCAGACAGCATAGCCAGAAGACCTAAAGAAGTCTGATTGGACTTTGAAAAAGCTGGAACACATTTCTAAATTATCCAATCTGGTTCTCTTGCCAGTATATTCCTTGTCACCTCATGTGTATGCAGCAGAGACCAATAAACTCCTAAGAGCCAGTTCACACTTAGGCGGCACGACTTTGGGGGCGACTCGGCAAGGCGTCCTGAAGACGACCTCTGTATAGAAGTCAATGCAAGTCGCCCGGGTCGCCCCCGAAGTCGTACAAGAACCTTTTTCTAAGTCGGAGCAACTTGCGTCGCTCCTACTAGAACGGTTCTATTGCATAGAATGTGACGCGACTCGTCAAGCAGGCTGAGCCACCTGACGAGTCGCCCCTGTGTGAACCGGCTCTAAGGTTGCCTTCCCTCTCCTAGTCTGTGTGTTGTAATGCAGGGAATGACAGGAGGCTCCTATCAATATACATTCAGGTACTTATGCTAGTTATAACTAAAAATACAATATAAATCTATGCTGTTTTCTACTTTTGACTTTAATGAAGCACTCCTATGTTATTAAAAAAAATAAAAAATACATGGACCCGGATTCACGTAGGGCGGCGTATCTTTAGAGCGGCGTAGCGTATCTTTTTTACGCTACGACGCTGCAACTTAGAGAGGCAAGTGCAGTATTCACAAAGCACTTGCGTCCTAAGTTGCGGTGGCGTAGCATAAATGGGCCCGGCGTAAGCCTGCGTAATTCAAAGTAGGCAGGTAGGGGGTGTGTTGTATGCTAATTAAGCATGACCCCATGTAGATGCATGGCCGAACGACCGGCGCATGCGCCGTCCGTGAACGTATCCCTGTGCGCATGCTCAGAATTATGCCGGCTAGAATTGCTAAGATACATCGAACACTGCATACGACTTCAGAGTAACTTACGCCCAGGCGCATTCACGTACGCCTTACGTAAACTACGTAAAATTTGACGACTGTTCCGACGTCCATACCTTAACATGGGCTGCGCCTCATATAGCAGGGGTAACTTTACACCAGACGTACGCCTTACGTAAACGGCGTAGCTTACTGCGACGGGCACATCTACGTTCATGAATCGGCGTATCTTGCTCATTTGCATATTTTTAATGGAAACGCCAAATGTGTCCAGCGTAACTATGCGCGCACGATACGCCGGCGTAGGCAAGTTACGTCGGACAGCTGAAGCCATGTTTTTCGGCGTATCTTGCTTTGTGGATCGGCGTAAAGATGCGACGGCGCACATTTAAAATTACGGTGGCGTATATGGAGATACGCCGGCGTAAAGCCTTTGTGGATCCGGCCCATTAAATTTAAAGGAATATACAACTGCAATATATTGTGTTTTTTTTATTTAGTTTAACATGAAAATTATCATTGTACAAACTGGAAACAAAAGTATTTTTCTATAGCTTATTTTCTTCACTACTGATACACATGAAAATAAAACTGTATTTGTAAGACATTCATTTTGCTCTGCTATAAGATTATTGAGAGTCACGCCCATTCTGTGTAATACCCACCCCCAGATTTGCATCTTCAGGACTGAAACTTTAAGTACAATAACGATATCGTCTGTTAGGTTTTTTTTTTGGGGGGGGTGTGGAAAGAGGGAGGGGTGTTGATTAGGCCCTGCTTAGCTATGACGTAGGCTGTATTGTAGTTTCATGGGCACACTAATGCCGCGTACACACGGTCGTAATTTCTGACAACAAATGTCTGATGGGAGCTTGTTGTCCAAAATTCCGACCATGTGTAGGCTCCTTTGGACATTTGCTGTTGGAAATTCTGACAACAAAAATTTGAGAGCTGGTTCTCAAATTTTTCGAAAACAAAATTTGTTGTCGGAAATTACGAGCGTGTGTAAACAATGCCGACGCACAAAATTCCACACGTGCTCGGAATCTAGCAGAAGAGCCGCACTGGCTATTAAACCTAATTTTTCTTGGCTCGTCTTACGTGTTGTATGTCACCGCGTTCTTAACTTGGTTGGATGGTTTCTAGATCTCGGGCAGTGGCCAGAATGAGGCCTGGAGCGCAAGCTGCTTGTCTGTGCTGAATGCTGAAGCACGGCGTGGGGCGGGATGACGTTACGGACCAAGATGCATGTTGTTTAGCATGAATGGAGAAATCTGTAAAGGCCCGTACATGTGATGGCAGGGTTTTTGTCGGATAATTCTAACGTTTGTACGCTCCATCGGACAATTGTTGTCGGAATTTCTGACAACAAATGTGGCATAGCATGCTCCCAAACTTTCTGACAACAAATGTGTTCCATCGGATTATCCGATCGTGAGTACACAAGTCCGTCGGACTAAAATCTAAAGTACAAATACGCATGCTCCGAACCAATGCTAACCATAAGACAACATTAGCAGAAGTTACCCAAAGGGTGGCGCTAAAGAGCAGAAAAAAAACATGTCGTTTTGTGTTTGTTGGCTGAAAAAGTTTAACTGTCTGTATGCAGAACAAGTTCACGGCCAACGCCCTTCGCACAAAATTCCACGGATTTGTTTGATGAAAATCCGATCGTGTGTACAAGGTTTTAGACTTCTTTCGTTCAGCTCCAAAGAAAACTATGTGTGTTTAGCCAGTTTGACTTTCCCCCTCTATAAGAAGAGAAAGTTGGCTGGAGCTCCATTTAGGGAACTTTGCATACCTTGACCTACTGTAGAACAAAAAAACACTGACTAAAATGATTTCTATAGCTGCTGAGATGACCATTTATGGCAAAAAATAGTACAACTTGATCAACAAAACGGCAAAAAATCGTAAGAGCCGTGCGTGTGTCTGTGAAGGTATTTATCGTGTAAGATTTTTTTGAAGGTCTTTCTGAGTGGTGGTTAGAATGAACATTAGGCACAAGGCAGCTCAGCCCGAGAGGTACATTGCAGGGCAAACACCTGTGTCCACAAGTTCAACCAGCACCAGAAAAAACAGGTAGTGTGCTGTAGGTCAGCAATGTATATTGATTTCTTACAGCCATGATTTGCAATTCAAATGTTTAGTCAAACTTGCACAGTTGTCTAAATTTAGAATATGCGTATATGTCCAAGAAATAACAAGTTAAAAATAATAATTTGTTTTGCCTGCTGTCTCCTTCCCTAGTTAAATTAACTGTATACTACCTTAACCGTTAAAGTGTTATGCCGCGTACACACGATCGTTTTTTGCGATGAAAAAAAAACGACGTTTTCAAAAACATCATTTAAAATCATCGTGTGTGGGCAAAACGTTGTTTTATGTCTTCAAAAAAACGATGAAAAAAAAATTCGAACATGCTTGAATTTTTTGTGTCGTTTTTCAAAACGTCGTTTTTTGTGTCATAAAAAGTCACCGTGTGTGGGCAAAACGATGTGCAAAACGACGTTTTCAACCCGCGCCTGCTCAGAAGCAATTTCTCATACGGGAGCGCTTGTTCAGGTAAAACTACTGTTCCGAATGGATTAAGCACATTCGTTTCTTTTTAAAAGTATAATGAAGCAAAGAATGCGCTGCATTTGAACCAATGCATTTAAATGCTACACTAAATTCCTAGTTTGTTGTGGCTCATCTTGTTACATAGTTGACATTTAAAAAAACTTTTTATTTAAAAAAAAAAAAAAGGGAGATGATGTGCTTAAAAAAAAGAGGAAATAAAGAAATAAAGAAAAAAAATAAAAATTAGAAAGTCAAAATGTTAACAGATCTTGTTACATAGTTCTGTTAACCTTTTTTTTTTTTTTTTTCTTTATGTCTTTATTTCCTCTTTTTTTGTTTAAGCACATCATCTCCCTTTTTTTTTTTTTAAATGTTTATCAAAATGTGAATTGTGGTTGATTTTGGAGTGTGTGAAGTGACCCAACAATTTTTTTTTTTTTTTTTAAATAAATTACCAACAAGGAGGTTGTTGTCCCATGTTCCTTTTTTTTTTTTAAATGTGTCTGCCTACTCAGTAAATGATCTCTATGGGCCAGATTCAGGAAAGGTTACGCTGGCGGATCGAGTGATCCGCCAGCCTAACTGTGGCTTTGAGCCGGCGTTTCTGTTTTCTGTAACCAGAAAACAAGAAACGCCGGGTTGAAGTTCCGATGCGAGCAGCGTAACTGAGTTTCGCCATCGCATCGTTACTTCAACTTAAAAATAGCGCCGGGGGCGTTCCCGCCGATTTCCGCTCAAAAAATATGTTAATGAGCGGAAATCGGCAATTCACGATCGAAATCCGGCGCGACGCAATGACGATACGACGTTTCCGGACGGGATACGCGGCGCATAGATATACCTACATGGGGTTGGAGTATCCTATGTTAGGTATAGGCGTCGTCATCGCGTCGGAAAAAAAAAAAAAAAACGTCGCTTGCGTAAAACGGTCATGAATGGGAATGTGACGTCATTGACGTTCATTCACAGATTTTGGAGCATGCGCACGGGGATGTTTTGACACTCGACGCATGCGCAGTACGTTGGCGGCGGGATCGCGCGTAGTTAGCATACTACACGCCCCGTACCCGCGACATTTGAATTCCGCCGGCTCATTTGTGATGCGCTGCCGCAACTTTAGGAGCAAGTGCTTCGTGAATGACAGCACTTGCTCCTAAAATTTCGGCAGCGCAACGCAAATCAGAAGCGTTACTCCAGAGCAGGGGTGGCGAACACGTGGCTCTCGAGCCGCATGCGGCTCCCGGCCAAAATGAATGCGGCTCTTTGCCTCTTACCATTATTTTGTATACTGTGGCTCTTTGCCAAGTTTGGATTTTGTTATGCTGCTTCTGAGGAGGGACCTCTGAGGAGAGATCTCCGAGCGCGTAGTCCCGCCCCCCAGGCTGCGTCATCACGTCTCCCATCCCTCGGAAACAACTGCACGGGCCAGAGAGCGTGGGTACCCGTGTGTCACATGTTGTGTCACATCTTGCCGTTAGTTCTTAGTGTGGAGGACGCAGCACACCCTCACCATCACTGCAGGATTTTTACCCTCACTCAAAATGGCAAAATGCAAAGCTAAACGAAAATATGAAGATGAACACAGGACATTTTTGGAAGAATGGGAAGATGCTTTCTTCTTTATTGAACGGAATGGGAAAGCGCTGTGTTTAATATGCAATACTATGATATCACATTTCAAGGCTTCAAATCTTCAGCGTCATTTTAGCACTCTCCATGCTAATATTGACAAGGAATTACCCAAAGGTACTGAACTACGCAAGCAAAAATTGAGCACCTTGAAAAGCCAGGTAAAAAGACAGTCTCAAATGTTTCAGCAATTAACCAAGCATGGAGAAACTGTGACCCTTGCATCCTATAAAGTGGCGTGGAACATTGCCGTGCTAAAAAACAGAAATCCCACTGAGATTATCATCCCATCACTCCAAAAAGGTAACAAAAAACACCTGACTGAGCATGTTATATTATGCGTTTAATATATTATTGTTAAAATTATATGCTTTTGTGTGAGTGTCTGTCTGTTTTGGCAGGTCACTGCGTGGTGTGGCTCTCTGACTCTCACAGTTTAAAATGTTGGCTCTTTTTGTCGAACTTGTTCGCCACCCCTGCTCCAGAGCAAAGATGCTCTGGAATACGTGAATCTGGCCCTATATATTGTTCAAAATACACATGTACAAATTTTGCAACAAAAAAAAAAAGAAATTTATTTCTGTCGCAAAGCAATAAAGCAAATCAAAAAATTACACACATCTGGCAAATAAAAATGTAATCAAAATAAAAACAAAACAGATAGGAAGAAAGCAAAGGAGACCCTTCTGGTATTTGAAAAGACAAGGGTCCAACAAAGCAACACTGACGTCTGTCAAGACAAAATAAATTCGATTAGGGGCACCATCATTTCTTCTTCCCTTGAAGCCTCGTACACACGATCGGACATATCCGATGAAAACGGTCCGCGGACCATTTCCATCGGATATGTCCGATCGGGAGTTTGATCCGATGGCGTGTACACACCATCGGATCAAATTCCCCGCCGCCGGACGTCACCGCCACGTCACCGCACCAGGAAGTTAAACACCGAATCCATTCGGCGGCGGCGCGGCGGCGGCGCGGCGGCGGTGGGGCACGACATGTCTGCTGGTAAGTGTACTAACCAGCAGACATGTCGGGCGGACAGATTCCACCGGATGGATTTCAAAGCATGCTTTGAAATCTGTCGGGTGGAGAAATCTGTCCGCTAGCCCATACACACGAGCGGAGATGTCTGCTGAAACGGTCCATCGGACCGTTTTCAGCGGACATATCCCCTCGTGTGTACGAGGCCTTACTCTTCCCTGCAGTCTTCCCTGCAGTCTTCCCTGCAGCCTTCCCTGCAGCCCGAGTCTTCGGGGGCTGGGTTCCTGGAGGCAAGGTTGTGGCAGGAGCCAGAGCAGGCTCAGGAAGAGGAGGAGCAGGAGAAGGAGCAGGAGCAGGAGCTGGAGCAGGAAAAGCAGAGAGGACAGGAGTGCCGATCAGCCCAATGTCAATGTCGTCATTGAGCTTGCCCAGTGTGGCCATGCTTATGGCCTTAAAGATTAAGAGCTCGCAGCGCACACGCTGGCCCGGCTCCAGCTTTTGAAGCTTGGCCGCGATGAGCGCTCCAAAGCCCTCTTCTTCACTGGGTTGCTCTCTGATGGCCGCTGTTGCTTCACGGAGCATGGCCTGGGTCTCCTCCTCCATTTGCATGAGTCTCCGTGCCCTTTTTGCGAGAGTGTGTAGAGGAGGGATCTGGGAGATGCAATCTCGCCGGCGTGACTCCTGTCCCCCCGTGGGGCCTGCCTCCTCCTGTCTCCCCGTGGGGCCTGCCTCCTCCTGGCTCCCAGTGGGGCCTGCCTCCTCCTGGCTCCCAGTGGGGCCTGCCTCCTCCTGGCTCCCAGTGGGGCCTGCCTCCTCCTGGCTCCCAGTGGGCTCTGCCTCCTCCTGGCTTTGCTCTGTCTGTGTAGGAAAAAAAGGGACCTAGTTAATTTGTTGTCCTCATTAATCACACCCATTTTTAAAATCCTGACATATGCTAATTGTCTGCAAAAATTTACACACAGGGCACACATCCCTAATTTTGTGGCCTCTTACCCAGCTACAGATATGTGCCCCCTAGAGGTGGGGGGTTGATGTTGGCTGAAATTGCTCAGTAGGGGGCCTTTCCCCAAACTAAAAATGGATGTTTTGTTTTGTGGGGGTGGCCAAAATGGGAATTAACAAAAAGGCTGTTTCTCATCTGCGACCCCTTCCCGGTGTATTGTGTTTAACCCCCTAGTGGTGTACCCGAAATGGATATTTAGACCATTCAAAACACATAACACTATGATAACCTAGGAGACAATGAAAATACACAAACATTCACAATATTGTCCAAAAAATAAGTAGACTGTTTCTTTCATTAAAGATTTTTATTATGTAAATCAGCCAAGATCTGGCATTGGAATGGCCCCCCTACCCATAAAGTAGTCCACGTAGGCCTGGCGCACAGCACGTGCGTTTTGGGGGGCCAAGCCTGGATGGCCTGCCTCACGGGCCACATCAGGAACATTAACTGCCTCGTCAGGCAATAATGCAATTTAATTGACAGAATGTCTTCTGAGATAATTATGGAGGATACAGCAACATAAAATGATGGTATCCCATTTATATTCAGCCATGTTTATGGCCGTTAAAAACAAGCGGAACCGGCTGGCCATGATGCCAAACGCATTTTCAACCACTCTTCTGGCTCTGGCCAGCCGATAATTAAAGACCCTCCTCTCATGGGTGAGGGCACGTTTGGGGAAATGGCCTCAGGAGGTGGGGACCCAAGCCAAATGCCTCATCTGCAATGAACACAAAAGGAAGCCCCTCTTCGTTCTCCTCCGCAGGTGGCAATCCCAGCTCCTCCGACTGAAGCCGTTGGGCAAACTCGGTCTCGGCAAAGACCCCGCCGTCCGACATCCGCCCATTCTTCCCAACGTCTAGATATAGAAATTCATAATTTGCTGAAACCACCGCCATCAGCACGACACTGTGGAACCCCTTGTAGTTATAAAAATGGGATCCGGAATGGGGTGGTGGCACGATGCGGACGTGCTTGCCGTCAATAGCTCCTCCACAATTCGGAAAATTCCAGCGCTGGGAGAATTCCGCTGCCACAGTCTGCCATTCCTGTGGCGTGGTGGGGAACTGTAGAGAAACCCAAAAAAAAATATTCAAACAAACATTCCTAATAGAATATTCAAAAACATTCTTGGATCCTAAAAAAAGAAGAGCGTTAAGTTCAAGTATTATTGACCGAATCATAAATTATAAATAATTACTAAGCATATTAATCACACCCTCTGATGGTCACAAAACACAAACAAAATAGGGTGAGGGGGGCCCCAAGATGAGTTTGCGACCTTGAAACATTTCTCTTAAAAAAAAAGGGAAATTGTAAAAGATTGGGGGGGAGGGGAACTACAATAGGGAACAAAAATCAAGGGGGATATAGGGACTTAAAAATACTGAACAACAATAGGGAACAAAAATCAAGGGGGATATAGGGACTTAAAAATACTGAACAACAATAGGGAACAAAAATCAAGGGGGATATAGGGACTTAAAAATACTGAACAACAATAGGGAACAAAAATCAAGGGGGATATAGGGACTTAAAAATACTGAACAACAATAGGGAACAAAAATCAAGGGGGATATAGGGACTTAAAAATACTGAACAACAATAGGGAACAAAAATCAAGGGGGATATAGGGACTTAAAAATACTGAACAACAATAGGGAACAAAAATCAAGGGGGATATAGGGACTTAAAAATACTGAACAACAATAGGGAACAAAAATCAAGGGGGATATAGGGACTAGGCTAGGTGGGCTTGTACATTACTCAAAAATATGAAAAATAAGAACAGGGTTTGTGCATTTAAAGGACACCACTTACCTTAATATACTCCTCCTGCAAAACCTGGATTATGGCACAACAGGTGTCCGGGATTATGAGGCCCAGAGCCTGGGGGGAGATGCCCGTCGAGAACTTCAAGTCCTGCAGACTTCTCCTTGTTGCCAGGTACCGCAAGGTGGCAACTAGCCGCTGCTCAGCAGTGATGGCTTCCCGCATAACGGTGTCCTGCCTGGTGATATAAGGCGACACCGAAGCCAAAAGCTGCTGGAATACGGGGTCAGACATCCGAAGAAAATTCCTGAAATCATCAGGGTTATTTTCTTGGATCTCCCGCAGCAGAGGCATATGAGAGAACTGGTCCCTGCGAAGAAACCAGTCCTTGGCCCACAAAGTCCTTCTCGCCCTCCTCAAGGACCGGAGCCGGGATGCAGCACACATCCTAACAAGATGCAAAGCACGCTCCCGGCGACGAGAACGTACCTGCAACATGGCTAGAAAACGGTCGTCAAATCAGATCGGACTAAAAAAAAAACGCACTGAAGAACAGAAAGGCCTCTGAAGAACGACCTGCAAAACAGTAACGTGCAAACAAGAACGCACTGCCAAAACAGATACGATCTGAAAACAAGCACTGTAACACAGATACGAACCCAAAAGCACAAACTGTAAGACAGAAAACATTTTTTAAAGCACGAAGACTGAAAAAATAGATTTTTTAATACAGCTTACCTGTAAAATCTTTTTCTTGGAGTACATCACGGGACACAGAGCAGCATATTCATTACTATATGGGTTATATGGAGTACCTTCAGGTGTGGACACTGGCAATCTCAAACAGGAAGTCCCCTCCCTATATAACCCCCTCCCATAGAGGAAGTACCTCAGTTTTGTAGCAAGCAGTATGCCTCCCAAAAAGGTTCCCCAAAAAGAGGGGTGGGAGCTCTGTGTCCCGTGATGTACTCCAAGAAAAAGATTTTACAGGTAAGCTGTATTAAAAAATCTCTTTTTCTTTCTCGTACATCACGGGACACAGAGCAGCATATTCATTACTATATGGGATGTCCGAAAGCAGTGCTTTAATGAGGGGAGGGAGACATCTTCCAAAAAAGGATTTAATTTAGAGGTATACTCAAATAATAATAAATCCAACTTAGTCAAGAATGTAAATCTGAAATCTAAATCAAGGGAGCCCCCTCAGATCCTGAGGAGCTTGAATCGCGGCCTGCAGTACTGCCTGCCCAAAGGCTGTATCCGCATTCCTTCTTACGTCCAATTGATAAAAAAAAATTGTAAACGTGTGGACTGACGACCACGTTGCTGCCTTGCATATTTGAGCCATAGAGATCTTGATGATGTGCTGCCCAGGAGGTGCCCATGGCCCTGGTAGAATGGGCCTTTACCGACAAAGGAGGAGGCAACCTCTTCAAACCGCAGGCCTGAATGATTAATTGTTTAATCCATCTTGCGATGGTGGATCTAGCAGCTGCCTGACCCATCTTGGGCTCCTCCGGTAAAACGAACACCACATCTGTTTTCCGAACCTTCTCTGTAGCTTTAAGATAGGCCTTTATGGCCCTGACAATATCCAACGTATGCAGCAACCCCTCCTTTCTAGAGGTGGGTTTTGGAAAGAAGGATGGAAGTACCACATCCTGGTTCAGGTGGAAACTGGATATAACCTTTGGTAGAAAGGAAGGATGAGGACGGAAACCCGCCCTATCCTTATGTAAAATGAGATATGGTTCCTTACAAGATAAGGCTGCCAATTCCGATACTCTCCTGGCCGAAACTATGGCGATCAGAAATACCGACTTTCTAGTCAGTAAAACCAAAGGTACCTCAGCCAACGGCTCAAAGGGTTGTTTCTGTAGAGTTGACAGAACAAGATTTAAGTCCCATGGACAAAGTGGTGATTTGACCGGAGGATTAACACGTAAGACTCCCTGTATGAAGATCTTAACCAGCGAGTGGGCGGCCAGCGGCCTCTGAAACCACACTGATAAGGCTGAAATCTGTCCCTAGATCGTGCTTAATGCCAGGCCTTTATCCACTCCTAGCTGGAGAAAACTTAATACTCTATCAATGGTATACTTGCGGGAAAACCATCTCTTAGAATCACACCAGCCTACGTAGGCCCTCCAAACCCTGTAACAAATTACCCTGGAGGCCGGCTTTCAAGCCTTAATGAGGGTAGGGATTACCTGCCTAGACAGACCTCTACCCCTGAGAATCAGGGATTCAGCCGCCAGGCCGTCAAATTTAGACGCCGTAATGCAGGGAGGAGGATCGGGCCTTGTGAGAGTAGGTCTGGCCATAGAGGAAGAGTCCAAGGGCCTCCCGCTGCCAATTTCAGGACTAGTGAGTACCATGCCCTCCGGTACCAAGCTGGGGCTACCAGGATAACCGGCCTGTGCTATGATCGTGCACAACAGGCGGGGTAGTAACTGCAGCGGGGGAAATGCATATAGAAGTTATGATTGATGCCACGGGCAAACCAACACATCGGTTCCGCAGGCCATAGGGTCCCTCGTTCGAGACATGAACCTGTCTAGCTTCTTGTTGAATCCTGATGCCATGACATCCACGTCTGGCACTCCCCACTTCTGGCAGATTATCTGAAAAACCTGTGGATGCAGAGACCACTCCCCCGGCGACAGGGTTTGGCGACTTAGGAAGTACGCCTGCAGGTTGTCCACCCCGGGAATGAATGTCGCCGATATGCAGGGTACATAAACCTCTGCCCACCGAAAAACCAAGCTCATCTCTCTCTGAGTGGCTTGACTCTTGGTTCCCCCTTGGTGGTTCACATATATGCCACCGCTGTGGCATTGTCTGAATGACTTCTCACCAAGGACCCCTGTAATCTGGTTGTCTATACCAGGAGGGCTAGCCGAGCCGCTCTGATCTCCCAGACATTGATGGGCAGCTGCCTCTCCGCCTCTGCCCAAGTTCCTTGGCGAGTGAACCCGTTCAAGACCGCTCTCCAGCCTTCCAGACCACTGGGCAGAAAGACTCCCCTTCAGAAGGTTCTGAGGGTTTAACCACCAGCATAGACTCTGCCGGACCTTTAATGATGGCGTCAAAGGAAACTCCAAGGCATTTGCTCCCTTGCTCCAAGCTGCTAGAATTGCTGTCTGTAGGACGCGAGTGTGGAAGCGTGCGGTATCGCCTCGAACATGGCCATTAGTTTGCCTAGTAAACGCATACATAGGCGAATAGTTGGTTCTCTTTTGCTTAGAACCAACTGAATCAATCTTTTGATAGCCTCGACCCTTACCAGGGGTAAGGGGTACCCATCTTCTGTTCTGTGTCTAATCTCATGCCGAGATATTCCAACTGCTTTGTAGGTTGAAATGCTGATTTTTCCCCGGTTTAGGACCCAGCCGAACCTCTCGAGGTACTGAACCATGAGGGCTACTGCGCATTCCACCAAGGAAGCGAGTGATCTATGATTAAGAGGTCGTCCAGGTATGCTAGGACCGAGACCCCTTGGATCCTTAGACTGACTAGAATTGGAGCTAGGACCTTCGTGAATACCCGGGGGCCGTAGCCAGCCCGAAGGGGAGCGCCACGAATTGGAAGTGACGCTGTATCACTGCGAAGCGTAAAAAAAAAAAATATTTGATGTGGCTGAAAGATTGGTACATGAAGGTAACCATCCTTTATGTCTATAGAAGCCAGATCCTTCTGGAGTGTGGCGGCTGCTGACCGAACGGATTCCATCCGGAAAGAGCGAACCCTTAGGTAAGCATTTAAACCTTTTAGGTCCAAAATTGGTCTGACATCGCCGATGGGCTTTGGTATGACAAACAGATTGGAATAGAAACCTAGCCCCTGTTCTTGGGCTGGTACCTCTACCATTATGCCCTGGTAAAGCAGATGATCCAATGCCGCCCGCATTGAGGCCTTCCTTGTGGAGGAAACTTTAGAAATTCTAATCTGTAGCCTGTGGCCACAGATGATCGGACCCCCTCTGTCGGGGATCGATACCATGGCCCCTTGCTCCCAGAGGCCTGTCCTTGCGATCCATTGTTAAAAGTTTGATCGCGCAGGAGGTCCGATACTGCCTGGAATTTTGAGGGCCCCGGAACAGGGGGGAGCTGCCCTTTAAACGCAGGACCCCGGAACTTCTTTTGACTGGTAAAAGGGTACCTTTGCCACTTGAAACAGTCTGAATGTATTTATCCAGATCTTTCAATGGAAGGGAAAACCTGCCAGTAGTTTTTTGCATGGGGCTCGGCCGCCCAGTTCTTCAACCATAAGAGTCTTCTCATATGCACTAAAAATAGTGACAAACGAGACGCCTGCTGGATGGAGTATTTTATAGCCTCTACCGCAAAGCACAGAGCTCTGGGAATATCCAATAACTCCTCTGCCTATTGGGCAGGGATGTCTTTAAGCATCTGTTTTGTCTGGTCCTTTAACGCCTGACAAACTCCAATTGCAGCCACTGCTGGCTGTACCACTGCTCCTGCCGTAGCAAAGGATGCTAGAAAAAGTGTCTCTAAACGTTTATCGACCGGGACCTTAAACATTTGTATGTTTCCCCTCAGGCCAGTTAATGATTTATTCACCCATGAGATGGCTGCGTCCACAGTTGGGAGCGCCCCTTTCTTAGAAAAATGTCTTTTCCATAGGGTAAATAACAGAAAACCTTCCAGGCGGTCTCCCATCCAGGCACTAACCAGGCCCGACCCTGCTTAGCCTCCGAGATTCTTCAGTGGTAGATCCTTCCTCTAGGTTCTGGTCCAACCGATCCTCCTGAAATTCTAATTCCTCCGGAGAGAGAATCTCAGCATCCGAGGATACACCTTTTGGCGATGGGGATCTAGTCCGCTTCTTGCCAGAAAAAGAGCCAGCGATCATAGCTGTTAACTTTTTTCTCTAGCCCCCCCCTAGGGTGACGGCTAGCATCTCCTCTGTGATAACACAGGGTTGGGCCGATCTGGGCCAGCCTCAGCACCAGACCCCCTTAATGGCTTATCCAAGGTGACCCCTATAGGAATAACCTGTGGGGAAAGTATTGGCATATCATCAGAACCAGAGGAGGAACCCCTTTGTCTTTGCCCTTTTTTTTTTTTGGTGTTTTGATCCTGAACCCTTGGAAGCCATAATACAAAACCGAGGGACTCCGCCTACAACAACAGACTGTTATAGCCAGGAGTACAAAAAATAAGGTTTAGGGGACAATAGGATCACTAATGCCCAAAAACGGTGGGGCTCAGTATGTTTTCCTTTATAATATTATTGTTTTTCTCAACATACAGCCCCACCCCCAACATGTTTGCCAGCATTCAACCTGTTGCCAAGGGGATTTTTGGCTTAACAAAAAGCATTGGAGCTGACTCCAGCATGTACTACCCCTTTCTCGCCACCGGGAGTCACTGTGCTGCCAGCTCTGCTTCCTCTCTCTTCCAGCTCAGCTTTGATCTGAGCTAAAATCGTGCCTGCTGTGTATAACAACAATTGAAGGCACGCCCACTCTACACTGCATTCACGCTCCCCGCCCCCCCCCCTTCCCGAACGGCTCGAAAAATTTTCTATATGCATGCGCACGTGCGCGCGCGCGCGCCTGTCGGAGGAGGAGAGCCCAGGAGGAGATGCACTCTGGAGCCCAGGAATGCAGGCTGGAGGACGCATCAGGCGGCAGATTTGAATCCCGGCTAGGTAAGGCTTAAAACAGGCCCCTAAGGAGTCCCTTTAGCCTAGAGACAGATCTCTTTCTTTTTTTTTTTTTTTTTTAAAAAGACCTTCAACCAGCGAGCAGCAGGTAGCTAGCAAACATTCATAGATAGGTAGGGGGATCAAGTGATGGGGGGGGAACATTTCAGGCCATCCTGTCCATCAGACATAGTGACCATGGTGCCAATGCAGAGCATACTCAGGCTACCCCCTTAAGATCTCCCCTGGAGAGCCTGCTGTCGAACCAAGTCCCGCAGGCTCCCCTCTTACCTGCTCCATGCCGCAGGACGTTTGCATAGCAAAAACGGTCCAATCTTCTCCCATCTCCGTGGGTAGTGTAGTAGACATTCAGGCACTGGGGTCCTGGAAGGAACTGACTGTCCTGGACCTATACAGCACCCTGGCAAACAGGATCTTTTGGTTTAGAAAAACTCCAAGTCCTGGGCCCAGGGTCCAGCCCTCTAGAGAGGAGCATTATAGGCAAAACCCCACGGTTTGGGGCCCGGGTACTGTCCACTTTGGCACTGAGGCTCCTTGGACAGATCCGGTTAGCCCGTCTTAATCCCAAGGATGTGGAGGCAAAGCTATTCCGTGACCAACACCTAAGACACTGGCGAAAAAACTGAGGTACTTCATCTTTGGGAGGGGGTTATATAGGGAGGGGACTTCCTGTTTGAGATTGCCAGTGTCCACACCTGAAGGTACTCCATATAACCCATATAGTAATGAATATGCTGCTCTGTGTCCCGTGATGTACGAGAAAGAAAGCGCGAATCGTCTCTCACCAAACTTTTACTAACACGCAGCAACACAATATCAGCAAAAGAGGCCGTCTTCCGCATGGAAATTACCCTTTATAGTCCCGTCGTACGTGATGGACGTCACCGCGCACTGCTCGAGCTTTTGTGAAAAACGATGGTGTGTACGCAACGTCGTTTTGGAAAATGAAGTTTGAAAAACGTCGTTTTTTTTCATGAGAGAAAACGTCGTTTTATTTCATCGCAAAAAGTGATCGTGTGTACGCGGCATAAGAAGGCAGTTTGCCATGTGTAGGTTTTCTTATCTCTTGGATGATGAAACTGTTACTTGCCTCCCTGGTGTATGCATTGTTTTCATAAGGTATGCACAGCATAGATATTCAAGCCTGTCTTATCTGATGCTAGTATCAAGTCTTATGCCTAGTACACACGATCGCTTTTCCTGACGGTCAAAAGACCGGCTTGGTCCCTTTTCCCCTGTACACACGGCCAGTTTTCCCGACAGGAGAACTGCCAGGAGAACTTTGGTCGGGAAAACCGGCCGTGTGTATGCTCCCTCTCAGTGTTTCCCCACAGGAAAACTGTGGGGGAAAAAATGCTGCGATTCCCAGCGAGAAAAAAGAGAACATGTTCCTGTCTGGAAAACTGCTAAGAAGCATACACACGTCCGGTTTTCCCAGCCAAAGGAAAACACGGCAGTTTTCCCGACGGGAAAAGCGATCGTGTGTACTAGGCAAAATAATATTTTTACATTACCACAAATATCAAACTGTGAATGGAAACATGTTGGATGGTAGGAATGACCTCAGGTGTGTTCAGATTGTAGTCCAAACCCACATGAAATATCTTGTCTTGAAACTGGGACTGCACAAAGCCTTTTATAGGTGTCTGAGGCATTGCCTGTCCCGCAGCTGCTCGTATACGTGGGGTGTGAATACGTGCAGGGCAGTGCGTTGGAACACAGTTCAGACTTTAGATTCAATAGGGCCTCTTTAGATGTTTGCATGTGTAGACCAACTGGTATACATTGGTACAATATCTCCTTATTTTGGGGCACTCCCATCAAATGTGGCAGAGAGTGCCCACAGTCTAATGCCCTGTGACAGTTTAAGGTTGGATATTACAGCTGTTGCAAGAATGAAACATTGGTCCTTCCATGATCTTGCTTAAAAGCTCAAAAGACGTGCTGGTTCGGATCCCAGCCTAACTGCCTGGAGTTTGCATGTTCTCCGTGGGTTTCCTCCGGGTAACTCCGGTTTCCTCCCACAACATCCAAAGACATGCTGATAGGTTAATTTGATCCTGTCTAAATTGTCACCAGTGAGGTCACAGATCCAAGTGCTTTCCGAGGTGAAGGAGAACGATGAGTCTCCTCACCTTGTGGAATTCCGGTGAGTTCCCTCCACATACAGTTAGAATCACTCACTAGAGGGGAAAAAAAAGCTACTACTTCTTTAATAAAAGTTTGTAAACAAAAAAATAAATAAAAGCCCAAAAGACAAAAAAACATGTTCCCTCCAAAGCTCCAATGACATCTTGACTGGAGTCCATAAAAAATCGATAGGTGGATGTTGGAATACTAGACAGAGATGATTGCAAAGTGCACATTTGTCTAGTACACAATAGGTAAACAACACATTTACTATCTGCCACTCAGCAGATATTCATGTTATTGCTTTTTTACCTATCACTAGGGGTTAACATAGATGTCATGAATGACCTAACATCCGATTTCCATTTTCAGAACAGATGGGTGGGTAAACGTAGCTTGCCAACTAATTTACTAATGAAAGTGAAGCTGATAATCCATTATTTCAGTAATTATTCTTCTGTGGCATCTGCCATGATAATAAGGCATTGCAGACAGTTATGTATACTATTTAATCATTACACTTAGGAGAAAATATTGACTGCAAGTAGCTTCCTATACAACTTACTAAGTAGTGTTTGACATGCAAGAATCTTTTCAATTGCAAAGATTTAGTAGCAGTAGATTTCTTTTCACTTTCACACTAGGAAAACAACCATAAAGTTATTTAACCTATTTTTTTTTGTTTGGTTAAAGCATGGAGTTAGGTCTGGTTTTTGTTGCTCTATGTAGCTCTATTGGGCAGATTTTTCCTTATTTCCCAACTCAATGGCTAAGCCTGCTTTCAGATGGGAGCAGCGCAGTGTACCCGTAGGTTTGTTGGTGATTAGCTGCGCTTTCCCATAGAGTTCTATTCTAGTTTCAGAAAGCTCACCAAAACTGCAGGACCTAATGGAACTCTATGGGAAAGCACAGTTTACTCACACCAAACACATGGGTACACAAGCTACTCCCACGCTGCTGTCAAAACCACACCGCATCAGTCTTTTAAGAAGCCTTATGCCCCATTCACATGATCGGATTTTCCATCAGAAAAACTTGTTTTGATGGAATTCCACTCAAGCTTGGCTTGCATACACACGGACACACAAAAGTTCTCTGAACTTTCGTTCGTCAAAAACATGGTGACATACAACATTACGCCGAGCCAATAAAATTAAGTTCAATGCTTCCGAGCATATGTCGAATTGTTTCAGGGAATGCGTCGGCATTTTGCGCGTCGGAATTGCTACAGACGATCGGAAATTCCGGCAGCAAAAGGCCGATGGAGCATACACACGGTCGGAATTTCCGTTTTAAAAGCTCACATAAGATTTTTGCTGTCGGAATTTCCGATCGTGTGTACAGGGCATTAGGCTTGGTTCACACCTATGCACAGAGGCGGCTCTCTAATTAGGCAAATTAGGCGGTCGCCTTAGGCCTCGCCCCCACCGGGGGCCTCGCAGCCGTCTAATTTGCCTAAAGAATTGGTTTGAGAAAATTCTATAAACAGTGAATTCATAGTTCATAGAATTCAAAACTAATAATATATGCAATTTATACAGTTAATTTTTATTACTTGAATTATTTTTCCAATTATGGATGTGAATGGGGCCTCATGTCTCAGATTTGCCTATTGCCTCACAAAGCCTAGAGCCGCTTCTGCCTATGCAATTTTCTTCTGATGCATTTTTGCAGTAATTTTGCGTTATTGACACATTTTTCATGCTTTTTTATGTGTTTTTCTTTTTCCATGCTTTTTGTCCCCCGCCAATTTGTTGTTGGGTGGATATGCAAATCGCTGCAAAACGCACTACATGCTTTTCTGCAGCTTACTATTTAAGTCAATTGAATCAAAAACGCACTGTTTTGTTGAAAAGTCCCTGACCCTTTACAAAATAGCAGCAGCCCGAAAAAAGTAAATGCATCTCATAGGAAACCTTGTTAAATGGACTGTAGTGCGTTTCTGCAAAAAGCATTAAAAAATGCCTAAGTGTGAACTGAGCCTTAGGCTGCATTCACACCTGGGCGTTTTGCCAATTATAAGCTTTTATTTGATTTTAAAACAAAACAGATGACAAAAGAGGAGTTCAGCATTACAGGTATATACCAATATCAACATCGGGGGTTCCATTTATACATTTCTTACATCGTATAACCTCCCCTACCTTTTATCTATAATATAACTTCCTCTACCATCTCCTAATTCTACCTATTATTAACCATCATTGGCCCAATCATATTCGTCCTATTGTAATTCATAGTCCTTACATTTTCCAGATACACACATTTGGGCATCTCATCCCCTTCCTCTGGAGGCATCCCATTGTCCCTGAGAAGGGATGGGGCTTTCTATCCCTCTCTTATTATAACAAATTTTGCCTCTATTTATACTATTTACCCCCTCTCCCCCCCACAAACCAAACCAAAAACAAATACACAAAAAAAAAAAAAAATTCTCTATAAGGGCAACCGCTCACTCCCCTCCACACCCCTCTGCTCCAGATTTCACCACCACTATTCAGTTTACATCTATAAGGGTTTTCCCCTCCTCTGAATATTTAAAACAATTCCATTCCGCCCATGTCCCCAATTAAACCCCTCGTTTCTGCCAAGAGGTCCAGACCAAATCCTCCATCCTATTCAGGTCTTCTACTCGTTTAAGCCACATCCCTACTGACGGGGCCGGATCTGCTTCCACATTACTGGGATGCAGGCTCTTGCTGCATTCAGCAAATGACAAACTACAGACTTCCTGTACGGTCTAACTGTGGTGTCTGATTCCTGTAGAAGGTAGAAAGTCCACTCCTCCGGTAACTCCTCCTTACTGAACCTTTGCACTGTTTCCCGCACCTCCTTCCAGAAACTCTGTATTCTGAGGCAACTCCAGAAGATGTGTATTAATGTCCCTCCTTTTCTCCCGCACCGCCAACATCTATCTAATATATCTGGATAACATCTACTTAGAACAGCCGGGGTACGGTACCACTGTGGTAGAATCTTAAAATTCATCTCCTGCACCCTTACACAAACTGAGGACTCAAATATGTTATATAATATTTTATTCTTTTGCTCCTCCGTAAAAGTCCTACCCAACTCTACCTCCCACCTGCTAAAAAAAGGTAATCTAAAATCCTCGGCGGGTGTATTCAGTAATTCACCGATTCTAGACAGGGTGTGTTGAAGCATCCCGCTCCCGTTAAAGTACCCCTCAAATTTTGTTGACTTTCACTCATATCTGCTCGGAAAATTCAGAGTATCCAAAAAGTGTCGCAATTGCAGTGCCCTCCAGAAGTCCAATTGATAGGCGGTGCATCTTGTTATTTCCTGAATCGTAGGCCATGCTCCCGCCTTCACAAAGTGAGAAGCTTGAAACAACCCCTGTTCTACCAGTTGACTGAAAGAACCCTTTGTCAATCCGGGTCCAAACTGTGGGTTTCCCAAAATGGGGAAAAGGGGTGAATCTAATGTTGATAGTTTCCCTTTCACAAATAACTCATATCCCATCCGAAAAGTAGGGCCTATCAGGGGGTGCCTCTTCGTATCTTTCGGAAGCTCTCTGTTACACCATGCCGCTCGCTGGCCATATTTTCCACTATCACCTGTTTTTTGAATCGTAGGCATATTTGCCACATATCTGCCAGCAATTTTAAAACACCCAGGTGTGAATGACATAGCGGACATTTCAGATGCCTGAACTTTTTTTTTTTATGGACCACAAGCTTCACGCAATGCAGTTTGCCACGATTGCAGCACGATTTATCGCATGACAATCACGGCAGAAACGCAACGCGTTTTTAGGTGCCATTCAAATGAAGGGCATCTGAAATGTGCTTTGTGCGTTTTTGAAAGTAGATGCCAACTGTGAAATTATGCAAAATATCGTAGGTAATGAAAGAGAAGAGACAGAGTCCTCAGAGTTTTTCTTGTACAACCTAAACATTCCTCCCTGCATTTTTGTCTAAAATCTGCAATAAACAGTAAAAAGAGTTTTTCGGTTTGCTACTGGGACTGCAAACAGGGTATGAAGCATCTAGATAAGTAGGGGGACCCAGTTATTTTCAGCAGCTCTTTCGGGAGTCATTGCTAAAAAAAAAATTAACCATTGGTTAGTACCTGCATACTAATAAATTAAGGTTAACCGCGACCCACAGACCCATTTTTTGTAATTTATGGGACTGAGAGAAGGAGACACTTGCAGTTAATCACAAGTAACACATTTTTTTAGCAGCTAGAAGTTGGCAATGGTAAACAATACAATTGCTTTTCTTCAGATTTTTTAATTAGCTGTTTAAGCTAAGAGAGATGGTATTTCTCAACCCAAAGCATATGTTCAGATTGTCTACCCGTGCTGAGCTGCTGAAAGCTGATTTCCTATTTTTGCCATAGGTTACTGAACCATCTTGGTCTTAGCTCTGAGTCATGAACTTACCCTACATGACTTGCAAAGACAACCAGCAAACAAGCTTACTGTATATAAGGTTAGCCAAAGCAGATGCATTTGACAGCGAGTTTATTTTGAACAGTTAATCGACTAATAGCATTCACCAGGACATATATCAATAATTTATTAGTAAATTAGTATAAGTAATTTTAGTAATGGCATAATGTACTATGATAATGTACTATGATAATAAGGAAAAACTTGTTGCGTTATCAATATAAAGTGCATGAATTCAATCAAGTAAGAAATTCATATTTATCAAAAACTGTAAATACCGGTACATAGTTGCCAACATTGTAAAAAAAATTATTACACCTTTTTGTCTGTAGACAGAGTCTTATTATAATTATGGGGTGTGGCATTCATTTGCAGGTGTGATGTAGCAGGGAAAGATGGGTGTGGTTTAAACAAAGTATTGGGCTTGGTGTAAATGGGGCGTGGCTTAAAGGGTGTGTGGTTAGAGTCTGAGATGAACGAGGGATGGAGGGAGAAAGAAAGGGGCAAAGAGAGAGGAAGAGAAAGAGCGAAAAGAAAGGAAAGAAAGAGAGATGGAGGGACAGCAGGCCCAGATCCTACACCACAATAGAAATGTGTATTTTAGAAAGTTTAACAATCAGCAGATAAAGATAATCCAAACACCTGGTGTTAGCGCTTGTTATGGTGTCAGGATCAACTCACCATAATGCAGAATCAGTGGGAGCCCTGAGCATGTCACTTGCAGTAAATGGGACATCCGGTAGAAGGTTTGGGATTATATAGAGAAGCATAATCTTGCCGATTTTCCCCGGCCCGTCCACCTTCGCATCCCCAACTTCAAGAATTCCTGGCAGGCTGGCCAGAACATCGCCTCCCTGGGGGTCTTCCAAACAATGCGGGAGGTTAAGGTGGACCCTGACAAGCCCCTGGAAGGCATGTGACTGGCTACTTTGCAGGCTCATAAGACGTTGTTGGTCTCCACACCTCGTCTCCGCTCCAGCCTCTTTAACAGGATCACCCCAACCAGCTGGCTATGCCTCTTGTTTGTTTCCCTCGGCAAGTGACCAGGCTCCACGAGAGCTAGTCTACTGTGAAATGGCGGCCGGTGAAGACAATTCACTGCCGGTCGTGGACCTCCAGCGCCGACAGTAAAAAAAGGGGAAAACTTGGATTTCCGAGCCATTTCCCGGGAAATGCTAAAAGCAGGACCAAGGTCTAAATCCCGGGAACGTCCCAGGAGATTCGAGACAGTTGACAACTATAAAAATAAGAATGTGTTAGAAAAAAATTCATAAATTATCCAGTAAATTTCATTAGAAAAGAGAAGAAGAGAAGTGCTTTTGTGCAAAAAGTAAATTTACATTTGTGTATCAAAAAATATTTCAGTGTGGATAGCAAAATCTTCACACCCAAAAATGCACACCCAACTCTCAAGGCGCTTACCAATAATTTTGACCCCAAGATGGGGGTCTGGCTGCACTTCATCACAGTATCCCCATGGGACAGATGGATATCAGGAGCCAAGATTCCAGGATAGGTTAACATACGACCAGGATGTTCAACAGTGGGCTCAGCAAAAGGGAGAGAGAAAGGAGGAAATCATAGTGTAGTAAATACAATTCCAGGCTTTTTAATGAAGGTTAAAACTACTTACAAAAAAGCAGGAGTAAAATCGCATATAAAACAATGACATGCAGACACTCCAATGGGTGTGGTAAAGTCACCGCTGTAGCTTCTCCCGACTAGTTTTGTTCAAAAGAACATTATCAAGGGATATCGACTTTATCCCTTGATAAGCTTCCACAGTCCTCCCAGAATGACTCTGCCTCCATCTCAGACTGTTCTTTCCCTGTCCTCTCTGGCTGTCTCTCAGTCCTCCCAGACTGTAACACTCTCCAGCCCACCTAGCTGTCTTCTCCTTGGTTATCTCCCAGGTATGCCCACTGGCTCCTGCTGTCCTCACACCTGCTCCCATGCCACTGGACAGGATTCCTCCTTGGGTTTTCAGAGGATCCCTCCTGCACCCAAGCTTCCAGACCAAGGATCACCCCCGCCGCCCCAGACAAAGGGGTAACCCTCAAGGGCCACCAAAAGCCTCCTAGCACTCCATCTCTAACTTCCACCCGAACTCTCCTGCCCAGCTGGGCTGACCCAGAGTATTTAAGGGGGGGGGCCTGCCACCTGCCAACCCATATGTTGGGGATTGTTCAGGGCCCTCCCTCCAATACTACAGGCAGCTCCTCTTAACCTCCCTCCCCTTCTTCTGGAAGTTTCCATCAAATTCCAAAAGTAGAGGGAGGTATCAGAGAGACTGCCTGCTGAGTCATACATGCCGTCTCTGGATCACTCACCCAACCCAGATAAAACACAGGTGGGTGCTACATCAGATAGGGAAAAAGGGTGAAAGGGAAATAAAAATGCATACATTCACTTCAAGCTTTACCATCCTGCTATGTTAAATAGAAATCACACTTGTATGATATTATTTTATTTGCAAAATTCGATGGTTATTTTTTTAAATATCTGGGGGTGTAGAAATTACATAAAGGTTACATTGAGAAAAATTACCTAAAAAGTATTCAAATTTTTCATTATTTTTTCCAGAAAACCACAAGGAGTAAAAATATATTCATATAGCTCTGCTACAAAATTAAAGCCCTCTCCTAAAAATAAAAAATAAAAAAAACAAACAATATACAGTATTACCAAAGGGTAGGCTACAAACACTAGAAAAGCATAATATGCTCAACCATGACATATCCGAAATTAACTCCGGGATTTAGGAGAATTAAGGAAAAAAAGGCCCAGAGACTCGAGTATTTAAACTCTTAGGTGGAGATTTAAAATCTTCACACAATTCACACAAAGCTATCAGGTGGTAAAAGTGAAGTCAATAATTGCACAACATAGAAAATTATGAGCAATCACATGGGCATAACTATATAAAAATCTGTGTACACTTCAAGCACCTGAGCCCTATCAGCTACAGGCATCATTCACACTTCATGTAGTGGGAATTTGTGTCCACACTTGTGATTTTGTGTGGCCGATTTTAATGCAATTCTGCATGTCAAGCATAGCATAGTCCATTCACTTGAATGGGCTGCCTTATGTGTATTTTTTGTGGCAAAGAAGCTGAAGGACCTAATTTTGGCCCTGGGCCAGGCGTGTTTTTACACGTGTATTTTTCTACAATTCTCGCACGTTTTGCCATGTGGCAATCACAGCAAAATATCCTTAATACATCAATAAATGTATTAATTTTCAATGCATACAGCATGAGTACCTGAATTAAGAATAATATGAGCCAAGTTCAAACTTGGAGTGATACAAGCATTGATAGTAAGAGCAAAGCCACCCAAAGATGACCTCCTCAGACTACTGCTTCTCCTTTCATTGTCCACTTACAGGCTGGGGTAGGAAAACCTCTACATAAGAAAACTCTTCTGCCTCAACATACAGAACTGAACTGTAAATCCCAAGACTGAATGGACATAAATACAAATCATTTTGCAGGTAAAACAGTTCCCTCAATATTCCTTAGTTTTCCTTTGTGTATTTAGCCATTTGAGACTTCACAGGGGTGCATGATTTTTTAACTACAGTAAAACCTTGGATTGCGAGCATAATTCGCTCCGGAAACATGCTTGTAATCCAGAGCACTTGTATATCAAAGAGAATTTCCCCATTAGAAATAATGGAAACTCAGATGATTTGTTCCGCAACCATTTATTCATAAGTCCTTCAGTTTATAGTCCATATAAAAAGTGACCAGGATGTGTAACCATAAAATGTCCATCCACAAATTGAAACCTCCACAAGGGGATTAGAAGCAAAATCCAGCAGGAGCTACAGAGTATAAAAGAGAAGAGAGGTGCCTCTAAGTGTAGCAATAAGTTGCTAAATGTTGTACCTTCATTTAATGTAACCATATTGCTACACTTGGAGACGCCTCTGTTCTCTTTTATACTCAGTTGTGACATGACGCTACTTGTATATCAAGACATTGCTTGTATATCAAGTCAAAGTTTATTTAAAAATGTAGCTTGTCTTGCAAAACACTCTCAAACCAAGGTTTTACTGTACTTTCCCTATTTTGCCTCACAGTAACTTTCTCATGAACATTTTCTGTTCATAAACTGTCCCATACAGTAAATACTAATTATCCACCTACAATTTTATAAATCCATTCTCCTTAGCTGCTGTATCAAACACCTCCAGGTGTCAGTAAATCACAAAGAATGTTATATATGTACAGAGCTACTAAAATAAAATTTTCAATATGTGCATATTATTCTGTTAAATATCCCCTAGTGCCACTAATGATATATGTATATGTGTACAATACTGCTTTAATCCATTATTAAATAAATATTTCATATACAAACACGATAAAAACCATCCCACCAATATCATATGCTTTAAAACTGCTTTCCGTATAAATTCATCAACAATATTTGCACACAAATACAGTACATAAAGTACCCAGTGCTTCACAAAAGTGCTTCAACAAAAATACTCAGTGCTACAATCCATCCTAGAATTCAACGATCCATCCTATGGCTCCAGCGGCTCAGTGATTCACTTTTCACAGTTCCCCTGCAGATGTCAATCATATGCAGTGTGCCCCACAAACACTTAAAGGGGTGTTCCAGCCAAACGTTATGTTTATTAAAAGTCAGCAGCTACAAAAAGTGTAGCTGCTGGCTTTTAATAAACATTCACTTACCTGCTTCAGCGTTCCAGCGACTCGCCGGCTGGGGCTCCGCTCCTCTCCCCCCCTCCCCGGCCGGCGTCTTCATTCTAACGGTGGGCACCTGGCCGTGAAGCCGAAGGCGAGCGGCACTGCGCAAATGCGCATGCGCGCGCGGCCCGCCGCTGATTAGACAGGCGATCGTCTACAGGGAGAGGCTGCTGTAGGCGATTAAGCTTAATCACCTAACCAGCCCCTCGGCGGAAGGAGGAAGTGGAACAGGAAGTCCCACTCCTCCTGAAGCCCCCACTCCCCCCCCCCCAAAAAAATTACATGCCAAATGTGGCATGTAAGGGGGTGAGGATTGGATTAAGCGGAAGTTCCATTTTTGGGTGGAACTCCGCTTTAAGCTTTCTACACACTATACAATTAAAAAAAATATATATATTAAAAGTCAGCAGCTACAAAAAGTGTTGTTGCTGACTTTTAATAAACAGACACTCAACTATCCCACGATCCAGCAATGTAAGCGTAGGAAGCCCCACTCCTCTCCATGGTTCCGGCATTCTTACTGTGGGCGACAGGCTGTGGCTCCGCAGCCAGGCATGCACTGTGCATGCGTGAGCGCGCTGTGCACTGTAAATGGCCAGGCAATCTTTTGGGACCTGTGACGTGTCCCAGAAGATTGCAGGGAGGGAGGGGCTAAAAGTGAATTACCTTCTGGTGCCGTGGAGCCCCTGGAGGAAGTGGGAACTGGATGCCTCTAAAAAGAGGGTATCCGCTCCCCCCCAAAAAAAATGACTTGCCAAATGTAGCATGTCAGGGGGTCGCCGTCACTTAAAGCAGAAGTTTAGTGAGAATTATTTTTTAATTGCCTACTCTGGCAGCTTTCATATCCAGAGCGATATCCTCAAAGATTACTTCCCTATCTATGAACATTCCCTTTATCATGACCTCTGCCTGATGGCAATGTTGACAGGTGCTCCGCTTAGCACCAAACTAACTAGCTGGTTTATTTCTTATAGATACATCTTGTCCATTATAACTTTTTTTCCCTGAAGTTAAGGGTTTGGTTGACAGGCTGAGGCCTTACCCTAGTAACTTTCTTTCAATGACCAACTTAGCTGTTATTTTAGGTTACTTTCTTGTTGATAACTTGTCATTGCATCTGTTTTACCTTAAGGAGAACAATTGGTTGTCCTTTGCATTGTTAGTTAAGGGCTCTTCATTCATCCAGGTACTGGGTTCCCCATTTGGGAATTATCTCCCTAATCTGGAATACTAGGTTGTTCCTATGTGGCATTCCCTCGCAATGTCCTTTTACATTTCGGTGGCACTATAACCTGCATGTCCAATACTTACTACAGTTCTGTGTATGTCATCCGACTCCTTAGAACAGACTTCACAATAAATACAAAATTCTTATTAATTTAGTATAAAAGGAACATTTAAAAAAACTTGTACTAAAGAATGCACAGGCTACCATATCTGACCTTCCCTTCTAAGGATTCTAGTTGCCTGTATCTTCTGCTGGTTTAATGGTTTTAATATTTTTAGAGCAATTAGCGTAAAACAAATATGCAGATTAGGAGTTCTAGCTCTATTTTGAATTTTCAATCTATATACTTGTACTGGGTCAGTGACTTAGAAAACATGGAAGCCAAAAGACAGCCAAGCAACTAGTGTTTCTTAGAAAGAGCTTGCCAATGGAAGTCTATGTAACTCTCTCACTACAGTATTTTAACTATTGAAAGCCTCGATTTTTTTGTGAACAGGTGATTTATCTCCTGAATCTATATTTTATTTCCACTTAAAATGGTCATATTTTCTGTTTTCCTCAACAGACATTGGCACAAGTTTGTGGTATTTTAGGGAACAAAAATCTGTTTAATAACCTTGATTTGACTCCATTAATAGAGATGAGGTCCAGCTTTGCTGCTACCACAGGTTCTTGGTAAATCCTGCATGTTCAGTATTTCCAGATCCATGCATTAATGTGCCAGACCATATTCTGTTTAACTATAATGCACTGTCTGGCCTTTGAACCTATGTCAGATGACTTAGGCCTCGTACACACGATCAAATCTGTCTGCTGGAAACGGTCTGCTAGACCGTTTCAGCAGACAGATTCGATCGTGTGTACGGGCAAACAGACGGATTTGGCCACCCGACAGATTTCAAAGCATGCTTTGAAATCTGTCGGCTGGGAACCCGTCCGCCCGACATGTCTGCTGGTTAGTATGCTAACCAGCAGACATGTCTTCTCGCACACGCGCCGAATGATTTTGACGCATGCGCGGAAGTGTTTTACTTCCTGGTGCGATGACGTGGCGGCGTCAACGTCACCGCCATGTCACCGACACGTCAGCGCGCTGTCTGCTGGCGGGGATTTTGGTTTGCTCGTGTGTACACGCGAGCAAACCAAAATCCCAGCAGACAGATTTGTTCAAATCGGTCGGTCCGACCGATTTGAACAAATGGATTTACTCGTGTGTACGAGGCCTCAAAGTGGCAAAGTAGCTGGGTTTTGAATAAGCCAGCCTCCCCAGTATAAAAGGGTGGGGTCACATTAGAAATATTGACAATGTGCTTTTGCTCTGATAGGAAAAACATAGGGGGTGCTGTTGATAAAGTGCCTAGGGAAACATTAGTGTAGGGATTGTAGGCACTGGTAGGTCTGTCAATAATGCCTGGAAGATTTTCCCCCTTAATGACCAGAACATTTTTTGTGATACGGCATTGCGCCAATTTTACTGACAATTGCAGTCATGCGGCGACATACCCTGTCCTTTTTCCTCACAAATAGAGCTTTATTTTGGTGGTGTTAGATCACCTCTGTGGTTTTTATTTTTTGTGCTATAAACAAAAAAAGAGCATCAATTTTGAAAAAAAAAACAATGGGCCAGATTCACAGAGCGATTACGCCGGCGTAACAGGAGATGCGCAGCGTAAGTCTAATTGTGCGCGTGCGTTTCGATGCACGGCATCCCCAAAACGGGATACGCAAGAAATCTACTTTTTTTTGTCCAGCGTAATTTCGTTAGACAGGCGCATCCGTCCGCGCAAAACTGCACTAGACAAACCATTGATTTGCTAGTCAAATATGCTAATGAGGGACTTACGGGGATCCACAAAAGAACGTTGGGGCAGCGCAGGCTACGCGGTGTGCGCAACAGCAAAATGTCCTGTCTAAAATTAGACCATATAAAAGCTGGTCTAAAAAGAGAAAAATCGTCTACATGTCAGATAAAGCAACACTGTTAGTGAGGAGCTGAGCAGTCACACATGTTGCCCAACAAACTGTATGATAACATGCCAGTGTCATCCATGCTCATAGCTATACTACTGACTTTAGATGAGCAAAGAAGGAGGAGGGCACTGAGGAGGGCACAGGATTTTTTTTTTTTTTTCTAAATTATTTTTTTGGCTTATATAAACTTTTCAATTTAATCTAATCTAATACAATATTCTTAGCTGATACAAGCCCCTCAATCTTCACTCTCCACTCTTCACGGGAGAGGATATATCACACACACCTAGACATCTATGGCATGAGTGATTCTGAGGTGTCTCGCATCTTCAGATTCACCCCTCATGCCATCATGGAATTAACCACAACCCTGCAAGAGGACATCACCAGCCATGACACATGACACTACCCATGACACCCATGACAGCTACATATACAATCAGAGCCCCATCCCCACAGATTGCGAACAGAACATGTATGGGGACAGCTGGCTGGTTGGTGAGTGACATGGGTGGCAGGCATGACTGCCCCCCCCCCATGATGCACACATCACAAGGGGCACATGCACTACTAACATCCTCCTGTCTTTTCCCTTCAAGGTGACTCTGCATATGCACTGGGACCCCATCTCATGACCCCATCTCATGCTAGCTCACATTATGCATCTTTGCACGTTAAACACACACATTAATCATGGCACAATGAGAATGCATGCATGCACACCACTGTGGTCCCTAGCACACACACCCCACATCCTCATCACATTGGATTGCCACCAGTCCACCATGCAGGACTTGTGAGCAGCAACGCCACGCCAAGGCTCCAATTATGTCACTGTACATTCATACACCATTCACACGGACCTGGGGATCACTTCTCCCTGGTCCTGGGGAACCCTTCTCCACCAAAATTGAGGGTGACACCCCTTTTCCCGCAGGAATGTCACCCCCACATTCCCAAATCATACAAAAACAGAACCAAAAAAAAAAAAATGACCAGCAAAAATATAATTTAAACCAAATAACAACAAAGAAAACACATAAAAGACAAAAATCACTCTCAAAGACACGTCACAAACAAACAAACAAACGCTAATAAACAACAGAACAAAAGCACCTTGCTGTATAGGGAGGGATACAAAGGGATGTACTTTTGCAAAGGAAGTGCGTTTGTCTCTGTCTATTTATGCTGTTTGCGTAGTTCATGATTTTGCCCTAGTCCATTTCCAATTTCACTGATTGCGCCGTTCCCGAGTTGTGAGCATGTGCACAGAGGTGCTGACATGGTCTGCTTCAAGCGCGCATGTGCGAGCTGGCCGGCCCTTCATTTGCATGGGGTCACGGCTCATTTCAATGTAACACGCCCACGTCCTTCCCAATTTGTATTACTCCGCCTTACGCCGCTGAAATAACGTTACGCATGCGCAATTTTCTGCGTAAAAGCGACGAGAATAGGGTGATTGCGTGGCTACATTGCGCAAGTCTAACGTAAAGGCGGTGCGCTACGCCGGTCCAATAATGCACAGATGTACGTGAATCTGGCCCAATGTTTTTAACTTTTTGCTATAATAAATATCCCAAAAAAAAAAAAAAAGTGTCCTCATCAGTTTAGGCCCACAATGTATTCTTCTACATGTTTTTGGTAAAAAATTGCAATAAGCGTATATTGATTGGTTTGTGCAAAGGTTATAGCGTCTGCAAAATAGAGGATAGATTTGTGGAATTTTTATTTATTTTTGTACTAGTAATAGTGGTGATCAGTGATTTTTTGCAGGACTGCGTCATTACAGCAGACAGATCGGACACCTAACTGACATTTTTTGGAGAACAAGTGACATTTACAGTAACCAGTGCTAAAAATATGATGAAGGGGTTAAATGTGTTCCCTCAGTGTGTTTACTAACTGTATGGGGGACTGTGTGACTGGGAAAATACACAGATCTGTATTCCTGCTTAGCAGAAAGACGGGATCTGTGTGATCTCCCCTGTCATAACGGAGATCTGGCAGATCCCTGTTCTGTCACTGCGGGGAACGATCGCGGGTGGCCAGAGGCCTTTTTTATCCTTTGTTACATGTTAATGTTGCTTATCTCCTACAGCCTATTAAATTCCTGTCCGTGTCCACATGCATCAAGGTGATGACAGGCTACATGTGTTTTTTCATAGAGCATCTTTCCTTCGTACTTGTTGCTGGTTGAATTCGTGAAACCGGTTTTCACAAGCCTTTTTTAAAGGATTTTCATTTCCCCAAAGTAGACCATCCATAAAAATGAAAAGGCATGCTTTATTGAAAGCCTTCCACCCAAATCGCTTGCAAAGGCAGTACAATAATTAAGTGTTGGAAGCCTAGGACTACTAGGTAAATATTGATATAGATATATATGTTTTTTTAGAAACAGCTGTATTTTTTAATTGTCTTTGTAGGTGAATTGACTTTAGGGCTGGGGAGCTTTCTGTGCACTCTGTTTTGGCATTTTATTAAACGTTTAAGATATTGTAGTGTGGTACTGTGAAAAGAAGCTTACAAAATATAATAAGAGTACAATTTTCTTATGACTTTTATATCTGTTATGACTGCTACTTCCATCATTCAGTTCAGGCCTATTATGACTTGATAAAAAAAAGAAAAAAATCGAAACAACCTCTGAAACCTTTTTTTTGCCCAAGTTGAAATGAATCAGATTAGTTAATGACGGACTACAGGAATTAAGTCACTAAGTCGCTGTGCTAGCTTACAATGGGTTAAACCCAACAAGGTGTAAGCCACCTCATGGAATTTTTACAGAGAACTAGGAGTACAGCCATCACTATATTCCCAGCACTCTGACAGGAGAGATGCAGCTGCCTCTCCCTTCCGCTGTCCATTCACAGAAGGCTTTACAATGCCTCCCATGACTGCACAAGAGGAGAGGAGAGATGGGCAGAGCTGCAAGATCTTAGACCAAAGGTACAGTGTTGGAGGTCCAGAAGTATAGTGATAACTGTACTCCTAGTGCTCAGCAAAAGTGTAAATCAAGATGTTCTTTAAATTTAAAAGTTAAAAAATGAATTACACAGCCAAAACAGGTGATGGAAGAATACAGAGTCACTGGTGCAGTCCATGAAAGTTATGCTATTTTGTAACACCACATACAGCTTAAAGGCATATCCAACTGGTGTTTTTCCCATGTTACCTTTGAGGTTGCATTAAGGCCCTGCTCCCTGGTAATTTATTTATTTTTTCTTTATGCTTTTTTTTAATGTCTTCCATGGCAGATCCCAGATTTTTTTACACTAACTTGCCTATAAGCCTTAAAAAAATTAACAGAATTGAAATGGTAAAAATCTAAAAAAAAAATGCTGACAGGTAGGATTTTTATCTTTTCAATATGAAGGTTTTTATTGAAGTTTACAAAATACAAAGATCATAAAGATAAAGTAACGATAATGATACCACATATGTAAAAAAAAAAAAAAGAAAACAATGAAGAGAGATCAGATATCAATAGTAAGTGACAAAGGAAGAAGAAGCATTGTCCAGAGCATACATGTAACTTATCCAATGTTATATCTATTGGTCCAGATTTCCTAGATAGACGAGTCCATAATTGTCTTATCTGTCAAAATTGCTTCTTTCTTCCTGTCAGCAATAATGTACACTGCATGCATGCTCAGCTCAGCATACATGTATGCACCTCTCTGTGCTGTGATCTTGTTATTCCCATGCACATGCATGGGGGTGACATCATCAAGGTTTCTAAGTCACACTAGGGTCAATTTAGGTAGGAGACAATTAACCTACCAGCTTGTCTATGGAAAAATAGCTTAACCATGGACAAAATACCAAAATTTAGCACCACATCCGTACAATAGAGAAGTATTAAGATATTTATGGGATTTTTGAGGTGTAAATACTAGTAAATATATTTGAGGAATTATATTTAAAAGAAAAACATTTTATTTTAACATGAGTAAAACATGTTTAAAAACAGTTTTACAGCAAGTACGTGTGATACAGTCCTTATGGGTACAGCAAGATTGATGTGGTCCCCAACATGTTTCGCCCTAAACCTGAACTTCTTCAGGGGATGCTGTCAACTTAGAAACAAAAGCCTAAAGTAGATATATCAAATGCAATCAGGGAAGATTCGGGGATTCTACAAGTACCACAACATGCCAAGGACTGCAGGTGACCATAGGAGGCATTTAAGGACCAACTAAATGGATAATACAGTATATAACAAGGGGAGAATGTGAAAAAACCTCTTTAGAGAAGGGAATTTACAAAATATGGTTTGCAGAAACAGGAAACACCCAGGGACACGGAATTTCCAAGACAGAACACTCGCATGTAGAGCTAAACAATCAGATAGAAAAAGGTTTCATGTGTACATGCTCGTAAAATAAATCTAATTTCTTTGGAATGCGGAAGGAAACCCACATAGGCACAGGTAGAACATACCAACAGTGCAGGCAGTGCTGGGGTCCACTCCACTGAAGCTTTATCACCAATTCTTGTTTCCACAAAAACCCACAATTTTCAAACTCCAATTGTCACAGGGACAGAAAGTCAGGGGAAATCTTCTGAACAGGGGCACAGACAGCAAAACAAATGTTATAGGAGTGTCAACCTTTCCCTCTGCTATCCAAAAATATTTTTTTGTCTGGAGTTACACTTAAAAAAAAATGTACATACAAATTTTACTTAAAGTGATACTAAAGTAGTTTTTTTTTAACATGTTATACTTACCTGCTCTGTGCAGTGGATTTGCACAGAGCAGCCCAGATGCTCCTCTTCTCGGGTCCCTCATGTCACTCCTGCCCCCATAGAAACTTGCTAAGGGGGCACCCGAGCCACAGCTCTGTGTATCTATTCAGACATGGAGCCTCTTTCTCCTCATTGGCTAACTGACTGATTAAAAACAGCAAGAGCCAATGGTGTGTCTCAGCGAATCAGGAAGGAGAGTCCTGGAAGGCCAAAGGCACTTTTGCACATCGCTGGATAGAGATGGGGCTCAGGTAAGTATTAGAGGCGCTGAGGGGGGCTGCTGGTCACTGAAGGATTTTTATTTTAATGCATAAAATTTATTAGGATAAAAAAAACTTCTGCCTTTATAAGCACTTTAACTACTTGTCCACCGCCCACCGTCAAATGACGGCGGGCGGAGGACTCCATTATCCTGACATCACGTCATATGACGTGATGTCTTTTTAAAGCCGCGGGCGGGCGGGCAACGATCGCCGCCGGGCACACGCGATTGCCCAGTAACTGAGCGGGGACGTGGAGCTCTGTATGTAAACACAGAGCTGCACGTCCCTGTCAGGGAGAGAGGAGAGCGGTTGTGTGCCTTGTACATAGGGACACAATCGGTCACCTCCCCCAGTCATCCCCCCTCCCCCCACAGTTAGAACACTCATAGGACACACATTTAACCCCTTCCCCGCCCCCTAGTGGTTAACCCCTTCACTGCCAGTCACATTTATACAGTAATCAATGCATATTTATAGCATTGTTCACTGTATAAATGTAAATGGTCCCAAAAATGTCAGAAAAGTGTCCGAAGTGTCCGCCATAACGTCGCAGTCCCAATAAAAAAAAAAAAAATCGCAGATCGCCGCCATTAATAGTAAAAAAATAAAAATGCCATAAACTATCCCCTATTTTAGATTTACAGAGCGATTACGCCTGCGCAACAGGAGATGCGCGTGCGTAAGTCTAAATGTGCGCGTGCGTTTCGTTGCGCGGCATCCCCAGAACGAGATACGCAAAAAATCGACTTTTTTTTGTCCCGCGTAATTTCGTTAGACTGGCGCATCCTTCCGCGCAAAAGTGCGCTAGACACACCATTGATTTGCTAGTCAAATATGCTAATGAGGGACTTACGGGGATCCACAAAACAACGTTGGGGCAGCGCAGGCGACGCAGTGTGCGCAACAGCAAAATGTCCTGTCTAAAATTAGAGCATATAAAAGCTGGTCTAAAAAGAGAAAAAAAGTCTACTTGTCAGATAAAGCAACACTGTTAGTGAGGAGTTCAGCAGTCACACGTGTTGCACAACAATCTGTATGCCAACATGCCAGGGGCATCGTCGCGCATAGCTATACTACTGACTTTAGATGAACAAAGAAGGATGATGGCACTGAGGAGGGCACTGAGGAGGGCACTAAGGAGGGCACGGGAGATGTTTTATTTTTATTTTTTATTTGCTTATATAAAATGTACAATTTAATCTAATCTAATACAATATTATTATCTGATACAAGCCCCTCACTCTTCACTTGATATATCACACACGCATAGACATCTTTGGCATGAGTGATTCTGAGGTGTCTCGCATCTTCAGATTCACCCCTCATGTCATCCTGGAATGACCACAACCTTGCAGGAGGACATCAGCAGCCCAACACATGGCACCACCCATGACAGCTACATATCCAATCAGAGCCCCATCCCCACAGATTTCGAACAGAACATGTATGGGGACAGCTGGCTGGTTGGTGAGTGACATGGGAGTCAGGCATGACTATCCCCTCCCGTGATGCACACCTCACAAGTGGCACATGCATGACTAACATCCTCCTGTCTTTTCCCTTCAAGGTGACTCTGCATATGCACTGGTACCCCATCTCATGACCCCATCTCATGCCAGCTCACATTATGCATCTTTGCACGTTAAACACACACATTAATCATGGCACAATGAGAATGCATGCATGCACACCACTGTGGTCCCTAGCACATACACATCACATCCTCATCAAATTGGATTGGCACCAGTCCACCATGCTGGACTTGTGAGCAGCAACGCCACGCCAAGGCTCCAATTATGTCACTGTACATTCATACACCATTCACACGGACCTGGGGATCACTTCTCCCTGGTCCTGGGGAACCCTTCTCCACCAAAATAGAGGGTGACACCCCTTTTCCGGCAGGAATGTCACCCCCACATTCACACAGCATTTACAACACAAAAAAAAAATAACCAAAAAAAATGACCTGCCAAAGCAAAAAATTTCCAGCAAAAAAAAAAAAAAAAATGACAAAAAAATAAAAAATCTATTTAAAAAAAAAAAAATCTATTTAAAAAAAAAAAAAATGGGGAAAAACAAATTAGTGCCCTCTGCGTGAGCCACGCCTGGGGCGCCCCCGGCCACGGCCCCGGCTTCTCAGGGGAGACTCATGGGGGAGGGGTAAAACCGGGGAAGGAGGAGCAGCCCCTGATCTCTGCCCACCTGGCGGCCTGCCCTCCAAGGCCACGGCTATTCTGTCCAGGGCAGCACCAAGTGTTGCCGTGTTGGCCTGGATAGCCAGGGTAAGGGCCCTCACATCCTGCCCAACGCCTGCTGATGTCGTCTGCAGTTCGTTTAGGCAGGTTGTGAAAGCCCGGGAGTGGGAGTCCAGGTTCCCCAGCGTATCCTTGATGGAGGACAGGCTCTCCTCCATCCGCACCAATGTCTGGCTGACCTGTCCCAGATGACGGGTCTGGAGGAACTGGTCCCTTCTCAGGGTGGCGGGCAGGAGATCGGCCAACCCCCTGGTGGTCTGGGATGACATCCTGCCTCCAGCTGATGCTTGTGGCCGGGGAGAAGGGGAGGCCCTTGTGAGGGGAGCCATGTTGGGGGAGGAGGGGGGGGGGCTCCCCCTTAGGGAGGCCTGCCTGCTGCCAGGCAGAGGGGAAGAGTCCTCAAAACCCAAACGTCCAGTGCCTGACATGGACTCCTCCTCCTCATGATTCTCCTCCTCCTCATGATTCTCCTCCTCCTCTTGAACCTCCTCCGCGGACTCCGGCCTTGTTGGGGGGGCCTCATTAGGCTGCTGTCCTGGGGTTGGTGCGGTCAGGCCAGATGGCCCTGCACCCTCCTGCACATCTGTGGATGACACAAAACATTCACAGGTTGGAGGATCCACACACTTGCCACATATTCCCTTTCACCCCCTCCCCCACACATGCTACACACCTGATATTAAAATAAAATAAAACTTACCTGGCACCACGGGCTCCGGACTTGAGTCAAAGCCGGGCAGGCCCTCAACTTCATGCCGATGAAAGGTCAGGGCCACCGCACGCTCCCCTGCTGTCAGGCTAATACGGCATGGTGGGCCCCTGGCATGGGCATGCATTCTGGCCAACTTCTTTTTGACCAGACGCCGGAGGTCATTGATTTTTTTGTCAATCCCAGACCTGGTCCGTGTCTCCCCCTGCCCCGCAGAATTCACCTGGTCAGTGATCCTATCCAAAATCTCCCTCCTCCTGGCCGGGGTGGTGTTGGCACTCTGTGGGCCGTGGAGGAAACGCCCATACTCGCTAATGGCCCGGGCAAGAATCTGTTTTTCCACGAGTGTAAAATTCAGCTTGCGTTTTCTCTCACTCATCCTTCCAAAAAAAAACAGTCCCAGTCAACAAAATTCACGCATACAAACAAGCACAACCAATCAAAAAAAAACACACACACACACAGAAAACTACTGAGCAAGAAACAGTCACCAAAAAACAAAACAAAAATACAGCAGGAAAAGAAACAAACACAAATATATCAATCAAAAAAACAGTCTCTCAAACACTTATCAAAAACCACTTTCAAAAATCTACTAACAAACACTTGATCACACAGAACACTAATCTGACAACTACAAAACACACCGCAACGAACAACAGGACAAAAGCACTTTGTTAAATGGGAAGGGACAAAGGGATGTACTTTTGCAAAGGAAGTGCGTTTGTGTGTGTCTATTTATACTGTTTGCGTAGTTCACAACGTTGCCCTAGTCCATTTCCAATTTCACTGATTGCGCCGCTCCCGAGTTGTGAGCATGCGCACAGCGGAGCTGACATGGTCTCCTTCAAGCGCGCATGCGCGAGCCAGCCGGCCCTTTATTTGCATGGGGTCACGGCTCATTTCAATGTAACACGCCCACGTCCTTCCCAATTTGTATTACTCCTCCTTACGCCTCTGAAAAAACGTTACGTATGCGCTACGAGAATACGGTGATTACGCGGCAAAATTGCGCAAGTCTAACGTAAAGGCGGTGCGCTACGCCGGTCCAACAATGCGCAGATGTACCTGAATCTGGGCCTATACATTTTGCGCAAACCAATCGATAAACGCTTATTGCATTTTTTTTTTACCAAAAATATGTAGAAGAATACGTATCGGTCTAAACTGAGGAATAAAATATTTTTTTTATATATTTTTGGGGTTATTTATTATAGCAAAAAGTAAAAAATATTGAATTTTTTTCAAAATTGACGCTCTATTTTTGTTTATAGCGCAAAAAATAAAAACCGCAGAGGTGATCAAATACCACCAAAAGAAAGCTCTATTTGTAGGAAAAAAAGGACGCCAATTTTGTTTGGGAGCCACGTTGCACGACCGCGCAATTGTCAGTTAAAGCGACGCAGTGCCGGAAGCTTAAATTTTGTCTGGCCAGGAAGGGGGTGTAGGTGCACAGTAGGCAAGTGGTTAAAGAGATTGTTATTTAAAAAAAAAAAAATGAAGCTTTACAAACATATCATATTTACCTCCACTGTGCAGTTAGTTTTGCACAGAGTGGCCCCGAACACCATCTTCTGGGGTCCCTCTGCGACTTTCAAGGCTCCACTCCGCATCAGATAACCCCCTAGGAAAAGCGCTCTCCTGGGGGGGTTACCTTGTGGCCGCACTCCTGAGTCCATCATTCGGCGTCCGTAGCTGCCGAATGTATATCTTGACCTCGCCCCCGGTGCCTGCGTCATTGGATTTGATAGACAGCAGCGGGAGTCAATGGCTGTGCTGCTATCAATCAAGAGCCGAAAAACCCCGGGCAAAGGGACAGTGCATCCCCAACGTGGGAAATTCTAGGGCTCAGGTAAGTAAAATGGGGGCCGGTCACTGCCAGGTGTTTTTTCACCTTAATGCATAGGATACATTAAAGGGGTTGTAAAGGAAAAAAAAATCCCCTAAATAGCTTCCTTTACCTTAATGCAGTCCTCCTTCACTTACCTCATTCTTCGATTTTGCTTTTAAATGTCATTATTTCTTCTGAAAAATCCTCACTTCCTGTTCTTCTGTCTGTAACTCCACACAGTAATGCAAAGCTTTCTCCCTGTGTGGAGTGTCGTGCTTGCCTCCTCCCTTGAGCGAGTCAGGACGCCCACTAACACACATCTCCTTTTTCTATCTGCAACGTAGAGAGCGTCCTGACTCTCCTGCTGGCCATCTCCCCGCTCAAGGGAGGGGACAAGCACGACACTCCACACCAGGGAGAACGCCTCGCATTACTGTGTGGAGTTACAGACAGAAGAACAGGAAGTAAAGATTTCTCAGAAGAAATAAGGACATTTAAAAGCAAAATGGAAGAATAAAGGTAAGTGAAGGAGGACTGCACTAAGATAAAGGAAGCTATTTAGGGGAATTTTTTTTTACCTTTACAACCCCTTTAAGAGGAAAAAACACAAGGGTTTGCAACCCCTTTAAAAACAAACCTATAGCCCCTATTTTGTTTGTATCCCAGGGATTGCCTTTACTTCCCTGGGAATCTAACAGAGGCAGATTTGCTCATCTCTAATGTTTTACTTTATGTGTTTTTGTTATGTGATTTTTCACTCAGTATCACATTGTGTTCCTGTAATAAGGTACATTCTTGTCTGTAGCCTGGGTGTGATGCTGGAAGTTTGACCACCTGTAATTCTGTTCTTTGTAAAGTCAATGACACATGATTCAAACTAAATGATGTACAGTAATGCTACTAAATAATTAGCGTGAACCTGTATATACAGTATGTAAAAGATGCAGTCACTCAAGATTGCTATTACACAAGCGAAAGGAAAGTGAGACTAATATGTATTGAAAAGCAGCTGATGTGTCTACGCTGTAGAATGACTTTTAGGTATAAGTGCTCATCCTTTCTTATCAGGGCTGCCTGTTGTTCTGCACATTAAGCTTGCAGAAAGCAACATGCTCACATCAGCATTAACTGGGCAGCCTGGGTCCTTTGATAAAGGTGCCCAGAAGAAGGAAGGACACAGCACTTCATGGTCCCTGGTGAAACACCAACAATCTGTCCTCTGGGTGGAGACAGCTCCTGGAGACAGGCACACGTAGGGAGGAAAGGGGGCAGGGAAATCTGCAAGTGTGCAAATTCCCCAGCTATCAGGATGTTAAATACTCCGATCCTCTTTGACAGATACTGCACAGCTCAGGGAAGCCAGCCTTCTGTCTGCACTGCTTGAGTTCAGCACCAAGGGCAACCTGTCTTAAAACTTAAAGGGCATTCACATAACAAGACTGAGCAGATCTGCTCATCAAACTACTAGTGGCAGCCTGCACAGGATGTATTGGTGACTGCTTGGAACAATTGTTTGTTCTTCAATTATTCTTGCACAGCAGCATATCTCACCACCTGGCCGGGTATGGATGGGTACAGGTATGACGGGAATGCTCAGCAAGGACTTTTTGACTATCGACTAATTGTAGGGGAAGTAAAGGAGTCCCCGCTTTCCCCAACTCATTCTTCACAGAGACGTTCCCTGTTTAATGGCTGCTCACCTGTGCACGGTGGGCATCTTCATGGGCATGAGACAGCAGCTCAGAGATACAGTGCTACCAGACTACAGGCTGGGTATGAACCCGAGAGGTAAGCAGGACTAGGAGGAAATACGTTTCCTTTTATCTTTTCCTTTAATTACCGAATTGCCCGTAGGTCTTAGTGCAGTAGAAGTAGGCTGTGGCATTTATACCTATTTAAAATTCTTGTGGTTATGATTACTTAAGCCCCATACACACTATCAGTTTTCCTGACGGTTTTCTCTTCAGGTTTACCAAAGCCATCTAATATGAGGACAAACCTCAAGAGTTTCAATTTGTATGCAATCAGGCAGGCCCTTGTACTACATGGTTTTGGTAAACCTAATGAGAAAACCGTCAGGAAAACTGATAGTGTGTATGGGGCTTTACACTTAAGAGGTTCACCAAGAGTTCTATGTGTTAACTGGTTTTAGGTACGTTTATCATCATCACACTTTTCTCCCCTAGGTGCGCTTTAAATTTAATTTTTTATGAAAATAACATTTGTTCAATAAAAGGAAAAAGGCTTGGTTAAATAAAAAATAAAAAAAATACGGTGATTTGTATACCATAACCATAAATTTAGTTTTATTATGATAATAATATTTCTTCTGTAAAAAGAAAAGTTTGCTTAAATAAATTAAATGTTTTTTATACCACAACGTTTGAGTTTTTTAATGAAAATAAAATTTCTTTGATAAAAAGAAGGAAATTTGATTAAATAAATCAGGTGCTTTATTTATCATAACTTTAGAGTGCTGATTGCATTTTAGGCCATAAAGATGAGTGTGTTGCAATCACTTTATAAATTTAAATATATTATCTTTAATGCACCAGGTTCCAAGTGTGCTGTAACTTGCACAGAACTTGTCAGTACAGCTTGGAGAGTTTAAGGTCTGTTCACCTGTCAGCATTTCTCAGCTGTGGTCCTCCATAAGCAGTATGCTTTCAATACTGCTTCACAGATGAAAAAAATATATGTTTTAACAACTACGCCATAGTATCTATAAAACAAGCATACCTAAAGTCAAATCTTTCTTTATATTTTTGGATACAGTGGGAAAGTGCTGAAACCCATGGCAGGATTGTATTGTTGTTGGTGTCACCACTTAGAAAATGTACCTACTGTATTTGACTTGGTGACCATTGTCATTGTTACTGAAGGTGATGGGAAATTCATGATGTTTACAGTTGCCAGTGGAACTGGCTGGAATAGATGGGTTACCTTCCAATTGGGACATCTGTACCAATCACAGCTGTCTAAATGTGATTTTCTCTTACTTTGGAAAGCTCCTTCCTTCCTGTTGGGTTTCCAGGGCAGGAGGTGAGGGAAAGTCTCCCCAATGGGTCACAGCAAAAATAAAAACAAAACACTGGAGTGAGAAATGTGTTCTGGACACCCTTTGTTTGCAGAATGGCCCCTGAAAACAACTTTCTCACGTGATTGGACCACAGCTTTTCCCAGGAGTCTGCACTGAGCTGTTGGATAAATAAGAGGCATCATATGCAACAGGCATTTAGTTTTAGCTGAGATGTTTTTGAATGCTCTTCACGGCTGAAGGAAGGAAGGAGATGATGCTCCTCTTCTTATTATAAGACAGAGAATCACTTGATAGTAATAATAAAGGCAGATTCTTCCTTTCAGCAGTCCATCTGAAAGGGACATTAAAAGATAAACTTGAATTTCTTCAGAACGAAAAGGTAAGTCTGCAGAACAGTGGTCCAGGCCTAGTGGGACCAGCCTGATCCTTTCCAGCGTATTACTTTGTTTTCCTTGAGTTTCTTTGAGTCAAAGGAGTGTAGCCTACTGTATAGTGTAGCCCAGCCCTCAAAATTTCCACTCGCCTACTAGCATTTGGCGAGTGGATTTAAGCTGGGGGCGAGTGATGACAGGGCTGCATGACCAATCTCCCTCCAATCTGTGGCTACACTAAGGCCGCGTACACACGATCAAATTTGTTCGCTGAAAACGGTCCGATGGACCGTTTCAGCAGACAAATCCGATCGTGTGTACGGGCTAGCGGACAGGTTTGTCCACCGGACAAATTTCAAAGCATGCTTTGAAATTTGTCCGCTACAAACCTGTCCGTCGGATATGTCCGCTGGTTAGTACGGCAAACCAGCGGACATATCTTCCCGCACATGCGTCGTATCCTGTGAATGGATCCGTCGAATGCGCGCGGAAGTGTTTACTTCCTGGTGCGGTGACGTGGCGGCGTCAACGTCACCGCCGCGTCACCACGCTGTCTGCCGGCGGGGATTTTGATCCGATGGTGTGTACACGCCATCGGACTGAAATCCGATGAGACATGTCCGCTCTAAACTGTCCGTCGGACAAGTTTGAGCGGACATATCTCATCGTGTGTACGAGGCCTTAGAGTCCCGATGAGATTGGCGGCCGAAGAGGAAAGGTTCACGCTCGGGAAAAGTAGTCTGGTGAGCCGCGCACAGGCAGAGCAGTACAGTACGGTCCTCTCCTTACAATTCTCATTAAGCCATGGGACGTAACAGTATGACCTCTCTGAGCCTGTCCCCCTCCCCCGACCAATGTACCTGGAGAGCAGGGAGCAGGAAGTAATAAGTGAGGTGGAGGATTGCGAAAATTACCACTCCGGACCAGCGCTCACTGAAAGTTGCCCTGACATGAGAGCGGCAGCCTTCCAGTTTGTGCAGTTTTCTTCTCCTTGTGCTCTATGTAAGTGTCCAACAGTTCAGCCTGAGCACTGTGAACAGACTGGTCTCAATGTATGCTGTGCGCTGTCACTGTGCGCTGTGCTATGGTGTCAATGGCTGTGCAGTTGTGTGGATCTCAGCGCTGGATTGTACTCCCTCCCGCTGCGATATAGCTCCTCTCCTCACTGCCAGCCTGAATAAAAGGGGAAAGTGTGGACATGCAAGTGTGGAGCCGCACACATAGGCTACTGATGATGAGATGAATAGGAGAGGGAGAGAGAGAGAGGATGGATGGGAGTTGCAGAGGAAACAGCAAGAGAATGGGGAAGAGACCCAGTTCTAGTGCCCTGTCCCTCTTGTCTGCCCCCAGTGCCCTGTCTCTCTGGTCTGCCCCCAGTGCTCTGTCCCTCTGGTCTGCCCCCAGTGCCCTCTCCCATTTTGTTAAAGTTGTTGTTGGTAATATTTAATTGTGTAACTTGATTCTGCATAAAACATTTAACAGTGTCATTCCATGAAATAATCTACGAGGGCGTGTTTACGGGTGCAATTAGGAGCAGGGCAGTGTATGAATTAGGTGGGGCAACTGGTGGCGAGTAACTCTTGAGGCCTGGCTAGTAGCTATGGGCTTGAAATTTTGAGCCCTGGTGTAGCCTACTAATATTAAAGAGATTTTTTTTGTATGGGATGTTGTTAAGATTATTGTACCCCTTTACCCTACTTCTCCATCTTCCCTATCACTTTATGCCCCTTGCCCCTTAATCTTACCCGCCCGTTCTCTCCATCTGCCATCTATTCTCCTCTCTCTTTCTCGGGACTGGTGTCACCCAGTCTGATGAAATATTGTGTTCGCCAACATGATTTTGCAGAATGAAGTCACTGACTTGGTTGTATCCATTATCCATGTTAACTTTATTAGTGTGCTTTGATCAGTTTAGTACAATCTTGCTCTATTTTTATTATTTTTGTGCTTGTATTGTCCTATTTTTCCTGCATGAAAACCAAAGAATGGAACATTATATATGAAGGCCGAAAGTAGCCTATCTGGTTCAGGGGTGCAGAAAAAAAAGGCAGTATTCCCTGTTCACCCAGCATGCCCACGAATAATATCTAACAGGTAGTATAGAGTCAGTGGAATGAACAGGAAACGCTAGTATTGTATTAGGCTGTCATTGGTTTATGATGATTAAAGAGGAGCTCCAGTCTCCGATCAAAAAATTAAAAGTCAGCACCTACAAATACTGTAGCTTCTGACTTTTAATATAAGGATACTTACTTGTCCAAGATTCCAGCGTTGTCCTCACCCGAGACGATTCTTCAATCGGCTTCGGATCTAGTCATGGGCATCTTAACTAAGGGAAACCTTGCAGCTTAACAGCCAGTTTCCCACTGCTGCGCTGTGCTTTGGGAATGTTCCTGGATTTAAATAAGTGTAACTTTCCCTTTTGGGCGAAGTTCCGCTTTAAATAGAACCTGTGCCCCCTTATATCACATGTACCTATCAGAATCCCTTCTTACAGCAGGAGTCCCTTTCTCCTTAAATCAGGGTTTCTATGAGAGTCCCCCCTTACATCAAATGTCCCTATCAGAGTGCCCTTTATATAAAATACCCACATTAGAGTGCATCTTGTCATCAATTGCCTCATCAGAATGACTTCTTACATCAACTGTCCTCATCAGAGTGCTCATCAAATGTCTCATGGATTAGTGGATGTAATCTCAAAGATCAAGGGGGATAACAACTAAAATTTGTAAAAGTCATAGCCCATCCCTGCACTCGCCTAGATCCAGGCCTGTTATATATAAAAAAAAGGTATGACTGCAGAAATGTCAATCCTTACAATGGGTATAATTCAGTTTAACCACTTGCAGCCCGCCATATAGCAGAACCTCGGCGGCAAAGTGGTTGTGTTATCCTGACCGGACGTCATATGACGTGATCAGGATAACACAGCCCGCGGGAGTGCGATCAGGTAAGTCTGATACACAGCAACTCCGATTGTGGTATGGAGAATCTGACAGAGGCCTCTTACCACGCGATCAGCTGTGACCAGCTGATCATCGCGTGAACCAGGAAGTGCTGATAAATGGCTTTCCTCGGTTCATGCTGACAGGGAGAGCCGAATGGTGGCTTTCCTTGTCAGTGGGGGGGTGGGTTGTGCTGATAATCAAATACAATGGTGAAAACAATACAATGCAACAAAACAATGGTGAAAACTTTACTTAAAGTGCCAAAAACAATGCAATGGGGCAAAAATTAATTTTTATAACGCACATACTAAATAAAGTGCAAAACATATCATAAATAAAAAGTTTCAAATAGGGATGCTTCCAACATAGATATCTCTACAAGTGCTCCTTGGTGCAGTGATATAGCCACATGCGTATTCACAAGTACACTTGCAAAAAACGTCGGGGCAGCTCATCCTGTACAGGGAATAGCTCACCACACTGAGCCCAAACATCATTAAATAGTGTAGTATTTTTCATTAAATTAGTAGGCATACAATATAAAAGTGTAGTATGGATGAAACAAACATAAAACAGCCAAACGTACCAAGATGGCCACCTCCCTAGGAACCAGATTCGGCAGCGTGACGTCACCGCGTGACGTCAGGCACTTCCACAACATATTTTGTGCGCACGCACATCTTCAGGAGACTGCTTCCTCTTAGTGTATGCACACAAAATGTGTCCTTGTACAGGACGAGCTGAACAGAGGTACTTGACCGCTACTGGGATATCTGTTGCGGGGATCAGGGAGGAGGCCCTAAGTGATGGCATAACTGTATCAGGCCTACCTTTTGCTTGCTCTGGTGAGTGCATAGTGGTGGTGGAATCAGTGTACTTGTGGATACACGTGTGGCTTTAATACTGCACCAAGAAGAACTTGTAGAGATATCTATGTTGGAAGATTCCTAATTTGGACACTTTTTAATAGATTACCTTTTTTTATCATATATATTGCACTTTATTCAGTATATGTGTTAAAAAAAATGTTTTTTTTTTTGCACCATTACACTGTTTTTGCCACTTTAAAGCGAAGCTCCACCCTAAAGTGGAACTTCCGCTCATCAGAACCCTCCCCCCTCTGGTGTCAAATTTGACACCTTTCAATGGGGGGGGGGGTGCAGATACGTGTGTTTTATACATGAGATATTCATACATGAAAAAAAAAATCATGGAATTGTTACAGCGCTCACTACTTTTGTATTCAGGCTTAACCACTTAAGCCCCGGACCAATATGCTGCTAAATGCCCAAAGGTGTTTTTACAATTCATTAATTGCGCGGTCGTGCGACGTGGCTCCCAAACAAAATTGGCGTCCTTTTTTCCCCACAAATAGAGCTTTCTTTTGGTGGTATTTGATCACCTCTGTGGTTTTTATTTGTTGCGCTATAAACAAAAATAGTGCGACAATTTTGAAAAAAATGCAATATTTTTTACGTTTTGCTATAATAAATTTCCCCCAAAAACATGTATAAAAATTAATTTTTTCCTCAGTTTAGGCCGATACGTATTCTTCTACCTATTTTTGGTAAAAAAAATCGCAATAAGCGTTTATCGATTGGTTTGCGCAACATTTATAGCGTTTACAAAATAGGGGATAGTTTTATTGCATTTTTTTTTTTTTACTACTAATGGCGCCGATCAGCGATTTTTTTCCGTGACTGCGACATTATGGCGGACACTTCGGACAATTTTGACACATTTTTGGGACCATTGTCATTTTCACAGCAAAAAAATGCATTTAAATTGCATTGTTTATTGTGAAAATTACAGTTGCAGTTTGGGAGTTAACCACAGGGGGCGCTGTAGGATTTGTGTGTTCCCTAACGTGTGTTTACAACTGTAGGGGTGTGTGGCTGTAGGTCTGACGTCATTGATCGAGTCTCCCTATAAAAGAGATCACTCGATCGATGCAGCCGCCACAGTGAAGCACGGGGGAGCCGTGTTTACATACGGCTCTCCCCGTTCTTCAGCTCCGGGGAGCGATCGCGAGCGGGCGGCTAGAAACGAATAGCCGCGCCCTCGTCCCGGATCGTTCCCCGTGGGTTTCCGACCGCCGCATGTAGCGGGGGGGTCCCGATCGGACCCCCGACCCGCGCAAAGGCAGAGACGTATATATACGTTAATCTGCCTTAACGTTCCATTCTGCTGACGTATATCTACATGCGGCAGTCGGGAAGTGGTTAAATACTACCTACAACTTTAGTCATATCACTTACCTGCTATAAAGGATATCCCACATTGTGCAGGCAGGAAATCTTTACAGCAGCAATGCCTGTCCTCTTCCTGTCTCTGAACTTCCAGAGCTGCAATGGTTCACAGATCTGGGTCTTCAGGCAGAACATTAATACTGATGGTCTGAAAGGGACACACCCTCTCCTCCCTCCTCCAGTAAGAAAGGTTCATTGTTTGATTGATTATATTGCTTGTATCATGATCTGTAAATGGAGAGGAGTTCTATCAGTCACAAGATTCTCTCCCCCATTCACAGAGTATGTTAGAAGCTGTACAATCAATGAAAGATCCTTTCTCAATGGAGGAAAGGGAAGGAGCGGACATGCTCCTGTCAGACCATCTATACTAAGGTGACCAGATTTTTAAAATGAAATCCGGGGACATATTTTTTTTATACTAGTAATCGCAGCAATCAGCAACTCTCTGCCCATCACCGCGGCCTGCCTCACAGCCTGTGAAGTCTTACTCTCCAGGCCCCGGCTACTACTGGGTGGGGTACGGAGGAAGATCACTCCATCAGGGAACGCAAGGAGATAGGCAGGCAGGCGGCTGGCCAAGGCAGAAGAACATGCGAGCGGAGCTGGATGGGCATGCACCCGAAACTGGAGAAATATTCCCTCCGCTCCGACCAGCACATGATCATCAGAAAGGGGCACAGATAATGGAAAAAATAGACCCCCTAAGATAGTAGGAGCAGCGGAGCGGGGGGGGGGGGGGGTGTAATTCAGAATTGTATTTTTTATTTTGCACTGACTGTCTTTGAAATTGCCCCAACCTCTGTTCAAATCCAATCCGGGGACAAAACTGGGGACAAACTTGGTCTGGGGACAGTGTCCTCAATCCGGGGACTGTCCCCTGAAACCGGGGATGTCTGGTCACCCTAATCTATACTGCTGTTTCACCTGAAGAACTGAAACTGTTAACCATTGCAGTACTGATAATTCTGAAACAGGAAGATGAAACAGAGATAGGGCATCCCCACAGTGAAGATTTCTCAAGGATCCAGCTGCCTTCATAGCATAGTGTACTTCATTACAGGTAAGTGATGTGACTAAAGCTGTAGGCAGTTTTTTAAAGGGGTTGTAAAGGCTCATTTTTTATTTTCTAAATAGGTTCCTTCAAGCTAGTGCATTGTTGGTTCACTTACCTTTTCCTTCGATTTCCCTTCTTAATGTTTTTTTTTTCTTTGTTTCCTTTGTCTGAATTTCTCACTTCCTGTTCCTCTTCAGTAAGCTGTTCTGGCTGACTAACCCCCAGCCAGAACGGTTCGGATGATGGGGGCAAGCTTACAGAGGAGAAACAGGAAGTGAGAAATTCAGACAAAGAACAAAAAAACATTTAGAAGGGAAATTGAAGGAAAAGGTAAGTGAACCATCAATGCACTAGCTTAAAGGAACCTATTTAGAAAAAAAAAATAATCTTTACAACCCCTTTAAGCTAAACTTCAGCTTTAAACCTTGGTATATACTGTATGTTGTGGTACATCTTTCTTCCTGTAATATGCATGAAGTAGGTAAATAGCACGCTTGGCTTTTCTGTTGTGCAATGTAATATTTGAACAACACATGTGTGCGACAGAGTAGCAACTTTTTTGTGTTGGAAAGCGCATTTTGGTCAGAATTTCCATACCTTGTGAGGGCCTTTGTCTGTGTGGACTGCAGCTTGGCACCTCGTGAGGTGACATTTTCTTATGATTTAATGGTTTTGGTGTGTGCCTTCTTTCCCCGTTTTGATACAAATACAAGTATTAACATGCCAGGGGTGGATAAATCGGGAATAGGATTTGCCTGTATTTTCCAAACTTACGTAGATACTGTACTTGTAATGATAATTTACTTAAAGCAAAATTAAACCCAAGAACAAAATGTCATATATTGCAACTTATCAGTACATGCTGTTTTACATGCTGTTCATACTCACTCAGTCATTATGGGATTTATTTTCTGTATTCTGAAAAAAAAACTGGTTGATCCTGTTGTTTGCTGTCCCTCCCTACTTGACTGTGTCCCCGCTGCAACTTGAGTGTGTGTGGACAAGCTGTTGACATCAACTGAGCATGCTCCCATTTCAGTTCCCTTCTAAGCTGTTAATTTCTTTTTTTTTTCTTATGTGTGCAGGCCACATGACTATAGAGTTACATATGTGGGTGTTAACACTCTGGGTAAATGACAGCCCACTCCTTCCCTCCTCCTCCATGCCCACTTAACAGTTAAACACAATGGGATGGGATACTACATGATTGATGGAGGCCTCACCTCCCTGTAATTCAAATTTTGAACATGGGACCGGCAGCAGAGGGTTGGGAAAGAGTGGGTCACATGACAGCTGTATATTGATTATGAAAAATGTACTGTACCTATATTTTTTTAATTAAAATAAATACAGTGCCATCATCCATATACAGAAGGGATAATGTAAATTACACAGTGTTTGTTTACTATCACTTTAAAGTGATCAGACCAGAGGTAAGTGCACTATACAGTAATACCTCGAAATGCAAGTAACAATACACACAGTATTTCACAATACAAGATATTTTTTTACTTTTAAATTCCGACCCGATTTATGAGCGTTGTCTCGCAAGATTTAAGCCACTGGTGTATGTATTACCGTATGTGGCCAGAGGCGCGGGGGTGCTGGTGATGCTCAGAGATACTCTGAGACACTCCCAGCTGGGAACAGTTCCAGAGTGTCTCCAAATATCTCTGAGTGTCTCTGAGCGTCTCTGAGTGTCTCTGAGCGTCTCTGAGTGTCTCTGAGTGTCACCAGCGCCCCGCACCTCTGGCAACATACAGTACTGCATGCAACAGCTATAAACTGAAGGACTTATGAATAAATGGTTGTGGAACGAATCATCTGAGTTTCCATTATTCCTTATGGGGAAACTCGCTTTGATATACAAGTGCTTTGATTGCAAGCATGCTTCTGGAATGAATTATGCTCGTAATACTTTATTGTCAAAAGTATTGGGACACCTGCTTTTACACGCACATGAACTTAAATGGCATCCCAGTCTGAGTCTGTAGGGTTCAATATTGATTTGGCCCACCCTTTACAGCTATAACAGCTTCAACTTTTCTGGGAAGGCAGTCCACAAGGTTTAGGAGTGTGTCTATGGGAATGGTGAAAATAATACGTCTGTTCATAATACTACAACTGTGTTGGGACTTTCAATGTGATCATGCTTAAATGAATACAAACTTTAGTTATATTATACAAAAATAGCCACTGACCTGTCTTTTTCGGCCTGCAACAGTCCCATTAAATTTCTTCTGTGAATTGTATAATTTACTCCGACAGTTGATGTCACAGCAGTATTCTGTAGCTGCACTGTCATTATCTTTTGCATATGTGCAATGACAGGCTGGAGTGTTTGAAGAACAACCTGACTTCTTGATGCCCCCTAGAGGTCACTTAGGAACTTCTAAACTTACCTAATAAGAGGATTGTACCTGTCAACGCTTGGTACAGCACATTAGGACACATTAGGTAAAGATCAGCTGTTACAGAGACAAACTAATATTTATACTAATACCTTATACTAATTCTATACAATAATATATACAATACTAATACATTGCCACATACTAATGCCAGGCCTTCTCGTCCAACATCAGTGCCTGACCTCACAACTGCACTTCTGGAAGAATAGTCAAACATTCCTATAGACACACTCCTAAACCTTGTGGACAGCCTTTCCAGAATATTTGAGGTTGTTATAGCTGCAAAGGGTGGACCAACTCAATATTGGATCCTATGGACTAAGACTGGGATGCCATTAAAGATCATGTGCGTGTAAAAGCAGGTGTCCCAATACTTTTGGCAATATAGTGTATATACTGTATATACTCGAGTATAAGCCGACCCGAATATAAGCCGAGGCATCCTAATTTTACCACAAAAAATGGGAAAACTTATTGACTCGAGTATAAGCCTAGGGTGTCCATCTACATGCCTCACTGTGCCTCACTTTGCCTCACTGTGTCCATGTGCATGCCTCACTGTGTCCATGCCTCACTGTGTCCATGTGTCAATGCCTCACTGTGCCCATGCCTCACTGTGTCCATGTGTCAATGCCTCACTGTGCCCATGCCTCACTGTGTCCATGCCTCACTGTGTCCATGTGCAGGCCTCAATGTGTCCATGCCTCACTGTGTCCATGTGCATGCCTCACTGTGTCCATGCCTCACTGTGTCAATGCCTCACTGTGCCCATGCCTCACTGTGCCCATGCCTCACTGTGTCCATGCCTCACTGTGTCCATGTGCATGCCTCACTGTTTCCATGCCTCACTGTGTCAATGCCTCACTGTGCCCATGCCTCACTGTGTCCATGGCTAGACTGACGTTTAACTACTACCACTTCTATGGAAGGGGTGACGGGTTTGAAAAATAGGTGCTCCCCAACTGTAGGTCCCCCAGACAACAAACTTTGCACACTTGTAGAGGAGAAATGGGGCTAAATGTGTGCCAAGTTCCAGGTCCAGGGGACCTACGACCGTCCAGTACCGGGTCCCCAAAATCACTGTAGAAATTACCATTTAACATGGGAGTCTATGGAAGGGGCGTAGGTCCCCCGGACAACAGATGAAGAGTTGGGCTACATGTTTGCCAAGTTTGGGGTCCAGGGGACCTACGGTCGGCTGGTACCGGGTCCCCAAAATCCAGGAGACCAGGCACAAAAAGGTGACACGAGTATAAGCCGAGGGGGGCATTTTCAGCACAAAAAAATGTGCCGAAAAACTTGGCTTATACTCGAGTATATACGGTACATCTTTCTTACACAGGTTATTTAGCATAGGTGTTAGGAGGGGCGATAGGACAGTTTTAAGGCTAGTTAGGTGTATAGTCGGAATTCCACTTTAATGAAATGTGTTTTCAACAAAATATTTTTATTGCTATACTTTTTCGCCATTCTGTTTACTTCCTTAGATATAAAGGTTTAGGTGACCTTTTGTCTCATATATGCACATTATAACAATGTATAAAAATGTATATTGTTATGTGAAGGTAATAAGGAAAGTTAACTCAATCTGTACAGTATAGTCATAAGCACTTGTATTTAAATGCACAATATATGCATGAAGGTCAAACAGCCATAAGGAACTGTATTTTATTTTTACGATATATGAAAAATAAAAATAAAATGATTAAGACGGGAGTCACACTGTTCTTTGTTGCAGTGTGCATGGTAATTAACATGCATAAGTTGGAATAGTTCATATAGTTTCCTTTTCACAGTAAACCGTAGTATAAAGATGTGCAACAGCCACATAGAAAAGGGAATTCTACTTAAATGCATGTTAATGCAGCAAATGCATACAATTTGCTGCCAGAAAATGGACAAGTGAGAATAAGCCCTAATTGTAATATATGAAAGTTTACACACATTAGTATGTGGCACTGTATTAGTATTGTATATATCAATGTATAATAAGGTATAATATGAATATTAGTATAAATATTAGTTTGTCTCTGTAACAGCTGATCTTTACCTAATGTGTCCTAATGTGCTGTACCCAGTGTTGACAGGTACAATCCTCTTATTAGGTAAGTTTAGAAGTTCCCAAGTGACCTCTAGGGGGCATCAAGAAGTCAGGTTGTTCTTCAAACACTCCAGCCTCCTGCCTGTCATTGCACATATGCAAAAGGTAATGACAGTGCAGCTACAGAATACTGCTGTGACATCAACTGTCGGAGTAAATTATACAATTACCAGTAGCAGGTTTATGGGACTGTTGCAGGCCGAAAGACGGGTCAATGGCTATTTTTGTATAAAATAACTAATGTTTGTTTTCATTTAAGCATGATCACATTGAAAGTCCCAACACACTTTCAATAATATTAACTTATTGTATTATTAAGAACTGAAGTATTATTTTCAGTGGTCTTCCTGTAATATGAGGCACTGTTTCTGTTTTTGAAGCAAGATCAGAGAATATTATACTTACTCCGACCATTTAACAGCAGGAAGGGAGTTTTATATTTAGAGGGTTATGAGACCAGCAGGTGGTTTGGAACTGTTCCTTGCTGTTTCCGCTGGTTAACTGGTTCATTTCTTTTAGATTATTGGTGGTATAAGTCAGCTGTGTTATATCAGAACTGATAACTCAGGAAGAGTTTTTTGGCGAAGGCAAATGAAACAATGTATATACTAATTATGTTTTCTATACACTTAAATAACTGTTTTCGCTAAAATGTGAGTCAATCCTTAAAGGATCACTAAAGGATTTTTTTTTTTTTGCGAAATAGCTTCCTTTACCTTACTGCAGTCCTGGTTTCATGTCCTCATTGTTCGTTTTTGCTTTGATGTTGCTGTAATTCTGCTCTGATCTCCACACTTCCTGCTTGTCTGGCTCCTTATGAAAAATCTCATGGCAGTTTTTCACTGTGGTCCAAGCTGTCATTACTGTGTGTCTAAAACTCCTCGGAACCAATCAGATTCATTTTAAAAACAAAACACTGCCCTGGATTTGTTTGTTTTTGTTCTGTGTGTCTCTTTACTTCACAGAAACATGAAACCAGTTTACAAGTGAAACTAAACTGCAGGCACATTATATGATTGATTTTTATCAATTTTTAATTATTTTTAAAAGGAATCGGTTAACTTTTATGTCTCTATACCCTGTAAACAGTAATTTCAGCAAAACATTTTTTTTCCTTTAGTGACCCTTTAAGGTTTAGTATAGTATGTTTTCTTCTTTTTTTTTTTTTCCTCTTGACTCAATTTCCAAGCGTTGTCTCGCAAGACGAGTAGGATTCAAATTAAAAATATTTTTGGTCAATTAAATATTTTATAATAATATTATACATTATCATTTACTGTCAGCATGTGGTGCCTCAGCTTTCTTTTTAAATGTTTACCAGGTTCCCCTTTTCTAAAGCCTTGTACATACACTTCGAACTACCAAACATCCGTTTTTTGTGGCATGCTAGTCTCATGTCGAGAATTGAAGAGGTTACTCACAATACGAAAGTTCTCACACGTCAGAATACAACATCAGATGTGACGTAATGTGTTGACCGTAATAATGAAACACACATCCAGTTTTTGATGAAAACGCGAAAACGGCTGTGAAAAGCACTGTACTAATGATCCGAAAATTGGCAGACAGCTCGTCGTACACATTTTTCCATACAATTTTCGTATAAAGCCCAAAAGGTCAAGCTAAAATTGGCCGATGCAAGCATGCTAAGAGCCCCTGAGTTTTTTATGTCATGATGTTCCTTTTTTTTTACCTGTAAGTAGACTACAATAAACACTGTGGGCCAGATTCACGAAGATTAGCTGCTGGCGTAGCGTAAGCCAAAGCACTTGCTCCGTAAGTTGCGTCGGCGTAGTGTAAATGGCCCAGCGTAAGGCCGCGTAATTTAAAGGGGCGGCTTGTATTTAAATTAAGCGCGCCCCGCGTCGATCGAACTGCGCATGCGCCGGCCTCAAGAATAGCCCAGTGCGCATGCTCCAGCTCAAGTCGGAAAAAATGAATGAAGCCGACTTGAGCGTCGTTTACGTATATCCCTATTCGCGAACAACTTAGTAAAACAACGTAACCGACGGAAAAAGACGACGCTGACCCGACGCCATATAGCAGGGGTAGGTTTACGCTTACGGAAACGACGTAAACGACGACGGGGCGGCGTAAAAACGTTCGGGAATCGTCGGATTAGGCTCATTTGCATAGGCAAATGAGAAATCATCGTAAAGGCCACCTAGCGGCCAGCGATGTCATTACATCTACGATCCAACGGTGTAATTGTTTTACACCTGTCGGTTCTTCACTGTATCAATGCGTAAGTGATTCTAGGAATCACACGCATAGATACTCAGAAAAAAAAACAGAGATACGACGGTGTTTCCTACGAAACGCCAGCGTATCTCTTTTGAGAATCTGGCCCTGTATGTTTTACCCTAAGTGCCCGTTCACACTACTGCGACTTGGGATCCGACTTGTGTCGTCCCCAAGTCACACGACATGAGAAATTCAATTAAAGTGAATGAGAGCCATCTTAATGTACACTACTGAAGTTGCTCCGACTTCAGAAAAGTTTCCTGTACTACTTCAAGGCGACTTCTAGGCAACTTGTACCCATTGATTTCGATGGAAGTTGCCTCCAAAGTCGGATCACTGTCTTAAGTGAAGCAATGCAAAAATACGAAAGAAGCTTGGACAGCCGCACTCCAAAAATTTTCCTTTAATTAAAAACGATCACAAAATAAACATGGCACAGCAAAAATTGGGACAAAAGCTAACGTTTCGCACTGTAGCTTCAGTGCTTAGTCATAGCAAGTTGCTATGACTAAGCACTGAAGCTACAGTGTGAAACGTTAGCTTTTGTTCCAATTTTTGCTGTGGCATGTTTATTTTGTGATCGTTTTTAATTAAAGGAACATTTTTGGAGTGCGACTGTCCAAGCTTCTTTCGTATTTGTGTATTGCTATTGCATTGCCGGGACCCGTGGTTTGGTTTTGGTGAGGAGGTTCTTTGACTACTACTGAGCGGTTACTCTCTTTTTCTTAAGTGAAGCAACTTTACAGGAAGAGAAACAAACCCCTTTCTCCCACAGAGCTGATTATTCTTTGATTGGCCACTGGCAAAGTCGTCTGTCCTGGAGGCGACTTGAAGTCGCGTTGTAAGTCGCTCCAAGTCGCGTTGAAGTCACCTCGCAAAGTCGCGCTGGAAGTCATGTTGCCCCTGTGTGAACCGGCACTTACGGGCTTCACTATGATTGCTTCTTTCTTCATACTGGGTAAATTCCCATTGATGATCGCATAATATACCTACTTGGTCTTGTGAGTTCTGGAGGTCTTTCTGATGCTGATGACTTTGGATATTCCTTGGATTGATCTATCAAGTTTGGAGCATTGTATTCGCCACTGACCCTCTGTATTATATGATTACATCACCTGTTGTCTTATCTTTCTGGTAAGCAGATTGGTAGCACGTTGGTGTGGTGTGCTTTTCCTTTGCACATTGAAGCTTGGTGGAGATTTCATATCAGCTTTACATGAGTTACATCTCACATTGATTTTTTTTATATGGACTGTCACAGTGTTATTATTCACTTTCACTGAAGCGCAGCAATTTAGACTATTATATTTGAGTTTGCTAAATCAACAAACTGTGCTAGCTGCTTTTCTCTTATTTTTCAAAGTTAACGCAGATAACTGCTTTTTAAATTGACACACATAAGACTGCATTCACACCTGAGCGTAGCGTTTCTGAGCATTTTTAAGAACATTTGTATGCGCATTTCTGAGTGTATTTGTACAGCGTTTTTTAAGTGCTTTTGAGCTTTTTTTTCCAATAGAGCCAAATATCATCTGTTTTATCGTTTGTTGCATTTCTTTTTTCAGCTTTTTCTATCACTTGTATTTATTATTTGCTTATTAAAGTTCTCCCTATATTCGTAAGGTGTTAAAGGTTAAAAGTTATGGTTAGGGGTTAATTTATTTGTTTTATATATTACTATTTATTTATTTACTTATTATAATCTATTTTATTTTGTTAGGGGTAATGGTTAGGAGATAGGGGTTAATATTAGTGTTAGGGGTTAGGATTAGGGTTAGGGTAAGAGATTAGAGTTAGGGGTTAATGTTAATGTTAGGGTTAGGGGTTAGGATTAGGGTTATTTTTTATCTATTTTAATTATTAATTATTTTTTATTTACTTTATTTAAGTTTTATGATTGTTATTATTTATGTATTTTATTATTTATTTGTTTTTGTTTTTTGTAATTATTACTATTATTGTTATTATTATTATTTACTTTCATTTATTGCATTTGAGCAGAAAAATGCTCAAATGTGCATGACAAAATGCACCAAAACACTCATGTCAAGCGTTTCCATGCATTTCTATGAAACAAAAAACACTTCCAAAATGCACCAATCTGCGAGATTCGAGCTACAAAATAAAGCTCCAGATACGTAATAACAGAAGTCTATGACTCAGTGCAGGTAACCCACAGGTAAACTGCTCTGCACCTGCAGATCAGTTTCAAAGCAGCCCAGTAACTACTGTAGAAAAGATATGCCCATATATACACTGATTTTAGTAATACAACTGACCTTTAATAATAGTTTTCTATTCCATCCCAGAGCAGGAGGTCGCGGGCCACATCAGAGGGCTCCGCGGGCCACATGTGGCCCCCGGGCCACTGGTTGGGCACCCCTGCCTTAGAGAATAAAATAGCAATTGTTTCAATATTTTATGTCACCCTGTATTTGCGCAGCGGTCTTTCAAATGCATTTTTTTCGGGAAAAGAATAGACTTTGGTGAATTAAAAAAAAAACAGTCAAGTTAGCCCAATTTTCTTGTATAATGTGAAATGTGCAGCTCTACTAGCATAGAGTAGTTAATGTTGATTGAAAGAGATTAATTCAGTTTTATTAACCCCCCCTGGCGGTATTCCCGAGTCTGACTTGGGGTTAAATTTTCATGCTGCGATCGGTAACCCCCGAGTCTGACTCGGGCTCGACTCGCATTGTCCATAAGCAAGGTTTACTTACCTTGTTCCTGTATCCAGCGATGCATCCGCGCTGTGTGAGCGAGCGGGTGCTCGCTCGATTCACACAGTGCCTCCGTGTGCCGTCGGTCTCCGTTCCCTGCGACGTTACAACGCACAGGGGCGGAGATCGGCGCCAAATTCAAAAAAGTAAACAAACACTATACATACAGTATACTGTAATCTTATAGATTACAGTACTGTATGTAAAAAATACACACCCCCCGTGTCCCTAGTGTTCTGCCCAGTGCACTACATGTTCTTTTATAAAATAAAAATGGTTCTTTCTGCCTGTAAACTGTAGATTGGCCATAGCAACCAAAAGTGTCCCTTTATGTCAAAAATGGTTTTAGAGCAGCTAAAAAACAGCGATAATAAATTATAATAACTTGCAGAATTGAGCGATAGCGATTTGTGGGGAAATTCGTCATAAAAAAAAAAGTAATGACAGCGACAATTTTGCATCTGAGGAAATTTCAGTGATTTTGAGTTGATTACATTATTGAATTATTTTTATTATAATTATTTATAATTATTTATTATATTATCATTTATAATTTTTTTTTTTTTAAATGTCATACACGGGATGCCTATTAGACTCTTGTTTGGTCATATTTAAGTAAGTTATTCCTAAGAATTACAAGCCTACACTATAAAACGCTAAATTTCCTTGCAAATAATGGTACCACTTTCAGCACCTAAAATCAGAAAGAATCATACCGCCAGGGAGGTTAAAGCGGAGGTCCGTCTGGGGGGAAAAAAATGAAAGGTCAGCAGCTACAAATGCTGTAGCTGCTGACTTTTACTATATGGACACAAAATTAGCAGTAGTCTGAGATCCATCTTTTAATCGTTTCTATATGGACACTTATGTGTCCAAGGGGCCCGCGATGTCGATATCCCAGCCGCTTCCGATGGACTGATGGGTGCAGCCGCCGCCATTCTAGGTAAGGGAACCCTGCAGTGAAGCCTTTAGGCTGGTTCCCAACTGCGCATTCACAAAGCACGCTGCGTATTCTGATTGGCCTGGCGGCGGAGGAAGCAGGAGGGGGCCGTACTTCTGAGGGACAGTGCCGCGCGCAGTCTCCCTAAAGTGGGTAAGGGCACCTGTCAAAAATAGGTCCCCGTTCCCCCCTAAAAGGTGCCAAATGTGACACCGGACCAAGGGAGGAGGCAATTAGGCAGATGCTCCACTTTTGGGTAACCACGTAACATGGATACATTCAGGTTGGCAAGAGAGACAATTATATACACAATGCACAATCCAGACAGCATGAGTAGGGACCGATTGTTTGATCTCTGTATTCTAACAGGATATAACTGGATTGAAATGAGATGCAGTTAGAGTCACTATATAGTAAGTAGTGCAAAGCCCTAATGTTTTTAATAAAGAAGTAATAATATTCTACTACTGCTAGTAACTCAGCACAGGATGGGTTTTCCCATTGTTTGCACCTATTTCACAACACATTTTACAAACATTTGCTTCTTATGTTTATATCCAGCAATTTGCACATGCTCATGCTTGTCATATTAAATAATTCTATCAGAGAAGATTTTTGAATTTATTAAGAGGGCTGTGTACAATGTGGCAAAGACGAGGACTTTTGTTTATTCACAGCCTTGGAAGCAAATTGTCTGTGTCACTCATCCATGCCTGTACACATGCAAACACTCGGATGTGTGGAGGCACATGTACATTCTTAGCTTTTGTACAGGTGGCTGTACACAATCCATCGCATGTCAATCCTGGATGCCCCACAGCCGCAGAAACACATGTCTTCTCTACACTGTACAGCCCTCTGTGTCCATGTGAATAAGGCCTTATTAATGCCACAAGTAATTATTTGTAAATAATTTGCAATTGTTAAAGCCCAACTCAGAGCAAAGCATTTTTTATCCCATGCAGCATGGCTGTGCTTACACTGCATGGGGCAACTGCTTGTTTTGTCGAGGGGTGAGCAGAACGAATATACTTATCTGATCCCTCAATACCCGTTTTATATACATTTATTTTGGATATGTATTATAGCATGGTGTGCAATTTCAAAATTGTCGCTTTTTGTTTGTTTATAGCACAAAAAATAAAAACCGCAGAGGTGATCAAATACCATCAAAAGAAAGCTCTATTTGTGGAAAAAGAAAGGATGTCAATTTTGTTTTGGTACAGCGTGACACGACTGCGCAATTGTCAGTTAGAGCGATGTACCGTATAGCAAAAAATGGCCTGGCCATTAAAGGGACAAATCCTTCCGGAGCTGAAGTGGTTAAGTCACAAGATTGCTACTATATTATATATATTGTAAGATTGGGGTGATCAGACTCCAGTGGTAGGTGCATTTTTTAGTGAGTACGCCAGTCCAGAACTAAATTTTTAAGGGCCTGGTAGCCCACTTTTTTTTAAAAGCACAAAAAGTTCACAAATACATCAGTAGCCCTCGCAGGGGGTTCTATCATTACTGTATCTTGCATACTCAACACTTTAGCCTCCTGGCTTTCATTCTTGTAATCCGGCTGTTCCAGGCCTTTAGCCTAGACCTAAGGTCTGTTCCTCAGAACAAACAGAGTTTCCTAGGCCCTGTACATGTCTGATGAGACTTGTCTGACGGACCATTTTCATCAGACAACTCTGAACTTGTCTGATAGTCTGATGTGCGTACACACCATCGGACCAAAATCCGATCAGACCAGAACGCGATGACGTAGAACACAACTACGTGATGAAAAAAACAAAGTTCAATGCTTCCAAGCATGCGTCGACTTGGTTCTGAGCATGCGCGGGTTTTTGGTCTGATGATTTTGTGTACTAACCATCGAACCTGTCCAACGGACAGGTTTCCATCGGACAGGTTTTAAAGCATGTTTTAAAACTTTGGTCCACTGAAAAACGGTCCGATAAGCCGTACACACGATCAAACATGTCCGCTGAAACTGGTCTGTGGACCAGTTTCAGCGGACATGTTCGATCGTGTGTACGCGGCCCTAGAGTTAAGCTCACTCCTCGCTTACTCCTGGTCAGCGCCTTGCTGCTCAATCACCAATGACATCTGCCTCCTGCAGACATACATGCTCTGACTGCACCCATGCAGCGTCTCTGACTCCTCTCAGAGGAATGGGAGTCCACATGACTCCCAGGAACAGACTTCCTGTCCGTTGGGTGGGGCTCTGAGCCATAGACAGGTCAGGTTGTGCGTCTTTCTCTCCAAAATATGGGGTAAACCAGCAACCTTTAAGGTCGCACAGAGTCCCACCACCACAATATATATACACATATATATATATATATATATATATATATATATATATATATATATATATATATATATATATACACAAAAGTGAGTACACCGCTCACATTTATGTAAATATTTTATTATATTTTTTCATGTGACAACATTGCTACAATGTAAAGTAGTGATTGTACAGCTTGTATAACAGTGTAAATTTTCTGTCCCCTCGAAGGAAATCAATACACAGCCATTAATGTCTAAACCGCTGGCAACAAAATTGAGTACACATGTGAAAATGTCCAAATTGGGCTCAATAAGCCATTTTCCCTCCTCGGTGTCATGTGACTCATTAGTGTTACAAGGTCTCAGGTGTGAATGGGGAGCAGGGGTGTTAAATTTGGTGTTATCGCTCTCACTCTCTCATACTGGTCACTGGGAGTTCAACATGGCACCTCATGGCAAAGAACTTTCTGAGGATCTGAAAATAAATATTGTTGCCCTGCATAAGGATGGCCTAGGCTATAAGAAGATTGCCAAAACCCTGAAACTGAGCTGCAGCATGGTGCCCAAGACCATAGAGTGGTTTAACAGGACAGGTTCCACTCAGAACAGGCCTCGCAATGGTCGACCAAAGAAATTGACTGAACATGCTCAGTTACATATCCAGAGGTTGTCTTTGGGAAATAGACGTATGAGAGCTGCCTGCATTGCTGCAGAGGTAAAAGGAGTGGGGGGTCAGCCTGTCAGTGTACATACAGTGACCACGAACTTCTATCGCATAACTAAAGTGCATATAAAAATGATGTAGATCACCCAGGAAGACCGATAATTGCTGTAATCTCCAGCAATTTGGGATACTTTATCGATAATTTCTTACAAGACATTGTGACCAGCCTCCCAACCTTTGTAAGAGGCTTTAGCCACATGCTCGAAAATTCTATTCCATTATAAATGGCTGTCGAGCTATAGATGTCTCTCTCTGGACGTGGCCTCTCTTTATACATCTATAGACCACATACATGGCCTAAGAGCCATCAACTGCTATCAGTTAGAAGATTGTAGAACTCCCTGCAGGCTAAATTCTTGTTGGATTGTGTTGAATACTCTCTTATGCATAACTATTTCTCTTTTCTTGGGGAACACTACCTACAGACCAAGGGTACGGCTCTGGGGGCCAGGTTTCCCCCTAGCTATGCGAATTTCTTCATGGGTTATTGGGAGAACTCTTTCATATGGAATAACAACCCATTTGGGGCAAACATGGTCCTCTTTGCTAGGTACATCGATGACATTCTTATTTGGGATGGGACAGATCAAGATTTAAGTAATTTTTTGGAATCCCTTTTGTCATAAACCTTGGAGTGCTGGGTTAGCCGGCTTGTGAAAGACATGTCATTGTCCATTGTGTTGTGGATTGGAACTGAGAGTCAGGTTCCTAAACCTCTCATTAGGTATGCTAATGTACCACCACCAGCCATCTCTCTATTCTAAAGGTTAATTGATCTATTGTGTGTGTGAAGAAGACCTGTGTTTACCCTTAAGAGATTGTGTATTGTATAGTGGGGAATTGCAGACGAGATGCCTAGTCACTTCGTCAGGCTAAATGATTAGATAATTGTCTCATGTTAATTATTCTGATTGCTTCGTTGTACCTTATATAACGTTGTAGCAATTACCTCTTCTATATGCGGAGCCAAGCTGTCTAGATAACGTATTATGTTACAATTAGTAATTAACTTCACTGATGTCATTATTTAAAGAAATGTGTCTTGTCAGGGTCGGCACCAGAGTGTCTACCTAAAACCTGTATGGAAGCCCCAGTGTATGAAAAGAGGGTGGAGATTTCATTGTTCTTTGATTGATGATAAGCTTGTAAACTGTATATAACCAGCAGAATGCTACCATTAAAGAGAGTCCTGTTTGAACATACATACAGCCTGCCTGGTGTGTGTTCTAAATGGGTCAGAACGGCACATAGCTGTAGTTCGGATCCCGGAACCTTGGATGACTGGACCATCAGACGTTGCAATCGGCAATCTGATCCAATAGTAGCAGCGGAGTGTCGGGAGAGCGGACCTGAGCAAGCAAGGGTCTCGTCACATTGGTGGCAACAGTGGGATTTGCTCTCCAGTTACTGGGACAACTCCAAACCACCACCATGAATGACCAGCTATGCAGCCTGCAGGAGAACCATGCTGAAAGACTTGCTTGAGAGCCGTGGAGGGACCGGTGGGACAAAGAACAAGGCCACCCTGATCAGTGAGCGAGCCGAGATGGATCAGAGGGATGGTGATGCAGAGCCGTACCCTTGGTCTGTAGGTAGTGTTCCCCAAGAAAAGAGAAATAGTTATGCATAAGAGAGTATTCAACATAATCCAACAAGAATTTAGCCTGCAGGGAGTTCTACAATCTTCTAACTGATAGCAGTTGATGGCTCTTAGGCCATGTATGTGGTCTATAGATGTATAAAGAGAGGCCACATTTCTTTAGATAATGACATCAGTGAAGTTAATTACTAATTGTAACAGAATACGTTATTCTCTGCATATAGGACCCCGGTCAGTTGAAGACTTGTTTCAGCAACGAGTTCGACAACAGTTGGCATTATATGGTACTAACCCATCAGAGACCGTCATACAGAATGCCATTAGAGACATCCAGCTGCAGGAACAGAGAGAACGAAAGCGCCAAGAGAGAGAACGAGAGCGACAACAGAAAGAACGAGAGCGACAACATGAGCTGAGAATTGCAGAAATACGGCAATCGGTGACAACGCCTAAAGAAGCAGCACCAAATAAAAAAAAGAGGAGAGGTACAGATACCAGTAACCATGGAAGAGGAATTCAGAAGGAGGTTGCGAGAGAAGCAGATACAGCACAGAGGACCAGTATCAGAGGAGGTCCTGCTTGGATGGTCTGATTTGATCTGCTGCGAACTCTGGAAAGAAGCGCTAGCCCGTGAGCAGCGACACCAGGGAAAAGCTCTCCCCTCCATTCATGCAAGGTACTGGTCACAGTATGAAGTACGAATGCTGTTATTGGGGGAACAACCGAAGCAGGAGTGGACAGCAGAGTTAAGCAGGCTGATCCGGGCAGAGATGCGGTTGGACGAGAGTGCCCGTGGTCAACGGATGACAGCCCCATAGAAGACTTTGGCTATGATGGCCTGGGATTGTTGTATTGGAGGATGTCCAGTGATCCCGACTTTGGGAGCGATCGGGAGTGGCGTTTGGAGGAAATAATGGAGCACAGAGAGCGAAGATTGAATGTCTCGGAAGTGCACTGGTTACAGGAAGATTTGGAATACCTGGCCGTTCAGGACTCCGCTCAGCAGCAGGATGGGGCTCCCTTTGCCTGGGACTATGAGGAAATATCAGCTGACAACGCTGAAATCCTGGTTGATGAATCGACAGTGTAAAATCTGGAGATTCCCATTCCCAAAGCTGAAGTGCTGACCGCAGGGCCGAGCTCTGCTAACCTCTGCTCAGTACCTATAGCATCTTTTGGGTTACATGGACAGGAGATGGTGAACCTCTATCCCCAGACACCAGTTGCAGAGACAGGGGATTTAATAGATTTTTCTGCTGAGGAAGAACAACCTGATGAGCCTCCCACAGAAGAGCTGGGATCAGGGCCAAACTTCACTGTGCTCTGCCCAGCACCAAGGGCAGTATTTGTGGAGTTACAAGGAACTTCCCCAGCTGAAGCGCTGGTCACCGGACAGAGGGTTCAAGACCTCTGCCCCACCCCTGTGGCAGTTCCAGAGGCTCAGGGTGAGAAGATGGCGATCACTCCCCAGCCGCAGATTACAGAATGTATGGACTGTTTAGAGGATGTTATGGATTATGCACCACCAGCAGAAGTGCTGGCAATAGTGTTGAGCGGAATACGCCATATTCGATTTCGCGATATTTCACGAATATATAGAAGAATATTCGTGAAATATTCGATAATATCGAATATTCGTGATATTCTATCAAACAAAAAATTTTGCGAAGTTTCGCTAATGCGAAAGCGAAATTTTGCTAATGCGAATGCGAAATTTCGCTAATGCGAATGCGAAATTGATTGCGAAATTCTCGTCAACACGCGAAAACGGAGATCATTTCCTGGATTACTAAACTAATATGCACTAAACACTAACTCTACTTACACAAACTTATATGACTAAACTAAAGCTAATTTTTTTTTGTTTTTTGTTTTTTTATACACAAAACACAGAAGGGCAGAGAAAGTATTCGCGAATATTCGTAATACGAATATTCACATTGCGAATATTCGGAAACATAAAAGGATCGCCTCAGCTACTCGGCCCAGGGTCTCTAATCATACCAGCAATGCTTTTAGACGTCGATGGAGATCACTAGGATGTGATCTGTTTTAAAAATAAATTTGAAAAAATACGAATATTCGCAATATCGAATATTCACCGCGATATTCGATTTATTCGCGAATACTCGAATATGCAATATTCGTTACGAATATTCGCAATGCGAATATTCGTGAGCAACACTAGCTGGCAACAGGGCAGAGTGCTAGCAATCTCTGCCCAGCATCGGAAGCAACTGTGGAGTTCCAGGGAGCCGGGGCATTTGGCCCCCCTCCCCAGCAACAAGCTGAGGTGGTAAAGCTTTTACTCCCAGCTGAATCACTGTCAGCAGGGCAGAATGCTACTGGCTGCTGATACCAAATCGCATCTCAAATCGTACCCAATGTGAACCAGACCTAAAACAATTTATAAACTGTGTGTATGGCATTATCTGCCCATGTGGTCGCCTTTATGTAGACCGAACATCTCGTCCTATGAGAGTCAGGATAAGTGAACACAAATGTGGCATTATCAATTCAAGAGTGTTCCTCTGCACTTCAAAGAAGCCCATCAAGGTGACCCATCGGGCATGAGGGTTTTTTGCGATAGAGTCGATTGGAGGTGATCTAGGCGAAGGGAGGAGACAACACCAGAAGTTATGTAAGCGAGAAGCCTTCTGGATCTTCACCCTTGGGAGTCTCACTCCTGGAGGCCTCAATGAAGATCCTGAAATACATAAAATAACATAAAATTGTGTAAAAATAATTATAGCTGGGTCTAGGGTGAGTTCTCCTTTTAGAAATGAAAATTATTCACTTGATTTTTATTTATTGATTGCTTGATTTAGAAAGCTTTGCTTGATTATTCTTTTCTCTAGTTGCCTCTTTTTCCATTTTGGATAGGTGTTATCATTGTTGTACCGATTGATATATATACAGTACATATATATTTTGATTACCTGCTATGTTTAATAACTATTTCTCTAGTAATTATTAATTTTAGATTAGATATTATTAGATAATATTAATATGGTTATTCAATTGTATAAGGTTTTTACTAAAGATTATTTTAATCTATGATAGTTAAAATAAAAACGTATACCATTTGATTTATTATAATTTTTGCATATATTATATGGTATATTTAGACACGGACACAATTTTCCTACTTTTTGCTCTGTATCTAACCAGAATAAAATTAAAACAAAACAATCTAAATGAATTTAAAGTGCAGACTTTCAGCTTTAATTCAAGGGGTTGAACATAAATATCAAGGTCAAATATTAGGAACTGCAACCATTTTTATACACAGTCACCACATTTTCAGGGCTTAAATTGAATTGGACAATATATTCTCAACAAAATATTAAAAATGTACATTTTATTTATGATTATATTAATCCAATATAATATATTATATATATTATATTGGATTAATATAATCATAAATAAAATGTACATTTTTAATATTGTGTTGAGATTAGGTGATTGACTCGGCCATTGCAAAATATTCCACTTCTTTTCTTTCAAAAGCCCATGTGTTTCTTTTGCAGTGTGTTTTGTATCATTGTCTATCTGCACTGCCCAATCAACTTTGCTGCATTTGGTTGAATCTGGGCTGACAATATATCTCTAAATACTGCAGAATTCATCTGGCTGCTTCTGTCACATCATCAATAAACACCAATGACCCAGTGCCACTAGAAGCCAAACAGGCCCATGCCATAACACTGCCTCCACCATGTTTTACAGACAATGGGCCGGATTCAAATACATAGGCGTATCTTTAGAGCGATGTAGCGCATCTCATATATGCTACGCCGACGTAACCTAGAGAGGCAAGTACAGTATTCACAAAGAACTTTCTCCGTAAGTTGCGGCGGCGTAGCGTAAATTGGCTGGCGTAAGCCCGCCTAATTCAAAGTAGGAAGGAGGTGGGCGTCATCGATTTAAATTAAGCGTGACCCCATGCAAATGAATGCGCGCGCATGCTCAGAATCATGTCGCATATACTCCCTAAGATACGTCGGCTCAATGCCTACGACGTGAACGTACCCTACGCACAGTACTACGTAAACGGCGTACGCAACGTAAAATTTGACAGCGCCGTTCCCTGGCCCATACCTTTGCATTACCTGCGCCTGCTATATGAGGGGTAACTTTACGCCGGACGTAAGCCTTACGCAAATCGCGTATATGAAGCGGCCGGGTGCATCTACGTTCGTGAATCGGCGTATCTTACTCATTTCCATATTTAAAATGGGAACACCGAATGCGTCCAGCGTAACTATGCGCCCACGATACGGCGGTGTAGGCAAGTTACGTCAGACGGCTAAAGCCATGTTTTTTCGACGTATCTCGCTTTGTGAATCGGCACAGAGATGCGACGTCGCACATTTGAAATTACGACGGCGTATCTTTTGATACGCCAACGTAAATCGTTTCTGAATCCCGACCAATGTATGCTTTAGGTCACGAGCTGTTCCAAGCCTTCTCCAAGCCACACTTTTTTCTTCCTGTCATTCTGGTACAGATTAATCTTAGTTTCATCTGTCCAAAAAATGCTGTTCCAGAACTGGTCTGGCTTTTTTAGATTTTTTTTAGCAAAGTCTAATCTGGCTTTTCTATTAATCAGGCATATGAATGGTTTGCACCTTGTTGTGAACCCTTTGTATTTGCTCTTGTGAAGTCTTCTCTTGATTATAGATTTTTGACAATTTTGACAATGATACGCTCACCTCCTGGAGAGTGTCCTTCAGTTGTCTGAATGTTGTGAATGGGTTTTCTTTACCATAAAGAGGATTCTGCGATCATCCACCACTGTTGTCTTCCGTGGATGTCCAGGCCTTTTCATATTGCTCAGCTCACCAGTGCATTCTTCTTTCCTCAGAATGTACCAAACTGTTGATTTGGCCACTCCTAATGTTGCTGCTATCTCTCTGATAGATGTTTTATTTCTGAAGCCTTACAATGGCCTGTTTCACTTGCAAGGACAGCTCCCTTGAACGCATGATGTAGGTTCACAGCAGCAATGAATTCCAAATGCAAATACCACACTTAGAATCAACTTCAGAACTTTTACCCGTTTAATTGATGAAGAAATAATGACGGAGTAGCCCACACCTGGCCATGAAACAGCTTTTAATTTAATTGTCCAATTACTTGTGGTCCCTTGAAAAAGGGGGGGTATTCTTAAGAGCTGTAATTCCTAAATCCTGCCTCTGATTTAGATGTGCATACCCTCAAATTAAACCTGAGAGTGTGCACTTTTATTCCATATCCATTATATAACTATAGCTTGAATATGTTTTGGTAAATACCTGAAAAAATGTAATTGTGCCGGTGTCCAAATATATCTGGACCTAACTATATATATATATATATATACTGTATATATATACATGCACTTTTGTCCCTATGTCCATTGATTTTATCATATAATGGTATATCCAAGTGTGTGTGTGTGTGTACACTTTTTTAAAAAGGGCATACATTGAGAGTCGCCTATTCAGTGATTTGATCCCAGAGGGGCTCAGGGACATCTGTTTTTCGGTGTCTTAAGAGCATTATGTACCCATTGTGAGGAACCGCCTTGTCAGCTCTTGCTAGTGCTGGCCTGTATAGAGAGCAGTAGACATGTCTGCCTGGCCCTCTATGGGATAGTCTACAGCAAATCGGTGGCGGCTGACTCTTATGTCTGACATCAGCCCTGCGCAACGGTGTGCGTGTGGGAAGTTACGTCTGGACCACACTTCCGGTTTCCTGGACCGCAAACAACACAGCGTGGTTTGGCCGTGAGGGGAGGCTAACAATGCTACTAGTGCAGTAGTTACCACACTTAGTGGCGGTGCATGGCACTGAGGATTAACATTCTGACATGGTAAGCTTCAGATCTCCATATCACTGCACTCACTCCCAGATGGTTATGAAATGTTTACCCATTTTTTGTCATTTAATAACTTATGGTATAGGATCCAGAATTGTTGCAATTTTTCCCAAATGGCTGTGAATTGTTTACCCATTTTTTTCTTTTGTCTTTTGACTTTTGTCATCTAATTGCTTTTGCTGCATGTGTCTGGCCTGTGCATGGATAGAGATCTTTGACAACTCACTGCGGGTACATATGTATGTAACACCATGCGCATTGTTTATGTATGTGTGCATGTTTATCTATATATGAATATATGCATAGATGTATTCCCTTGTTGACATTCGGACCTTGCCCTCTGTTGGACCACTCCCAGCTGTGAGTGGGGCCTCTGAGCCCCTCTGGGAGGTGCTCGATGAAAGCACACTTGAACGCATCAGCCGGCAATGGCCCTCAAAGTCTTCCCTATTATCATCTGGAGACTGTTGTCGTCAGACCGATTGGCATTATCTGAAGGCTATTTTATATTGCGGTTTTCTTTCACATGTATGGCCGCGTACACACGATGAGACATGTCCGCTCAAACATGTCCGACGGACCGTTTGCAGCGGACATGTCTCATCGGATTTTGGTCCGATGGCGTGTACACACCATCGGAAGAAAATCCCCTCGGGCTGAGGATGCGGTGACGTGGCGGTGACGTTGACGCCACCACGTCACCACTCCAGGAAGTAAAATACTTCCACGCATGCGTCCAATCCATTCGACGCATGCGCAGAAATTTCTGTCCGCTGGTTAGTGTACTAACCAGCGGACATATCCGACGGACATATCTCCGGCGGACAAATTTCAAAGCATGCTTTGAAATTTGTCCGCTGGGAAAACATGTCCGCTAGCCCGTACACACGATCGGAGATGTCTGCTGAAACAGTCCGTCGGACCAGTTTCAGCAGATAAATTCGATCGTGTGTACGCGGCCTTTGGGAGTCGTTTTTAATTTATTATTTTTACTAAATATATCTAAGGATAATTCACAAGGTTGGTCCCCCCTCTTTTTTTTATTTCTCTTTTGTCAGTGCTCAAACCATATGCCGTACACTGCATCAAATTGGTCTACATGGCTGTTGTCCCAGAAGGAAGCCTCTTCAAAAGATAATGCAGAAGAAAGCATGCAAACAGTTTGCTGAAGACAAGCAGACCAAGGATATGGATTACTGGAACCATGTCCTGTGGTCTGATAAAACCAAGATACATTTATTTGGTTCAGATGGTGTCAACCGTGTGTGGTGGCAACCAGGTAAGGAATACAAATACAGGTGTGTCTTCCCTACAGTCAAGCATGGTGGTGGGAGTGTCATGGTCTGGGGCTGCATGAGTGCTGCCGGCAGTGGGGAGCTACAGTTCAATGGGGGAACCATGAATGCCAACATGTACTTTGACATACTGAAGCAGATAATGAACCCCTCCCTTTGGAGACTGGGGAGTATTCCAACATGATAACGACCCTAAACACACCTCCAAGACAACCAATGCCTTGCTAAAGATGCTGAGGGTAAAGGTGATGGACTGGCCAAGCATGTCTCCAGACCTAAATCCTATTAAACATCTGTGGAGCATCCTCAAATGGAAGGTGGAGGAGCTCAAGGTCTCTAACATCCACCAGCTCCGTGATGTCGTCATGGAGGAGTGGAAGAGGGCTCCAGTGGCAACCAGAAAACTCCATGTGCAAGAGGGTTAAGGCAGTGCTGGAAAAGTATGGTGGCCACACAAATTATTGACACTTTGGGCCCAATTTGGACATTTTCAGTTAGGGCTGTACTCACTTTTATTGGCAGCGGTTTAGACATTAATTAGTGTTGAGTTATTTTGAGGGGACAGCAAATTTACACTGTTATACAAGCTGTACACTCACTACTTTACTTTTTTTTTTGTATACGTCTCTTTATTAAACTTTTTCATTACAAACAAAAACGCAATACATAAATACTTAAAAAACAACATAGACATACAAACATGTACGGTCCCAATATAACCCCATCATAAAATCTGATTGATATTACTAACAATTTATTTCCGGGAGATCCACTAACCCCTCGCAGAATATGCCCAAACCTATATTTTTATTCAAGCTATTTAAGGGGGATAAGGATATGTTGGAGAGAGCTATAATGGCAAAGAGATAACAGGAACGACTCAGGAGGAGTGGAGCAATGGAGACACCCCTCCTCCTCTCAAAAAAAAGGGGGGGGGATTTTATTTTAGTGTTATAAAATGTATAAATCACTTTAGGAAGGCTTCCTAAACACAAAACAAAAAAGGGGAGGGGGATTTATTTTAGTGTTATAGATATTTAGTGTTATAAAATGTATAAGTCACTTTAGGACAGCTTCCTATTCCAAGCCTATTTATGTGGGGGGGGGAAGGGGGGGTTTAAACAAACAAAAAAATACAAAACAAAAGAAAGAAAAAAAACAGACCAAATAGTAATTAAAAAAATAATAATAAGAGAAGGGGGGGGGTGGTAAAAACCCGTCCCACCCTGCTCCTATTCTATCCCCAGAGGAGTTCATAGTGCTAATGTGTAATTCTAATTTCTAAAAAAAAAAAGGGGTGGAATTAATTTTAATGTTATAGATATTTTGTGTTACTTTAAGCCTATTTAAGTGAGGAGAAAAAAAAAACACAAAACAAAAAAGGGGGAGGGGAAGGGAATTTATTCGTGTTTATAGATATTTTGTGTTACGTTAAGCCTATTTAAGTGAGGGGAAAAAAGGGGGGGATTTATTTTAGTGTTAAAGATAACATATGATTACTTATTTTAGTGCAGCCTATTTATGTGAGAAAAAAAAAGTAATTAAAAAATAAAAATAATAAGAGAAGGGGGGGTGGTAAAAACCTGACCCACCCTGCTTCTATTTTATCCCAAAGGGGTTCATAGTGCTAACGTGTGATTCTAATTTCTAAAGATAAAAAATAAATTAAAAAGAGAAGGGGGGAGACCAATTAAAGAGAGACGGGACATCCAAAAAGAGGGGACGACGACAAAGGAATTCATTCCTACGTCTCCCCCTCTCCCCAATCTCCCACCCCCACAGTATATGCCTCCGATTCCCACTCACTACTTTACATTGTAACAAAGTATAATTTCTTCAGTGTTGTCACATGAATAGATATAATAAAAAATTTACAAAAATGTAAATGTAACTTTTGTGAGATACTGTATACACATGTAATGTAAATAATTTAAAAATGTGCTAATGCTTTGTCTTCTAAATTTCCTATATAAATGAAATTGTGACAGTAATAGGTGGTGACATGTACTCTTTATGGAGGTATCAGGGGTTTAAAAGAGCCTAAACCCCTCATTTGCACAAAAACTGTGATTCTGAATACTGTCACTTTTTAAAAAAACGGCGCCTTTGGTAGCCGAGTAAACCGGAAGTGGCGTTGTGACGTTGCTTCTGTGTTTACAGAGAGAAGACTGGAACAAAGCTGTTTGCAGCTTTGTGTCAGTCGGTCTCTAGATGACGGAAGTGGCGGATTGCTGACTGGGTCTCCCGGTGGGACCGGAGGTCCGGTAAAAGTGGTGGAAGATGGCGGGAGGGGATGACGTCCCCTCCTGCTCCTCCGGGATAACAGCCGAGCGGCTTTTAGCCGGTACGATTGTTATCCCTGAGGAGCAAATCGCCCCGCTTTAAAAAATGGTACGGTATAACCCTTGAAAGCCGAGGCCGCATATATGCATAGGCTCGGCGAAAAGGGGTTTTAATTTGCAGGAATTTCATCTCACTTCCTGTTTGGCTATGGGACAGAAAGTGAAGGGAAAGCTTCCCAATGGAACAGATGGTGAAAAAAGGTTTTGCCTATAGTTCTACTTTAAGCTCTTTTTAAACAAATTACTAGTAAGTTCTTATATGCAAGTTTTCCGGATCCACATAGTAAACTGTTATTAATTTTACTTCTTTATCCCCAGAAAATTACTTACTAAGTGCTTGTCATAGCTTGTGCTAAACAGCTGCCAGAAGGGTGAATGCTAATTCCTACCAGCATGTGAAAAATGGGACAGTAAAATGTCTATTCATCTTTTATACATGCAGGCAAAAATCTTGTGAATGATTTAGTATGCAAATGAGTTGTACTGTGGTGCACACTGCAGGATCGGTACAGTATCTGCTGCAAGTTACATTGGGCTCCAGACATTTTTAAAAGGCCTTGACATGGACATATCTTCTGATTTGTATAATTGTAGTGCATGGTGATTTGCCACACTATTTTGGAAAAGACGTCAAAGACGTCTTTCTCCATGTCTTTTGCGCGTAGTGCAGCCCATTAAAATGGGCTGACCTATCCATGACATGTGCACCTCATGCACATGTACAGATCTGAACCCATTCTTACATCAGCATCCTCAGTCCCCAGTGCACATCAGAGTCCTCTCCCTCTTCAGGAGTGTCCCCAGGTCCTCCTTTATATCACCCCCCCCCCCCCTCCACAGTAATGTTCTCACACTTCCTTGACAATAACCCCCCTGCCAGTACCGTCCTTTGCCCCAATTTACATTATCCCCCCCATTACTATCCTCAGCCCCTTCACATTACTGTTCTCATTGTCCCCACATAACATTTCTTAGCTCCCCCACATCACAGTCCTTAGCCTCCCCCACTGTAATGTCCACATCTCCCTCCATGTAATGTCCACATCTCCCCCCCTGTAATGTCCACATCTCCCCCACTGTAATGGGGCACAGGGGCTGTGTTTGATGGTACAGTGGCTGCATTTGATGGGGCACAGTGGTTGCGTTTGATGGAGCACAGTGGCTGCGTTTGATGGGGCACAGTGGCTGCGTTTGATGGCGCATGCGCGGAAGTGTTTTACTTCCTGGTGCGGTGACGTGGCGGCGTCAACGTCACCGCCACGTCACCGACACGTCAGCGCGCTCTCTGCTGGCGGGGATTTTGGTTTGCTCGTGTGTACACGCGAGCAAACCAAAATCCCAGCAGACAGATTTGTTCAAATCTGTCGGACGGACAGATTTGAACAAATCTGTCTGCTCGTGTGTATGGGGCCTTAGAAGTTTGAAGAAAGGCTGTCCTGCAGAGCTGTAGATCCCCTGTTGTGGAGGCTTGAAAACTTGCATCATCCATGATACAACTACATACACACTGATCTTTCATCCCCTATCTATCTAGCTGCAGGCTGCTGGACTTTCCCTTTGCGACGCACGGAGCTGCCATAGATTGGAATGTGGGCAGGGCTGCTGGTACACACAGGAGGAGGAGATCCTGCTTTATCTCTTTTCTCTCCTGTCTGAGTGTCCGTAGGAGGAGGAGGGGGTGGGCTGTGTGACAGAGTAGACGCTCTCTGCTCATAACTGCAGCCAGCAACCCTAAAGTGATATTCCAGGCTTCTGGGCCCCCCACAGTGAGGGAACTACAGGGCCACTTCAACTTTGCCCCCCTCCCTCACCTTGCACAGACCGAAGATTGGAGGGAGGCACGGCATATCTCCGATGGAGGGCGGGTGTTGCTAGATGGTGATTGGTTGCTAAGAACACCCTTCATCCTAGCAGACAATCACCTGCTTGCTTACCTCCGGCAGCTCCGCCCTCCATCCAGAACTGTCGCGCCTACTGCTGTCGGCTCTGTGTGAGGAATGGATTACAGAGACGGCAGATGGGGAAGAAAAGACTGCTAAATGGCGGTACCGCGGCGGGCCGCATAGGAGAGTGAGGCGGTCCCCATTTGGCCCGCGGTCCGCCATTTAGTGATGCCCGCTATAGATCATTGACCACATCTCTCACGCCTGTTCTCCTTCTTATTGGTCTACTTTGAAGTCTTAATGTCATAGGTTCTTTTATTGGAACTGAAATTACAGGGAACTTACACTTAAGTTGCTTAGCTTGGAAACATAGAAGACTGATGGCAAAAAAAATGACCAAGTGGTTCATAGAGTTTTTCCTGTGTTTTTCTTTGTCTTTTTTTTTCTTTTATGTTTGAGTATAGATATATGTTTGTCCCAAAGCATTTTTTTAATCCACTTAATGTTGACTGACTCATTACCTCTGCTAGAAAGTCCATTCCAAGCATTAAATAATCTTTTGGTAAAACAAAACTTTCTTATGCCGCGTACACACGACCATTTTTCATGACGAGAAAAATGCTATTTTTTTAATTGGTCGTTAAAAATGGTCGTGTGTAGGCTCCAGAGCATTTTTCTAGATGAGAATTTAGAACCTGCTCTATTTGTTCTCGTCGTTTTTCACGCCGTCGTTTTTCTCGTCATGAAAAAACTATTGTGTGTATGCTTTAACGACGGGGGAAACACACGCATGCTCAGAAGCAAGTTATGAGATGGGAAATTAGCATAATCAGCCCAAAGGGTAGCGCTATTCGAATGGAACTTCCCCTTTATAGTGCTGTCGTACGTGTTGTACGTCACCACACTTTGCTGAAGCATTTTTTATCACGATCGTGTGTGTGCAAGGCATGCTTGAGAGGAATCACGTCGAGAAAAACATTGTTTTTTTCCATTACATGAAAAACGGTCGTGTGTACGCGGCATAAGATTTGTTTTGAACTTTCCTCCTGCTAGTTTGAATTCATGTCCTTGTGTTCTTGATCTTAATCTCATACTGAAAATACTGCCTTACTGTACCTTTTTTCCTGCCGTAAAGTGTTACTAAACCCAGAACCTGCATTCACTATATCTGGTCTTCCACAGTACACAGACCATGGAAATGCAATTATTTTAGTAAATATAAACTGATAAATACCTTTTCTCATCAGCAGTATATAGCAGCATTGTGACTTCTATCAGTTCCTAGTAAAGCTTGTAGCAGGAGTTTTCATTCTCCCCTGATCCTCTCTCTGGACAGTGATGATTGGCCCTGCAATGATCACATGCACCCTCCCAAGAAAAAAAGAAACTCTGTAGCAATACACACCAAACTGAGCTTGTGCAGCCCATCCCCTGGCTCTGTAAATATAAGGTTATTTTTTGGAGACAGTGAAAGAAGAGGAGGATTAGAGAAACAGCATTAAACAGCCTTTATACACAATGCAAAGGATAACCCCTTAGGTTCCACGGTGAACATAACATGCATGCTTTACTGCATATACACACTGATTTTAAGGTTGTGGGTTTAGTAATACTTTAATATATTTTAAAGGTTACAATCATGTCTCCCCTTTCCCTTCTTTCCTCCAGACTGAAGCCTCTCCTGATCTTTAACTATACATGTATATAGTAGAAGAAAAGAGTAGGCTTAAGGGTCTGTATTGTTATTTCAATGGCATATATTCCTTGCTTTGCAGGTAGCATCAGATCACATAAGGACAAAAACAAAGCACCATGCACTTGCATGGCTCTCCCAGGCTTCAGCCATGCCCAAGGGAGCTTGCTCGAAGAGGAGTCTTTTTGTTGCTGGGGATAGGCCTTCCCACTGGAGAGAAATAGGAACACAAAGGAACTTTTCCAAATATACCAGACACTAAACACTTGATTCCTGTGAGCAATTCTTTCAATCTCCTTTTGTACATCTGCAAATGTCTGATTCACCAGAAGAAGTCTTCTGCATTCAGTAATCTCCTTTCAGACACATGCACCCTGCGACAGATCGCTAACTGGGCAATTCAGATGTCCATCCAATGCCCAAAGCTGTAAGGCCGCGTACACACGATCAAATCTATCTGCTGGAAAACGGTCGGCCCGACCGTCCCAGCAGACAGATTCGATCGTGTGTACGGGCGAGCCGACGGATTTGGCCAGCCGACAGATTTTAAAGCATGCTTTAAAATCTGTCGGCTGGGAATCCGTCCGCCCGATATGTCTGCTGGTTAGTACACTAACCAGCAGACATATCTTCTCGCACATGCGTCGAATGGACTCGACGCATGTGCGGAAGTAATTTACTTCCTGGTGCGGTGACGTGGCGGCGTCAACGTCACCGTCACGTCACCGCGCTGTCTGCTGGCGGGGATTTTGGTTTGATCGTGTGTACAGCAATCAAACCAAAACGGCCAGCAGACAGATTTGTTCAAATCGGTCGGTCCGACCGATTTGAACAAATCTATTTGCTCGTGTGTACGGGGCCTAAGGGTTGCATGCCTGCCTGTGAACAGCACAGCACAGCCCCACTGCCCATAAAATCACTGGAAACAGCTTTCACTCATACATTCTGTGCTTCAGGAGCCATGATAGTAGTCCTTGTGTATGAAGCCTGTTTGTTGGTTTCAGTGGTAAATATAATATTAGAAAATCAATCAGTATTTATTAGCCTTTTCCTCCCCTTTTCGCTTAAAATTTTATTTTTCTGAAGGCAGGCCTGATTCAGAACTAGTCTATTTTATTTTCCTATAAGATCTGCCTCCCTTGTGACTGATAGCAGTTGGCAATGGGAAGATAATAATATATTTGCTATTGGACTAACCAATGGCTATGAAATCCGTCTCTGCCTTCTGCTGTCAATCACAAGGCAGGTGGACCCAATGGGGAACTAGTCTCTTGGATTCCCAAATCCAATCTACCCACTGTCGAGCTAAGGAGAGGTGGACCTGATGGGGAACTAGAGTCTCAACATCAGGCTCCACCCACCAAACAGCTACATTTTACACGGCAGACTGACGGATCGTCCAATCACTAAAAGAGCTTGGTCACTGGACCTGTTTAAGTAACACACTGCCCGAGCAGGGAGCTTGCTAATGTGGAGCCTGATTGGCATGTACCTATTCCTGATAGGTGCCTGAATCTGATGCAAGCACCAACAATTGTGGTGTGGTGGCCTGACAGAATTCTGTGTCTACAACACTCTATGAATTCCACAGATTCTTTTTATGGCCTTGGGAAGGAAGCCTTGACCTGAAACAAGCCCAGTGCTTGGGGTATACATAAACCATCACTGCCTCCACCAGCCAGTGTCAAACCCTGAAACACTTCTAGTTCTTTCTACAGTCTGTCATGTACAGCTAAATAAAAAGATAACCTATGGGACCACAGGCATTATGCATAAACCCCTTAAAACATGCAAAGAGGAAATAAAAACCCAACCACAAATTCTTTCCAAATATTTATTTAAGGTATAAGAATCATACATTATATACTAACACCATATATAACTTGGAATTTACCTTGGCCACGGCCTGATTCATTGGTTTGATACATTATCATATAATAACCATTAAATATATCATATCAGTAACGTATCTCATTCAACTTATTAACTTCCATAACCATCACACACAGCCCAGCCACTGAGACTCGAGCTGTTTACCAAATAAATGTAATTAACTCTCCCAACAGGCAACATACCTGAAGGCATTTACCACATGAATCTGGCCACGACGGGGGGGGGGGGGGATAGGGTGGGGAGTTCCTTCGGCTGAATCCCTGTGAAAAATGGCCGCCTGTTTAACGGAACCGGGCCTATATATAGGCCCGAACCGGTTCTAGCACTTTCTATTGTGTCACCTGACCCTTGCTGCCAATCACTGACTTAATCTGTCCCTTTTTCTGGAACCCTCTCACACAGCTGAACTGCCTGGCTAATCACTATTAACCCTTAATAATCCTATACCTCATAACCCTGCCTGTCCTTACTGACCTGTAAATGACCCCTTTAACTATATACCTGCTGCCCATGCCGTGGACCCATAAGGAAAGGAGAGCCTAAACGGCTACTCTCTTTCCTTTCCCATTCCTCCTCTAGTGCCCCATAATATAAGAATCCCAGTCAACAGCAAACAGTTTGGATTCCATTTACCTGTTTAACTCATAAAGGTACTTATTGACATTAGAAGATTTTTGTTAGGAAAAGTTTTGATAGATATGTTTTCCACACTAAAACTAGATAATTAAAAAAAAACAGATACTTTTTTTTGTTTGAAGCGGATGTAAACCTGAAAAAAAAAATCTTTTTTTTTTTTTATGTCACAATGTACAGTATAAGATTTCCTATCATCTGTGAGCAGTCTTGCCACACCGAGTTAATTCAGCTCTGAAGCAATCCTCTTTTATTGTTCAGTGAAATAAAACGGACTTACAGAGAAAAACCTAAGTCCGTTCCACCCCCTTGCTGTGTGTGACAGGTTATTTACATATCTCATGCACTAGCTCGGAGACAGGCATTATTTTTTAATTCCCACCCCCACTCCTTTTCTGAAGTCATGTGGTTACTTTTCTGGATTTTGACTGGATGTTAGTGATCATAGCAAAATTCAGTGTAAGAAAAATACACAGAACAAAATGTATATTGACAAGGGGAGTGTAGAGGTAGGCGGGGAGTTTTTCAGTTCTTATAAAAGACAGAGGGAGACATTTTACAGGTAAGGATACATGCAGGAGGCATGTATATCCTTATAGATCAGCACTAGTTTAGAAAGGATGAGAGTGGGTTTACATCCACTTTAATCTGTTTTTATTATAAATGTTCACAAGTACAAGAAGAGAGCATGTACAAGGTCAACAAAGGAGAAGGAAGCAGTTTGACAAGCCTATCTCTTCAGGGACACAATTATATAATATAACACTCAGGTATAAATAATCTGAAGATGCAATGGAAAACAAAGACGTTCCATCGGATCCCTTTTTTAAACCAAAATTTGCATTGATGTAAAAATATAATGCATAATAATATTACGTTTAAATATATTATCAACTAATATAATATAAGTTCAAATACATTGTAAACATTAAATATTAAAGACACAGTTTGTTTTGAAGACGATATCCTCTTATGGACTCCTTTTCTGCCATGACTATACTGTTATAAAGTGTAGCTTTATTGGCATTTGACTTTTCTGCAAGCTACATAATATTTTGTTTATTTTTTTGCATAAATATTGTGGAGATACCATAGACATGCAAACATGCACCATATGATTGTCATGCTATTTAAAGAAATGTTATTCTATTTTTTTTAAGAGCACATAGTATAAGTTATTAAAATTTATAATTCAACTTTGACATGTTTACATGCTTGATGTACCTTATTTTTTCTGTTATTGTACAGAGGTTTGTAAATTCTTCTTCTGCTTGCTATCTGTATTTAATTCCAAAAATATAGCTTCCCTAATCCCAAATCTTACCAAAATAGAGAGTGTATTGGTTTCAATCAATAAAACCTGAGTAGGCTAGGATCTAGGCAGATATAAAATGATACAAATTAGTGCCACTCAATGTACAATATTTTTTAAACACAAGCAAATTGATCTGCTATCAGCCTCCTGCAGTCCCTGCACAGCAGGGTCTGAGTGTGAGAGTCAGAAGCAGCACAAAGAGCCAATCAATGTATGTGCTGACAAGGAGAAAGCAGATAGGAGGAGTAAAAAGTGACATAAAGAGGAGCTCTTCACTTTGCTGCTTGCCCTTTCACTGTACAGTTGCAGGCAGGGGTGATTCTATGACAGCCTGAGCTCAGAAGAAATGGGATGAATGATGCTGATGCTGAATTTTGCAGCAAGAGCATTGTTTTCCCTTTTTTTAATTAAATTTGGCTATTTATTTTTATATATGTAGCGCTCTGCTCCCAATGATTGGGGCGCTATTATAAATTTAGGGGCATCTGAGCCAATAGTAGGCTCAGACTTTGTTGAATCTCATTCAAATTGGCCTCTGTTCTGACTATGGTGATGCTTGATAGGATTTCCCCCTGGTGCCTGTAGGTGGCGCTACCACCTCAGGCCCATGTTGTAACGCAAGCGAACCGTAGTGTGTTAGGTGACCCTTCTCGGCAGCAGCTCAGTGGGAGTGGTGCCCCGCTGTGCATGCTGGGAAGGGATATTTAAGGGGCAGATGCCGCTTTTCGGGGTCCTTCACCTGTTTCAGTTCAGCAATATTCTTGGGATGTCTGGTGTGAATCACTTTCTTGAGGTCATGCCATAGCATCTCAATCGGGTTGAGGTCAGGACTTTGACTGGGCCACTCCAGAAGGCGTATTTTCTTCTGTTTAAGCCATTCTGTTGTTGATTTACTTCTATGGTTTGGGTCGTTGTCCTGTTGCAACACCTTTTTTCTGTTGAGCTTCATGCAAAATGTCTTGATAAACTTGGAAATACATTTTTCCTTTGATGATAGCAATCCGTCCAGGCCCTGACGCAGCGAAGCAGCACCAAACCATGATGCCCCCACCACCATACTTTACAGTTGGGATGAGGTTTTGATGTTGGTGTGCTGTGCCTCTTTCTCTCCACACATAATGTTGTGTGTTTCTTCCAAACAACTCAACTTTGGTTTCATCTCTCCACAGAATATTTTGCCAGTACTGCTGTGGAACATCCAGGTGCTCTTGTGCAAACTCTAAACGTGCAGCAATGTTTTTTTTGAACAGCAGTGGCTTCCTCTGTGGTATCCTCCCATGAAATCCATTCTTGTTTAGTGTTTTACGTATCGTAGATTCGCTAACAGGGATGTTAGCATATGCCAGAGACTTTTGTAAGTCTTTAGCTGACACTCTAGGATTCTTCTTCACCACATTGAGCAGTCTGTGCTGTGCTCTTGCAGTCATCTTTACAGGATGGCCACTCCTAGGGAGAGTAGTAGCAGTGCTGAACCTTCTCGATTTAAAGACAATTTGTCTTACCATGGTCTGTTGAACAGCAAGGCTTTTGGAGATACTTTTATAACCTTTTCTAGCTTTATGCAAGTCAACAATTCTTAATCTTAGGTCTTCTGAGAGATCTTTTGTGCGCGGCATTATTCACATCAGGCAATGCTTCTTGTGAAAAGCAAACCCAGAACTGATGTGTGTTTTTTATAGGGCAGGGCAGCTGTAACCAACACCTCCAATCTCATCTCATTGATTTGACTCCAATTAGCTCTTGGAGATATCATTATTCTGGGGGTTCACATACTTTTTCCACCTGCACTGTGAATGTTTACATGGTGTGTTCAATAAAAACATAGTAACATTTAATTCTTTGTGTGTTAGTCTAAGCAGACTGTGATTGTCTATTGTTGTGACTTAGATGAAGATCATATCTTATGACCAATTTGTGCAGAAATCCATATAATTCCAAAGGGGTTCACAAACTTTTTGTGGCAACTGTATATACATATATATATATATATTGTAACAATGCTTTTCTGCCTGGCGCATCTACGTTTGTGAATCGGCGTATCTTACTCATTTGCATATTTAACATGGGAACGCAGAATGCGTCCAGCGTAACTATGCGCCCAAGATACGCCGGCAGTTACATCGGGCGGCTGAAGCCTTGTTTTACAGCGTATCTAGCTTCGCAAATCGGCCTAAAAGTACGACGGCGCACATTTGTACTTACGACGGCGTAAAGCTACCTGAATCTGGCTATAAATAGCTATTTACACCACATAATGAACAGATTCAATGCAACTTAACAATCAACGATCAACAGGGAAACATTTATAATGCAATAAAATGCTGACGCAAGATTATATTTACATTTTATTTTAAAGAAGAAGGCTGACTTAAAGGGGTAAGGTTAATTTTTTATTTTCTAAATAGGTTCCTTTAAAGTGGATGTAAACCCTCCATACACCCAGTGAAGTGAACAGTCTCAGATGATACACAGAGATTAACCTAATCTCCCTACATAGTTTTATTATGTATATCTGCTGTGTTCACATGTATATACAGTTTAGAAAGTTGAGATCCTGTTAGGATATTTTCTCTTCCTGGTTAACACCGAGTGTGATGTCTGGGCATACAGCCAAGATAGCTAACATTGCTGATTGGAGGAAAGGCACACACCCCCTCTCATCATAGGCAGCGACTCTCAGAGCAGTTTTGTAATAGGAGCTGCTCTCTGCTACTCTATTTTAGCAACCTCTTTGACAAAAGATTCAGGCTGCTTTTGTCTAAAAAGTCAAAAAAATATGTCAGGAGTTCTCAGGCTGATAACAGAGGAACCATTCAGAAGAGAGATATAAGACTTAGCTCATTGAAAAGAGATAACAAAATACTAAAGATATATGTGCCCAGCTCAAATTTCATGAATCGGGTTTACATCCACTTTAAACTAGTGTATTGTTGGTTCACTTACCTTTTCCTTCGATTTCCCTTCAAAATGTTTTTTTGCTTTGTTTTCTTTGTCTGGATTTCTCACTTCCTGTTCCTCTTCAGTAAACTGTTCTGGCTGACTAACCCCCAGCCAGAATGACTCGGATGATGGGGGCAAGCTTACTGAGGAGAAACAGGACAAAGAAAAAAAACATTTAGAAGGGAAATCAAAGGAAAAGGTAAGGGAACCTATTTAGAAAATAAAAAACAAACCTTTACAACCCCTTTAAATTTTTATTGTGTTCTGTTTCCCAGGGGACAAAGTGCACGTAATACTTTATCTCATCTTATTATAAAAAAAGACACAAATATAAGAAACAGCCTATAAACAAATTACAATACATACAGACAAAAATGGGAGTATAGCCTCACATAAAAATAAATAATCAATAATTAAAAACGTACCCTACCTCTTTCCAGTCCCTTCCCTCTCCCCTCCCTCTACCCCCCTTTTCCCTCCCCCCCTTTTCCCCTCGCCTTCCCCCCCATTCTCTCCCCCTTTCCCTCCCCTCCCCCCCTTCTCTCCCCCTTCCCCCTCCCCATCCTCCTCTCCCCTTCCCCCCTTCCCTTCACCCCTATCCCTCCTATTTTCCACTCCCCCAATTTCCGTCCCCCATCCTCTCTCTCCACCCTCCCCCCAACCATGTTTTGGGTCGCTTATACGTATATGCATGTATATGCATATCTGTATATATATTGTAAGCTGGGGATAGGTAGAGGGTACAAAAGCTCCCTGGGATGAGCCAGGGATGGGATGAGCCAGCACAGATACCAAAGTCCAAAGGCCAGTTCTCCACACTTCAAGCGTTCTGTTTGGGCATTGTCTGATTCCCTTCTGTGGGGCTTCCAAGTCCAAATTCTCCCTTTCCCTTCCCCCTCTTCTATTTATGACCCTCTCTCTCTGCCTTTTCGCTCTTCTCGCTTTCTTTCTGGTTTCTCACTATCCTGGTTCCTGCCATTGCCCCCTATAGAGGGGGGTTGTTGGAGGAGAGCCTCCCCTTCGGCGACTATTTTTGGGATATGGCATTTTACGCAGTATTCATTTTTTTAAACCATCCCCTATTTTCACTATGTCATAGGATAATTGTGAACAATATTGATCATTGGTAATTTTTACAAATTTCTAGCCCCTGCATGGGTGATCAATGAGCTTGTTTATGAATCTCTTGTTTATCCAAAAATTCTATAAACATATTGAAACAGGAATGCTAATGTATCAATGCCTGTAAGGGTCCTTTCACACCATATGCTTTGGGCTAAGCATGGTAATCTTTCCCAATGCAGTCCAAACACAGACAATTTGCCTTGAGTCCTATGAGTGAAAAAAGGAGGACCTGCTGCATTTTCAACCTGCTTGCTGCAATGCACTACACCGCAGTGCAAAAAAGAAAATGAAAAATTATTCTGTGACATTTCAGTAACATAAAAAAGAAAAACAGTACATCACATCAGCACTGCTCCTTCCACAGCGCACACCAGCAGCTGCAGTATACCAGGCCACGGGTGTGAATGAGACTTATCCATTTAGATCACAGTTTAGCTAGTAGTAGTAGTCACATTTAGCTGGACTTGTTCAGTAATACTCACAACTTTTTGACGCTCAGAGGCGTGCACACAGGGTGTGCCGGGTGTGCATGGGCATGCCCTATTTACCTAGTGCACATTAGTATTATTGCTCTGTGTGCTGGCGGGAAGATGATAAAGATCTCCCTCTTACCTGCTCTGCCACATTAGAAGTGCTTACACACTTCTCTTTCATTGTGCCAGCATGTAGATTAATGTACCAAGACCATATACATGTAGACACACACACATGTGTATTCGAGCTTTGGGGTGCACACCCTAATGCTATAGGCTGCGCACACCTATGCACTCAGTTATAACGAGTGTCAAGAGCGAACGCCACCATTAATAGCCACATGGGCAGCTCAGTCACCTAATTCAATAATATTCAACAAAACCATGGAAATTGGGTTAAGAAGTTACCCCTGGGGGCTATAAATGTTCGGGTATGTATTTGTCACCCATTACAGAACTGGGCCAGTTAAATTTAACTAACTCACACCTGCTAATGTTAATGTTTCAAGGCAACATCAAAGTGAAAAAAAGCTAAAATTATGAAAAGAGATTTTGTTTTGTTTTTTGATTGAAATTAGTAGTCCAATGTCGGGACTACAATATCCCTATTTCTTTGCCAAACAAAAATCTCTTCTACCTAATTTGCCAAATGTGTATGAATACCCTTCCCCTAGATTCGTTTCTAGGGAATATATAGCAAGGAATCAGAACACACAAATGTTTAAAAGGTTAATTTCATTATTGTTAAAAAGTTAAAAGTATTTGCATACAGATGCAAACCAATAAGGTCTCATATAGGTTTTGGGGAAGGTATAGCAAGGAACCTGGACACAAAAAGATTTTAGATAATCACAATTATTATTATTAAAAGTTTTTCAATTAAAGAATTCGCTAACCATAGCCATTGATCCCTGTGTACTTAAAGAGCAGAAAAAAAGGTGCTAGCATGAGTCTCTTTATTATGGGTGCCCCCCACCCCAACCCCCAGGTATCTTGGTCATATACGATAATGGCCGAAGTTTTTTGGTACCCCTGCTTTTAATACACCACTTTGCACAGAGCATTGTTGCAATTACAAATGTTTAGGCATTCTCAGGTGTATTTATTTTGTTTGCATTGGTATGATACAAAAAAGTGGAGAAACAAAAAGCCAAATCTGACACATTCCATGCAAAACTGCAAAAATTAACCGGACAAAATTATTGTCAGCTTCCCAAAATTGTAAGAAATAATTGCATTTCAAGTCTGTAATGCTCCTGTAATTTGTAATTAAACTCACCTGTATAAATTAACAGGTGCTGACAATAAAGAAATCACACCCATCAGATAAAATGGTGAAAAAGTAACTCAACCTTTCTGTTGTGTGTCTCTGTGTGCTACACGAAGCATGCAGACAAGTAAGAGCAGCAAAAAATTGTCTGAGGATTTGAGAACAAAAATTGTGGAAAAACATGGGCAATCTTATGCCGCGTACACACGATCGGTCAATCCGATGAGACTGGTCTGATGGACCGTTTTCATCAGACCAAACCGATCATGTGTGGGCCCCATCGGTTATTTATCCATCGGTTAAATTTGAAACTTGTTTTAAAATTAACCAATGGATACCTAGCCGATAGGAAAAAAACGATCGTTTGTAGGCACATCCATCGGTTAAAAATCAACGCATGCTCAGAATCAAGTCAACGCATGCTTGGAAGCATTGAACATTTTTTTCAGCACTTCGTTGTGTTTTACGTCACCGCCTTCTGACACTATCGTTTTTTTTAACCGATGGTGTGTAGGCACAACTGACCATCAGTCGGCTTCATCGGTTAACTGATGGAAAAATCCATCAGACCGTTCTCATCGGATTGACCGATCGTGTGTACAGGGCATTAAGGTTACAAGTCCATCTCCAGAGATCTTAATGATCCTGTGTCCACTGTGTGCAACATTGTCAAGAGGTTTACAGCCCATGGCACTGAAGCTAATCTCCCTGGACGTTGACGAAAGAGAAAAACGTATCAAAGATTCCAGCTAAGGATTGTTCGAATGGTGGATAAAGAACCTCCATCAACTTCCAGATGATTCAAGCTGACCTTCAGGCACGGGGTACAGCTGTGTCAGCTCGCACTATACGTCGCCATCCTAATGAAAAGGTACGCTATGGTAGGAGACCCAGGAGGACCCCACTGTTGACAAGGAAACATAAAAAAGCCAGCTTGGAATTTACCAAAACTTACCTGAGGAAGCCAAAATCCTTTTGGGAGAATTTGCTGTGGACAGACGAAACAAAATTACAGCTTTTTGGTAAAGGCCATCATTCTACTGTTTTCAGAAAAATGTATGATGCCTTTAAAGAAAAAAATACAGTCCCTACAGTGATACATGGTGGGGGTTCACTGATGTTTTAGGGTTGCTTTTCTGCTTCAGGCACTGGATGTCTCAACCATGTGCATGGCATTATGAAATCTGAAGTCTACCAAAGAATTCTGGGGTGGAATGTAGGACCCAGTGTCAGAAAGTTGGTTACAGCAGGACAATGACCCAAACCACAAGTCAAAAACCACCCAGAAATGGTTTAAGACAAAGCGCCGGATCTAAATCGTCCAGATCTAAATCCCATAGAGCACCTGTGGAGAGATCTCAAAACAGTAGTTGGGAAAAGGAACCCTTCCAATCTGAGAGACCTGGAGCAGTTGGTGAAAGAAGAGTGGTCCGAAATTCCAGTAGAGGTGTAAGAAACTCATTGATGGTTACAGGGGATTCATTTTCAGTTATTTTTTTTCAAGGGGTGTGCTACCAAATATTAAATTGAGGTTGCTAATAATTTTGTCCAGTCCATTTTTGGAGTCTTGCGTGGATTGTGTCACGTTTGGCTTTTTTGTTTGTCCACTTTTTTGTCCCATACCGATACAAACAAAATAAATAAACATGAGAATGCCTAAACATTTGTAATTGCAACTTCTGGACGAAGTGGTGCATTATTTGACAGAAATGCGGGGATGCCAATATTTTTGCCCGCGACTGTATGCACTTGTGGTCTTTGTAGAAATGTCTGTAGACATGCTTTGTCCTTTTTGATTGGCCAAAAGCATAAAGACAAATTGACTAACCGTTTTCTATTTTCAGTCAATGATCAAACATAGTTATGATCCAGATTTTTCCCTGCCAGTAAAGAACATAATCATATGTATTACTAGTGCTGTTATTGAATATCACAAAGGGTTAAATGATCTTTATGTAAATCGGCTTGTGACAAAGGCTCACACTGCCCTGTGACACAGATTGCTCTTCTGCTTAGCTTGGGATAGAGATAGAACATGACATCTATTAATCCTAGCTGTTTGTATCCAGGCTAATTTTATGCAGTGCTTTGCAGAGCTTCTTTCAGAGGGCACCCCTGTGAACGGGGACACAAGGTTTTCTTAATGCTATTAGTATTAGCTTCATGAAATGACAAATGCACATGTGAATTATTATGGCAACACTGTATGTTATATATGTAATTTCAGGGATAACTACTATACATGCTATTGAACATGAATTCCACCCTGTGGGCTGTTAAAGGATTTTGACAATCTATAGCAACTGCAGAAATAAAAATTCAGAGGGTTGCATAATTCTTCAGACTGATCTTTTGTGTTGGCCCTAGACATAAGATGGCGATTGTGAGTGTTGGTGGACTCAACATTTATTTTCAGGCATTGTGAACAATAGCCATCAATTCACTCTTACCTGTGCCCCATCTCACAAAATGATTGGGTGAGGGTGTCTGCCAAAACCACTGCACCCACAAACACATTGATCATAAAAATGTACCCAGTCATGAAATCTGTTATTAATGGAGAACTTGAAGTGTTGGACACAAGTAAAATATATAATTAAAGTGGTAAATATAAAATATGGCATGTGACAGCAAGTGTCTGGTGTTGAGGTTTGAAGTGATGTGTGGTAATAATGTTTTATTTAATTTTTTACATAAAACTGAAGGGGTTAGCTCTTTTACTACTACCACCAGTAGTAGTAGTAAAACATTAAAGTAGTAGTAGTGGCTCTTTTACTACTACCACCACTTTTAGTACTATTACCAGTTAAAACAAGCTTCCAGTTTTAATAGTGTCTGCGAGTTTAATTCAAAATGTAGTTGTCTTCTGACTTTGAAGTACAAGTATTCTGGCTAGGATTTTAAATCAACAAAAGATAGTCAACAATAGCAGCTTATAAAATTCTAACTTGGTGAAGTCAATGGCCACGCTGCTTCTTATACCTCACTAATGGTTAATGAGCTCACCCCTCACCTTAAAGGACTAATAGAGAGGGGGAAGGAAGGTCCAACCATACTAAGCTTCTTTCAAAGTCAGAATTTGCATTTCAGAGCAACCTAGGTCTCGGGGGTCCTCAAGAAGCTCAAGGTGCTCAAGAAGCTATAAAAAGGTAACTGAATCTTTGGTTCTTGAGTCTTTGGTTCTTGTTGCAGATCTGTAGCTTTTGGTTGATACAAAGGTTCACATTAAATACACTATAACTAAAAAATAGCACTTTTTTGCGCTGCCTGAACAAGCAGGTCTTTATAATTTTGAAACCATTTCCTCCTTTCCATAACACAAAATAGGTTCATAGTATCCAGAGGTGGAGGGATCAAATAAACTACAACTGAGAGTGATGACTTCCATTCAAGTCATGTGATTACTGCTGTCTGCATTTTTCTGTTAATTTGCGTGCAAATTCAAACTATGTAGGTCCTTGGTCTCCCTCTTTTGTTAAGCTGGTATTCCTGCAGGCAAAAATCATTGAGAGATCATAAAAAGATTATGCAAAAAACAGTATTTAAAAAAAAAGATACAGGTCTATAATTAAAAGTAAGAAATACAAAGCATATATTGACAGGCTGCAGTATGATTTTTATTCTTACTCATACCGCTTAAATTCAATATACATGTTAAATGTTTGATTTTAAATAAAGGATCAAGCAGTCTATGCATGTAATAAGTAGTAAAAAAAAAATGAAGCTAAATCCTCAAATATTAACTCAGTACAAAATACAAGAAAAACACAATAAATACTATAAGCTTTAAAGTGCAAGTGCATCACATTTATAAAATACTCATAACATACAAAAAAATATTAACTAATTCATAAATTAACACAATATTAGTGAACAGTTCATATATTGTCTTCAAAGTGCTTCAACGTATTGCAGTGCCCTTCTATTCTTCTATTATTCAATTGTAGATCAGTGTTTCCACTTTAAGGTACCTGTAAAAGGTCTAGAGGGGAGCTTTGGCTGGGGGTTAAAGCATTTAGGTAGACAGGCATGCCGGTGCATTGCCATGAATTGAGATTTGCCATAGAATGAGATGGTCCGCCTCCATCCCATTCTATTGGCTCACTCATGTCACGTGACATATTTAAACGTCAAGTATTGACGCAAACATCAGTCACAGCTAGGCTATCATAGGGAGAGGATCTCCTCTCACTGTGATAGCCCGATAGCGCTGTCAGCAGCATGCCTCCCGCCAGCGCTAAGTACACCCCGCGCCCGCAGCTCTACTCCCCGCACCCCGCAGCTCTTCCCCCGTCCTCCGCGCCCGCAGCTCTTCCCCGTCCTCCGCGCCCGCAGCTCTACTCCCCCGTTAAGAATCAGGGAACGGGGAGAGTCTACGCTATTAGCGTAGACCTAGCGTTGGCTACGTTAGTAGCGTAAACCTGCGCATGCGCAGTATTTACAACACCAGCCCACATAACCTGGAGCAGCTGCAGCCCGTTCCCTGATTCTTAACGGGGGAGTAGAGCTGCGGGCGCGGGGTGCGGGGAGTAGAGCTGCGGGCGCGGGGTGTACTTAGCGCTGGCGGGAGGCACGCTGCTGACAGCGCTATCGGGCTATCACAGGGAGAGGAGATCCTCTCCCTATGATAGCCTAGCTGTGACTGATGTTTGCGTCAATACTTGACGTTTAAATATGTCACGTGACATGAGTGAGCCAATAGAATGGGATGGAGGCGGACCATCTCATTCTATGGCAAATCTCAATTCATGGCAATGCACCGGGTCAGCAACAAATCTTGATAGCAAGGTACAAAGTCAGAATCCAGATGCATGATTGAAAGCAGGCAGGGTCATACATAGGCTGGCAGAGTAATGGAGAATCTTCAGGCAAAAAGAGTAAACCAAGAAACAGGAAAGTCCAAAAGTTCAGTAGATCAGCAGTATGTCACATACCCAGTGAAACAAATCCAACAGACAGACAGTCTACAGGAATTCCTGCAATTTAAGCTGATCTGATTGTGGATTGATTTCACCTGGAAGACAGATGGGGTTAGAGAGTGTAACGGAATGACCCGTGACAGACTGAGATTCTCCTATGTCTAGGGTCACCTGATGTCCACTAGGGCCATAGGGTGACAAAGAAATGATATCATGTATTGCAGAAGATGGGACATTAATAATAATTCATGTTTGCAAGATGTCTTGAGATATCACAAGCTGTTGGCTATTCAATCTGGGCACACATGCTTTTGAAAGGTGGTAATTGCATCTACTCCTAGACAATACATTGTCTATGGTACAAAGGTGTTCTTACTTGACATCTGTTACACAGGAGAGGGACATTACAAGCTTATTCAATGCTTAGCTCTGGCTATTGAAATGTTAAGAGAGGTTGGCTCTTCAATGTGTCGACACATTCTGTGGAAAGGTGTTAATTGCATCGGGGCCTGAAAGACCTTTTCATTGTGTGATAAAACTGTTTCAAAGCCCTGTGTTTACACTTAAAAGATTGTGTGATTCATTGTGTTTAAAGCAATGTGTTAAAGTCTCCATTCAGATGTACTGAATTAGCATGTCAATTATGTTTAGGAATGTATTGATGCCCAGGTGTCAGAGACAGTACGTCTGTCTAGATAATGTGGATTGAGGTCAAGGCATTGTGTAATTGTAGTTTGGAATGTGACAGATCTGTCAGTATCGGTGCCGAAATGTCTGCTAGATAATTAGCCCCAGTGTGAATAGGGGGGTGGAGATGGCATTGTCCTGTGATTGGCTGTAACATGCTGTACTAAGATATATAAACAAGCTAAGATACCAATAAAGTGTTCATTCATTTTGAAACCAGAGAGGAGCAGAGCTTGTGTCTCGGTTATTATGGGAAATGGAATGGATCGTGTATGCAGGGTTGTCGGAGTGTGTCAGATAAGCTTGTCGTGGGTGGATGGAAGGTCGTAAACGGTGGTGACCGTTACAGAGAGTATTAAGAGCAGAGGTACTATGCAAGGTGTATACTGCAAAACATAGTTTTTCCAGTGGCAGAGTGAACAGAGATGCAACCCAAAGACAGAAGGACCCAAGTTCAAAACCAGGCATATGACATCCACCACCAAACACTCCAGTAGAATGAGCGTCTAACCAAAGAACATGGACCATTAAATTATAAATGCTCAACAACACTTATATAAATCCTCTCCAGTATAAACCAGTGCTTACACAACCAATAAAGATTCATTTAAATGTTATTCAACATTTATAATTGAATGGTCCATGTTGTTTGATAAGAAGCACATTCGACAGGGGTGTTTGGTGGTGGAAACACTGATCTACAATTGAATAATAGTAGTGGAAGCACACTGTAATATGTTGAAGCCCTTTAAAGCCAATGTATGAGCTAATATTGTGTGATTTAGTTAATAATAATATCCTTTATTTTATGAGTAATTTTTAAATGTGGTACACTAAGGCCTCCTACACACGATATGATAGCCAGAGGACAACGGTCCAATGGACCATTTTCATCGGTCAAAATCGATTGTGTGTGGGCCTCATAGGTTATTTAACCACTTAAGACCCGGACCTTTAGGCAGCTAAAGGACCCGGCCAGGTTTTGCGATTCGACACTGCGTCGCTTTAACAGACAATTGCGTGGTCGTGCAAAGTGGCTCCCAAACAAAATTGGAGTCTTTTTTTTCCCACAAATAGAGCTTTCTTTTGGTGGTATTTGATCATCTCTACGGTTTTTATTTTTTGCGCTATAAACAAAAAATTTTGCTATAATAAATATCCCCCAAAAATATATTTCCTCAGTTTAGGCCGATACGTATTATTCTACCTATTTTTGGTAAAAAAAATCGCAATAAGCGTTTATCACAAGATAATAATTAACCCCTTAAACTCGGTTAATAAAAATTAAAAACGTATATGTGATGCAATAAAGTGCTGAATCCAGTGCAGTGATGTATGTGATAGATCACAGTAGATAACTAAATGAATAAATAAATGGCAATATCCAGTTCTCGCGAGCGTGTACAATTGCGTAGTGCTATGTGCAACTACTGTGCAACAGACAAAATTTAAATAAATAAATGAATAACAATATCCAGATCTCTCGAGCATGTAGATCAGCCATTCTCAACCAGGGTTCCGTGGAACCCTAGGGTTCCTCCAGAGGTGGCAAGGGGTTCCTTGAGCAGTGGCTGATTTACCTCCTGTTTGATGGTGCCTACATAGTTCTGAGCCAATTCCACTCGGAGGAGCCAGTGGTATTACACCAATGATCTTCATAGTTCTCTGTAAGGAGGGCATTCTTACCACTACTGTAATCGTGCAATCATAGGTCAAAGACAGGTAAAATAAATAATAGGTAAAAAAGTAACGATAAAACACCAAGATGCAATGTGTGCTCCAATAATTTATCAACTACTTGGAAAAATGTATTTTAAGTCTGTGCAGCTTGCTCAGGTAGGGTTTTTTAAAACTTTACTTAAAGATCAAGGGAACTCCTGCAGAAATGGTCCTGCTCAGCATTTTCATAGGGGTTCACAACAAGCCCTTTTGCTTATGGCTTGACAATTGTGAGCATAACAAACCTAGTTTTGCTGACAGTTGCTTATCTGAAAGGGTCTCTCCATATGGTAATAGAGCAAAAGATAATGGAAATGATAACATGAAGGAAGATTTCACTGATGACTTATAGGCAAATTATAAAAGCCTTTTTACCTGAATTGATGGAATCATCTAAAAGGCCTAGAAGGTCTTGCCTATCCATTTTGCTATATTTTTCCCATCTATAATTTATCCTGTATATGCTGAAAAAGCCTGCTAAGGCGAGAGCAAAACCAACTTTAATTGGTCCTTGGTGGTTTGGTTTTCAGCTGGGCAATCTCATTCTGTTCAGACACCTTGAACTCTACCAATCAGGCTAGAATTGCCCTCTCAGTTGTTTTATTCTTTGCTAGGAAAAGTAAGACTAAATGTATGAATTCTAAAAAGAAAATCTACATTTCATACTATGGCAATGTATACCTCAAACTAATTTCAGATTTTTTGTTATAGTATTAAATACTGGCTGTCCCACCCAAAGTCAGTCAATGCAATTGTAAGTTTGTACTTAGGGATGAGCCGAACACCCCCGGGTTCGGTTCGCACCAGAACGTTCCAACAGACCGCGGGTTCGCGCGAACATTTCGAACCCCATTGAAGTCTATGGGACCCGAACGTTCGAATTCAAAAACGGTCGTTTTAAAGACCAAAATTCAATTAAATGTTGGAAAACGTCGTTCAGAACCCGGGTCTTGCCCCAGGGAACATGTATCAATGGAAATTTTTTTTTTTAAAACGGCCGTTTTTTGCGGAGCAGCCATTTTAATGATGCTTAAAGTGAAAAAAAAAATCCTTTAAATATCACACCTGCTGGGTGTCTATAGTAGTGGCACGTGTTTAGAAATGTCCCTGCACAACATGAGAGGACTATTAAAAAAGTAATTAATGCTACTTGCGCACGTTCTGTGTGGCAACAATATGTCGAATATTTTAGCGGTGGTGGGGGGCCATTATTATTTTGTGAAAGAAAAATTTTAGAAAAAAGGGCACCCATCAAACATACTGTAATTGGAGCGCAACAAGGAGCCACGTGCAAAGTATTGCATCAAAAATTGTTATTGGGCTCCCCTGTTAAACAGGGGCTGAAAAATTGTGCCTTGGGCACAACACAACACTGCAACCCCTCCCAATAACTCCAATTGGAGCGCAGCAAGGAGCCACGTGCAAAGTATTGCATCAAAAATTGTTATTAGGCGCCCCTGTTAAACAGGGGCTGAAAAATTGTGCCTTGGGCACAACACAACACTGCAACCCCTTCCAATAACTCCAATTGGAGCGCAACAAGGAGCCACGTGCAAAGTATTGCATCAAAAATTGTTATTAGGCACCCCTGTTAAACAGGGGCAGAAAAATTGGGCCTTGGGCACAACACAACACTGCAACCCCTCACAATAACTCCAATTGGAGCGCAACAAGGAGCCACGTGCAAAGTATTGCATCAAAAATTATTAGGGGCTGAAAAATTGTGCCTTAGGCACTGGTGGCGGAGCCCAGAAACACAACATTTCTTATGAGGAGGAGAAGGATATTCCATCAGCAGCATAAGAGGACAGTCACTCAGCATCAGCAGTCTAAAAGGGATCCGACTTTTCAACAAAAAGATATTATTCATTAATATCAGCATCAGGTGCTTGGTAGCTGGTGTTGATCCAAGCCTGATTCATTTTGATGAAGGTCAGTCGATCAACATAGCCGGTGGAGAGGCGCACCCTGTGATCAGTGACAAAGCCTCCAGCAGCACTGAATGTCCGTTCTGAAAGAACACTGGATGCAGGGCAAGCCAGTAGCTCAATTGCGTACTGGGCAAGCTCTGGCCAGTGATCCATCCTCAAGACCCAGTAAGCCAGAGGATTTTCAGTGGGGAAGGTGTCCAAGTCGGATCGTGCCCCTAGGTATTCCCGAACCATGTAAACCAGACGCTGGCGATGGTTGCTGGAACCGGTCAGACCTTGGGGCTGCGGACTAAAAAACTGCCTGAATGCATCGGTCAGACGACCACCTTCTCCACCGCCCCTTCTGTGACTCACCGAAGCCTCAGCAAGACGTTGTCCAGAGCCAGGTTTTGGTAATCCCCCCGGTTCTAGGAACGCATTGCACAGACCCTTCTGCAAGGCCTCCCGCAGAAGTTTCATCTTCTGCTCCCTCTGCGATGACAACCTTACTCTTGTAACGTGGATCATGGAGAGTCGCCAGCCAGTAATGATCCCTCTCCTTAATAGCATGTACACGAGGATCCTTACGCAGGCTTTGCAGCGTAGGTTTGCTGAGGCATTCGGGGCACAGTCCTCTGGGTCACTGAGGACAACAGGATCCACAGGCACCTCATCCCAGCCACGTAAAACTCCACGTGCTCCTTGGGACTGTAAATGATACCTTGAAGACTGCTGCTGCTGAGTGCTAGGCTCCACCTCCATGCTGCTGATACAATCCTCCTCCTCCTCCTCCTCATTCTTTTCCTGTGTGCTAGGTGGGCAAGCAGGACCACTGTCTGGGTAAAGGGGGCCTTGAGAGGTAGGGAAGTCCTCCTCTCCCTCCCTCTGTTCTGCCTCAAGGGCCCTGTCTATTATTCCACGTAGCATGTGCTCCAACATGTGAATAAGAGGGACAGTCTCACTGATGCATGCACTGTCACTGCTCAACATCCTCGTGGCCTCCTCAAATGGTGACAGGACAGTGCATGCATCCCTGATCAAGGCCCACTGGCGTGGGGAAAAAAAACCTAGCTCCCCTGACCCAGTTCTGCTGCCATATTGGCACATATTGGTTCCATATGGTGGGCATGTCACAAATTAGGTGGTTCTTGGGCAGGTTGTATTCCCTTTGGAGGTCAGTCAGCCGAGCAGTGGCATTATATGACCTCCGGAAATGCACACAGACTTTCCTGGCCTGCTTCAGGATATCCTGCAATCGCGGGTACCTGCCCAAGAACCGCTGCACCACCAAATTGAGGACATGCGCAAAACAGGGCACGTGGGTGAGTTTTCCCTGTCGCAGGGCAGAGAGGAGGTTGGTGCCATTATCGCTGACCACCATTCCAGGCTTCAGCTGGCGTGGCGTCAACCACCTCTCAGCCTGACCCTGCAGAGCTGACAAAACCTCTTCCCCAGTGTGGCTCCTGTCTCCCAAGCACACCAGCTCTAGCACCGCATGGCATCTCTTGGCCTGCATTCCTGCGTAGCCCCTCGTACGCCTATGGAGCATGGCTGGTTCGGAGAAAACCTCACCACAGGAAGAGGCCACAGAGGAAGAAGAAGAGGAGGGGGTGGAGGAGAGAGGTGTGTCACAAGCAGTAGTAGTGTTTTGGAGGCGTGGTGGTGGAACAACCTCCAAAACTACTGGTACACCTATTTCTACACCTTCACTGCAGGCTTCAGAGAGGACTGGGGGTCTACTGGGGTTGGAGGTCCCAGAAGGGCAAGGGGGGTACGCTTTTGTCTTTGGTGTGGGTCTTTCTGGTGTGCTTGCCAACAAGCTGCATGGCAGGTCGACATATGTCTGGACAAGCATGTGGTACCCAGGCGGTTGATGTTTTGGCCACGCAAGATACACTTGCGACATAAGTTGCAAATAGCAAAGGTACGATCTTGTGGACATGTTTCAAAAAAGGCCCACACCAAAGAACTTTTGCTGTACCGGTCAGACACAGCAGCGCCATGCACAAGCGCCGTAGATGTGTGCTGTAATGCAGTGGGTGTGACCTTAAGCTGACCCCTGGAGGGCATCCTGCCTCTTTGGAGATGTGCCTGTGCCTCGTCCTCCTCCTTCTCCTCCTCCTCCTCTCTCCTATCAGGCACCCTGGTAGAGTCAGTGAACTCATCATCCCCTCCCTCCTCATCACTGTCAACAACCTGGCAGTATGCTCCAGCTGGGGGAACATCATCACTGACAAATTTCTGTCCCTCTCGGCCACCCCCTCTCCCTGGGCTCACATCAATGCCTTCATCTATCAGTGTTCCATCATCGGAGTCTTCAAAACGCTGCGCATCTTCCTGCAGCATGTACCCAACACTGTGTTGAAACAGTTCGGGAGACTCCTCAGGAGGACATGGTGGTACTAGGGAAGTATTGTGTGAAGCCATTGTGCAGAGGGAAGAGGACGCCTTGGCAGCTGCTTTGCCAGATAAACTTTGATCAGTCTGTGTGAGAGAGGATGAGGAGGATGAGGATGGCTTGGTCATCCACTCTACTAATTTCTCTGCATGTTGAGGCTCAACACGGCCAGCTCCCGAAAAGAAGGACGAGCGGCCACGGCCACGGCCATGTGCTGAAGAGGATGCACCACATCCACTACCAGCGTTACCTCTACATGCAGAGCCTGCTTGCCCTCATGACTCTCTGCCTCTCTTTGTTGTCCTTCCAGACATGTTTATGCGTTCAGGTGGTATGTAACAGCACAAGCGCAGTGACACCAACTGCGTTCAGGTGGTATGTAACAGCACAAGCGGAGTCACACCAAATGCGCTCAGCTGGTATGTAACAGCACACGTGCGGTGACCCCAAATGCGCTCAGGTGGTATGTAACAGCACACGTACAGTGACACTAACTGCGCTCAGGTGGTATATAACAGCACAGTACAGTGACACTAACTGCGCTCAGGTGATATGTAACAGCACACGTGCGGTGACCCCAAATGCGCTCAGGTGGTATGTAACAGCACACGTACACTGACACTAACTGCGCTCAGGTGGTATATAACAGCACAGTACAGTGACACTAACTGTGCTCATGTGGTATGAAACAGCACACGTGCGGTGACACCAAATGCGCTCAGGTGATATGTAACAGCACACGTGCGGTAACCCCAAATGCGCTCAGGTGATATGTAACAGCACACGTGCGGTGACCCCAAATGCGCTCAGGTGATATGTAACAGCACACGTGCGGTGACCCCAAATGCGCTTAGGTGATATGTAACAGCACACGTGCGGTGAGACCAAATGCGCTAAGGTGGTATGTAACAGCACACGTACGGTGACACCAAAAGCGCTCAGGTGGTATGTAACAGCACACGTTCGGTGACCCCAAATGCGCTCAGGTGGTATGTAACAGCACACGTGCGGTGACCCCAAATGCGCTCAGGTGGTATGTAACAGCACACGTGGGGTGACACCAAATGCGCTAGGGTGGTATGTAACAGCACACGTGCGGTGACCCCAAATGCGCTCAGGTGGTATGTAACAGCACACGTGCGGTGACCCCAAATGTGCTAAGGAGGTTTGTAACAGCACACGTGCGGTGACCCCAAATGCGCTAAGGTGGTATGTAACAGCACACGTGCGGTGACCCCAAATGCGCTCAGGTGATATGTAACAGCACACGTGCGGTGACCCCAAATGCGCTCAGGTGATATGTAACAGCACACGTGCAGTGACACCAAATGCGCTAGGGTGGTATGTAACAGCACACGTGCAGTGACCCCAAATGCGCTCAGGTGGTATGTAACAGCACACGTGCGGTGACCCCAAATGCGCTCAGGTGGTATGTAACAGCACACGTGCGGTGACACCAAATGCGCTCAGGTGGTATGTAACAGCACACGTACAGTGACACTAACTGCGCTCAGGTGGTATATAACAGCACAGTACAGTGTCACTAACTGCGCTCAGGTGGTATGTAACAGCACACGTACAGTGACACTAACTGCACTCAGGTGGTATATAACAGCACAGTACAGTGACACTAACTGCGCTCAGGTGGTATGTAACAGCACACGTGCGGTGACCCCAAATGCGCTCAGGTGATATGTAACAGCACACGTGCGGTGACCCCAAATGCGCTCAGGTGGTATGTAACAGCACACGTGCGGTGACCCCAAATGCGCTCAGGTGATATGTAACAGCACACGTGCGGTGACCCCAAATGCGTTTAGGTGATATGTAACAGCACACGTGCGGTGACCCCAAATGCGCTCAGGTGATATGTAACAGCACACGTGCGGTGAGACCAAATGCACTAAGGTGGTATGTAACAGCACACGTACGGTGACACCAAATGCGCTCAGGTGGTATGTAACAGCACACGTGCGGTGACACCAAATGCGCTAAGGTGGTATGTAACAGCACACGTGCGGTGACCTCAAATGCGCTAAGGTGGTATGTAACAGCACACGTGTGGTGACCCCAAATGCGCTCAGGTGATATGTAACAGCACACGTGCGGTGAGACCAAATGCGCGACGGTGGTATGTAACAGCACACGTACGGTGACACCAAATGCGCTCAGGTGGTATGTAACAGCACACGTGCGGTGACCCCAAATGAGCTCAGGTGATATGTAACAGCACACATGCGGTGACCCCAAATGCGCTCAGGTGGTATGTAACAGCACACGTGCGGTGACCCCAAATGCGCTCAGATGGTATGTAACAGCACACGTGCAGTGACACCAAATGCGCTAGGGTGGTATGTAACAGCACACGTGCGGTGACCCCAAATGCGCTCAGGTGGTTTGTAACAGCACACGTGCGGTGAACCCAAATGCGCTAAGGTGGTATGTAACAGCACACGTGCGGTGACCCCAAATGCGCTAAGGTGGTATGTAATAGCACACGTGCGGTGACCCCAAATGCGCTAAGGTGGTATGTAACAGCACACGTACGGTGACCCCAAATGCGCTCAGGTGGTATTAAACAGCACACGTACAGTCAGAGCGACTGCGTTTCTGTGCAATTCAATAGCCCACTTGCATTAACAGCAACTGCCTTTCTGTGTAAATAAATAGCACATGTGCAGTAACAGTTAATGCGTCTATGTGCAATTAACTAACACGTGTACACTAACACGTTAGAGCATCAAGCACAATCTCCTGCCTGACCTATACTAATAGCAGAATTAGCTAAGCTATACAGTTTATAAATATATTGACAACTCCTAGGGATGTCAATATATTCTCTACAAACTGTACATTTAACTATACTAACTAGTAGCCTCCCTGATCTATCTATCTATCTATCTATCTATCTATCTATCTATGTGAAAAGACACTGGGCCAGATTCTCAGAGGCGTTACGACGGAGTATCTCAGATACCCCGTCGTATCGCCTTTTTTTTTGGCTCGTATCTATGCGTGTGATGCTGAGCATCACTTTTGCATAGATACGCTTCTACATCCGACAAGCGTAATACAATTACACTTTCGGATCGTAGATGTAATGACAACTCCGGCCACTAGGTGGCCTTTACGTTGTTTTTTCATTTGCATATGCAAATGAAGTAGTACGCCGATTCTCTATCGCTTTTACGCCGCCCCGTCGTCGCCTACGTCGTTTTCGTCCGCGTAAGGTTACCCCAGCTTCTATGTGGAGTAACCTTACGAGGTCCCGTCGGATGCCGTCGTGTCCCGTCGGATGCCATGTTAAGTATGGCCTCGGGACCGCGTCGTGTTGTGCGTCGTTTACGTCGTTTGCGTACGTCGATTCTCAATGGGGCTGGCGTACGCTGCGATTACGTCGTTTACATTGAGAAAATGTGACGTCCTTTGGAGCATGCGCACTGGGCTTTTCTCCCGGCCGGCGCATGCGCAGTTCGTTCGACGCGGGGGCGCGCTTAATTTAAATACAAGCCGCCCCATTTGAATTGCGCGGGTTTACGCTGCGCGATTTACGCGACGTAAGCGAAACCTCGGGAGCAAGTGCATAGAGAATCAAGCACTTGCTCCAGCAAGCAGCGGCGGCGTAGTGTAACTGGCTTACGCTACGCCGCCGGAATTCTATGAGAATCTGGCCCACTGTGGGCCAGATTCAGGTAGAATTGCCTATCTTTAGGCGGGCATAGCGTATCTCAGATACACTACGCCGATGTAACTCAGAGAGGCGAGAACAGTATTCACAAAGCACTTGTGCCTGACTTTGCACCGGCCTAACTTAATTTAGTCGGCGTAAGCCGGTGCAAGTGGAAGTGGGTGTGTCGTTATGCAAATGAATGGTCTAGTGATTTACGCCCGGCGTATCTTGAACGGAGCATGCTCAGTACGTTCGTTCCCTTCTGAGCATGCTCACAGCTATGCCGGCCCAACTCACAGAGATACGCCGGCCCAACTTACGCCCGGCCGATGCAAAAGTACATCCAGTTTTATTCCCCCCCCAGGGAAGGTACTTTTGCTGTGAGATGGCTGCTCCCGTTCCCCACAGGCAGAATAGGGAAAAAAAACTTTAAACCCAGGAGATGTCAGCCCTCATAACAGCAATGGAGACTTATGACCAGGGCCGCCATCAGGGGGGTACAGGCAGTACACCTGTAAGGACAAGAAGGCCTGGCTTGCAGTCTCTGCTCTAATTAATTTCAAAGGTGTTCTATCGAGTTGAGGTCAGGACTCTGTGCAGGCCAGTCAAGTTCCTCCACCCCAAACTTGCTCATCCATGTTTTTATAGACCTTGCTTTGTGCACTGGTGAGCAGTCATGTTGGAACAGGAAGGGGCCCTCCCCAAATTGTTTCTACAAAGTTGGGAACATGAAATTGTCCAAAATGTCTTGGTATGCTGACGCCTTAAGTGTTCCCTTCAATGGAACTAAGGGGCCAAGTCCAACTCCTGAAAACAACCCCTCACCATAATCCTCCTTTCATCAAATGATTTGGACCAGTCCACAAAGCAAGGACCATAAAGACATAAATGAGTGAGTTTGGGGTGGAGGAACTGGACTGGCCTGCACAGAGTCCTGACCTCAACACCTTTGGGATGAATTAGAGCGGAGACTGTGAGCCGGGCCTTCTTATCCAACATCAGTGCCTGACCTCACAAATACACTTCTGGAAGAATGGTCAAACATTCCCATAGACACCCTCCTAAACCTTGTGGATGGCCTTCCCAGAAGAGTTGAAGCTTTTATAGCTGCAAAGGGTGAGCCAACCCAATATTGAACCCTACAGGCTAAAGGATCGCACACACGATCGAATACTCCGATGGACGTGTTTTGTCGTATAATCAAACCGTCTGTACGCTCCATCGGACAAAAGAGCAGAAAAACTACATCGTTTCGTGAATGTTGGCTGAAAAAGTTCTGCTGTCTGTATGCAGAACAAGTTCACGGCCAGTGCCTTTCGGACAAAAATATATATATAATTATTATTATCATTATTATTATTATTATTAGGGCCCAGAGGTCCCGGATGGAAAGCCCCCTTATTTGGTAATTATTAGGGCCCAGAGGTCCCGGATGGAAAGCCCCCTTATTTGGTAATTTATTTTTATATAAAAAAGAGGGGTTCCCATCTGGGGCCCTGGTGGCCTCCGGACCCCTAAAAAAATAAAAATATAAAAAAGTTATTTTTTTTTAAGGGGGTTCCCATCCAGGCCCCTGGGGACCCCCGGGCCCCTTACAGGTGTCCTGCCTGTACCCCCCTGATGGCGGCCCTGGTGGCGGGGGACCCATTAGTAGTGCTAGGACCATGGCTGCCATGTGTTGTCCTGTAACGGTGCTGCTGAAGCTGCTCTCCAGCTGACTTGAGCAAGTCTGGTGCAAAGTTACCCCTGCTTTTATGAGGGGTAAATTTAGGCCGGCCAAATAGCTTAGGCACACTGGGCCAGATTCTCAGAGGCGTTACGACGGAGTATCTCAGATACCCCGTCGTATCGCCTTTTTTTTTGGCTCGTATCTATGCGTGTGATGCTGTGATAAATATGCACCTAGGGGGCCAGATTCTCAGAGGCGTTACGACGGAGTATCTCAGATACCCCGTCGTATCGCCTTTTTTTTTTAGTCGTATCTATGCGTGTGATGCTGTGCATCACTTTTGCATAGATACGCTTCTACATCCGACAAGTGTAATCCAATTACACTTTCGGATCGTAGGTGTAATGACAACTCCGGCCACTAGGTGGCCTTTACGTTGTTTTTTCATTTGCATATGCAAATGAAGTAGTACGCCGATTCTCGATCGCTTTTACGCCACCCCGTCGTCGCGTACGTCGTTTTCGTTCGCGTAAGGTTACCCCAGCTTCTATGTGGAGTAACCTTACGAGGTCCCGTCGGATGCCGTCGTGTCCCGTCGGATGCCATGTTAAGTATGGCCTCGGGACCGCGTCGTGTTGTGCGTCGTTTACGTCGTTTGCGTACGTCGATTCTCAATGGGGCTGGCGTACGCTGCGATTACGTCGTTTACATTGAGAAAATGTGACGTCCTTTGGAGCATGCGCACTGGGCTTTTTCCCCGGCCGGCGCATGCGCAGTTCGTTCGACGCGGGGGCGCGCTTAATTTAAATACAAGCCGCCCCATTTGAATTGCGCGGGTTTACGCTGCGCGATTTACGCAACGTAAGCGAAACCTCGGGAGCAAGTGCTTAGAGAATCAAGCACTTGCTCCAGCAAGCAGCGGCGGCGTAGTGTAACTGGCTTACGCTACGCCGCCGGAATTCTATGAGAATCTGGCCCACTGCGCGTAGCCTGCGCCGAACGGGCCTATGTTCGGGAATCGGCGTATCTCCCTCATTTGCATATTTGCATAGGAAATCAATGGGTTTGCCAGATGCGTCCGGCATAAATATGCACCTAGGGGGCCAGATTCTCAGAGGCGTTACGACGGAGTATCTCAGATACCCCGTCGTATCGCCTTTTTTTTTTAGTCGTATCTATGCGTGTGATGCTGTGCATCACTTTTGCATAGATACGCTTCTACATCCGACAAGTGTAATCCAATTACACTTTCGGATCGTAGGTGTAATGACAACTCCGGCCACTAGGTGGCCTTTACGTTGTTTTTTCATTTGCATATGCAAATGAAGTAGTACGCCGATTCTCGATCGCTTTTACGCCACCCCGTCGTCGCGTACGTCGTTTTCGTTCGCGTAAGGTTACCCCAGCTTCTATGTGGAGTAACCTTACGAGGTCCCGTCGGATGCCGTCGTGTCCCGTCGGATGCCATGTTAAGTATGGCCTCGGGACCGCGTCGTGTTGTGCGTCGTTTACGTCGTTTGCGTACGTCGATTCTCAATGGGGCTGGCGTACGCTGCGATTACGTCGTTTACATTGAGAAAATGTGACGTCCTTTGGAGCATGCGCACTGGGCTTTTTCCCCGGCCGGCGCATGCGCAGTTCGTTCGACGCGGGGGCGCGCTTAATTTAAATACAAGCCGCCCCATTTGAATTGCGCGGGTTTACGCTGCGCGATTTACGCGACGTAAGCGAAACCTACGGAGCAAGTGCTTAGAGAATAAAGCACTTGCTCCAGTACGCAGCGGCGGCGTAGTGTAACTGGCTTACGCTACGCCGCCGAAAATATTGGAGAATCTGGCCCAGGATGTGCAGGCGTAGGCAAGTTACACCAGTCGGGAGTAGCCTATTTTGGTGCGTATCTAGTTCTGTGGGTACAGTGCATAGATACTCCAGTGCAAATTTACACTTACGCCGCGCATCTCCACATACACCGGCGTAACTTCTTTGAGAATCTGGCCCACGCCGCGCATCTCCACATACACCGGCGTAACTTCTTTGAGAATCTGGCCCTGTGTCTCTATCTATCTATCTCTCTCTCTCTCTCTGTCTGTCTGTCTCACTTCTCTAAGCAAGCCGGAACACACTACACGAGGCCGCCCGGGAGGCGGCCTTTTATAGTGTGGGGCGTGTGCTAAAGCCCTGAGCCCTAATTGGCCAAAGCACCCAGGCTTTGGCCAATTAGGTCTCTTCGTTTTTTGGGCGATCCACCGTCTACTGATACACCGTCGGATCGGCTGATCGGCTGATTCCTCGAATCAGGTTCCGCATAGATCTCCCTTAGAGCCGACTGGTGTAAGTGAGTTACACTGTCAGCTCTTAGGCTGCATTCTCCCGCCGTCCGCTAGGTGGCGCTTCTTTTTTTCTACGCGACGAATATGCAAATGAGGAGAACCGCCGATTCAGAACCGAACGCCCGGCCGTCGCTTTTTTTTTACGTCGTTTGCGTTCGGCTTTTTCCGGCGGATCGTTACCCCTGCTATATGCGGGGTAAGTGCGGCGGATCCTATGTTAAGTATGGCCGTCGTTCCCGCGTCGAGTTTTAAATTTTTTACGTCGTTTACGTAAGTCGTCCGGGAATACGGCCATACGTTAATTGCGTTAACGTCGAAAACAATGACGTGCTTGCGACGTCATTTAAAGCAATGCACGCTGGGAAATTTAGCCGGCGGCGCATGCGCAGTACGATCGGCGTGGGGACGCGCGTGATTTAAATAGTAAACTCCCCCTAGCCGCGGAATTTGCATTCCGCCGGGGGATTTACGATCCGCCAGGGCTACTTACGAGGCAAGTGCTTTCTGAATACAGCACTTGCCTCAAAAACTGGCGCAGGCGGATCCTTAAAAAAGATAGATCACGCGGATCAAAAGATCCGCTGATCTACATGAATCTACCCCCCAGTGTATAAACTGCATCAATCGAATACTATGAAACAGCGCTGATTGTTGAGTAAAGTGTCCAACTCCACATAAATGGTTTTAGAAAAGTGATGATAGATATAATAGTTCAGAATATTTGTCCATGGATAAGTCTAGAAATCAGAGTAGTGTGCACCTTCCACTGATCACTTCAGTTCTATCTATTAGTTTTGAGCTTTGCTCTGGTCCCGGTGTATAGTAGATTTCCCTCTCCTGGAATGGTGGTGTTTACACGTTGTGGCTCAGAGGAATCTACTTAGAGGCTGGTTTTGAGCTTCGCTCTGGTGAGTTTAACCCCCTAAGGGGATTCTATGTCACGTGGTGGAACTGAAGTGATCAGTGGAAGGTGCACACTACTCTGATTTCTAGACTTATCCATGGAAAAATATTCTGAAGTATTGTATCTATCATCACCTTTCTAAAACTATTTATGTGGAGTTGGACACTTTACTTAACAATCAGCGCTGTTTCATAGTATTTGATTGATGCAGTTCATACACTGTGGATGTTTTCATACTATATTTTTTATAAATAAAATGTTTTTTAAGATCTTGGGTGGACATAGGAAGACTTCTGCTGATCTCTTAATAATAAGATAATCGCAAGCTTTACTCAATTTCATTGGCATTGCAATTTGGTAATCAACACTGGAGATCATCAGTCCTCAGTATTTTAGGTAGTTAATATTGCAAATCAGTTCATATCTATTATCACTAGAGGTCGTTAGACTTTAGATTTAGTGCCCTCATTAGGTGGTTCATTCACTTTTTTCTACCTCTAGAAGCCACTAGACCATTGAGTCGGGTGTCCCCAGGGAGGCGATTCAGTTCCCTTCCGCAGTGATCGGTCTGTTGTCTGGTTTGTTTTTTATAGTTCGAAATTTTGTTTTTATTTTTCCTGTTTTTCCTCTTCTTGCTTTCTCTGCACATAAAAGGGATGTCTCTCTACATGTAGAGAATCTTTAGATTCACTCATATAAATAATTGGGCTTTATTCCTATTGATAGCTCGCTCCTGACCCGAATGGGAGGTATAGGATTATAACATCTTTAGTTTTAGGCTCTTATCAAAGGCTGCACAGTGAATTATATCACAACATATATTTTTTATATATTTTTATATATTTTGTATATATTTTATGCATAACATCAAGGGGCTTTCCTGCACAGCCGAGATAAGTAAGATTGTTTTGACAGTTAAGGAGCGGTGATCCTTTTATCCACCTTCATAATAAAGTTATTCCTGTGGAGTGTGGGCATCTTCCCCCCTTTTAATATGGTGGACTCAGTGAAGCATCACTCAAAGCTCAGAGTGGGGTGTGGTTTCTAGATTAGATTAGAGTTAGAGTTAGTTAGATGAATATAAGGCGGCGATTCAGCACACTGCCCGTGCCCCTGGATGGCATCATTTGTGACGAAACGCATAGGGAGGAGCGACGTGCTGACATCACCGTGTTCACGCAGGTCCCGAAGTGATGGGCTGCAATCGAGAGCCGGCATTCTCTGTGTTTATGCTTCATTTTTTGTTCCTCTAATTGTAAGTGCAATACTTTTTACTTATTAAGACCACCAAAAAGATTTCATGGAAGTTTTTATTTTAACCTGGGGACGACCTGGCAATATGTATCTCTGAGGTATAACACCAGGGAAGATGCTGGGACCATTTTTTACATCTTAAAGGCCCAGGCTGGGTATTAAGTCAAAAGCGTGTGTGATCTCCTGTAATAGGAATTAATTTGGAGTCGGTAAGCAGCAGTGTGTGTAGAGGTGGAAGTTACATCTTTCTCATCACAATTCTTGGGTGTATCGTGTCTAACTCACATCGGAAATTTATCTTGGATATAATGGACTATTTACAGTGTGATAAACAATCAATATTTTATTGCACAGATTTACTTTATATGGAAGTTTAGCACAATCAATTTATATTGCACAGATTCACTTTATATAGAGGTTTAGCACAACTTAGTATTGAAAGATATAAGACCAGCATTGTGAATGGCGTGGTAAAGCATATCCCTGGAGGTGCACCTAAAAGTATGTATTTTTGTATTTACAAATTTTTTTATTTTTTTTTTTTTAAACCAGAACCACACACAGATAACCTTATATACATTGGCCCAGATTCACAGAGCGATTACGCCTGCGCAACAGGAGATGCGCGTGCGTAAGTCGAAATGTGCGCGTGCGTTTCGATGCGCGGCATCCCCAGAACGAGATACGCAAAAAATCTACCTTTTTTTGTCCCGCGTAATTTCGTTAGACTGGCGCATCCGTCCGCGCAAAAGTGCGCTAGACACACCATTGATTTGCTAGTCAAATATGCTAATGAGGGACTTACGGGGATCCACAAAACAACAGCAAAATGTCCTGTCTAAAATTAGAGCATATAAAAGCTGGTCTAAAAAGAGAAAAAAAGTCTACTTGTTAGATAAAGCAACACTGTTAGTGAGGAGCTCAGCAGTCACACGTGTTGCACAACAATCTGTATGCCAACATGCCAGGGGCATCGTCGCACATAGCTATACTACTGACTTTAGATGAACAAAGAAGGATGAGGGCACGGAGGATGGCACGGAGGATGGCACGGGAGAGGATATACCGCACCCGCATAGACCTGTTTGGCATGAGTGATTCTAAAGTGTTTCGCATCTTCAGATTCACCCCTCATGCCATCCTGGAATTAACCACAACCCTGCAGGAGGACATCACCAGCCCAACACACCGCTCACATGCAGTGCAGCCACTGGTCAAGGTACTGGCAACACTCCATTTCCTTGCCAGTGGCTCTTTTCAGCGTACAAGTGGAGTGGTGGCTGGGATGTCACAATCCTCCATGAGCAGATGTGTTCACCAGGTTGGCCCTGCAATCCTCAGACGCATGGCCAACCAAATCATCAAACCCACCACTGAGGAGCTGCGACTAAAGGCAATGACAGATTTCTACAGAATTGCCAGATTTCCACGCACTGTGGGGGCCATTGATTGCACACATGTGGCACTCCAGCCCCCCCAGGAGACAGAGCACATGTACCGCAATCGGAAGCATTGGCATTCCATCAATGTACAGGTGATAGTCGATGCCCAAGGCCTCATATGGCACGTCCGTGCCAAACACCCAGGGTCCAGCCATGACAGCTACATATACAATCAATGCCACATCCGAATGGAATTCGATCAGAACGTGTATGGGGACACCTGGCTGGTTGGTGAGTGACATGGGTGGCAGGCATGACTATCCCCTCCCATGATGCACATCACAAGGGGCACATGCATGACTAACATCCTCCTGTCTTTTCCCTTACAGGTGACTCTGCATATCCACTGGGACCCCATCTCATGACCCCTATCCGGAACCCCCAAACCCCAGGAGAGGAAAGATACAATCAAGCACATGCCCAAACACGAGCAGTGGTGGAGCGCACCTTTGGCCTCCTAAAGTCACGTTTCCGATGCCTGGATAAGTCTGGGGGTACCCTCTTGTATTCCCCAAACTTCGTGTGCCAGATCATCGGTGCATGTTGCATGCTGCACAACTTCGCAGAAAGAAAGGGCCTGCAGATTGACCTACGTGATGACCTGACCCCTGAACCAGACAATCCCCCCCTAACCGAGGCTACCCCGTCTTCTGAGGGAAGAGCAGCCAGGAGACAGCTCACATTGGGCATCTTTGCACGTTAAACATACACATTAATCATGGCACAATGAGAATGCATACATGCACAACACTGTGGTCCCTAGCACACACACCCCACATCCACATCAATTTGGATATTGGCACCAGTCCACCATGCAGGACTTGTGAGCAGCAACGCCACGCCAAGGCTCCAATTATGTCAGTGTACATTCATACACCATTCACACGGACCTGGGGATCACTTCTCCCTGGTCCTGGGGAACCCTTCTCCACCAAAATTGAGGGTGACACCCCTTTTCCGGCAGGAATATCACCCCCACATTCACACAGCATTCACAACCCAAAAAAAAAAAATGACCTGCAAAAGCAAAAAATTTCCAGCAAAAAAAAAAAAAAGGGGAAAAACAAATTATTGCCCTTTGCGTGAGCCACGCCTGGGGCGCCCCCGGCCACAGCCCCGGCTTCTCAGGGGAGACTCATGGGGAAGGGGTAAAACCGGGGAAGGAGGAGCAGCCCCTGATCTCTGCCCACCTGGCGGCCTGCCCTCCAAGGCCACGGCTATTCTGTCCAGGGCAGCACCAAGTGTTGCCGTGTTGGCCTGGATAGCCAGGGTAAGGGCCCTCACATCCTGCCCAACGCCTGCTGATGTCGTCTGCAGTTCGTTTAGGCAGGTTGTGAAAGCCCGGGAGTGGGAGTCCAGGTTCCCCAGCGTATCCTTGATGAAGGACAGGCTCTCCTCCATCCGCACCAATGTCTGGCTGACCTGTCCCAGATGGCGGGTCTGGAGGAACTGGTCCCTTCTCAGAGTGGCGGGCAGGAGATCGGCCACCCCCCTGGTGGTCTGGGATGACATCCTGCCTCCAGCTGATGCTTGTGGCTGGGGAGAAGGGGAGGCCCTTGTGAGGGGAGCCATGTTGGGGGAGGAGGGGGGGGCTCCCCCTTAGGGAGGCCTGCCTGCTGCCAGCCAGAGGGGAAGAGTCCTCAAAAACCAAACGTCCAGTGCCTGACATGGACTCCTCCTCCTCATGATTCTCCTCCTCCTCATGATTCTCCTGCTCCTCTTGAACCTCCTCCGCGGACTCCGGCCTTGTTGGGGGGGCCTCATTAGGCTGCTGTCCTGGGGTTGGTGCGGTCAGGCCAGATGGCCTTGCACCCTCCTGCACATCTGTGGATGACACAAAACATTCACAGGTTGGAGGATCCACACACTTGTCACATATTCCCTTTCACCCCCTCCCCCACACATGCTACACACCTGATATTAAAAAAAAAACTTACCTGGCACCACGGGCTCCGGACTTGAGTCAAAGCCGGGCAGGCCCTCAACTTCATGCCGATGAAAGGTCAGGGCCACCGCACGCTCCTCCGCTGTCAGCCTAATACGGCATGGTGGGCCCCCTCCTGTGCCCCTGGCATGGGCATGCATTCTGGCCAGCTTCTGTTTGACCAGACGCCGGAGGTCATTGATTTTTTTGTCAATCCCAGACCGGGTCCGTGTCTCCCCCTGCCCCGCTGAATTGACCTGCTCAGTGATCCTATCCAAAATCTCCCTCCTCCTGGCCGGGGTGGTGTTGGCACTCTCTGGGCCGTGGAGGTAACGCCCATACTCGCTAATGGCCCGGGCAAGAATTTGTTTTTCCACAACTGTAAAATTCAGCTTTCGTTTTCTCTCAGTCATTCTTCCAAAAAAACTCACTCCCAGTCAACAAAATTCACGCACACAAACAAGCACAACCAATCAAACAAAAACACACACAGAGAGAAAACTACTCAGCAATAAACAGTCACAAAAAAACAAAACAAAAATACAGCAGGAAAAGAAACAAACACAAATATATCAATCAAACAAACAGTCTCTCAAACACTTATCAAAAACCACTTTCAAAAATCTACTAACAAACACTTGATCACACAGAACACTAATCTGACAACTACAAAACACACCGCAACGAACAACAGGACAAAAGCACTTGGTTAAATGGGAAGGGACAAAGGGATGTACTTTTGCATTGCAAGTGCGTTTGTGTGTGTCTATTTATGCTGTTTGCATAGTTCACAACGTTGCCCTAGTCCATTTCCAATTTCACTGATTGCGCCGCTCCCGAGTTGTGAGCATGCGCACAGCGGAGCTGACATGGTATGCTTCAAGCGCGCATGCGCGAGACGGCCGGCCCTTCATTTGCATGGGGTCACGGCTCATTTCAATGTAACACGCCCATGTCCTTCCCAATTTGTATTACTCCTCCTTACGCCTCTGAAAAAATGTTACGCATGCGCAATTTCCTGCGCAAAAGCTACGAGAATAGGGTGATTACGCGGCAAAATTGCGCAAGTCTAACGTAAAGGCAGTGCGCTACGCCGGTCCAATAATGCGCAGATGTACCTGAATCTGGGCCATTATTTTTTACGTGCATTTCTAAGAACTACTACTATAAATCTCCTTCAACTAAAGCTTGTTTTTTTAAGCAGCATTGTGGGTGTTATATTCTTAACCAAACAATTCATAATTGAAGATGGGACATGTTTTTAACTGCTGTCTAATTGGTGTTTCCTGTCCTGTAGTTGGGCAGAGATCAGCCTTCCTGAAAGTTTTCTAGAAAATAAGTTGAATAAATCTCAGTATATTATTACAGAGGACTTTTTAATAAAACAAGACTTTAACATAAAGTAATGCTTTTGAATATTCAGAAAGAAGTTTTGTTTTAGAAAAAAATGAGTTGTTTTACAATTTGTCTATTAACCCATGGTCACTCATTTTCAATTTAAATCTAAGGCAAAGGCACAGTGTTCTGCTGAATTATTTTTCTTTATAGAAATATGTCAGTGGCCCCAGTAGGCCTTAACTAGTTGCAGAGGATTATGCCAGTTATCAGCAGGTGGAACCAAGCAGAGCAGCATGTGCCACAGCCTGCAGCACTTACTGTGTTACATGTGCTGAGCTGACAATTATCAGTGACACCAAGGGAAATAGCAGTAATTAGAGCTGCTTGTTGGAATTGTGATGACTGTGGGTTCTATGCCTGTGAACTTTAATGCCGTTTATAAAAAATAAGCCAATAATATTCTTATATGAACATGGCTTATAAGCTTCCTGTGGCTCTACATTCTGCTAAAGGTTAATTAAATTTAAATTAAACAGCATGGTATTAGCGCAACCTCCAAAGAGGAACAAGATCTTGCTCATGGATATAAGTGTTAACATTCATTGACAGAACTCTTAAAACTGAACACTCCACAGATTATCCATCTCAGGTTCAAGATGTCTTGAACACTGAGATGTAACCAAAGAAATACCAATGCCTAAAGACCCATAATCGGCTAGAGTATTTAGAGCAACTTTTCTCAACCTCTTTACTCCAGAGAAACCCTTGAAATAAATTTCAGGTCTTGGGGAACCCCCGATAAAAGTAATCCATGGGGGTCCATCAGTAAAATACCTTTCATGGTGGTCAAAATACCATCCTTACAGACAAATATCAAATATCACTGTAGTCATGTTGGCTCTGCCAAGTGATGTTGGCCCAAGATGTGAAGTCAGTGTTTTACAGCTCAAAGAACCCCTAGCAACCTCTGAAGGAACCTTAGGGTTCCACAAAATCTTGGTTAGGAATGGCTGATTTAGATTAATGAAATCTATTTGGTGGTTGCAATGGGATTTATTACAGTTTGCATTTATTACAATATATTCTGGGGGATACGTGAAAAACAATATAATACACTATCCTTTTTTAAATTGTTCAATTTAAACTTTTGTAATTTGTCCCATAATTCAGCTGGGAACAAAATTATAATATGTTAGTTTGGACCAATGTGCACTGGGAATTCATTGCTTAATCAAGTTGTTAAAAAGAAATAAACACTATTATCCTGTTATTGCATAAAGCTGTGATGCAATTTAAAATGATGCATTGTTTCAAACTTTGATTTCTGTCTTGAGACATAAACAGCCAACATCTCAACCTGGTTATTACTAACACACAACCTGTAATATTGGATGTACACTGATTTATGAAAGCCGTGAAAGTTAAAATTACTTCTGAATGGTAAACAAGACCAGAAGGACGTTTCATAAAATATACACTATTAAGAAGTGACCTCTTGTGACTAATCTTGCCTATTTAATGACAGTTGGAAATGAAAGGTGAGAGTTGTTTTAACCAATGGAGTACAAAACATAATAAAATAACTCAGATTTCTTATTTAGTCCAGGAAGAACACATTTAACTATCACATTTAACACATTTATTGATACCATCACATTTTTGAACCCTGTAAACATAAGTCCTTTTTGGCTTAAAATCTTGTACAAATTAGGGTATGTCTGTAATGAACGACAGTTATGATCATCATAGCATTATAGAGGTGATGTTTTACTAAACATTAGCATCTTAAGGAGGGGGTGGCTGATTTTATAAAAGCAAATATGCTGTTCACTTTGCAAGGGAATTTACCTTAAAGCTTAATGAATGAGGTAAAGCTCTGCTGACTTCTTTCATCCAATTATGTTTAAGCAAAAGTGCTGTTTTTAGTTGCACATTATGGGATATACTTTGCAAAGTGAAACTTCACCACATTCACTAAACCCTGGGGCTAATAATCCTGCAAAGTGCAACTTCCTTTGAAAAGTGAACAACGTATTTGCCTTTTGTAAATCAACCCCAAGGACTGTCAAATTTATTTATGATCTATACCAGTGTTTCTTATAAATTTGCAGCAGACCCGTGTCTTTAAAGGTAACAATTTTTATTATCTCATAACCCAATCCAAAACTATATTAATAAACTATAGGCTGAAGCCCATTGAGACTAGAACTTCTTTGGGGGGTCAGTTGGAACTTTGGTGAGAAGATCTTTTAAAGTGATATTAGACTTTTTTTTAAATACTTACAAGCTCTATGCAGTGGTTTTGCACAGAGCAGACTCTTTTTGGGTCACCAATGCTCCTGGCCCCTCCCTCCTGCTGAGTGCCCCCACAGAAAGCAGCTTGCAATGGGGGCATCCAAGCAGGTTTGCTCCTTGTGTCCATTCACACAGAGCCGCGGCTTGATCACGCCCCCTCTTTCTCCTCATTGGTTCACTGGCTGTGATTGACAGCAGCAGGAGCCAATGACTCAGCCAATGAGGAGCAAGAGTCCCCAGAGAGGCGAGGCTCGGGTAAGTATTGGGGGGGGCTGTTGCACAGATAAGGGCCAGATTCACAGAGCGATAACGCTGGCGTAACAGGAGATGCGCGGCGTAAGTCTAATTGTGCGCATGCGTTTCGATGCACGGCACTCCCAAAACGAGATATGCAAGAAATCTACTTTTTTTTGTCCAGCGTAATTTCGTTAGACAGGCGCATCCATCTGCGCAAAACTGCGCTAGACACACCATTGATTTGCTATTCAAATATGCTAATGAGGGAGTTACGGGGAACCACAAAAGAACGGTGGTGCAGCGCAGGCTACGCGCTGTGCGCAACAGCTAAATGTCCTGTCTAAAATTAGACCATATAAAAGCTGGTCTAAAATTAGACAATTAGGGCCAGATTCTCGTAGATGCGCGCCTAATTAGGCAGGCGTTGCGCATCTCAGATGCACTACGCCGACGTAACACGGAGTGGCAAGTACCGTATTCCCTAAGTAAATGCGCTCCAAGATGCGCCTGCGTCGCGTAAAATCATGGGCGTAATCCGGCGCAACTCCAAAGTAGGAGGGAAGTGGGCGTGTTGCATTATAATGAAGCGTGACCCCATGCAAATGCAGGCCGGGACGAACGGAGCATGCGCCGTGACATGGATGACCCGCGCCATGACGTGGTTGACCCGCGCCGTGACGTGGATGCCTTCTGCGCATGCGCAAAGCCTCCCTACGATGCGCCGGCGCAGGGTATATAATGCGCCCACACATGCGCCCGTGCAGCGCAAACGTCTCCCATTTTTTGGATAGTGACGGCCAAAGTTTGTGCTGGACAGGATGACAACCGTGGTTAAGGAGAGGAGGAAGAAGAATTTCTCCCCAGAGGAGAGGGCCCTTGTCGTCAGGGCCATGGAGAAGTTTGATTCGCGGCTCCATGGTGCTGACAGTGCCCGGACCAGCAAGTCCCGGAGGGATCAGATTTTAATGAGGGTCGCGTGCCAGGTCAATGCCCTCTCTCATGAGGTCCGGACACCGCAGGACATTCAGAAGAAAATGAATGACCTGCGGCGTCATGTGAAGGGCAAGCTGGCTGCCATAGCTCGGCATGCCAAGGGCACTGGAGGGGGCCCACCCTGCCCTGTCCGCCTGACTGAGGAGGAGAAGGTGGTTGCCCGCTGCCTACAGACGGAGCAGGTAGAGGGAGTTGGGGGCTATGAGTCCCAGAAGCCAGCCGTGAGGACAGGTAAGTGTGTTTTATATTCTATCTGTTGTGTACATGTATGGGGGTGGAAGGGAACATGTGCCAAGTGTGTGGCTCCACCAACATGGGCATCTTTTGTGTCATCCACAGATGTGCAGGAGGGAGCGGGGCCATCTGTTGATGCCAGGGCCCATCAGGATCCATCCCCTGAAGATTCAGTCCCTCTGGCTGCCCCCCTGGAACAGGACTTGGAGGGAAGTGGGCACACCTCAACGGAGGAGGTGGTTGAGGAGGGTGTGGTAGTCCAGGACCAGGCCCTCTATGTTGTTGTGGAGGAGGATGGTGGGTTGGCCGGACCAGCCCAGGCTATTCCTCTACCTGTAGCGTCCCCCTCCAACCTCTCCAGTCCCTCTCTTTCCCCCCCCCCTCATCTTCGGCCCCTCAACATCCTCCCCTTATGCCCGGACCCCTGCCACTCCCCGCAAGGCGACGTGCAAGACCAGGGGTGTTCATAAGGTCCTGCCGGAAGAGCTGGTCAGACAGCAGGACCAGCAGAATCAGCACCTGGCCGAGGTCGTGGAGGAGATGAGGCGCCTGGCCGACAGCCTGGCATCCTCGGACAATATTACTGATGCCATCCAGGATGTTGCTGTTAACAGCGCAGCAACGCTGACCAGCTTGGGGGAGCTGCAGGAAAACACCTCGGAACTTGTGGGGGAGGTTCGTGCCCTGCGCCTTGCTGTCGAGGCGCAGACTGCTGTGCAGACCCGCATAGCGGTTGCCCTGGAGGGCATGCAGGCAGCCAGGGAGGGACGTGGGGATGCTCCTCCTCAACCTGCTGCCCCCCCCCATCTGTGGCTGCCCCCAGGCAAGTGAGGGGCAGGACCCGTGGCACCAGGCAGAGCCCCCGCCAGGCCCATTAATTTTATTTTTCTTTATTATTATGCTCTGGATAAGAGCTTTTTTTGTTATTTGTTATGCTCTGGATAAGAGCTTTTTTTTTTTTTTGGTGCTCTGGATAAGAGCTTTTTTTTTATTTTTGTGCTCTGGATAAGAGCTTTTTTTTATTTTTATTTAATACTGCACACGTTGCAGTGTGAATGGTGTGTGAATGTGAGAGGGTGGCACTCCTGACAGTAAGGGGTGTCACCCTCGGCCGTGGTGGTGAAGTTAACCCCACGGCTGTATGAATGATGTGTGAAAGGTGTATGAATGGACAGCAACATCATTGGGGCCTTGACGTGGCGTTGCTGCTCCCAACTCCTACATGCTGGACTTGGGCTAATCCAATGCGATGTGCATGTGGTGTGTGTGATCTAGGGACATCAGTGGTGTACACGCGTGCATTGTCTGTGTGGCATGCTGTATGTGTGTGTTTAACGGTCAAAGATTCGTAACATGAGGACCCTCCTGACTGCTCTTCCATCAGCTGACGGGGTCTCCTCTGGCGGGGGGGGGCTGTGTGGTTGGGGGGTCAGGTCATCACGTAGGGCAATGTGCAGGCCCTTTCGCATGGCAAAGTTGTGCAGAATACAACATGCACCAATGATCTGACCCACAAAGTTGGGGGAATACAATAGGGCCCCCCCAGACTTATCCAGGCATCGGAAACGGGACTTCAGGAGGCCAAATGTGCGCTCCACCACTCCACGGGTTTTGATGTGTGCTTCATTGTATCTTCTCTCTCCTCTGGTTTGGGGGTTCCGGAAAGGAGTCATGAGATGGGGTCCCAGTGTATATGCAGAGTCACCTGTAAGGGAAAAGACAGGAGGATGGTAGTCATGCATGTGCCACTTCTGTTGTGCATCATGGGAGGGGATAGTCATGGCTGCCACCCATGTCACTCACCAACCAGCCAGCTGTCCCCATACATGTCCTGCTCAAAATCTTCTGGGATGTTGCTTTGACGGTAGATGTAGCTGTCATGGCTGGACCCGGGGTCTTTGGCACGGACGTGCCATATGAGGTATTTGGCATCGGCTATCACCTGTACGTTGATGGAATGCCAATGCTTCCGATTGCGGTATATGTGCTCTGTGGCACTGGGGGGCTGGAGTGCCACATGTGTGCAATCAATGGCCCCGATGGTGCGTGGGAATCCGTCAATTCTGTAGAAATCTGTCATTGCCTTCTGCCGCAGGTGCACAGTGGTGGGTCTGATGAACTGGTTGGACATGCGTCTGAGGATTGCGGGGACAACCTGGTGCAGACATCTGCTTATGCTGGTTTGTGACATCCCAGCCACCACTCCACTTGTACGCTGGAATGATCCACTGGCCAGGAAATGCAGTGTTGCCAGTACCTTCACCAGTGGCTGCAGTGCACGTGAGCGGTATGTCTGGCTGGTGATGTCATCCTGCAGGGCTGTGGTTATTTCCAGGATGGCAGCAGGGCTGAATCTGAAGATGCGATACACCTCCTCATCACCCATGCCAAAGAGCCTCATGCGCGCTCGGTAGATCCTCTCACGTGCCCCCCTCCTCCTACTCCTCCTTCTATGTGCCTCTTCCTCTGCATACCTTAGTAGTGATAAGACCATGGCTGGCCCTGGCATCATTGGCATACGAATGTGTTGTCCAGTAAGTGTGATTGCTCAGCTAGTCCGTTACGGTGCTGCTGTAGTTGCTCTCCAGCTGACTTGCACACGGCCTTGAGCAAAGTTACCCGTGCTTTTATGAGGGGTATGTTTACTCAAGGCTTTCGAGTTACGCGCACCACGAGTAGCCAACGCCGGACGCGCGTAGTTTCGGGAATACGCGCATCTCCCTCATTTGCATATTTGCATGCTAATTCAATGGGAACTGAATATTTTTCATGCGTAACTATGCGCCTACGCCGCGCTAGCTTAATGCATTTTCACCGCACAGACGGAAAATTTTTTCGCGCGTATGTGGTTCTGTGTTTACCGCGTATCGATACGCAGGCGAACATTTACTATTACGCCGCGCATATACATTTACGCAGGCGTAGCGCCTCTGAGAATCTGGCCCTTAGTCTACAGGAGCTGAGCAGTCATACATGTTGCCCAACAAACTGTATGCCAACATGCCAGTGGCATCCATGCTCATAGCTATACTACTGACTTTAGATGAGCAAAGAAGGAGGAGGGCACTGAGGAGGGCACTGAGGAGGGCACAGGATTTTTTTTTTTTTTTACTTTTTTTTTGCTTATATAAACTTTACAATTTAATCTAATCTAATACAATATTCTAATCTGATACAAGCCCCTCACTCTTCACTCTTCACGGGAGAGGATATATCACACACGCATAGACATCTATGGCATGAGTGATTCTGAGGTGTCTTGCATCTTCAGATTCACCCCTCATATGCCATCATGGAATTAACCACAGCCCTGCAGGAGGACATCACCAGCCCAACACATGACACCACCCATGACACCCATGACAGCTACATATACAATCAGAGCCCCATCCCCACAGATTTCGAACAGAACATGTATGGGGACAGCTGGCTGGTTGGTGAGTGACATGGGTGGCAGGCATGACTGGCCCCCCCATGATGCTGAAATCACAAGGGGCACATGCACTACTAACATCCTCCAGTCTTATCCCTTCAGGGTGACTCTGCATATGCACTGGGACCCCATTTCATGACTCCTATACGGAACCCCCCTAACCAAGGCTACCCCGTCTTCTGAGGGAAGAGCAGTCAGGAGACAGTTCACATTAGGCATCTTTGCACGTTAAACACACACATTAATCATGGCACAATGAGAATGCATGCATGCACACCACTGTGGTCCCTAGCACAGACACATCACATCCTCATCACATTGGATTGGCACAAGCCCACCATGCAGGACTTGTGAGCTGCAATGCCACGGCTCCAATTATGTCACTGTACATTCATACACCATTCACACGGACCTGGGGATCACTTCTCCACCACAAATGAGGGTGACACCCCTTTTCCGGCAGGAATGTCACCCCCACATTCCCAAATCATACACAAACAGAACCAAAAAAAATAATAATTGACCAGCAAAAATAAAAAATGCCCAGCAAAAATAAAATTTAAACAAAATAACAACAAAGAAAACACATAAAAGACAAAAATCACTCTCAAAGACACGTCACAAACAAACAAACAAACGCTAATAAACAACAGAACAAAAGCACCTTGCTGTATAGGGAGGGATACAAAGGGATGTACTTTTGCAAAGGAAGTGCGTTTGTCTTTTTCTATTTATGCTGTTTGCGTAGTTCACTAATTTGACCTAGCCCACTTCCAATTTCACTGATTGCTCCGTTCCCGAGTTGTGAGCATGCGCACAGAGGTGCTGACCATGGTCTGCTTCAAGCGCGCATGCGCGAGCCGGCCGGCCCTTCATTTGCATGGGGTCACGGCTCATTTCAATGTAACACGCCCACGTTCTTCCCAATTTGTATTACTCCGCTTTGCGCCTCAGAAATAACGTTGCGCAGGCGCAAATTTCTGCGTAAAACCGACGAGAATAGGGTGATTGCGCCGCTACATTGCGCCAGTCTAACGTAAAGGCGGTGCGCTACGCCGGTCCAATAATGCGCAGATGTACCTGAATCTAGCCCAAGGTTTTTTACCTTCATGCATAGAATGCATGAAGGTAAAAAACCTTGAGCCTTTAGAACCACTTTAATCATGCATATGTTTCTAAAAAAAAAATTTGCCCATTTGAGTCAGTTGATGTGTGATCTAATGCCTATAGCCAAAACTGGGCACTGGCTAAGGCCTAACAATCAAACATTTCAACACTATACTGAATTTTACAAGGGTACAGCTTGAATTTATATATTTTTTTTGCAGAAACGAACACCAGAGACAGATTTTATATCTCATTTGAATGCTGCAAACAGTCGCATCCCAGTTCCAGTTATGATTTTTGTAGTTGAGGCTATTCTTTCTTTGAAAACCCCATGGAGACTCAGTCAATGAGACATAACAGTAGATTTTTTTCTTTTTGATAATCACTGGTTAATTTTTGTTAAAGTGAGGTAAATCTGATAACCTAGGTACTGGTAACTTCTTTCCACTGGTTAGGAGTCTACAAAGTGCCGGATTTATAAAGGGGCAAAAGGGACAGTTGCCTTGGGCCACCCTCCCTATTGAGGCCCTAGACATTCTGTATTAAAAAATGAAACCTATTTTCTTTCAAGGCTTCAGTAGTGTGTTTGTTGGGAAAATTGTCCAGTTTGCAGCCTTTGCAAAGCTACGTTTATGTCTCACTTCAACAGGCAGTTTTATTACATGAAAAGGGCTTGCCGATACCTTTCCAAGTGTTAATGTAGCTCTTAGGCCGCGTACACACGATCGGACATGTTCGATGAAACTGGTCTGCAGACCGGTTTCATCGGACCAATTTTTAAAACATGCTTTAAAATCTGTCCGTCGGACAGGTTCGATGGTTAGAACACAAAAGCATCGGACCAAAAACCTGCGCATGCTCAAAATCAAGTCGACGCATGCTTGGAAGCATTTTCATCACGTCGTTGTGTTCTACGTCACCGCGTTCTGGTCTGATCGGATTTTGGTCCGATGGTGTGTACGCACATCAGACCATCAGACAAGTTTAGAGTTGTCCGATGAAAACGGTCCGTCAGACAAGTCTCATCAGACATGTCTGATCGTGTGTACAGGGCCTAAGAATACATTTGAGCATGATGGTCACTAGTTGTTTGGGAGAATTGGCACTTATAAGAAATTATACCATGATGACCCATAAGACTAAGACCAGAGGCGTCTCTAGGGGGGGCCAGAGGGGGCCCTGACCCCCCCCCCCCAACATTATGCTGTGCCCCACCCAAAAAAAATATTTATTTTTTTGCATTTTTTTTCTCGGCCCCCCCTGGAGTAACAGTCTTTCCTGAGAGGAAGAGCGTCCCCAGTCAGCTCTGAGGGCCATTCCTCCCCCCTCCCTCTGCTCGCTGCTCTGCCCGTTTACGATATTCCATTCCATCGCCCCACGACAGCTTATCCGACAGTCCGACAGACATCAGACACGACCCAATTCATTTCCCAGAATAACCGAGACAACACAAGCTCTGGTACTGCTTCCAAAATGAATGAATGAATCCTTTAATGGTAACTTAGCTTTCTTATATACAGTACAAGCATGTTACAGTTAATCACAGGGACAAAGACACACTCCACCCACACATCACACAATGGGGGGCTTCGTACACATTCTTTTAGATAATAACATTCTGATGAGTTAATTACTACTCATTACCCAGACGGTCATTAGTGATGCTGGCACAGGAGTACCCCCCATCCTTCAAAAGTCTCTGGGTGTCACGGGCCATTCTGTTACACTTTCACTTTCAGTTAGGCAGGTAATATACAGTGCAAATTTCTTACCTACATCCACAGATTGCAGGAAAGAAACTTGCATGATTCCCCCATCAACACAGACAGTGCTGACAGGGGAATATCCCTACTGCCCAGCAATTGTATTCTCCCGACAGTGGCTCCAGCAGCCACTAGTGATACTCATAAGAGAATCTGCTCATTAATGGTTCAAAACTCAGCTAGTTCCTGCTGAATCAGCTGAGATTTAAACTGTCTATGGCTGGTCTTAGCTCTTAGGCCCCATACACACGATCGGATATATCCGATGAAAACGGTCCGCGGACCATTTCCATCGGATATGTCCGATCGGGAGTTTGATCCGATGGCGTGTACACACCATCGGATCAAATTCCCCGCCGCCGGACGGCGCGGTGACGTGGCGATGACGCGGCGGTGACGTTGACGCCGCCGCGTCACCGCCACGTCACCGCACCAGGAAGTAAAACACTTCCGCGCATGCGCCGAATCCATTCGGCAGCGGCGCGGCGGTGGTGGGAGCCGACATGTCTGCTGGTAAGTGTACTAACCAGCAGACATGTCGGGCGGACAGATTCCCACCGGATAGATTTCAAAGCTTGCTTTGAAATCTGTCGGGTGGAGAAATCTGTCCGCTAGCCCATACACACGAGCGGAGATGTCTGCTGAAACGGTCCATCGGACCGTTTTCAGCGGACATATCCCCTCGTGTGTACGCGGCCTTAGGCAGCCCATACATTGATCACTTTTTTTTCATTCAACTATAAGGTTGAATGAAAAAAAAAAAAGAAATGATCCATTTCCCCCATCTACACATTATAGGTGGATGGGGGAATCCTCCCAGTGTGGACCAGTGCTGGAATAACCAGAGTTGCTGTCCTGTCCCGGCTATTCACAGCGCTGGTCTCTGATTCCTTGGCAGCACATTGGAACCCAGTGCTGGTTACTTTATGGGGCTGATGTACAGGAGGGCCAGCACAATTTGTTGTTAGAGATGGCCTGGGCATGTTCAAAAATCCACATGCTAGAGCCTGCCAGGAAACCCACACTGCACAGCGCTAATCACAGGCAGTGAGAGATTTCCCTGTCCGCAGCTCTGCACAGATCAGGAAATGTCTCACTGCCTGTGATTAGCGCTGTGGAGTGTTGGCTTCCTGGCGGGATTGGGCATGTGGGATTTCAAACACACCCGAGCCCATCTCTATTGGTTGTAAACAGTTGAGCTCCCTGCAGGTTGCTTAGCAGCAGTGGATCTTCTCTGACATGCTGATCGTGATGCAATCCAGGTGATGCTCCCAGTCAAATCCTTGTATTAAATATCAGAGATTTTATTGATGAAAGCCCACACTTTACAGGCATAGAGCCCACACTTTACAGGCATAGAGCCCACACGGCTGTGGAACATACGTTTGATTATATAAATATATATATATATATATTTATACATATGTGGTTGTACTCTTGATGCTAATAAATACTGTATTTATTAGATCTGACTAGGAGCATTACCTGGATCACATCCCGATCAGCATGTCAACAGAGAAGGTTATACAGCATTACTGCTGCTAGGTGACCAGCTGGGGGCTCGGCTCTCTATAACCAATAGTGCCAGCCTTCCCCTGCATGCACCCATAATGTCACCAGCACTGGGTCCTAATGGACTGCCACCGCTGCCAAGGAGACAGATGCCAGATGCCAGACCTGTCCCTGTCAATAGCAGGGACAGGACAGCTGGGGAACCCCACAGTGGCAGAACACCAGGGCCCGGTGGCAAGACAACCTTTGCAACCCTGAGAGTTCTCCCACTGCTTTGGACCCTTATATATTCTTGGTGTGCTGGTGACATATATCTCTTGTTTTCTGCCACCCTGGGGGGCCCCAGTATAGTAGGAAGGGAGCTCACTGCAGAACATGTAAAAGGGCCCATTGTGGGATCGTAGTAAAGGGCCCCAGGAGATATATATATATAATTGCATTCTATAGTTGGCCCCCCTACTTTTGTCCCTGTCCCCCCATGTGCCCCCCCTAAATATGAAAGCTGGAGACGCCACTGACTAAGACCAAGGCCCATTTCACATGGGCAGACCAACAACCCACCCATAGAGGAGAGTGGGCTGTGTCTGCTCTGGATAAGTGGAGCATACATGGACCTGTCATCCGTCTGCTCAGCAGGGATTAGCAGACAGATTCCCTGCTGAGAAGGAAGATTCGTTGCAGGAGTCCCCCCATGTGAAAGGGCCCTTAGCAATGGCGTATCTAGGGTATGGCTGCCATGGGTGCCATGGGGGGGGCAGCAAAAAGCCACCCCCTATATAAAAAAAATCCCCACCCGTCCTCCCACGCCACCTCCCGTGCTAATCTCCCGAAGCCACGGCCGCCCTGCTGGAGTATGGCGCCAGCATAGCAACTGCTAATATTTCTCCTTCTGCCTGGGGAGGGGAGTGACAGGTGCCCCCATGACAGCCGATGATTGGCCAGACTGGATCCACATAGGGTAGTGTAACAGTGGCGGAGGCGGAGCCTAATGCTCCACCTAACCTATCATCTTATCCCCAGAGCGGTGAATGGGAAGTGAGGTGAGAAGAAGAGAGGAGAAGTGAGGACAGGAGAGAAGGAATGTATGGCTGTCCGATGGGGAACCCTGGCCCCAGCAGCAGCACCAAGGATAGCAACCAGATACTACTTGATCCTCGTTATCCTTGTTATTATATTCATTTGTGCCAACTGCCAACCAGAAGCAAGCAGCAAAATATAATGCTCATTGGATTAAATAAATATGCATAGCCATATCATAAATAAACTGTTGCACAAATCACTTTTTTATAGGGCTGTGACTGATTAAAATTTTTGTGTTCGATTAATCGTTTTTTTTTTTTTAATCGACTAATTTCGATTAATTAACGCACATACAGATACAACTACTTTTAGCTGATCTCCTTGCATTGCAACTCTGCATTAGTCAGTGGTAAATGTGGTGGGGGCAGCATGGGGGCAGATGTGTATATTCTTGCAGTATGGGGGCAGATGTGTATATTACAGCATCTACCCCCATGCTGTAATATACACATCTGCCCCCATGCTGTAATATACACACACACATCTGCCCCCATGCTGTAATATACACACACATCTGCCCCCATGCTGTAATATACACACATCTGCCCCCATGCTGTAATATACACATTTGCCCACATGCTTTAATATACACATCTGCCTCCCATACTGCAAGAATATACACATCTGCCCCCATGTGTACATTACAGCATGGGGGCAGATGTGTATATTCTTGCAGTATGGGGGCAGATGTGTATATTCTTGCAGTATGGGGGCAGATGTGTATATTAAAGCATGGGGGCAGATGTGTATATTACAGCATCTGCCCCCATGCTTTAATATACACATCTGCCCCCATGCTTTAATGTACACATCTGCCCTCATACTGCAAGAATATACACACATTTGCCCCCCATGCTGTAATATACACACATTTGCCCCCCATGCTGTAATATACACACATTTGCCCCCCATGCTGTAATATACAGTTTGCCCCCATACTGCAAGAATATAAACATTTGCCCCCATACTGCAAGAATATACACATCTGCCCCCATACTGCAAGAATATACACATCTGCCCCCATGTGTACATTACAACACAGGGGCAGATGTATATATTCTTGCAGCATGGGGGCAGATGTGTCTATTACAGCATGGGGGCAGATGTGTCTATTACAGCATGGGTGCAGATGTGTCTATTACAGCATGGTGGCAGATGTGTCTGTTACAGCATGGGGGCAGATGAGTCTATTACAGCATGGGGGCAGATGCTTTTCTATACACATCTGCCCCCATGCTTTTCTATACACATCTGCCCCCATGCTTTCATATACACATCTGCCCCCATGCTTTCATATACACATCTGCCCCCATGCTTTTCTATACACATCTGCCTCCCATGCTTTCATATACACATCTGCCCCCATGCTTTTCATATACACATCTGCCCCCCATGCTTTCATATACACATCTGCCCCCATGCTTTTCTATACACATCTGCCCCCATGCTTTCATATACACATCTACCCCCATGCTTTTCATATACACATCTGCCCCCATGCTTTTCATATACACATCTGCCCCCATGCTTTTCATATACACATCTGCCCCCATGCTTTTCATATACACATCTGCCCCCATACTTTTCTATACACATCTGCCTGCATGCTTTCCTATACACATCTGCCTGCATGCTTTCATATACACATCTGCCCGCATGCTATACATGATGGTTGTCCTCTCTTACCTTCTTAAGGCAGGAGGACCCGTCCGCAGAGTAGCTGACACTGACAGGTGCACGATGCAAGCAGGCGGGCGGGTGATGATGACGTCAGCGCGCCGCTACTTGCTTGCTGCCGGGTGGACCAAGATGGCCGCGGCTCCGGAGCTAGGCCGAAGCCGCAGTCTTTCCTATCGGCGAGACCGCGGAGCTCACTCCGTGGATCGTCGATCAAAATTTTTTTAGTCGATCAAAGAAATTAACGATTAATCGAACAATTAATCGAACAATTAATCGTTAATTTCCGCAGCCCTACTTTATTACACTTTATTAATGATATCTATGGCTATGCATATTTATAATTTATTTATTCCATATTGAGCACTATATTTGATGCCTGGCACACACACACAATCGCACATGATGATGACTTAAAACATTTAAGTCATCATGTGCGATTGCGCCCCCCCAAAAACGTTTCCAGCCGCCAGTGGTCCCCAGTGTACCTCTCTGTCCCCGCAATGTCCCTGGTTATCTGAAAGATGGGTTTCAAATGTTTTGACAGGGGCGCAGTTTCAGTGCTTGCCATAGGTGCCATTTTCACTAGATACACCTCTGGCCCTTAGTGCTCTTTGCCTACTGGCTGTTGAGAGCAGTTTCTGCAATATGATACAGTTTGATGAGTTACTGTAGTTAAATATCCTTAATTTCAGTTTATTTATTTTTTATTTCTCATATAATTTAATTTCTATGTTGAGGGGCCCCTGAGGTCCAGCACTAACTCTATATGGTGACTGAGGGTTTTACTGAGGACATACTGTAGGCATTTGAGCACTGAGCAGGATCAGCTAGTACATCTAGTAGTAATTTGTATATTCCCACTGTTAGTAATTGTTATTTTTTCTTATTTTAGCAAGTAATCTAAAAAACATTTTTTTTACAGAAAGTCCCAGACCAGAACCTTAATAACTTTTCTGTTGGTCTAGATCAGGGGTGCCCAACCAGTGGCCCGGGCACCACATGTGGTCCGCAGAGCCCTCTAATGTGGCCGCGAACTCCTGCTCTGGGATGGAATAGAAAATAATTCTGTTATTAAAGGTCAGGTTTATTACTAAAATCACAGGCCCAGATTCACGTACATCTGCGCATTATTGGACCGGCGTAGCGCACCGCCTTTACGTTAGACTTGCGCAATTTTGCCGCGTAATCACCCTATTCTCGTAGCTTTTGCGCAGGAAATTGCGCATGCGTAACGTTTTTTCAGAGGCGTAAGGAGGAGTAATACAAATTGGGAAGGACGTGGGCGTGTTACATTGAAATGAGCCGTGACCCCATGCAAATGAAGGGCCGGCCGGCTCGCGCATGCGCGCTTGAAGGAGACCATGGTCAGCTCCGATGTGCGCATGCTCACAACTCGGGAGCGGCGCAATCAGTGAAATTGGAAATGGACTAGGGCAACTTTGTGAACTACGCAGACAGCATAAATAGACAGACACAAATGCACTTCCTTTGCAAAAGTACATCCCTTTGTATCCCTCCCTCTACAGCAAGGTGCTTTTGTTTGTTTGTGACGTGTCTTTGAGATATTTGGGGACTGTTTTGCAGAGTGATTTTTGTCTTTTATGTGTTTTCTTTGTTGTTATTTTGTTTAAATTATATTTTTGCTGGGCATTTTTTATTTTTGCTCGTCATTTTATTAATTTTTTTGGTTCTGTTTGTGTATGATTTTGGAATGTGGGGGTGATATTCCTGCGGGAAAAGGGGTGTCACCCTCATTTGTGGTGGAGAAGTGATCCCCAGGTCTGTGTGAATGGTGTATGAATGTACAGTGACATAATTGGAGCCGTGGCATGGCGTTGCAGCTCACAAGTCCTGCATGGTGGACTGGTGCCAATCCAATGTGATGACGATGTGGTGTGTGTGTGCTAGGGACCACAGTGGTGTGCATGCATGCATTCTCATTGTGCCATGATTAATGTGTGTGTTTAACGTGCAAAGATGCATAATGTGAGCTGGCATGAGATGGGGTCATGAGATGGGGTACCAGTGCATATGCAGAGTCACCTTGAAGGGAAAAGACAGGAGGATGTTAGTCATGCATGTGCCACTTGTGAGGTGCGCATCACGGGAGGGGATAGTCATGCCTGACTCCCATGTCACTCACCAACCAGCCAGCTGTCCCCATACATGTTCTGTTCGAAATCTGTGGGGATGGGGCTCTGATTGTATATGTAGCTGTCATGGGTGTCATGGGTGGTGCCATGTGTTGGGCTGCTGATGTCCTCCTGCAAGGTTGTGGTAATTCCATGATGGCATGAGGGGTGAATCTGAAGATGCGAGACACCTCAGAATCACTCATGCCAAAGATGTCTATGCGTGTGTGATATATCAAGTGAAGAGTGAGGGGCTTGTATCAGATAAGAATATTGTATTAGATTAGATTAAATTGTAAATTTTATATAAGCAAATAAAAAAAACATCTCCCGTGCCCTCCTTAGTGCCATCCTCCGTGCCCTCCTCCTTCTTTGTTCATCTAAAGTCAGTAGTATAGCTATGCGCGACGATGCCCCTGGCATGTTGGCATACAGATTGTTGTGCAACACGTGTGACTGCTGAACTCCTCACTAACAGTGTTGCCTTATCTGACAAGTAGACTTTTTTTCTTTTTTTAGACCAGCTTTTATCAGCTCTAATTTTAGACAGGACATTTTGCTGTTGCGCACACTGCGTCGCCTGCGCTGCCCCAGCGTTGTTTTGTGGATCCCCGTAAGTCCCTCATTAGCATATTTGACTAGCAAATCAATGGTCTGTCTATCGCACTTTTGCGCGGAAGGATGCGCCAGTCTAACGAAATTACGCGGGACAAAAAAAAGTAGATTTTTTGCGTATCTCGTTCTGGGGATGCCGCGCATCGAAACGCACGCGCACATTTCGACTTACGCACGTGCATCTCCTGTTGCGCAGGCGTAATCGCTCTGTGAATCTGGGCCACAGTGTATATATGGGCATATCTGTTCTGCAGTGGTTACTTGGCTGCTTTCCAACTGATCCGCAGGTGCAGAGCATCTGTGTGAAAGCAGCCTTGGGCCCCTTTCACAAGGTCAGTCCGAATCAATTGGACCCTCCATTCACCTCTAAGGAGTGGCACATGTAAATTGACTTGTGTCCTACCTCCAATCCAATTTGGGGGAAAAAAAGAGTATAGTGGGCTGTGTCTATGTCCGCTCTGCATATACAGAGTAGACACAGACCTGCTCTGCTCATTGTGGCCTGCGATAGGTTATCAAGTTGCATAAGTGGCCCTCGCTCTTCAAAAGGTTGGGCACCCCTGGTCTAGATGTACTCTATTTTTGTATTATGCACTATTAAAAAATATATATTTTATCTATGTAATTAAAACAAACTATATGGTTCCAAATCTCATCATTCACAGTGCCAGCCCTGAATCTTTTAAAAGAGAATTGTATTTCCCTGAGCACAAGATGCTTTCATAGTAATGACTGTCATGTGTCTGGGTACATCTGATACTGTTAAGCACATGGCACAACTAATACTTCTCAGACTTACAAAATTTCACAGTTACAGTTACTTCTGTATTAACCAAAAGTAAAAAATTAAGTTGCTGGGAAATTAAGATGTATGGGTGACTTTAGAGTACAATTTGTCCATTTTTGGCTGAAGAGGTATCAGTAATGTGACTGCCAACTCATCTTCTGTATATGTTAAACAGAAATGGTTGCACATTTGTGTTTCGTCTAAGGCTGCATACACACGATAGGTAAGCCAGAGGACACCGGTCTGATGGACCGTTTTCATCGGTCAAAACCGATCATGTGTAGGCCCCATCGGTTATTTAACCTTTGGTTAAAAAAAAAAAGAAGCCAACTTGCTTTCAAATGTAACCGATGGACGCCTAACCGATAGGTCAAAACCGATCGTTAGTAGGCACGACCATCGGTTAAAAATACACGCATGCTCAGAATCAAGTCGACGCATGCTTGGAAGCATTAAACTTCATTTTTACCAGCACGTCGTTGTGTTTTACATCACCGCGTTCTAACACGAACGTTTTTTTAACCGATGGTGTGTAGGCACATCAGACCATCAGTCAGCTTCATCGGTTAACCGATGAGAACGGTCCTTCGGACTGATCATGTGTACGAGGCTTTAGAGTATGACATAGATGCCGGAGGCATTCTAATTATCTAAATAACAGAAATATACCCTGGGATAGGCTCCAGATAAAAAAAAGGTTAATCCCTTCCCATGTGGCATGAACCGGTTAAAAATTATAGAGAAAAAATATACCTTATAGGGGTATTATTTAACAGAATACTGAATTCTATTAATGAAAAAATTATAATTGTAAACTTTTTTTTTTTTTTTAAAAATCCCAATCCGCCCCCCATTTTTTTTTTTTATTTCACAACCTTCACCACTGTTCTAAAAATAAGACAGCATTGACTAAATAAGGATTTCAACCCCATTATAAAAAAAAAATCCCCACAAATAGAGCTTTCTTTTGGTGGTATCACCTCTGCGGTTTTATTTTTTGCACTATAAAACAAAAAAAAAGACTGCAAATTTTGAAAAAAAAATAATATATTTTTTACTTAATTAAAAAAAATCGTATTTCTTCACCAATGTTATATTCTGCTACATATTTTTGGTAAAAAAATATAAACGTAATTGACTGGTTTGTGCAAAAGTCATAGCATCTACGAAATAGGGGATAGATTTATGGCATTTTACGGTGATCAGCGATTTGTAGCAAGACTGTGACATTTTTGACACTTTTTTGGGAACCAGTAACATCATTACAGTGATCAGTGCTAAAAATATGAACTAAAAATATTGTGCTAATGGCACTGACAGGGAAGACTTTAATATACCTTTAAACCTTTGCTCTGAAACTGATAAAGTTTGTGTCACTATTATATCACTTTTTGCATATCTCCCTTCATCTACCTTTTTCACATATGGAATAGATCGGCCATTTGTGCTTCACAAACAAGAAAAAGTTAATACACTCAAAATACTAGGAATATTGAATATAACATTTACAGTAGTTTCAGTATGTTATGGACCTGAAAATAAAATGAGTTATGCTTATTCAGGAACTTTTGTGAAATGTCGACTAACTCACAACATGACAAATCAGTAAAATTAGTTATTTTTGACAGCAAAACCTTGTCACTTGTCTACAGCTAAATAAAATGGATTAAACTCTAGCCTAAAACAATATTTGAAAAAAAAAACAGAGCAAATTAGATACCCATACAAGTTATATACTTTCTCTTATTTCAAACCTTCACTACAGATGTTTACAAATGATCTAATTGTCTGCCATGCTATTGTCTCTTTTTTTCTCACCGAAATGTTATTGGCTCTTTAACGTTATTAACATTGTCACTTTTAACTTTATTATTAGTTGAACTAATTTTCAAAATGAAACGCCACTCTGTTAAAGAAAACAGCAATTCTTCTAGTATCTGTTTTCCAATACTTATAGCAGATTTTATTGCATATTCTTACTTCTTTTTGCCTTGTGGATACCACATGCATTTCCATGCCTACTCCTTCCTGAATTCTAAAATCAATCCCAACATGTTGGGGGTGTTTAGTACACAATGTATATGATGTCCCAGTTGCTATTATAGGAGGGACGCAACATTTGATTTTTTTTGTTAGAAAATCATAGCTAACTGAAAATTGACATTGTAAATTCTAAAATAAATGTAGTATTATTATACATATACATACTTTTACTTTTTATTGTGAGTGCAGTGCTTTGCAGGCTACTACTCGGAAATTAATGAATAAATAAAACATGCACTTTTATTCTGTAAAAAAAATGTGCATTTATTATTTATTTAAAGGTGAACTTACCTTTAGCCCAGGTTCACACTGGGCTGCGGGAGTGAAGATGTGCGAGTTCAGCTGAACTCGCGCGATTTCACTCCCACTGGCAGTCCTGATTTCGGATGCGATTATAGAGACATCTGTGCAGGTTTCTGCACAGATGTCAATGTAAATCGTGGGCCGAAATCGCAAAAAGTAGTACAGAAACTACTTTTTGAAATCGGTGCAGCGCCGCAGATGCGGCGTCACACCGATTAGGACAGTGCCATTGCCAGCAAATACCGCCATTTTGACATGCCAAATCGCATGTCAAAATGCACCAGTGTGAACCAGCCCTTAATGTCGGATATAGTAGGGAAGGGTTAGAATACCTGCCCAGATTCTGTTGTTGCCTGTGCCCCTCTCGAGAGATTCAACATTTTTGACCCAGTAACAATCACTTGGATAGAAAGTGATGGGAAATGAGACATTTTACATTTGTCCTCAGAACAAGGTGAGTGTAAGCCTGCTGTTGTTTTTATTAAACATTTTCAGAAGAATAAAAAAGGAACATTACAAGGTGGAGCAGCGAACAATCTTAGCCAAGTTCGATACATTCAACATCATAAATGCATCAAAATAAGTTAAAAAAAGGGGGAGGGGAGGGAACATAAAAGGGGTCATAGCAAATAGGATGTATCATCTATGGTGTCCTTTATAAACAACTAGAGAGGGCAAACATCTGATGACTATCTATATAATATAGAGTTAGACCCATAATGCCATAATGAATGGAAGAAGGCAGAGACAGTGTATCGGTTCCTCCTGTAGTACATGCGTTTTACATGAGATTTAAGGCATCAATGCGTAACTTCTTTGAAGTGATCTTTAAATGATAGTACTTTTAAATAGTTTTATTGTATCTAACTGCAAACACAGTATTCCCCACGAACACATTCCTAAAAATGGCTATTTGTTAATGAGAGGTGCTGCAATGACCACAGGCTGGGAACCGTAAACGATCCAAGTAAAGAACTGTTATCAGCACAGCAAAGATTCCTCAAGAAAGGTCCAAAGTTTTATTATTGAGGTCACATAGTACACAGAAGGCAACGTTTTGGAGCCACGCAGGGCCCTTTCATCAAGCAAGTCACTTGCCTGATAAAGTGGTCCTGCATGGCTCCGAAACGTTGCCTTCTGTATACTATGTTGTAACGGTCACCACCATTTACGACCTTCCATCCACCCACGACAGCTTCCGACACTCCACAATCCGGCAGACATGATCCATTCCATTTCCCAGAGTAAAGACGAGACGCAAGCTACGTTCTCTCTCCGGTTGTCAAAATGTATGAATACTTTATTGGTTTCTTCTCAGGTTTTTATGTAGTACAAGCATGTGACAGTTAATCACAGAAACAACAAACTCTCCACCCACACATTCCTTTGCTAATGACATTCAGGTGAGCTAATTATCTAATCAGTAGCTAGACATTTCGGCACCCATACTGACGAGATCTATCACATTCCTTTATCCATAGAATTCAAATAAAATACAATCACACAATGAATTTCCCTTCAATCCACAAAGGGACCCACATCTGAGCACCAATGCATTCCTTTGCTAAACATAATTGGCATGCTAATTTAATACATCTGAAGAGAGTAGTTAACACCTCTACACAATGAAATGTCTTTTACAAGCCGGGTCACTTAGCATTTTAAAAGCAGATGTCTAGTAGGAACACCTTAATATCTCAGTATCCTGCCATATGAAGTATCAATAATGTCCCATCTCATGTAATACATGAATTATGATCCTATTAGCCACCCTAAACCCAAAAGGGCACAGGGTGGACTTAGACCCAGGAGTTATTAGTGCCTCCGGCACAGGAGTATCTCTCATCCTTCCAAAGTCTTTGGTTGTCACGGGTTAATCCCGTTACATATGTATTAATGATAATAAAGCTTTGGACCCTTCTTGAGGAATCCTTGGTGTGCTGATGACAGTTCTTCAATTGGATCTAAATGCTCTTCCCATTGTCTTACAACATTGTAGATATTTTAGGCAGCTGTGGGAGATACACCTGCCCACTACTGATAGTTTGTGGAACATAGGTAAGGAAACGAAAAAGAGGGGGAAGGGACTTCAGAGCGGAGAAAGAAAGGAAAAGAAGAAAAGGTGAGAAAGAGTGTCATGCCACGTACACGGTCATTTTTTGTGATGAAATAAAACGACGTTTTAAAAAACTTCATTTAAAATGATCGTGTGGGCTAAAACAACGTTTTCCGTCTTCTGAAAAACGACAATAAAAAATTCAAACATGCTTAAATTTTTTATGTCGTTTTTGAAAATGTTGTTTTTTGTGTTGTAAAAAATGATCGTGTGTGGGCTAAAACAACGTTTTAAACTACGTTTTAAACCCACGCATGCTCAGAAGCAAGTTATAAAATGGGAGCTTGAATGGAACAGAGTGCCGTCGTACGTGCTGTACGTAACCGCGCTTTGCTAGAGCATTTTGAAAAAACTATGGTGTGTGGGCAACATCGTTTTTTATGGTGGAAAACGTTGTTTTTTTCATGGTGGAAAACGTCGTTTTTTTTATCACAAAAAGTGATCTTGTGTACGCGGAATTAGCCTTCTAATGGGGACAACTGTTCCGGAGTCAGCAATCTAAGTGCGGAATTCTCTTTCACTTTGTAGAGATTTCTACTCACTTCCTGTTGCATCTCCTAAATAGAAATGTTAAATCTAAACTAAAATTTAAAATGAGATAACGCTTCCACGATTTTCAGACTAACCTAATTAAAGAGTAGAAGATCTATACTACATGTTCCAGAGGGTAGTGATATCCATGTGAACCTTGTTGAAAAGTCATGTGCTCTTATGATCTTTCCAGCACAACTAATGTAGCTCACCAGCTTGGTTAGTTATCTGCTCAGGTCATGCACTACTACAAAAAGGGCAGCATAATTCCATCAGCAGCAGACTTGTATTCCTGTCACGAGGAAGCAGGATAATTCAATTTACTGCATTCAAGACAGAGATTTTAGACATTCACATTTATTTTATATAAGTTTTTCAGTGCCATATACTCTTGTGATTCTATGGATAATCACATTTGAGTACGGAACTAAGCAAAACAAATTAATCACTGAACATTTAACACTTAAATATGGTTTTATGTGATGAATTACCAATCCTTTCCTACAGTCTATATACATTCCACCTTAGTTTTTATTAAGGTAGTTCACACTATTAACAATTGCAGAATTTTGTGATTTGCATTAAAGCAGTGTTCAGCTTTACGCTACCACCCGTTGTCAGATAGTACGGGTGCAGTATGATTTGCATGCATCATCAGATGGCTCCACTGGCACTCTATGCTTGTGGGTACACGCACTCCTCCCCCCTCCACCCCTCCCCCTCCTTCTGTATACCTTTCTACCTCTGTTGGCTTCCACTTCTACTGTTCATTCTGGTTTCTCGCTGGCGGGCTCCTCCTGCTCCACCTCCTGATCCAGCCCTCGCTACTGGGGGGGGCCCCTCAGGGGGGAAAAAATAGAAAATGTTGGGGTGGAGCCCATGGGGCACTGACACCTTATCTTGCCGCGTATTTTACGTGGCCAGAGATGCTGTTTAAGTTGAAAGGACATTTTGTTGCATATCCTGTTAATGTGAAGTCTGGTAATATGTCTTACTTTGTACTATGTCGGCCCTGGTTATAAATAATACATTTTAAAAGAATGCATGTTTCGCTGTGCATTACAGCAATACACGGATGTGAAGCTAGCCTTAAAGTGGACATTCAGTAATTTTTTAATCTTTCCATCTATTAAATCTTCTGCCTTTGTTTTAACTTTGAATAGTAAAACATTTTTTTTCTGCCAGTAAACACTTCCTGTTTCTTGTCTCATAAAAAGCCTAGGCTTATGACATCATGCACCGCTCTCTCTCTCTCTCACTCTTGTGAGAGTTTTCCAGGAAGGAAGGATGGGGTGAGTCATAAGGGGGCCAACGAGAGCTGCAGAGCTGGAGGTGTGCCTCTGTGTAAATCCAGAAAGTGAACAGGCACCAGCTTCCCACAAGTACAGAATCACAGGATATATAAAATAATATGCAAAGTGGTTGCAGGAAAGCTTCAGAATGGCAAGATGTTTTTATTACAAATTATGTGAGCAGTTCCTCTTTAAGGTTTTCGTTATCGCAGTCTCCACAGCAGGGACACGATCAGCAACAAAACTTTTGACAGAGGTTTTAACCCTTCCCTATTTCACTACTCCACCAAAATAAAAAATTAAAATAACTTTAGATATACTTTGTACTTTAATAAAGCAAACAACTATGTTACAAATACAACAACCCAGAGCAACCATTCAGAAGCTATCTTTGCTGGTTTAACAGATGCTGTTTACTTGACAGATGCAAAGTTAGAATTAATAATGTAAAACAGGCACTGGATGGCGGATAATATGCATGCTCTCCAATAACAAAAGCTGCAGAAACATGAATATTTCACAGCAATGTCTCGTGGCCGAATCAGGGCAATGTGGCTGGTTAGCATACTCTATATAAAACTCAATAACAATAGAGGGCCCAGATGAGAATCAATACTTAAAGTGGTTGTAAACTCACTTTGACAACTTGCACCTACAGGTAAGCCTAGTAGGTGCAAGAAATATCTCCTTAACCCACAAGGTTAAAGTGGTAGTAAAGTCTTTACTACCACTTCAACCTACAGGTAAGCCTATAATAAGGCTTACCTGTAGGTATAAAGAATATCTCCTAAACCTGTACAGTTTAGGAGATAGCCCCCTCGCAATGCGCCGCTGATTGCAGCGGCGCATGCGCATCGGGGAGCCTCGGCTAAAGGGCCGGCAGCCGCCGGATTGAAGTCTCCCACACGCATGCGCGGGAGTGACGGCATCGCCACTCCAGCCAATCACAGTGCTGGAGCAGCGTTACCCGGAAAGGTACGCCGACGCTCGGCGTAGAGAAGGTGCATACTAGCTCATTATGGTTTTTGCCTTTCAGGTGGGAAAAAAAATCATCGCGGGTATACAATCACTTTAAGGAGATATATGCAGAAAACACTGCACCGATGTCTACGGCACATGCGCACTGTAGACAGTAGCACAGGAGCACTGAGCGTCCCGGCATTCTGAATGGGATAATTTCCGGGATTGTGCCGGTCCCGCACGCATGCGCGGGAGTGACATCATCGCCGCTCCGGCCAATCAGAGCGCCGTAGCGGCGATACGAGGAAGAAGTTCCGAGGGTTTATGGTGTCTGTCGAAAGTTCTAAGAAGATTCGACAAGCAGCTAAACTGTACGACGCTGCAATCATACATTTCCAGTCAAATTCTCGGCCCACAAGCTATAGAAGAATTTGAATGTTAGTGGACTAGTAATAATTATTTATAAACATAATAATTACTAGTCATACAACATTAGAATTCTACTATAGCTTGTAGGAGGAACATTCGACCGGAAATGTACGATTCCATGTACAGTTTAGCTGCTCCGTCGAATCTTCTTCAACAGACACATAAGCCTTCAATGACAGATTCGACCTTAATTAATTCGGATTTTCGGACGAATGCATTTTTTAACGAAACAAAATAAATAAAAACAAATTTCGGGAATAACAAAATAAATGTATTTTTCGGACGAAAACGAAATTCCGAAACAAAATATTTTTTTCTTCCCAGCAATACCAACAGAAATCTCCGTAAGCCTAAATTGCAGACAAGAATTGGGCATTAGCTTCCGCAGTTTGCTGATGGACCCTTCTGTGCAGCTAAACTGCAATATGTGAAGGATGGCTGCCACGAACACATGTAATGGGGACAGTGCATATATGTAGGTGTGAATTTGTGAGGGTGTGGCTTGTGTGTGGGCAGAGACCTAATGGGCCCCATGATCTCTTAATTCCTGGGGGCCCTATGAGTTGTCAGTCCACCCTTGAGAAGAGATAACCAAGTATCTCATCTAACATCAAGCATAATACAACAAAGATATTCACTCCAAGGTCACTCCGAGTCATAGCAAAAAACATGCATGCATGCAAGAGGAAAAAACAATGTTTCGTAAATGTACGATACTATTATTATTTTATTTCCTATGGTTGAACTTGATGGACTTGTGTCTTTTTTCAACCTGACTAACTATGTAACTATGTAAAAACCTCCTTTCTCAGGTGGGAGGTTCTTAACCACTTGCTTACTGGGCACATATACCCCCCTCCTGCCCAGGTGAAATTTCAGCTTCCAGCACTGCGTCGCTTTAACTGACAATTGCGCGGTCGTGCGACGTGGCTCCCAAACAAAATTTATGTCCTTTTTTCCCCACAAGTAGAGCTTTCTTTTGGTGGTATTTGATCGCCTGTGCGTTTTTTATTTTTTGAGCTATAAACAAAAAAGTGCGACAATTTTGAAAAAAAATACAATATTTTTTACTTGTTGCTATAATAAATATCCCAATTTAAAAAAAAAAAAAAAAATTTCTCAGTTTAGGGCGATACGTATTCTTCTACATATTTTTGGTAAAAAAAAAAAAATCGCAATAAGCGACTGGTTTGCGCAAAAGTTATAGCGCTTACAAAATAGGGGACAGAATTATTATTTTTTATTATTTTTTTTTTACTAGAAATGGCGGCGATCTGCGATTTTTTTTTATTGGTACTGCAATGTTATGGCGGACACATCAGACACTTTTGAATTTTTTTTGGCGCCATTCACATTTATACTGCGATCAGTGCTATAAATATGCACTAATTACTGTATAAATGTGACTGGCATTGAAGGGGTTAACACTAGGGGGTGAGGAAGGGGTTAAATGTGTATCCTAGGTGTGTTCTAACTGTGGCGGGAGGGGGGTGACTGGGGGGGTGACCGATCTGTGTCCCTATGTACAAGGAACACAGATCGGTCTCCTCCTCTCCAGAGACAGGACGCTGTCTCTGTGTAAAACGGCAATGAGAGATGATCTCATATGTTTACATATGAGATCATCTCTCATTCGCCGCACAGATCGCATCGCAAACGACCACTCTGATTGGCCGTTCGCCGCGATCTGTGATTGGCTGTGTCCAAGGGACACGGCAAACACAGAGCTTCCCCGCAGCGCGCGCTGGGAACGCCCAGAGGGGCGGCCGTCAAAAGACGGCGGCTTGGATATTCAGACCCGTGCTGTAGCCGTCATTTGGCTATAGCGCGGGTCTGAAGTGGTTTAGAAAGATGCGTTTACTGCCAGTATCAGTAGTTAAAATAAAAAAAGGATTCCTGAACAACTGGATAGAAGTTGTCTGCTCAGTTTTCCTGGCATATACAGTAGGTATCTAGAGATCGGTGCAGTAAAGAGTCATTATTTTTGTGTTTGAGATCAGGGAGTGGGGAACAAATATCACTGTAAGTGATGTTGTAAACTAGAAAAGTAAGGTAGCTAGCCTGGAATAATAAACCAAATCAACACAGAGTGGAACTGTGGAAATGGGTTTGAGGAGTATATAGTGCCACGTCCCGATAACTCAAAATTGAAAAAAGAAAAACCTAGATGGCAGATGATGGACTTTGAAGGCGTTTTTAAGTTAAAAATTGAATATTTATTGAAAGAAGAGAAACATATAAAATCATAAAAAAAAAACATATAGATAACAATTAAGGCTATTCCCAATGCCTAGAGACACTGAAAAATAGCATAGCACAACACCAATGACCTAGGGATACAGTATATAAATAGGAGTGGAGAATTGACAACCAATTCCCACTACTGATACGTAAAACAGCCCTTATGGTAGTGGGAATTGGTTGTCAATTCTCCACTCCTATTTATACTGTATCCCTAGATCATAGGTGTTGTGCTATGCTATGCATCCAAACTGGGACAATCAGAATTTCAATCATAATAATTTTTTATTTATTTTTTTAAATCACAAACATTGTGTATGTGGAATGCCCTAGGGATTTTGTGGGTAGGTAATCAAACCCTTTCAAACAATTTCCAAAATGTCAAAATTGAGTTACCGTATTTGCCGGTGTATAAGACGACTGGGCGTATAAGACGACCCCCTATTTTTCCTGGAAAAATGTTGGTTTTGGGATATACTCACCATATAAGACTACCCCCTTCCTACTAATCTTTCTGGAAGCTGAGGGGTAGCAAGAACAACCGCTGACAGGAACAACCCCTGACAGAAACAGGTTTTCAAATCTCACTGTGCCATTACATTACATGCCCCACTGTGCCATTTCATTACATGCCCCACTGTGCCATTACATTACATGCCCCACTGTGCCATTACATTACATGCCCCACTGTGCCATTACATTACATGCCCCACTGTGCCATTACATTACATGCCCCACTGTGCCATTACATTACATGCCCCACTGTGCCATTACATTACATGCCCCACTGTGCAATTACATTACATGCCCCACTGTGCCATTACATTACATGCCCCACTGTGCCATTACATTACATGCCCCACTGTGCCATTACATTAATTGCCCCCACTGTGCCATCACTTGCCCCCACTGTGCCATCACTTGCCCCCACTGTGCTGGCCAAGACGATCTTCCTACCTTATTTCTGGCTTCCAGGCTGTGGGCATCCATAAATCAAAAGCCGCACTTCTCCTCAGACTGCTCCGTGATAGGCGGAACACAAATTTTCCCAGCAGGGCCTCTGTTCAGTGTTCTGCCTATCATGGATGTCCTCTTGCCCGAGGATAAGAAGACATCCGTGATAGGCGGAACACAGAACAGAGGCCCTGCTGGGAAAATTTGTGTTCCGCCTATCACGGAACAATCTGAGGAGGAGGCGCGGCTTTTGATTTATGGATGCCCGCAGCCTGGAATCCAGAAATAAGGTAGGAAGATCGTGCCCGCAGCCTGACCTGAGTCAGACCCGGCGTATAAGACGACCCCCGACTTTGGATGCATTTTTTTGCATCCAAAAGGTCGTCTTATACACCGAAAATACGGTATTCTTTTGGTTTTTAGAAGGGCCGGAAAACATGCTAAATTTAATTAGTTACGTTTTTAAATTATTTAATAAGTGGACCAAAAAAAACATTAATTGCTTCACCCTTAGAAAAAAAAAAGAAAGAATTTCATACAGAACGTTGATGTTCCAGTTCTCTTTCAGCGAATATGTCAAAAACATAAATCTTCTAATGAAACGGTTTTTAGAAATCTGAAAAACAGAGTTTGGATTTTGGAGTCAAGCTTTTGGCAACTGATGGGGGGGAAAAAGAAGCTTGAGCTGCCAGAGTGGTAGATTTGCTCTTCCCTGAATGTTGTGGAATTTATAGTCTAGAAGATATTTTCGGTAAATTGTTATGACTGAGACGCACATCTGTTGCCCTGTTTTAAATGAGCTTGAAAACTCTCATAACATCTAGAATGCAGTGTTTGTGATGGATGCTTCTTTATCTTGTGCCCTTGCATTTTATCTAAAGTTGCTGGTTAATATACTTTCCTTGTCATGTTATGGAAGACCTCACTGACCTTGAAAAGCCTACAATGAGGTAGTTGTTCCTAATTCCCAATGAGTAACAGAAAAAAAAAATCAGCCTAAAGTGCTTGTTAACCCTTACATATACCCAGTGATGTATCTAGGGTATGGCAGCCATGGAAAGTGCCATGGGCGCCATACGAAGGGGGCGCTGTTGAGTGGCTGGGCAGCAAGGCACCTACCAGGGTCTGAGGGTCTCTTCTTCCCTCCTCCCGAGCATAGGCAGGATCTCCTTTTCAGCACCTTTGCTAATAGACAATGGCATCGCTATGCCTGCTGCGTTCAGCCACAGCCCTCCCCTGTTCTCCCAGGCTTTCCCATTCCATCTGGTCGGATTGGCAGCGCAGAAAGAAGAAGGAGGAACATCAGTTTCTCCTTCTCCTCTGTGAAAACTGAGGCCTTAAGTGATGAAGATTTTATCACTTCCAGTATTGGTTCTGCATTTACCTGTCCTTGGAGGGTAGAGGAGGGGTCAGGGGTCTAATAAACCCCAGATTTCTCCATAAAGAGGATATGTCACTACCCAAGGTATCACAAGGGATGATAAATATCACTAGTTTTGTTAGCTGTTTTTTTTTTGTTAAGGTTATCTGAAAGATGGGTTTCAAATGTTTTAACAGGGGTGCAGTTTCAGTGCTTTCCATAGGCGCTATTTTCACTAGATACGCCTCTGCATATACCCACTAAAATGACTAGCCTCAGATAACATACAGAAATTAAAACAAATCCTCCTACTTAAGTTATACCTGTTTTTCTCTATAGCTTCCTAAAGAACACATTTTACACAGCATTTTTGAGTCTCAGAAGGCAGGGGGCGGTGAACCCCCCCCCCCCTTCACAGTCTCATGAGGAAACATGCACAGCTGAGGCTCTCAATCATCTTCTGTGGGCTGGAGGGCAGGCCATCTCCTGGAATGGTCAGGTGTCAACATAGACTGTCAGAAGTGACTCATACAGATAACAGGAATGAGAGATGAGACAGACAAACAGTGGGTGCCTTGGATCAAGGCAAGTACACACTATAGAAGGATATGCTTTGTTCATTTTTAATTTCAGAGGTTTACAACCACTTTACACATCATGATACAGGACAATGCATTGAACCTACTTTAAAAACTAATTATGTGCTGTCATGTTTAGTCTACCAACTGAAATGTCGCAATTTCTGCTTTTGTCCACAGAAAACAGCATAGAAAAATACACTTTGGCACTATACACAGACATTAAATTGAAACTGAAATCTGTGTAGCTAGGGTTGCCACTTTTTCTTCAAGTCAAACCCGAACACTTTAGAAGCGCACAGCAATTGTTCTATAGTATAAACTATACATATATTTTGCAATTAAATAACATTTCTAATCATATGAAGTTAATCACAAGCGTCCCTCTTTACAATAGAGTCCAAAGAGTCCCTCTGTTACATCTGAATCTGCAGAGTTCCCCTTTTAAAACTAAATCTGCAGACAACTCCAGCCATCAACCCTGCTGGGAAGCCATAGTCCAGTCTGAATAATATGTCCGGGTTTCATGCACTTTGAAACCCGGACACATGGTTCATAACCCGAACTGTCCAGGTGAATCCCGGACAGGTAGCAACCCTATGTGTAGCGCCCTCCTCTAGTTAAGCTGCTAGCCTAAATGTAGTTTTAGGCTTCACTGCAGCTCTCTGACTCAAAGGAGTTAACCATGCACTCTCCCTCCTGTAACACAGAAGAGAACAGAAGATCGCTCAGATCGGGTTGTTGCTGCGGAAACCCCTAAGGACTTCTCAGGACACCCCGGTTGAGAAACACTGATCTGATATTAAGCATAATACAACAAAGATATTCACTCCAAGGTTTAATCATAAAAAAAAAACATGCATGCATATGAGTGCAATGAGCTACACTTTAAATGTATAACAGTTGATGTACAGAAATACATATTGGAATTCAGTTTTCTTGATAGTGTAATGAAAAGGAAAGCTGAGCCTGGTGTAAAGAGAGTAGGAGGAAAAACCAACATTTGGGGATGTAAAAAAACCCTGTTTTGTTTGTACCTACAGTATAGATAAACCTATAATAAGGCTTACCAATAAATATCTCCTAAACTTGCACAGTTTTTTAAAGGAGATATTTACTGTATACCGTGTCGTTTTTTATGTGCTCTGTGGCATTTCTTCAGGGCCTGTGCCGTGACCGGCAGCTCCCAGGCATGCCGTGAGAGTGACATAATCTCAGTTCCGGCCAATCACAGCGCTGGAGACTGCGAATTTGGAAGAATCTCCGGGGAAGATGTCAGGCATGTCAGGGTTGTGGGGGCACCGCTGCAAGGCTTCATTCTAAGGTAAGTATTTCAAAAGGAGCTAGTATGCGATGTATACTAGCTCACTGTGCCTTTGTCTCAGGGGCTGACTGACCATTGAGGAACTTGGGCACTGCCCGAGGGCCCCATGCCACTAGGGGCCCCATCAGGGTTGCCAGGCTCATTAAAACTAGGGACAGTATGTAAAAATCTGTGGTTTTTTTTTTTACATCTGTTCCTGATATGTCCAAAACCTACATGCTTTTGATGTGAAAATCCCGAGATTTTAGCTGCCCCGCCTCTGTACTGCCACCTTGCTTGGTGGCCATCTGTAAGCTTGGGGGCCTCATAATCTTCTATTGCCCGGGGCCCCATGAGTTGTCAGTCCGCCCCTGCTTTGTCTTGCAGGTTTTTTTTTTTCACGGGGGTTTACAACCTCGCTAAGCTGGCCATACATTTTACAATTTTCTTATTGAATTTCCTTTAGATTGCATACAAATTCCCTGATTGCATACAAATTGAGAATGTTTAGGTGTGACCTCATATTATATGGTTTTGATAAATCAAAGGACGTTTTCTGTGAAGTAAAAAACAACGTTTTTGAAACGTCACTTTTCAAAGACGATGTTGCATACACACCATCGTTTTTTTCACAAAAAGCGAGGTTACATTCACCACTCTTTTCCATTGAAGCTCGCTTCATAACTAGCTTCTGGGCATGCGCGGGTTGAAAAACGTCGTTTTAAACGACGTTTTTGCTACACACGGTGACTTTTTGTGAAACAAAAAACGACACAAAAAATTCAAGCATGTTGGAATTTTTTTTTGGTCGTTTTTTTGAAGACAAAAAACAACGTTTTGCCCACACACGATAAATTTAAATGACGTTTTAAAAAACAACGTTTTTTTTCATCGCAAAAAACGACCGTGTGTACGCGGCATAACTTTGTGTCCTTCTGAAAGTGGTCCCCAGGACAAATAGTTAAGTTAGATCTCTTCAATAGGGACACAGCAATGAAAACCTTTCAGATATTCTATCTCTTCCCCATTACAAAACGTAAAAACAACGTTTGGTTGGAATTACACTTTAAACTTTAAAGTGTATGTACACCAGAGATTTTTTTTTGCCGAAGCAGCACCTCCAGCAATGAATATATGTAATGGCAAGGTGTACTGGGGTGTGCTGGGGATCTATTGTTGCTGGGGTGGGTAAGGTATATTCTTGCTGCATGGTGTTTTGTTGTTGGCTGCAGGAAATTATTATTATTATTATTACAGGTACTGTACTTAAATAGCACCATTAATTTACACAGCGATTTACATATACTGTATATTGTACATTCACATCAGTCCCTACCCTCAAGGAACTTATAATTTAACATTCCTAATTTACATTTACACATACACATACTAGGGTCAATTTAGACAGGAGCCAATTAACCTACCAGAATTTCTTTGAAGTGATCTATTTTACTCAATTTTTTATTACCATAAACAAATTCCATAAAAATGACCTAGTATAATAAAATTATGTTTGATTGTGCATTATCTAAAAGGGGCAGTACTGCGATAAGGGTAAGGGGTTGAACTAAGGGATGGTGCTCAGATGTGGGTAAGGGGCAGAGACAAGGGTTTGACTCAGAAGGGGGTAGTACCTGCACCCCTTCCCCATCGTCACAACAAACTTTTTATTTATTCCCTTTGGATCTGTTGAATATTCCATTGAAAGCATTTGTTATACATTATATGTTTTATATCTTGAAGGCCAATCTTTTTTTTTTTTCATTTTGGATAGCGCAAGGCAGGGCTATAATCCCTTTCAGAATTTTTTTTCATCATCTTGTTCAGGGATTGTGTATGCAATTTAATTTTGCTTAGAGGGGGGGGGGGGGGGTTAAAGATTAAAGAGAACATCATCACTGGGCATTTGCAGTAATTGGAATCATTCTTCAATGGTTATATTAGTGCAGCTTTGCTTTTGAGATAGGGTAATTTTTCAATATTGACCTCACCTGTTTTATTTCCCTGTGATAGCTTAAAGGGGTAGTTCACCCAAAAACCTTTTTTTAACATTGAAAACGGGGTTCAAGGTACACAAACCATAGGATGGACTATGGTTGACCTGGAGTATTACAGTGCCGCGTCCTAGAGTAACTAGAGAGATTTGTGGTTTAGAAAAGAAAGTGGACTTTATAGGCACTAATCATAAACGTAATATAAGTGTTTTATTGATACAATACCAAAGGGATTCTGGCATTGCACTCAAAATTACAGTATACAGTTATAAAAATACATTTAAAAAGACATATATGATTGATCACACAATAAAAGTAGTGAACAAAAAAAAATAAGTAGTCGTTATAAAGGAATGATCCGGTGTAGAAATCAATACAGATTGGTAGCTACTGTAGATATAGATATACATAAACATAAACTCTACATGTTTCGCATTTGTTGCTTCCTCAGGAGTTATGATTTTTCCAAATGTGTGCACCGCAGAATGTTGGTGGAAAGGGCTGAACAACTGCTTTGGTTATTATGCTTGAGCAGCTAAATCAATAACAAAGAGGGGGTTATCCCCTAGTGTTGAAGCCTGAATTCCAATTAGTAGGTAGACCAACAATAGTAGAAGGCTGCGGTGTATTCAGGAGTGTGTCACTCAGGCCGTTTGATTAAATTCCCTCCTAAGCAGGGAATTTAATCAAACGGCCTGAGTGACACACTCCTGAATACACCGCAGCCTTCTACTATTGTTGGTCTACCTACTAATTGGAATTCAGGCTTCAACACTAGGGGATAACCCCCTCTTTGTTATTGATTTAGCTGCTCAAGCATAATAACCAAAGCAGTTGTTCAGCCCTTTCCACCAACATTCTGCGGTGCACACATTTGGAAAAATCATAACTCCTGAGGAAGCAACAAATGCGAAACATGTAGAGTTTATGTTTATGTATATCTATATCTACAGTAGCTACCAATCTGTATTGATTTCTACACCGGATCATTCCTTTATAACGACTACTTATTTTTTTTGTTCACTACTTTTATTGTGTGATCAATCATATATGTCTTTTTAAATGTATTTTTATAACTGTATACTGTAATTTTGAGTGCAATGCCAGAATCCCTTTGGTATTGTATCAATAAAATACTTATATTACGTTTATGATTAGTGCCTATAAAGTCCACTTTCTTTTCTAAACCACAAATCTCCCTTTTTTTAACATTGATTGAGGCTCGTTTTGTCAAGGGGAATCTGTTTTTTTTTTTAGAATCGAAGCAGTACTTACCGATTTAGAGATGCATCGTCTCCATCGCTTCCGGGTTTGGTCTTCTGGTCTGGCCATTCCTATTTGATTGACAGGCTTCCGACGGTCGCATACATCGCGTCACGAGTAGCCGAAAGAAGCCGAGAGCCAGTGCGGCTCTATACTGCGCCTGCGCACCATCGTTCGGCTACTTTCGGAAAATCGTGACGCGAGGTATCCGACCGTCGGAAGCCTGTCAATCAAATAGGAACGCCCATTCCCGAAGACCATACCCGGAAGCGACGGAGACGATGCATCTCTATAACGGTAAGTACTGCTTCGACTCTAAAAAAAACCCACCCGATTCCCCTTGACAAAACGAGCCTCAATCAATGTTAAAAAAAAGGTTTTTGGGTGAACTACCCCTTTAAGTGCCCGTTCACACTATCACGACTTGGGATCCGACTTGTGTCGCCCCAAGTCACGCAACATGAGAAATTACATTAAAGTGAATGAGAGCCGTCTTAATGCACACTACTGAAGTCGCTCCAACTTCAGAAATGGTTCCTGTACTAATTCAAGGTGACTTCTAGGCGACTTGTATCCATTGATTTCAATTGAAGTTGCCTCCAAAGTCGGATCAGTGTCTTAACTGAAGCAACTTTACAAGAAGAGAAAATAGTTTTCTCGGGCAAACCCATCCCTCCCACAGAGCTTATTATTGTTTGATTGGCCACTGGAAAAGTTGCCTGTCCTTGAGGCGACTTGAAGTTGCCTCGCAAAGTTGTGCCGACTTTCATGTCGCTGTAGTGTGAACCGGCACTAAGTGTGAAGCAGCATCCTATCCTTGAGCCCAGGTTCACACTGGGCTGCGGGAGTGAAGCCATGCGAGAACTTGAACAATTTCACTCCCGCTGGCAGTCCCGAATTAAGAGACATCTGTTCAGGTTTCTGCACAGATGTCAATGTAAATTGTGGCCTGAAATCGCAAAAAAAGGATTTTTAATAACAGCTTACCTGTAAAATCCTTTTCTTGAAGTACATCACGGGACACAGAGCGCATAGCCATTACATATGGGTTATATGGGTACCTTCAGGTGTGGACACTGGTGTAATCAACTTCACAGGAAGTTCCTCCCTATATAACCCCCTCCCACTGAGAGTGCTTCAGTTTTGTAGCAAGCAATTTCTCCGAGGTTACACAATGTTCCCCAAAAGAGGGGTGGGAGCTCTGTGTCCCGTGATGTACTTCAAGAAAAGGATTTTACAGGTAAGCTGTTATTAAAAATCCTTTTTTCTTTATCGTACATCACGGGACACAGAGCGCATAGCCATTACATATGGGATGTCCCAAAGCAATGCTCCATGAAGGGAGGGAGACTGTAAGGCCAAAAAATAGCCAAACAGGAAATATATCAGGAGGTAAAAATAGCTCCACCAACAGAAAAAAGGGGGCGTGAACCGGGCCAGAGGATTCTATATGCTGCCCGTAGGACCGCCTGCCCAAATGCTGCGTCCGTAGCCTTTGCGACGTCCAACTTATAAAATTTAGTAAACGTATGTACGGACGACCAGGTTGCCGCTTTGCAAACCTGTGCCATAGAGATCTGATGGTGTGCCGCCCAAGAGGCACTCATGGCCCTCGTAGAATGGGCTTTAACTGATAAGGGAGGTGGAACGCGCTTCAGACCATAGGCCTGAAAAATCAGCTGCTTAATCCACCTAGCCAAGGAAGACTTGGCAGCCGGCTGACCCTTCTTGGGGCCCTCCGGGAGAATGAAAAGCACATCTGTTTTCCGAATCTTTTCTGTAGCCTTGAGATAAACCCTCATGGCTCGGACCACGTCCAAAGTATGAAGCAGTCTTTCCTCTCTGGACTGGGGAGTAGGAAAGAAAGATGGTAGGACTAGGTCCTGATTCAAGTGAAAACTGGATATGACCTTAGGAAGAAAAGAAGGCTGAGGGCCGCAGAACCACTCTGTCCTTATGCAGAATCAGGTACGGTTCCCTGCAAGACAAGGCTGCCAGCTCGGAGACCCTTCTGGCCGAAGCCATAGCCACCAAGAAAAACCAACTTTCGGGTTTTAGCAGCACAAGAGGGATTTCTGTCAGAGGTTCAAACGGCTGCTTTTGTAAAGCTGACAAGACCAGATTTAAATTTCCATGGGCAGAGGGGAGCTCTAATAGGGGGATTTACGTGCAAGACCACCTGCAAGAAGGTTTTCACAAGCGAATGCGTGGCCAAAGGCCTTTGAAACCATATCGATAAGGCAGACAACCTGCCCCCTTTAGAGTACTAAGAGCCAAACCCCTTGTCAACGCCAACCTGGAGGAATCGCAAGATCCTGTCAATAAAAAACTTGCGAGGATGCCCTCCTTGAGACTCGCACCACTCCACATAGGTCCTTCCAGACTCTGTAATAGATATTTCTAGAGACTGGCTTTCTAGCCTGAATTAACGTAGATATGACTTGGGCTGAGAGGCCTCTGCCCTTAAGAATTAGGGATTCAGACCGCCAAGCCATCAAATTTAGCTGCTGTGAAGCAGGGTGGTAGATCGGGCCCTGAGACAGCAGATCTGGGGCGCAGGGGGGAGTGGCCACGGTGCCCCCTACTGACATCCTCACGATGAGTGCGTACCAAGCCCTTCTGGGCCAGGCTGGGGCCACCAGGATCACCGGCCTGCCGCTCCAACCCTGATCCTGTCGTAGAAGGCGGGGAATCATCTGTAGTGGAGGGAACGCATACAGGAGAGAAAACAGGTGCCAGGGGCAAACCAACGCATCGGTCCCGTAGGCCGAGGGGTCCCTGGCTCGGGATAACGAATTTGTCCAATTTCTTGTTGAATCTTGTTGCCATGATGTCCACATCGGGAACTCCAAATCTTTGGCAAATCTCTTGGAATACCTGGGGGTGAAGAGACCACTCTCCCGGAGTAACTGTTGACGACTCAAAAAATCTGCTATGTGAATTGTCTATCCCTGGGATGAACACTGCTGAGAGATGCAGGGTACATGGGCTTCGGCCCATGAGAAAATCAGGTTTACTTCCCTTTGAGCCGCTAGGCTCCTTGTGCCCCCCTGGTGGTTTATGTATGCCACCGCCGTGGCATTGTCGGACTGTATCCTTACTGGCAGACCCTGCAGGGGGAGAGTCCAGCGACCAGGGCCATACCGAGCAGCTCTGATCTCTAGGACATTGATGGGAAGCAGACTTTCTGCCTCTGACCACTGTCCCTGCTGGGTCCGTTTTCCTAAGATTGCCCCCCAACCTGTTAGGCTGGCACATCTTGGTTACTATTTCCCACGTGATGGGGGCACAAAGGTTTTCCCTTTGACAATTTTTGAGGGATCAGCCACCAGTACAGGCTGCGCTTGACCCCTGGGAAAGAGCTAATGGACGGTCTAATGCCTGTATGGACTTGTTCCAAGCAGAGAGAAATAGCTGCCTGAAGAACTCTGGTATGGATCTGGGCATAGGGCGCTGCTTCGAAGGCGGGCCACCATCTTTCCCAGCAGTCGCATGCATAGGCGAATAGTCGGCTTTTTCTTTTTGCCTAAGACTATTTGAATGACGTTTGAATCAACCACCTGATCTTCCCTTGAGGAAAAATACCTTCTGGCCATTCTGTATCTAACCGAAAGCCTAGATATTCCAACTGCCTTGTGGGTTGTAACCTTGATTTTTTCTTGGTTCACAATCCACCCGAATTCTTCTAGATGCCGCACTGTGCGGACTACTGCATGATTGAGGTTGGAAGCTGATCTGTCGATAACCAGGAGATCGTCCAGGTACGCCAGGACCAAGATGCCTTCTGTCCTTAGGATGGCTAGCACCGGGGCTAACACCTTTGTGAATACCCGCGGAGCTGTTGCCAACCCGAAAGGGAGGGCTACGAACTGGAAATGACTTTGATTTATCGTAAAAACGAAGAAACTTGTGGTGTGCTGGGAAAATCGGCACATGCAGATATGCATCCTTTATGTCTATAGATGCTAGAAAGTCGCCCTGATGCAGGCTGGCTGTCACTGAACGTATGGAGTCCATACGAAAGGTCTGAATCTTTAGAAAGCGATTTAGGCGTTTGAGGTCTAATATAGGCCTGACGTCGCCATTGGGTTTTGGTACAAACAAAAAGGTTGGAGTAGAATCCCCCGACCCCATTCTTGGGTTGGTACTTCTACAATTACTCCTTGGAGCAATAGGCGATCCAACGCCTTTACGAGAGAGGGCCCTTCTTAATGGGTCGCTTGGAAGACTTGACCCCTGAAAATGAGGAGGGGGGATTTCTCGAAACTCTAGTTTGTATCCCGTGGCTACTACGGACCGAACCCACGAGTCGGAAATTCTGGCCTTCCAGACTTCGGAGAAAAACCGAAGTCTTCCCCCCACCCGAGAGAGTGGGGGCGCCCCTTCATGAATCTGATTTGATGACTGGTTTAGCCGGCTTGCGAGACCAGGGTCTCTTGTTTGCCGCGGCTTGACCCTGTGGGCGGCTATTAACCGCTGGACGCCCGGGGGAGGCCGTCGATACTGACGAGAAGTCGAAGGGGCTGAGCCTACAATGGCCTGTCGTTTAAACGTGGGCCCACGCGGTCTTTTCTTGACCGGTAAGGAAGTACTTTTTCCACTTGATATGGTTTGGATATATTTATCTAGGTCTTCCCCGAATAGTCTTCCCCCATGAAAGGGAAACCCTGCTAAAAGCTTTTTGCAGGGTGCCTCTGCTGACCAGTTCTTTAGCCACAAAAGACGACGCATGTGAACCATCAGTAGAGATGAACGGGATGCCTGTTGGATGGAGTCCTTAATAGCATCTACTGCAAAGCAGAGAGCCCTAGGGAATTCTGCTAATTCATGAGTATGCTGAGCCGGCATGTCCTTTAATATATGTTTTGCCTGATCCTTCAAGGCCTGACAGACACCAATGGCTGCTACTGCTGGCTGAACCATGGCACCTACTGAGGTGAAAGCGGCTTTCAGTAGGGTCTCGAATTTCTTGTCGACCGGATCCTTGAACATCTGGACATTTTCAACCGGACAGGTCAGGGATTTATTCACGCAGGAAATGGCCGCGTCCACTGTGGGGAGTGCCCATTTCTTTAAATATTCCTCTTCCATAGGGTAGAGAATAGAGAATCTTTTAGGAGGGACAAAGATTCTATCAGGTCGAGCCCAATCCTGGTAAATCACGCTCCGCAGAAGGGGGTGCATTGGAAAAGACGCACAAGTTAATGAAGCCTTTAAAGAACCCAATGAGGATACCTCCGGGGCTACTAGTTCTGGCACTGGAAGTTTAAAGGCAGTGCGAACCATATCTGTCAAAGACTGGATCCACAGGCTCTCCGCTTGAGAGGCCGAGAAATATTCATCTATAGTGGAATCTTCCCTGTCTGAACCGTCGGGACTTGGGTCTGCCTGATCCCCTTGTGGGTCCCGTTACTCTGAAGAGGAGACCTCCGCATCTGAAAACCCCACACTGGGTGAGGGGGATCTAGCCCGCTTGCTACTTGGCCAAGGACGGGCAAACAACGCAGTTAACTTTTTCTCTAGCCCACTCATGGTGGCTGCTAGCATTTCTTCCGTTACGTAAACGGGAATGGGTGGATCGGGGGCCGCCTCTGCCCCCAGCACCCCCAATGGCTCTTGTACTATGCCACTCGGTGTTCTAACTGGCGAGGGTGGGGCCGTTGAAGCCTGGCCCAAATCCTCTGACCCCGATGGAGACCCCTTTTGTTTTTTGGCACCTTTAGCAGCCTTGGCTGGTCCAGATCCCTTTGGAGCCATTGTACAACCTTGAGTCACCCCTATAGCCAACACCTGACTGTTGCAGCTAGGAGTAACCAATATGAGGACAGGTATGAGGAAAATTAAAAAAAAAACTAGTTATTTTTTTTTTGTTTTTTGTTTTTTACCCGCCTGGGAGGTGGCAATACTGAGGAAACCTGTGAGTATTGACACACCAATGCCCGTTAGCCGGAGTCCAAGGTAAACTCAGATACTGCTGGATCTAAGGCTGAGTCCCTTTAAGCAAAAAAACTTCCTTTTTTTTTTTCTCTGGTCAATAGTGGACCTAAGTCCTAGACCTGAAGATCCACAAAACCGCCACTAGGTGTCCCTGTGTGGCCAAAAGACCCAGCTGCACGCTCTGTATCCTTTCTTCCTCTGCCTCCAGGAGGGAAAGACCAGCCAGAGAAAAAGTTTTCTCTTTAAACAGACCCTGACGCTGCTGGCCGCCCCCGCCCACGCCGACGCACGCCGACGCTATAAAAGGCGGCGTGCACCCCCCCCCCCACGCTGAAACCACATGGAGGAAGCAGAGCAGAGGAACAACATGGACCAGCGCTAGGCAGCACCAACAGACACCAGGTAAGCACTAATCTTATTGTAGTGCACACACACAGAGAGGAAGCTGTCCCCATGGGCTTCCTAAGAAACAGGAGTTTTTACCAGCAAATTTCCTCTTTTAAAACATGTGGGGTTGCAGTATCAATGCTAACAGGCAGACCTGGGGTGAGTAGCAAATATATATCTTACACAAGTATACATATATCTACATGTTATCTGGGTAAAACATTAGTATCCCATCCTGCCCATACAGACATAGTGGTGGAGATAGTGGCTGATGCACAAGCATACTGTTAGCCAACCCAGAACCCCAGGGGGATACCTACTGTCGAACCAAGTCCCGCAGGTTCCCTCTTACCTGCTCCACGCCACAGGGTATTGCAAATTGCAAGAGGCCCAATCTTCCCCCATCTCCGTGGGTATTGTCTCGGACCTTCAGGGACCGGGGTCCTGTGTTTAAGGAACCCACACCCCTGGACCTATATAGCATCCTGGCATCAGTAGCGTTTAGTCCTGGAAGAGACCAAGGCACTGGAGCCCAGAATCCAGCCCTCCAAGGAGAGGCATTATAGGCAACACCCCACTCCAGCAGGGCCCGGGTACCGTACACCTTGGCTTTGAAGCACTTCGGACGGATCCGGCTAGCTATCCTGGGTCCCGAGACCTCCGAGGGACAGCTAGACGTGACCAACACCTAAGACACTGGCGAAAAAACTGAAGCACTCTCAGTGGGAGGGGGTTATATAGGGAGGAACTTCCTGTGAAGTTGATTACACCAGTGTCCACACCTGAAGGTACCCATATAACCCATATGTAATGGCTATGCGCTCTGTGTCCCGTGATGTACGATAAAGAAAAGTAGTACAGGAACTACTTTTTAAAATCGATGCAGCGGCGCAGATGCGGCGTCGCACCGATTAGGACGGTGCCATTGCCGGCAAATGCCGCCGATTTGAGATGCGATTTGACATGTGTAATCGCATCTCAAATCGTACCAAATCATACCCAGTGTGAACCTGGGCTTAAGCATATTTACTTCTGCACTTTTATATTTAAAGTGGTTATGCCCAGTAAAATGTATGGCCTTATGTGATACACAGAGATGAAAAAATACCTCCTACATAAGTTGTACCTGTCTATCTGAAGTCTTCTCTTCTCTACATATGTTCAAAGTGCTGAGATAATGAGTAACAACAACTATAGCAATTAAAGTAATTAAACCGGTGAGTATTGATAAGGAACAGCACGTTGCATAAGAAAAAATAAATGAATAGAAATCAATACTAAATTGATTAAACCGCGCTTCTTCCGTTTTAAAGTGCAAACCTGCAAAGTGATTTCAACTAAACACCAACATGATAAAATGTGTGTAAAAAGTCCAAACACAAAATAAGTTCAATAGTGAATGTTCAAACAATGTATCAGAGTCCTCAGACAATGTAGGTTGGGCACTAGCCCCTTACAGGCTTCATAGAGTAAATGTGTCCTTTGGTGTAAAAGAGATGGGCAGGTGCCGTTCACCAATTCCAGCGACCTTCTGTTTTGAGGAGTGCCGTGGGGTTTTTGCAGCAGGCCTCTGCAGAGTCTGGCTCAAGGGATGCAAGTGTTTCAACACGGCCATAGCACAAAATACGATCTGAGTCACTACTTGCGGGCCATGGTTCCAAGAGGGCGATTCTGTCACCACACAGGCTTTTTATTACCTCTCTCATAAATTCAGTTCACTTCTTCAGCTGGTTGGTACTTGTAATCCATAAGAGTCCGACTTGAATGCAAAACCTGGCTCTTTGGACTACATGTACCAAGATGCTTTCCTCTACTCTCAGGCAACGCTGTATTCTGGCCTAGGCCAACAAGGCCCAGGCCTAGGGCAGCACTTTGCAGGGGGGCAGCACGGAAAGAGTCCAGGACAGCTTGCACTACACTGTTACTGTAACGCAAGCTGCTTCTAATTTTGACTGTCCTATCATCCTGGACCACAAACTTTCCTCACTGTGCTATGTTTTCTGCTTCACCATTGGCATGGTTATATCTTCTTAGTCCTCTCCATAAAATTATCAGAAATTTGTGCTTAAAGTAGAACTATAGGCAACACTTTTATTTATTTTTTCATTTTGAATAGAGTAAGGGAGGGTTATGGCACCTGTCAGTTTATTTTTTTACCATCCCTGTCTCATTGCAGAGATTTCCCTTCACTTCCTGCCCGATAGCCACACAGGAATTAAGACGAAATCTATGCAAATTAAGGGAATCCAATGCCCCCCGCACTAAGAACTAGAGTCCCAAAAAGGGGTGTGGCCTTTACAGAAAGGGGTGGGTCATGTTTAAATTAGGGGGTGCATGAATTTAGTCAGGCCTAGGGCAGCACAAAATCTAAATACACCACTGCTCTCAGGTCTCATTCACTCTACTTTCATGTTATGAGTCCAGGCTGAGCACTAGGAGAGAATAGTATCACTGTAGCAAGTGCTGCAAAGTGTCTCCTGATAATGCAGACAATATTAGCCAGCTACACTTATATAAACTAATTATACAATATATAAAAAAATATCTCCAACACCTGTGTATAATCTCAAGTTCTCTGGAGAGGTTTCATGCAAACTGGATAAACAACATTTTTTCACAATTGTCTTATGAGTGATTATCCACAGGTGTTAGAGATATGATTTATATATTGTGTTATTAGGTTATGTAAGTAGGGTGAAGCACCACACTATTTTAATTTATTATTATCCCATCTCCTGCCTGAACTCGGTGATGATAAAATCATAATCACAAAAGTGGTGTCAACTAAAGTGGAGTGTGTTTTCCATGAGCTCATATTGAGTTGTTATTGCAGTGTTAACCTTCAAGTAGTTATTTGACACTTTTAAAAGGTTTTTCTTCCTTTTATTCCTATAAAATATAGAGATTTACAGATTAACCACTTGAGGAAAGGTAGATTAGCCATTACACTTAAGGCCCATACACACGATGGACTTTTTGACAACAATGGTCCGACGGATTGTTTCATCGGACAATCCAACCGTGTGTATGCTCCATCGGACAAATGTTCACTGTGAATGCTTTCAAACTTTTCGGCAACAAATGTCCTATGTCGGCTAATCTAATCGTGTGCACAAGTTCATTGGACTAAAGTCCAAATTCCAAACACACATGCTCGGAAGCAATGCTAACCATAAGACATTAGCAGAAGTTGCCCAATGGGTGGCGCTAAAGAGCTGAAAAAACATGTAGTACGTCTATTACGTCACTACGTTTGTGTTTGTTGGCTGAAATGGTTCTGCCGTGTGTATGCATACCAAGTTCACGGACAATGCCCTTCGGACCAAAATCCACGGAAAAGTCTGATGGAAGTCCGTTCGTGTGTATGAGGCTTTACTTTGTCTTCATACTTAAAGCGGAACTTCACCTAAAAAGGAAAGTTACATAGTTAGTCAGGTTGAAAAAAAGACACAAGTCCATCTAGTTCAACCATAAAAAAATAAAAAATAAATATCGTACAATCCAATATATCCAATTCTATACCCACAGTTGGTCCAGAGGAAGGCAAAAAAAAACAGCAGCGCATGCTCCAATTTGCTACAGCAGGGGAAAAAATTCCTTCCTGATCCCCCGAGAGGCAATCGGATTTTCCTTGGATCAACTTTACCTATAAATGTTAGTACTCAGTTATATTCTGTACACCTAGGAAAGAATCCAGACCTTTCTTAAAGCAATCTACTGAGCTGGCCAGAACCACCTCTGGAGGGAGTCTATCCCACATTTCCACAGCTCTTATGCCCTGTACACACGATCGGTCAATCCGATGAGAATGGTCTGATGGATTTTTCCATCAGTTAACCGATGAAGCTGACTGATGGTCAGTCGTGCTTACACACCATCGGTTTAAAAAACCGATCGTGTCAGAACGCGGTGATGTAAAACACAACGACGCGCTGAAAAAAATTAAGTTCAATGCTTCCAAGCATGCATTGACTTGATTCTGAGCATGCGTTAATTTTTAACTGATGGACGTGCCTACAAACGATCGTTTTTTTTTCTATCGGTTAGGTCTCTATCGGTTAATTTTAAAACAAGTTTCAAATTTTGTAACCGGTGGATAAATGACCGATAGGGCCAACACACGATCGGTTTGTTCTGATGAAAACGGTCCATCAGACCATTCTCATCAGATTGACCGATCGTGTGTACGCGGCATTACTGTGAAGAAACCTTTCCATATTTGGAGATGACATTTATTTTCCTCTAGATGTAAAGAGTGCCCCTGTGTCCTCAGCGTTGACCGTAAAGTGAATAACCCAACACCAAGTTCACTATATGGACCCCTTATATATCACAGGTCCCAGGAGGCTGCGGGTCCATTCACAAAGCTGGCTGAGATTCAACGTCTATAGCCAGCATTAGTTTGTTATCGATTCCGTCAAAAATAATTATCATTTGTTGTTCAAAGGCTTTCCTTTCCTGAGTATTTTTAAGAACCAAAACGTTCATGTCTTCCATAGAAAGGTCTGGTTGTGAGAAATGGTATTCCACAGGCATGATGTAATCACCTTCCTTGCATTCTTTTATGGTGTGTCTATGTATAATTCTTTTTTACAATTTTTTACAATTTCTGTTCTGTTTCACCAATGTAACAACTCTGGTTGTACTTGTTACATTTGATGAGTTAGACCACGTTACTGGAGAAGTAGCTGTATTATCAAGTAACATTGAAGATTCCTTTTGTGTGTGTTACATTTTTAAATGGATTGGTGTGGCTGCAATATGGATTTATCTACATGAACGTACAGTGCCTTTGGAAAAGTATTCATACCCCTTAAAATGTTCCCAATTTTGTCATGTTACAACCAAAAACGTAAATGTATTTTATTGGGACTTAATGTGATAGACAAACACAAAGTGGCACATAATTGTGAAGTGGAAGGAAAATTATAAATGTTTTAAAAAAATTTTTTTTACAAATAAATAGCTGAAAAGTGTGGCGTGTATTTTTATTCAGCCCCCTTTACTCTGCTACCCCTAACTAAAAGCTTCAGAAATCACTGAATTAGTAAAATAGGAGTCCACTTGTGTGTTATTTAATCTCAGTATAAATACTGCTGTTCTGTGAAGACCTCGAAGGTTTGTTAGAGAACCTTAGTGAACAAATGGCATCATGAAGGCCAAGGAACACAACAAACAGGCCAGGGATAACGTTGTGGAGAAGTTTAAAGCAGTGTTTGGTAATTAAAAAAAATATCCCAAGCTGTAACCTCCCTGGTGGTATGATTATGTCAGATGTTTGCATCTCACAGCGGTTTTGCATAGAAATTTGGCGTTTTATATTGTAGGCCTGTATTTCTTAGTAATAGTGGAAAGGTTCCCCGATGGGGCTTTTAGGCAGCAATGTCAAAAAATCTGTGTAAAATGGTAGTTACTATATAAAAAAAGTATTTAATACATCTACAACATGGCAATAACCAAAGATATCCCAAAGGGAATGAGTCAGAGGTGTATTAAAGGATTTGTACAGAAGTGGGGAAAAGCCATTGGAAGGGCACAAAACTAGTGCCTTGATCGTCATTATATATACATTGACAACTTGTTAGTTGCCTTTGCCCACATATTTCTTTATACATATATATATTCTAACCACTACCTAGGTAGGTTTGTTGGAATTAACCCATATAATTTTTCTAACCAACTATGGTGATTGTGGATGTTCCCTGCAGGTGCTGGCTCCTCCCCCACTGGGAGGGTTTCCTCCTGAGGCTCCTTGTAAGCCCCCACGGGTGGACCCATTCCCCTGGGGAAGATGGGGGAACCTCTTCGTGTCCCCCTGGCCGATTCAGCGGTTTTGAAATTTTTCCGTTCCATACTTCAGTGGTAAATATATTCCTATGATAGAATTTATATGTTGCATGTAGACATGCTTGCCGTAAGATTGTGATTTATTTTATTAACCTTACACTTATGTAATATACTTCTTTAGAAACCATTGTCCCCCTGAAGAGACCCTAACTGGTCGAAACGCGTCGGGGATCAACACTTTTGTACTTGTTTTTATACATGTCAATCTATTTACTGTGATATTACAGCTCTTTTTTATTAAATACTTTTTTATATAGTAACTACCATTTTACACAGATTTTTTGACATTGCTGCCTAAAAGCCCCATCGGGGAACCTTTCCACTATTTCTAATTTCCGCGGTGAGCAGCTCCTCCATCCCGGCCACATGTGTCCTTTTCCCTTTCGTACTGTATTTCTTAGTAATAACTCACTTAAATCTGTCCAAACAAGAATCTAGTAGACATCCCTGGTATGATAAAGTTTGAAACACGAAATCATAAATTATAATATAATAAATAACTATAAATAATTATGAAAAATAACAATATAAAAATAAAATGATTTTGTTTTTGGTTGTAACATGACAAAATGTGGAAAATTTCAAGGGGTATGAGTACCTTTTCAAGCCACTGTATTTATAAAATGTTATTAAGGCCTATTTTTTTTTCATGTATATTTTAATATTGTAGATACACCTTCTTACTGCAAATCTCCTGATGTAGTAGATCCTTTGATATGGCAAAAAAAAGTGTTCAGTTATCATGAATCGCCATTTAGAAATACATCACTCTTTTAGCTGGAATTATAAATATGATGATCTATCAATTAGCTGAGCAGTAGGCAGTTAAAAGTGTATTTGAGGTATTATAGATTCATTTTTGAACTGTCATGCAGTCGAGATTTGAACCTGTGTATAAGTTCATATGTGAGTTTACTATTCATGCAACTAAAATACAATTTTTTTGCATAGTTACATAGTCAAGTTGAAAAAAGACACAAGTCGATCCAGTTCAACCAATGGAAAAAAAACATATTATGGTCTTAAAGAATATGCTTGGCACCTTAAAAATAGATTCTCTATCTAAATATTTCTATGCATGATGTGGTGTCTGGATTGCTCACCAGTCCACTATATGAGATGACTTATTTTTCGCTACATATATGCTTAGTGCTGCCAAAAGTGGAAGAAGCACCTGTATATCTGTCTTCGGGATGGGAGGAGAGGTTTTCTTAGTGAAGCACACCTGCATGCCTGAGCTAAGGGAAGATGGATTCAAGGAAGTAAATGTTGCATAATTCAGAATGCTAGGGGGGTGTTTTTCAAAATGATTTCTCAGCAAAATAAAGCATGGAGACATAGATGGATGATGGTGAGTTTGCTTAGAATATTACAAATTAATTAAATTGTGTTTGTGGCGCTCAGATGTCGTGTAGTGTTGCTTTAAGCTGACCCACTGAGCATCTGATCCGTCACAAGTATGCAGGATAATACCATAGTGAAGTAAGAAATCTGTATTGACATTCTTGTTCTGGCTCAATGACTCAAATTATTAAAACAAGAACATGCATGGTAACCAAATAACTAAAACTTTCAGAAGTCAGCAAAGACAGCTCATATTTCTTTCATGTCAGAGGCAGTTCAGGCTTGTTCAAGACCGTGACAATGAAGTCGGGATTTGCCCACATGCCTGGACCGACACCCAGCTCAGCCTCTCTGTGACCAGCTGAGAGCCTAAACTGGCAGCTCCTGCCCCCTCCACAGTGAGCAAGGGGAGCAAGAGCAGAGATCTGCTGATTGACAGTCACCAGCTCTTTGCTCGGGGAGCCATTAGAACCGAGCGATCTGCGGTGTTTGGTCGCTTGGTTCTCAGTGTTAGAGCCGGCGGGGGACTGATGCTGCATCCAGCTAAGTATGATTTTTTTTTTTTAAACGAGTTCCCATACTACTCTTTCAAGTTTGTGCAAGAATAAGTCAGAGACACAATGTGCAATTCATATTTGATTTCAGAACCGACAGCTTTGGACCCACAAATCCTGCACCTAGATTCTATCGTGCAAAAGTCAGCGCAGTTTTTGTACTGTACAGTTGTTCTCAGTTTTACGCACGCATAACTTACATAACATCAACAAATGGTACATTTTATGTCAGTGAATAAAGGTTCTTTTATAGTCTCAGAATATCTAGTGTTCTATACAGAAGCCAAAGAAAAGTGAATTATTTTTATAATGCACTTTAGAAACCCACAAACAAAACAGTGGTTAGTTCTGAGTCTGTGAATACATTCAGTTACCAGTCCTAGTAGATTTCCTGGCTTTTAAGCATCCCCTCTATAATAACATTTCATTCTGTCTGAATATGAAGCCTTCTGGCACTTTACTCAGTTTATTAGCTGCCAATATGGTAAAAAGCAGAATTCTAGGCAAATCTAGAAGACAGAAAGGAATGCACTTCTGTATTCAATAACATTACTAAATGTATTTTTTGTGTAATGCCAGCAGTGTAAGTACATGAGCATAACTTTGTATCAGATTCTTGTTCACTGTATAGCAGACCTGTGTGGGAGAGGAAAAAACATTGCCTGCGGTGCCAATCAGTTCATGTGCTGACAGGAGAAGAGATCAGAGTCAGGCCGCATACACAGGATCAGACCGGTCCATTGGACCAAAGTTTTAAAACTTGCTTTAAAATCTGTTCAAAGGACACCTGTCTGTTGGACCAAAACGATGGTTAGTACACAAAAGCATCGAACCAAAAACCTGCGCATGCTCAGAATCAAGTCGACGCATGCTTGGGAGCATTGAACTTTGTTTTTTCAGCACGGTGTTGTGTTCTACGTCACCGCGTTCTGGCCCGATGGGATTTTGGACTGATGGTGTGAACGCACATCAGACCATCAGACCACTTCAGCGGTGGTCCGATGAAAACGGTCCGTCTCATCGGTTTGGTCGGATCGTGTGTACATGGCCTGACAGAGCGATGAGTTCAGCACACATCTGCTTCACTGTTCATTTGCAGGCTGGGGTCTGGTACAAGACTGTGCTTGGGCTCAGAGGAAGTGAGTTGATTGATCCTAGCCATCATTCAGCTCAGGATACTGAGGTCATCTAGTGTCAGAAAATGAGTACTTTGGGAGACAGCTCCAGATGGAAGGTTGGTAATGCAGCAAAAGCTGATTTTAGATGATCTTTTATTGAGATTTTCATTTTTTGTTTGTTTTTATTTTTGGCTGGAGTTTTTCTTTAAGAACACTCTAAAAAAGAAGATATGAAAAGATAACATACTGTAGGTTTAAAGTGAGCCTGTTCTTTAAACTGTAGAGCAGAGGTTGGCAACCCCTGGCACGTCTGGCAGGAAGGGCACACGATTACTTCTGTGCTGGCAGTGGAAGGCATTGGCTGTAATTGACAGCTACCTAGGCTGTCAATTACAGAGCTTGGGCCACCTAACTTCTTGACATCAGTGAAAGCAGCTAATGATTGAGGATGTCACCAGGCTGCTCTGAGGATGACCGCCTGTCCTCATGTATACCTTCACTCACTGACAGTGGTAGTCCGTAAAGCAGGGCCCAGGGCCACCCCCCTATCCATGCGTCTGGCCCCATTATCTACACGTGGGGTGCCGGATGCATGGATTCCAATGTTTTTTTTATTTTTTAAGCATGTGATCTCTAATAGGCTTTAAAAAAGGGTGAGCTTGGGATGCAGAGCACTGCACCCTGAATCCACCCCGTTGTGTGACAATAGCGAATGAATGTCTTCCTGATTCTTCTCCATGCCAATCAGGAAGCGGGTCCTGAGACCTGTCACACGATTGGCCGAAAGGAGAAGTGATCCTATTGACCTAGGACAGTGGTTCCCAACCTTTCTAGTCCCGTGACCCCTTGCTAAAATTTCCCAAGTTGTGGGGACCCCTAACAGTAGATATATTTTCGTAGCGTGGGTTGTCAGCACCCAAGGCAAGACAAGTAATTTTCACCCCTAACCCACGGACATTTAGTGTTCTCTGGGTCCCTTCCACTTGTACAGTATTAAAACCCATTCTAGTACATTTTAGGATGTACCACTCTTTCTCTTTGTTCTCCTTCCGTTCACTTTTATCTCTCTCCATCCTAATTCCTTGTTTTTTTCCCCATCCCTCCCTCTAGCCATCTTTCTAGTTATTTCTCTTATTCTTTCACTCCATTTTCCTATGTTCCTTCCCTTCTTTTCCTCTCTCTTCCATATATTCCCTATTTTTATTCCTTCTCTTACTCCTTGGGGGGGGGGGGGGGTGAGTGGCAGCGCTGGCGGGGAGTTGGGATGAGTGGCAATGCTGGGGAGAGTTCTGAACAGCCAATTTAGGTGCTCTTGTTCAAGGTCATCTGCTGATCTGAGAACTGTAGTGGGGACTTGTAATTACAACTATAATCACAGGTAGTGTTACTCACAGGGGCGGACTGACCATTGAGAAACTTGGGCACTGCCCGAGGGCCCCATGCCACTAGGGGGCCCCATCAATGTTGCCAGGCTCATTAAAACCAGGGACAGTATGTAAAAATCTGTGTTTTTTTACATCTATCCCTGATATGTCCAAAACTGACATGCTTTTGATGTGAAAATCTAGAGATTGTAGCGGCCCCGCCTCTGTACTTCCACCTGGCTTGGTGGCCATCTGTAAGCCTGGGGGACCCATAATCTTCTATTGCCCGCGGGCCCCATGAGTTGTCAGTCCACCCCTGGTTACTTGGAAAAAATGTGTATAATTTGCGCCACAGGAAAAACAATATTAGTTCTCCCAACAAGAGGATAGAATTAATTGTAATTAAACCTAAATAAATTAAATATACCAGTTTAAAAAGCTGCCACCTAAAAAATTTTCAGAGTGTGAAAATACAAATAGAATCGGAAGTGAAGGGGCGCTAATGACACAAAATCAATGCAAATTATGTGTATATATATACATTAAAAATGTGCAATCTCTTAGAAAAACATATATTATTAGTGAAAAGTCCATACAGTGAAACCAAAAATTATTATTTAAATAATGAATTGAGTCCAAATAGTGCTAAAAAATTATAAGCACCCATAGTGATTCTCGGTTCAAACAAAAGACGTAAATATTGCAGTTCTGGAACCTCCCCCATATGTTTGCACCCGGTGAGATCAATAGAAATGGCTCCTTACCAATATTAGTAGACTCTTTTAATTAAAAAGGAAGTCATAAATCGCTTGTGTCAATGGGATGACTCAGAGTGATCCAGATAGGCACGTTCAGATGATTCCAGCATTCATATAAATAGGAACAGAAGAGCAATCATAGTGAAGTACTGTTTATTAAAACAAAAAATAAAAAGTAACATGCCCAAATGGCTGCTACTATCAGTGTGCCCTGATCCCGGCAGACTAGGCTTTATGGACATTATTCGATATCCAATCGAACTCAGATATGGCTACGATAATCCGTCGCGCTGGTCGTCTCACTGGCCGGCGTACGTTCCACCGTCGAAGTAACGTGGATTCGGAGATGGATCGAAAATCCGTCGCACTGCTAGTTTTCGATAGCGGCGTGGCGTTCCACCGTCGAAAACCAACGGACCCCGGAAATCGGAAGTGGTAGGGAAAAAGCGTGACTGGTTAGCGCCTCGACGTACGTTTCGTGGATTACGTCATCAGGAAGCGTAACCAGTCACGCTATAGAGTTGTATTTAACCCAATGGCTATTAAGATTGATAGGGGAACTAGCCAATCGAATTTAAAGCCTCGGTCCCGCTATCACACACCATACAATTGTATATATCAACAACACCTGCAAGATGCTGCGTTGGCAAATCAATTGACAATAATGTCATATACATCCAGTGTACTATTACATGCACCATTCTCATTTTCAATGGTATGTAAAAATACATGTTACAATGCCAATATTAAATGGCGGTAAGTTTTTAAAATTGAATTGATATTACTTTCCAACATAATGTAATTGGAATTACACTTCACATTGAAATTACAATAAAACTAAAAAAACATATAAAAATAAACTAAAATTAAAGTACCCTTGTGAGAAACCAACATTGATATTGACTACCTCAAAGTATGTTATATGCTGCTGTGTTTTTACAATACCATTACTACCAATCAGGTGTACTAGCTGTACTAATGGTTGGTAATTAGTACAGTATGGTAGAAAACTTTGATAACAAAATTTTGTTATCAAAGTTTTCTACCATACTGTACTAATTACCAACCATTAGTACAGCTAGTACACCTGATTGGTAGTAATGGGTATTGTAAGAACAGCAGCAGCATATAACATACTTTGAGGTAGTCAATATCAATGTTGGTTTCTCACAAGGGTACTTTAATTTGTTATTTTATATGTTTTTTAGTTTTTATTGTAATTTCAATGTGAAGTGTAATTCCAATTACATTATGTTGGAAAGTAATATCAATTCATTTTAAAACTTACCCGCCATTTATATTGGCATTGTAACACGTATTTTTTACATACCATTGATTGAGAATGGTGCATGTATATAGTTCACTGGATGTTTATGACATTATTGTCAATTGATTTGCCAACGCAGCATCTTGCAGGTGTTGTTGATATATACAATTTGTACGGTGTGTGATAGCGGGACCGAGGCTTTAAATTCGATGGCTAGTTTTCCCCTATCAATCTTAATAGGCCATTGGGTTAAATACAACTCTATAGCGTGACTGGTTACGCTTCCTGATGACGTAATCCACGAAACGTACGTCGAGGCGCTAACCAGTCACGCTTTTTCCCTACCACTTCGATTTCCGGGTCCGTTTGGTTTTCGACGGTGGAACGCACGCCGGCTATCGAAACTAGCAGTGCGACGGATTTTCGATCCATCTCCGAATCCACGTTTACTTCGACGGTGGAACGTACGCCGCCAGTGAGACGACCAGCCGACGGATTATCGTACCATATCTGAGTTCGATTGGATATCGAATAACGCCATAAAGCCTCAGTGCCGGGATCAGGGCACAACCTGAGTAAGCAGCCATTTGGCATGTTACTTTTTAATTTTGTTTTAATAAACAGTACTTCACTATGATTGCTCTTCTGTTCCTATTTTATATGAATGCTGGATCATTCTGAACGTGCCTATCTGGATCACTCTGAGTCATCCCATTGAACACAAGCGATTTATGACTTCCTTTTTTTAATTAAAAAAGAGTCTACTAATATTGGTAAGGAGCCATTTCTATTGATCTCACCGGGTGCAAACATATGGGTGGAGGTTCCAGAACTGCAATATTTACGTCTTTGTTTGAACCGAGAATCACTATTGGGTGCTTATTATTATTTTAAGCACTATTTGGACTCAATTCATTATTTAATAATAATTTTTGGTTTCACTGTATGGACTTTTCACTAATAATATATGTTTTTCTAAGAGATTGCACATTTTAATGTATATATATACACATAATTTGCATTGATTTTGTGTCATTAGCGCCCCTTCACTTCCGATTCCACCCCTGGTTACTCACTATGTCTCCAGATTCACTGTGTCTCTGACTTTGTGGTGTCTCGTACCGAAATCAGGAGATCCTCCAGCCCCTCCCACTTCACATTCCTCACCAGTCAGCTGACCTCTAGTCTCTGCCCCCCCCCCCCCCAGCCATGCCGTGAACTGAATGGGCGGCTGGAACAAGGCTAAGTGAGCTCCAGGGACAGCCCTGATGGGCGGCCTCAAAAAGGTTTCAGAAACAGCCCAGGATTTGGTGACACTCGGCAAATCATCATTCGACCCCCAGGTTGGGAACCACTGGTCTAGGAGGAGATGCACAGAGTAGGCCGCTGTGTTATTTTAACTAAAAATTGCGCATTCATGCGACGCTGTGCCCAAATAAAATTGATGTCCTTTTTTTCCCCACAAAAAGGAACTTTCTTTTGGGTGTATTTGATCATATTTGAAACAACAAAACACAAAAAATTTTAAATTCAAATCACTGCGACCTAAAGTTGTAGCTACTTTGAAAAGATGCACTCACTATATTGATCCATAAAATGTAAAGTCAAATAGAAATTGCACCAAAAGTTGCATGGAAATCATGCAAATTTATAGACACACTAATGTGAAAGGAGCCTTTGTCAGCATTGCGAAGAAATGTTTAAAGATTCAACAAGCTGAGATAAACATTACATTCGACTTCCAGGGATTTATAAACATTGCTTTTGGTTGTCCTTGAAAGAGATAATGAAGTTTGTGAATTTTGTTTTTCACATGGGCGCATTTGCCTCTGCAGTTCACACATTTTGATTCTCTTTCTCATAGTTTTAGGGCTGGTTCACGCCACAACTCTGTGAGGGAAAGGCACAATTCTGTGCACATTTCCCGCAAGGCAGGTGATCACACTACCCATGCAATCTGCATACAGGTGCAAATATATTGTTAACCACTTAATAACCAGATTTACTGCTATAGGGCAACTGTTTTGTGCAGAATTATGTATATAAACGTGCTTATGCACTTCCTGGTAGGGAGTGCCGGGGCACCGCTTTTGCTGTGATTAGTTACAGCAGAAACCGATCAGCGGGTGCCGGCCCATGGATGTCTGCCGACACCCACTGATCATCAAGGAGAGACACAGAACAGAACTCTGCTTATGTAAACAATGCAGAGCTCCATTATGACTCTGGGATTCAATGGGTTTTGTTTCCCTGTAAAGCAAAAAATAAAATCCATTACATCCCTTAGTGAAAAACACCTCACAGTACACACATAAACACTGGTTAAGCACACATTTAACCTTTGATTGAGCTAGATCACGGTATTAGTACCACTGGTTCCCACAAAGTGTCAGTTAGTGTCAGATTGGTCACCGCAATAACGCAGTTCCGCTATAAGTCACTGATCGCCATCATTACTACTATAAAAAAATTCCAGCATATATACCTTAGTTTGTAGACATTAGGGGCCAGCTTCAGAAAGAAGTTATGTCGGCGTATCTGTTGATACGCCACGTAAGTTCTAGGATGCGCCAGCGTATCTTTTTTCTGTATTCAGAAAGCAAGATACGCTGGAATTTTGCTAAGATACGAGCGGCGTAAGTCTCTTACGCTGTCGTATCTTAGTTGCATATTTACGCTGGTCGCTAGGTGGCGCTTCCATAGATTTACATGTCGAATATGCAAATTAGGTAGATACGCCGATTCAGAAGCGTAGTTGCGCCCGGCGTATCTATTTGTGTCGTTTACGTAAGGCTTTTTTTCGGCGTAAAGTTACCCCTGCTATAGGAGGCGTAGCCAATGTTAAGTATGGACGTCGGGACAGCGTAAAATTCGTTTACGTCGTTTGCGTAAGTCGTTTGCGAATAGGGCTGTGCGTAAGTTACGTTCACGTGGAAAGCATTGAGTATTTGCGACGTGATTTTGAGCATGCGCACTGGGATACGTCCACGGACGGCGCATGCTGCGTTCGTAAAGAGCGTCAATTACGTAGGGTCACGATTCATTTACATAGATCACGCCCACCTTCCACCTACTTTGAATTACGCGGGCTTACGCCGGCCCATTTATACTATGCCGCCGTAACTTACGGCGCAAATTCTTTCTGAATAGGGTACGTGCCTCTGTGTGTTACGGCGGCGTAGTGTAAATGAGATATGCTACGCCCGCCGAAAATTTACGCAGATCTTTCTGAATCTGGCCCTATAACTTTTGCAAAAACCAATCATAGGCTTATTGTTATTTATTTTACCAAAAATATGTAGCAGAATACATATTGGCCTAAACTGATGGAGAAATTTGACTACATTTTTTTTATTGCATATGTTTTATAACAGAAAGTAAAAAATATTGTTGTTTTTTTTTTTGTTTGTTTTTATTGTCTGCCTTTCTTTGTGTATAGAGCAAAAAAAATAAATTAAAAAAACCCAGTGGTGGTCAAATACCACCAAAATAGAGCTCTATTTGGGGGGGGGGGGGGGGGAGGACAAACTAGATTTATTTACAGCATTGCGTGACCGTACAATTGTCAGTTAAAGTAACGCAGTGCCGTATTGCAAAAAATGGCCTTGTCATGAAAGGTGGTAAATCTTCGGAGTTCAAGAAGCTACAGTAATGGCACCCCAAATGCACATTGTAAATTTAGTGCGTTTGCAGGCACCAACTCTCATGATACCGCAGTACCATGCGGTATGGTTTGATGCATTTTTAAAAGTAGAGCAGGCACTGCTTGTGGTCCGGTGCATTTTGCAGCCTATTCATGAATGGGATGCCAAAAAACGCACCACATGGGAACATGCGGGAACCACGCTAGAACGCGTGCTGCATTACCAAATCTTCCAGGAGGGATACCCCTTTCAGTGACAACTGTGAAAGCTGGGATCAAGAGTGCTTTCACACTCACAGCGCCCGGGCATCGGCAGTAAAACGGTGCTATTTTTAGCGGCACTTTACATTCGTTTTTGTAGCGCTTTTCGGCTGCTAGCGAATCCCTTTTAACCCCTGCTAGCAGCTGAAAAGGGGTTAAAAGTGCACGCAAAGCACTTTTTCTAAAGCGCTGCAAAGAAGCTGCTGGCAGCACTATTTTTGACACCCTGCCAGCGCAGCGCCTCAGTGTGAAAGCACTCAGGCTTTCACACTGGGATTGCAGCCGAGGCTTTTTTCAGGCGCTTTATAGGTGCTATTTTTAGCACTAAAGCACCTGAAAAAAAGGATTTTTAATAACAGCTTACCTGTAAAATCCTTTTCTTGAAGTATATCACGGGACACAGAGCGCATAGTCATTACATATGGGTTATATGGGTACCTTCAGGTGTGGACACTGGTGTAATCAACTTCACAGGAAGTTCCTCCCTATATAACCCCCTCCCACTGAGAGTGCTTCAGTTTTGTAGCAAGCAATTTCTCTGAGGTTACACAATGTTCCCCAAAAGAGGGGTGGGAGCTCTGTGTCCCGTGATGTACTTCAAGAAAAGGATTTTACAGGTTTTACAGGTAAGCTGTTATTAAAAATCCTTTTTTCTTTATCGTACATCACGGGACACAGAGCGCATAGTCATTACATATGGGATGTCCCAAAGCAATGCTCCATGAAGGGAGGGAGACCGTAAGGCCAAAATTAGCCAAACAGAAAATATATCAGGAGGTAAAAAATAGCTCCACCAACAGAAAAAAAGGGGGCGTGAACCGGGCCAGAGGATTCTATACTGCTGCCCGAAGGACCGCCTGCCCAAATGCTGCGTCCGCAGCCTTTGTGACGTCCAACTTATAAAATTTAGTAAACGTATGTACGGAAGACCAGGTTGCCGCTTTGCAAACCTGTGCCATAGAGATCTGATGGTGTGCCGCCCAAGAGGCACTCATGGCCCTCGTAGAATGGGCCTTAATTGATAAGGGAGGTGGAACGCGCTTCAGACCATAGGCCTGAAAAATCAGCTGCTTAATCCACCTAGCCAAGAAAGACTGGCAGCCGGCTGACCCTTCTTGGGGCCATCCGGGAGAACGAAAAGCACATCTGTTTTCCGAATCTTTTCTGTAGCCTTGAGATAAACCCTCATGGCTCGGACCACGTCCAAAGTATGAAGCAATCTTTCCTCTCTGGACTGGGGAGTAGGAAAGAAGGATGGTAGGACTAGGTCCTGATTCCAGTGAAAACTGGATATGAACTTTAGGAAGGAAAGAAGGCTGAGGCCGCAGCACCACTCTGTCCTTATGCAGAATCAGGTACGGTTCCCTGCAAGACAAGGCTGCCAGCTCGGAGACCCTTCTGGCCGAAGCCATAGTCACCAAGAAAACCAACTTTCGGGTTAGCAGTACAAGAGGGATTTCTGTCAGAGGTTCAAACGGCTGCCTTTGTAAAGCTGACAAGACCAGATTTAAATTCCTGGGGCAGAGGGAGCTCTAATAGGGGGATTCACATGCAAGACCCCCTGCAAGAAGGTTTTCACAAGCGAATGCGTGGCAAAAGGCCTTTGAAACCATATCGATAAGGCAGACACCTGCCCCTTTAGAGTACTAAGAGCCAACCCCTTGTCAACGCCAACCTGGAGGAATCGCAAGATCCTGTCAAAAAAAATTTGCGAGGATGCTCTCCTTGAGACTCGCACCACTCCACATAGGTCCTCCAGACTCTGTAATAGATATTTCTAGAGACTGGCTTTTCTAGCCTGAATTAACGTAGATATGACCTGGGCTGAGAGGCCTCTGCCCTTAAAGCGGAGGTTCACCCTAAATATAATATCTCCCATGCGATCCAGCATACTGGCGTCAGCGCCAGTATGCTGTTTTTTTTTTTTTAATAGCACACTTACTGTATTATTGTAGAATTCCTTTTCTGTCCCCCGCGGTGGACGGCTGTAGTATAGCGCGTCACATCTTCCTAAAATACCCGATATGGACTCGGGTAATCTCGGCGAAAATGCGGCGCCTGCGCACAGACCTAGGAGCTGACTGCGCAGGCGCCGTATTTCTCCGAGTCCTATTTCGGAGGGCGTGACGCGCCATAGCGCGTCACATCTTCCTAAAATACCCGATATGGACTCGGGTAATCTCGGCGAAAATGCGGCGCCTGCGCACAGACCTAGGAGCTGACTGCGCAGGCGCCGTATTTCCGAGTCCTATTTCGGAGGGCGTGACGCGCCATAGCCGTAGGACTCGGAGAAATACGGCGCCTGCGCAGTCAGCTCCTAGGTCTGTGCGCAGGCGCCGCATTTTCGCCGAGATTACCCGAGTGCATATCGGGTATTTTAGGAAGATGTGACGCGCTATACTGGCGCCGTCCACCACGGGGGACAGAAAAGGAATTCTACAATAATACAGTAAGTGTGCTATTAAAAAAAAAAAAAAACAGCATACTGGCGCTGATGCCAGTATGCTGGATCGCATGGGAGATATTATGTTTAGGGTGAAATACCGCTTTAAGAATTAGGGATTCAGCCGCCAAGCCATCAAATTTAGCTGCTGTGAAGCAGGGTGGTAGATCGGGCCCTGAGACAGCAGATCTGGGCGCAGGGGGAGTGGCCACGGTGCCCCTACTGACATCCTCACGATGAGTGCGTACCAAGCCCTTCTGGGCCAGGCTGGGGCCACCAGGATCACCGGCCTGCGCTCCACCCTGATCCTTCGTAGAAGGCGGGGAATCATCTGTAGTGGAGGGAACGCATACAGGAGAGAAAACTGGTGCCAGGGGCAAACCAACGCATCGGTCCCGTAGGCCGAGGGGTCCCTGGCTCGGGATACGAATTTGTCCAATTTCTTGTTGAATCTTGTTGCCATGATGTCCACATCGGGAACTCCGAATCTTTGGCAAATCTCTTGGAATACCTGGGGGTGAAGAGACCACTCTCCCGGGAGTAACTGTTGACGGCTCAAAAATCTGCTTGAGAATTGTCTATCCCTGGGATGAACACTGCTGAGATGCAGGGTACATGGGCTTCGGCCCATGAATAAATCAGGTTTACTTCCCTTTGAGCCGCTAGGCTCCTTGTGCCCCCCTGGTGGTTTATGTATGCCACCGCCGTGGCATTGTCGGACTGTATCCTTACTGGCAGACCCTGCAGGGGGAGAGTCCAGGCGACCAGGGCCAACCGAGCAGCTCTGATCTCTAGGACATTGATGGGAAGCAGACTTTCTGCCTCTGACCACTGTCCCTGCTGGGTCCTGTTTTCCTAAGATTGCCCCCCAACCTGTTAGGCTGGCATCTGTGATTACTATTTTCCACGTGATGGGGCAAAAAGGTCTAATGCCTGTATGGACTTGTTCCAAGCAGAGAGAATAGCTGCCTGAAGAACTCTGGTAAGGATCTGGGCATAGGGCGCTGCTTCGAGGCGGCCACCATGTTTCCCAGCAGTCGCATGCATAGGCGAATAGTCGGCTTCTTTTTGCCTAAGACTATTTGAATCGTTTGAATCAACGACCTGATCCTTGAGGTAAAAATACCCTCTGGCATTCTGTATCTTAACCGAAAGCCTAGATATTCCAACTGTCTTGTGGGTTGTAACCTTGATTTTTCTTGGTTCACAATCCACCCGAATTCTTCTAGATGCCGTACTGTGCGGACTACTGCATGATTGAGGTTGGAGGCTGATCTGTCGATAACCAGGAGATCGTCCAGGTATGCCAGGACCAAGATGCCTTCTGTCCTTAGGACGGCTAGCACCGGGGCTAACACCTTTGCGAATACCCGCGGAGCTGTTGCCAACCCGAAAGGGAGGGCTACGAACTGGAAATGACTTTGATCTATCATAAAACGAAGAAACTTGTGATGTGCTGGGTAGATCGGCCCATGCAGACATGCATCCTTTATTCTATAGATGCTAGAAAGTCGCCTTGATGCAGGCTGGCTGTCACTGAACGTATGGAATCCATACGAGAGGTCTGAAACTTTAGAAAGCGATTTAGGCGTTTGCGGTCTAGGATAGGCCTGACGTCGCCACTGGGTTTTGGTATAATAAAAAGGTTGGAGTAGAATCCCAGACCCTTTTCTTGGGTTGGTACTACAAATTACTCCTTGGAGCAAGAGGCGGTCCAACGCCTTTACGAGAGAGGCCCTCTTTAACGGGTCGCTTGGAAGACTTGACCCCTGAAAATGAGGAGGGGGGATTTCTCGAAACTCTAGTTTGTAGCCTGTGGCTACCACGGACCGAACCCAAGAGTCGGGATTCTGGCCTTCCAGACTTCGGAGAAAAACTGAAGTCTTCCCCCACCCAAGAGAGTGGGGGCGTCCCTTCATGAATCTGACTTGATGACTGGTTTAGCCGGCTTGTGAGACCAGGCCTCTTGTTTGCCGCGGCTTGTCCCTGTGGGCGGCTATTAACTGCTGAACGCCCGGGAGGCCGTCGATACTGACGGGAAGTCGAAGGGGCCAAGCCTGCAAGGGCCTGTCGTTTAAACGCGGGCCCACGCGGTCTTTTCTTGACCGGTAAGGAAGAACCTTTACCACTTGATATGGTTTGGATATATTTATCTAGGTCTTCACCGAATAGTCTTCCCCCATGAAAGGGAAACCCTGCTAAAAGCTTTTTGCAGGGTGCCTCTGCTGACCAGTTCTTTAGCCACGAAAGACGACGCATGTGAACCACCAGCAGAGATAACCGGGATGCCTGTTGGATAGAGTCCTTAATAGCCTCTACTGCAAAGCAGAGAGCCCTAGGGAAATCTGCTAATTCACGAGTTTGCTGAGCCGGCATGTCCTTTAATATTCTGTTTTGCCTGATCCTTTAAGGCCTGACAAACGCCAATGGCTGCCACCCTTGGCTGAACCATGGCACCTACTGTGGTGAAAGAAGCCTTCAGTAGGGTCTCTAATTTTTTGTCGACCGGATCCTTGAACATCTGGACATTTTCAACCGGACAGGTCAGGGATTTATTCACGCAGGAAATGGCCGCGTCCACTGTGGGGAGCCCATTTCTTTTAAAAATTTCTCCTCCATAGGATAGAGAATAGAGAACCTCTTAGGAGGGATAAAGATCCTATCAGGTCGAGCCCAATCCTGGTAAATCAGGCCCCGCAGAAGGGGGTAAATCGGAAAAGACACACAAGTTAATGGAGCCTTTAAAGAACCCAATGAGGATACCACAGGGGCTACTAGTTCTGGCACTGGAAGTTTAAAAGCAGTGCGAACTATATCGGTCAAAGACTGGATCCACAGGCTCTCCGCTTGAGAGGCCGAAAAATATTCATCTACAGTGGAACCCTCCATGTCTGAACCTTCGGGACTTGGGTCTGCTTGATCCCCTTGTGGGTCCCGTTCCTCCGAAGAGGAGACCTCCGCATCTGAAAAAAACACCAAACTAGGTGAGGGGGATCTAGCCCGTTTGCTGCTTGGCAAAGGGCGGGCAAACAAAGCAGTTAACCTTTTCTCTAGCCCACCCAGGTGGTCGCTAGCATTTCTTCCGTTACGTAAATGGGAATGGGTGGATCGGGGGCCGCCTCTACCCCCAGCATCCCCAATGGCTCTTGAACTATGCTACTCGGTGGTCTAACTGGTGAGGGTGGGGCCGTTGACGCCTGGCCCAAATCCTCTGACCCCGATGGAGACCCGTTTGTTTCTTGGCACCTTTTGCAGCCTTGGCTGGTCCTGATGCCTTTGGAGCCATTGCACAACCTTGAGTCACCCCTATAGCCAACACCTGACTGTTGCAGCTAGGAGTAACCAATATGAGGACAGGTATGAGGAAAATGAAAAAAAAAAAAAAAAAAACTGTTTTTTTTTTTTTTTTTTTTACCCGCCTGGGAGGTGGCAATACCGAGGAAACCTGTGAGTATTGACACACCAATGCCCGTTAGCCGGAGTCCAAGGTAAACTCAGATACTGCTGGATCTAAGGCTGAGTCCCTTTAAGCAAAAAAACTTCCTTTTTTTTTTTTTTTTTTTTCTGGTCAATAGTGGACCTAAGTCCTAGACCTGAAGATCCACAAAACCGCCACTAGGTGTCCCTGTGTGGCCAAAGACCCAGCTGCACGCTCTGTATCCTTTCTTCCTCTGCCTCCAGGAGGGAAAGACCAGCCAGAGAAAAAGTTTTCTCTTTAAACAGACCCTGACGCTGCTGGCCCGCCCCCCCGACGCACGCCGACGCTATAAAAGGCGGCGTGCACGCGCGCGCGCACCCCCCCCACGCTGAAACCACATGGAGGAAGCAGAGCAGAGGAACAACATGGACCAGCGCTAGGCAGCACCAACAGACACCAGGTAAGCACTAATCTTATTGTAGTGCACACACAGAGAGGAAGCTGTCCCCATGGGCTTCCTAAGAAACAGGAGTTTTTACCAGCAATTTCCTCTTTTAAAACATGTGGGGTTGCAGTATCAATGCTAACAGGCAGACCTGGGTGAGTAAGCAAATATATATCTTACACAAGTATACATATATCTACATGTTATCTGGGTAAAACATTAGTATCCCATCCTGCCCATACAGACATAGTGGAGATAGTGGCTGATGCACAAGCATACTGTTAGCCAACCCAGAACCCCAGGGGGATACCTACTGTCGAACCAAGTCCCGCAGGTTCCCTCTTACCTGCTCCACGCCGCAGGGTATTGCAAATTGCAAGAGGCCCAATCTTCCCCCATCTCCGTGGGTATTGTCTCGGACCTTTCAGGGACCGGGGTCCTGTGTTTAAGGAACCCACACCCCTGGACCTATATAGCATCCTGGCATCAGTAGCGTTTTAGTCCTGGAAGAGACCAAGGCACTGGAGCCCAGAATCCAGCCCTCCAAGGAGAGGCATTATAGGCAACACCCCACTCCAGCAGGGCCCGGGTACCGTACACCTTGGCTTTGAAGCACTTCGGACGGATCCGGCTAGCTATCCTGGGTCCCGAGACCTCCGAGGGCCAGCTAGACGTGACCAACACCTAAGACACTGGCGAAAAAACTGAAGCACTCTCAGTGGGAGGGGGTTATATAGGGAGGAACTTCCTGTGAAGTTGATTACACCAGTGTCCACACCTGAAGGTACCCATATAACCCATATGTAATGACTATGCGCTCTGTGTCCCGTGATGTACGATAAAGAAAAATGCCTCCAGTGTGAAAGGGGTCTTAATCTAACATACATTTGTATATGTATCCAGGACAGGAAGTGAGGAGAAAATGGAGATTGTATCACATACCTACCATCATTTTCATTTCCTGTTGCCTATTCATGGCAGCATATCTGCCTCCTAGCTACAAAAAAAAAGAAAAAGGCTGTTGGAAGGCCTGAGGGAAGCCATTACATTAAAGCCTACGTGCAGCCAAAATCAGCACAAGGAACATAACTTACAGTCAGTAGGATGTGTCCCTTGTGCTAATGCCTCTTCTTTTACTTGAAATCATCCTCAACACTGTAGGCTGAACAGAAGAAAATCTATATGTATACGGCCAGTTTTAGAAAGTATTGTGACCAGAAACAGCCTGACCTTCATTAGGAGGTCAGCAATTCATATTTTATAGAGGCAGTCGTGGGGCCTGTAGCTTTTCAGTCTGTATAAACCCAGAGTCATTGCTGTGTAACAAACTGGACAATTACAGAGTTTAATGGCTTCAGGCAGAAACATGAGCTGCTTCCTTGCAAACTAATTACATTTCAGGAGAAACAAGCAGAGTCTTGGCCTGAGGTGTCACATTTCTGTCCTTGCCACATAAAACAATGCAGAATTGGCAAATCACTGCATCATTTATTTTTTTGGGGATCAAAGGAACCGGAAAAGTAAAATACACTGTAATTAATTTCAAATCCGGGGTTTGTATTTACAATCACATCAAGGAAATATACCTTTTTTGTTGGTATAGTATTTTTTTATCTGACAAATTTAAACAAGCTCCTTCAGATTCTGCAGTTTTCAAAAAGGTGGTTTCAAAACATTTTTGCCATATTTATAAAGTGGTAGAACTATTTGGTGTATATGAAGTGGTAAAATCCACTAGTTTAAGGCAAGGTTCACACAATTGCGGGCCCGGCAGGGGCGTTGCTAGGTGGCAAAAAAAACAGGGGCTTCAGCCCGAAGTCCAAGGCCGGCAACGGGGTGGGGGTGTATGTGGTGCTGGCTTTTTTTTGTGCTGGGTGGTGGGGTTGTGTGGCGGGAGTGAGCTCACTTGCTGGTTGCTGCCTGGCTTACCAGTGCCCATCAATGCAGACCACTAAACTCACCTGTCTGACACACTGACCATTACACTGACATACATACACTGACCTACCTACCTACCTGACATACATACGCTGACCTGCCTACCTGACATACATACGCTGACCTACCTACCTGACATACATACACTGACCTACCTGACATACACTGCTCAAAAAAAAATTAAAGGAACACTTTTGAATCAGAACTCCTGGGATATTGATCTGTTCAGTTAAGTAGCAGAGGGGGAGGGATGTATACAGAGGGGGTTGTTAATCCATTTCAGCTGCTTTGCTGTTAATTGAAATTAACAACAGGTGCACTAGATGGGCAACAATGAGACAACCTCCAAAACAGGAATGGTATTTCAGGTGGAGGTGTCTGACATTTTTTTTCCCTACTCATCTTTTCTGGCTGTTTTTCACTAGTTTTACATTTGGCTAGGGTCAGTGTCACTACTGGTATCACAAGGCGATACTTGGACCCTATAAAGGTTGCACAGGCAGTCCAACTCCTCCAGGATGGCACATCAATATGTGTCATTGCCAGAAGGTTTGCCTTGTCTCCCAGCACAGTCTCAAGAGCATGGAGGAGATTCCAGGAGACAGGCAGTTACTCTAGGAAAGCTGTAGAAGCCGTAGAAGGTCCTTAACCCATCAGCAGGACCGGTATCTGCTCTTTTGTGCAAGGAGGAACAGGATGAGCACTGCCAGAGCCCTACAAAATGACCTCCAGCAGGCCACTGGTGTGAATGTCTCTGACCAAACAATCAGAAACAGACTTCCTGGGGGTGGCCTGAGGGCCGATATCCTCTAGTGTGGAGCTCGATTGGCATTTTCCATTGTCCGCCACTGGTGCCCCATGCTTTTCACAGATGAGAGCAGGTTCACCCTGAGCATTTGTGACAGACATGAAAGGGTCTGGAGAAGTCGCAGAGAACTTCATGCTGCCTGTAACATCGTTCAGCATGACCAATTTGGTGGTGGGTCAGTGATGGTCTGGAGAGGCATATCCATAGAGGGACGCACAGACCTCTACAGGCTACACAATGGCACCCTGACAGCCATTATGTATCGGGATGGAATCCTTGGACCCATTGTCAGACCCTACGCTGGTGCAGTGGGTTCTGGGTTCCTCCTGGTGCATGACAATGCCTGGCCTCGTGGTGAGAGCATGCAGCCAGTTCCTGGAGGATAAAGAAATTGATACCATTGAATGGCCCCCATGCTCACCTAACCTAAAATCAAAAGAACACCTCTGGGACATTATGTTTCTGCCTGGTTGCACCTCAGTCTGTTCAGGAGCTCAGTGATGCTCTGATCTAGACCTGGAAGGAAATACCACAGGACACCATCCGTCGTCTCATTAGGAGCATGCCCAGACATTGTCAGGCATGCATACAAGCACTTGGGGGCCATACAAACTACTGAGGACCATTTTGAGATGTTGCAATGAAATTTCAGCAAAATGGACAAACTTGCTGCATAATTTTTTCACTATAATTTTCGGGGTGTCTTTGAATTCAGCCCTCTGTAGGTGGATAATTCTTATTTCCATCAAATGATGTGCTATCTTTTCATTCCTAACACATTACCCAGTCCATATCAGTATAGATATCCAGCATGAGATTTTTGCCCGTTGAGATCTGATATGTTTTCGAAGTATTCCTTACATTTTTTTGAGCAGTGTACATACACTGACCTACCCGACAAATATACACTGACAGTAGTGACATACATACACTGACCTACCTGACATATATATACACTGAGGGTAGTGACATATATACACTGACCTACCTGACATACATAAACTGACCTACCTGACCATGAGACAGACTTCATGTGTCCTGTAGCAGCTCAGCTTAGCCGTGGTGTGAGTTGCGCCCAATGGCCATCATCACAGCAAGCAGCCAGTCGCCAGAGGAGAAGAGAGCCACCCACCCGAGCAGGGGCCGCATTGTAATTCCTACCTTCTGGAGCCCGCGGTCCCAGCATTGGACCAGTGGGACGTTCATCATAGCCGCTGCAGGCTCCAGAAGGCGTGACATGCTATGTCACGCGGCGGCGCTCGGCACAAGATCGCTGCATGCCTGATACCCATGGCTATTGGAGGACCCATTCTGGCTCCAGCCCCCCTCCCTCCTGACTCCCCAGGTTCGTACCTGGGGTCCGATGCATGTTTGTTCATCGATTCAAGACCGAATTTTCGACTGAATTTGCACCTGAACCGGACCCAAACACGCACAGGACCCTTTTTTGGACTGGACTGTAGCAGTCCCAGACCTGTGTGAACCAGCCCTGTTCCGCTCCGCTCCCCTACCCCCCCCTCCCAGTCCGGCATCTTCATTTCTACTGTGGGCACCCGGCCGTGACAGCCTTCGGCTTCACGGCCGGGCACCCACTGAGAATGCGCGAGACGCGCGGCGCGGCTCGCCGCTGATTGGACAGGCGATCGTCTAGGACCTGTCAGTGTCCTAGATGATCGCCTACAGGGAGGGGCTGCAATAAGGCGATTAAGCCTAATCGCCTTACCAGCCCCTCGGCGGAAGCAGGACAGGAAGTCCCACTCCTCCTGAAGCCCCCACTCCCCCCCAAAAAAAAATTAAATGCCAAATGTGGCATGTAAGCAGAAGTTCATTAGTGATGTACAATGGTGTAGTATTAATTCTCAAGACAGAGTCACGCTGAGGAGAACGTTGATTGGGTGCCCATGTTTTTACATCCATAAAATGTAAGGGAACAGGCAGTTAATTTTCATACATTCACATGACTGGTAAATGACTTCAGTAGAAAGAGTCCATGAGAAACAGAAGACACAGTTCTTTTTTTACTTCCAGATCATCATGAAATAAAAGCATGCAGCAGCCCAAGAAAAGTTTGGCAAGCTCTGAACAAAGCACATTTTTTTTTAATCTGTGAAGTTCAAAATTGCCATTTGGGGCTTATTTTCACTATATTCAGTATGGCAATGTATACATACAGCCAGAGCTTTTTTTCTCAGAAAATAGGTGCAGGAACTCAACCACGACCCCGTTCAAATTTCACAAACAGTAGAAGGGTCTTAAAGGGGCATTAAATACCAGAATTGCGCTAATACAGAGTGCAGAGTTCAGGGGGGTTACACACAGAGTGAAGAGCTGGCACTTGTAAACACAGAAACCAGACTTCTGTGTTTACAAGTGATTGTGGTGAGCAGGCACCAAAGGGTCTGAGCCAAAGGTGGTGGAACTGAGTTCCCCCAAGTTCCCCCAGAAAAAAAGCCCTGCATACAGCCATGCATTTTAAATACACTGTGTGGGTACAGCTGAAGCTGGAAATCACTGAAGTGCACACTGCTGCTCCAGTAATTTCCACTACTTCCGGGTCCCACACTGAGTGGCTGGCCTGATGCATTGTGAACACAGGTTAGCGGCCGCTCACCATACAGTGTCCCCACAGTGACAACCCACACATGTTCCCACATAATAAAAACATGATATGTCACAGTAAAATCATACAGTATGTCCCAATGATCATCTGCACACATATGTCCATGATCATCTGTGCACATCTGTCTGTGATCACACAAACCAATTAACAGGAATTTATTTTACCAAAGACATGTAGCAGAATGCATTTTGTCCTAGATTTATGACAACATTTGATTTTACTGGATTTTTTTTTAAAACAGAAAGTAAAAAATATAATTTTTGTTTTCAAACTTCGCTCTTTTTTCGCTTATATCGCTAAATATAAAAAAACAAGTAAAAAAGAAAAATTTGCGCTAGGTGCGTATACAAAATTTTAAACAATTGTAAACCGTGAAGGATATCCTGCAGCTAAGCACTATAACCCTGATATGGGGCACAAAAAGTATAGATCTAAATAGGAGTGCAGCGCTGGATAATGAACTATGTAATATTGAAAAAACATATATAAAGTGATAAGTGAACAACAAATATTCATAAGCACACAATGTACAAAACATGTGCTAATGTAAAAAATAGGGAGGGGGGAACGAAAAAGCACTCACATTTAGCCAACATCCGAAATATTGAATTAAAGAAGAGAAACTACACTAGGTAGTGACAAAGCGACTTTTTCAGGCAATCATAGGGACATAGGAATTTAGAAAAATATAAATTTTATTACAAAAAGTATCATACAATAAAATCCATAGACAAATAATATATAAACACAATATACATTCATAAGCAATATTGGCGAGACGAAAGAAAATATTGCTTATGAATGTATATTGTGTTTATATATTATTTGTCTATGGATTTTATTGTATGATACTTTTTGTAATTACATTTATATTTTTCTAAATTCCTATGTCCCTGTGATTGCCTGAAAAAGTCTGCTTTGTCACTACCTAGTGTAGTTTCTGTTCTTTGATTCATGTGCTAATGTAGTCCACAGAGAGTTACTGCATGTGCAGTGAATATGCATATAAACACACAAAAAAAAACAACTCAAACGTCCATGAGTGAAGAAATCCAGTGAATAGTAGCTTTCACCGCAAGTGCTGCCCGTCACCTTGTAATAAAATGGAGGCTTACCAAACAGCCAGTGACCATCCTCATTCAAGGAGGGGTCAAACAGGCTTAGTAGAATGACAGGAACGCCGTCAGGATAATGGAGACTCCCTTCTCAGGTAACTGACTGCCATCTGAAAGTGCCCCTTCCAGATTACACTTCCTATAGGCGGTCAAAGTAGATCTGTAGACACTCCCTTTCATAGGTAAAGTGCAGACATCCGGTAGATATTCCAGTGTTCTAAGGGGAAAAAAAAATAACTCCAATAGTGCAGAACTTCCTGTGATGTATTTTATTGCAAGGATCTTTAAAAAAACTCTGTCAACATCAACAGAGACGGTTCGCGCATGCGCAGTGCATGTATACGTGATGACCCTACGACCATTTCGTCACAACGGACGTAATCAGGGGTACATACCTTTGAGGTTTTTTTTGTGTGTTTATATGCATATTCACTGCACATGCAGTAACTCTCTGTGGACTACATTAGCACGTTTTGTACATTGTGTGTTTATGAATATTCGTTGTTCACTTATCACTTTATTTATACATGTTTTTTCAATATTACATAGTTCATTATTCAGCCCTGCACTCTTATTTAGATCTATAAAAAAACAAGTGGTGAATAAATACCACCAAAAGAAAGATTTGTGTGAACAAAATGATAAAAATTAAATTTGGGTACAGTGTAAAATGACCGCACAATTCTCATTGAAATCACGAGAGCACGGAAAGCTGAAAATTGGCCTGGGAAGGAAGGGGGCGAAAGTGCCCTGTATTGAAGTGGTTAAAGCGGGGGTTTCGCGGGTATTCGTTTTTTTTTTACATGCTTCTGGCGCTCTTACCTTGGTTAATCTGCTACTCATGTGTCCTAATATTAGAGCCGCCAGCATCGTCATTCTGCCGCAAAAGATCTTTTATAAAAATCTTAGATGGACGTTTCCATCTTGCTTGTGGGCACTCTGAAGCCCACAAGCAAATCCTTCCGGGATAAGGTGAATGCTGATGTCCCAGCATTCACCGCTCTATCCCGCACATGTGCAGTGTTGACGGAGAGCGGCGCCGTCAACGCTACACAGTTGCCATCACAACGGCCGGCTTCCTGAGAAGTTGACGCCACGTTGTACATACGCTGCATCTTTTCTATCAGCCAGAGCTCAGAACGTGCACTGAGCACCCGATAAAAAAAAGGTAGGTGTGTTCCCTTACTTAAAATGACGAATTAGTATCCGCCCTCGTCACATGACCAGCAAGATAACGCGGGATTACAGTATAGATCGTCTCCTGGGAGTCTCAACACATCACTCCCAGGAGACATTGCGAACAGCCGGGGAAATATAACAACACGCCCACTCCCGCGGGGAATAAACCAGGAAGCCAGATTGAATGAAGGATTATAAAGGTAAACATTGCCTTACGATAGGGTGACCAGACATCCCCAGTTTCAGGGGACAGTCCCCAGATTGAGGACACTGTCCCCAGACCGGATTTCAACAGGGGCTGGGGCAATTTCAAAGACAGTCAGCGCAGAATTACATTTTTTTCCATTATCTGTGCCCCTTTCTGATGATCATGTGCTGGTCGGAGCGGAGGGAATATTTCTTCAGTTTCAGGTACATGCCCATTCAGCTCCGCTTGCATTTTCTTCTGCCTTGTCTCAAGTCCCGGCCAGCCGCCTCCTTGCTTATCTCCTTGCCTTCCCTGGCAAAGTGATCTTAGATGGACGTTTCCATCTTGCTTGTGGGCACTCTGAAGCCCACAAGCAAATCCTTCCGGGATAAGGTGAATGCTGATGTCCCAGCATTCACCGCTCTATCCCGCACATGTGCAGTGTTGACGGAGAGCGGCGCCGTCAACACTACACAGTTGCCATCACAACGGCCGGCTTCCTGAGAAGTTCAAAGTGATCTTCCTCTGCTCCCCACCCAGTAGTAGCCGGGGCCCGGAGAGTAAGACTTGACAGGCTGTGAGGTGGGCAGCGACAGGCAGAGAGTCGCCGATTGCCGCCTTTACTAGTAAAAAAAAAATATGTCCCCGGATTTCATTTTAAAAATCTGGTCATCTTTCACAGGTTATAGCCCGATATGGGACAATGGGTACTATAGAGAGTTGCTCTCACTGGACTGTGGGGCGCGGTGGAGGAGGCACGGTGTTGCACTTCTGGGGCATATTTTTGAGGCGGGTGAATTGATCCCCTTCCCTGTACTGAGGGAGAGGTACTGCCTTCCACAATCAATGCTCTTCCATTACATGCAGTTGAAACACGCAGTGATGGCACAGGCAGGGGGGGCCCCGTGGGTTCTTTCGCACACACCGATATTTAAATTTATGTCAGAAGTATCTCAGTTTAAGGGATTTATTTCTAGCGCTTACTCCAGGATTTTGAACATATATTTGGAGGGTTTTCCCCTTACGGTATTTACTAAGTGGGAGAGGGACGTGGGGACATTTGAGGATGAGCAATGGGAGGAGGCGCTTCAGGCAGTGCAGTTGTGCTCCCTGAATGTGGCCCAGCGGTTGTCCCAATTATACATAGTTCTCAGAGTGCATTACACGCCCGATAGGCTGTTTAAAATGGGTGTGAGATCAGACTCCAGCTGCACTAGATGTGCAAGGGACCACGGAGACCTGATTCATTTGCTGTGGCGGTGCCCCAAGCTTCATCTGTTCTGGTCAGGGGTCGTGGCTCTTCTTAACAGGGTTTACCTGTCCAACATACCTATTGACCCGAAGCCATGTCTTTTGGGAATTATGGATGATATCTCGATGGACGACAATAGCAGGCAGGCCATATTGAGAGCTCTATTCCAGGCCCGTAGATTAATTCTTCTGCGTTGGAAGGCGGTTGATCCCCCAACGTTGAAGGAATGGATTACTCAAATGGGCGCCACCATAAGAATGGAGAAATATGTCTATCAGCAAATTTAAACGTATGTGGTCCCTGTGGTTAGATTCCCCTGGCCTGTCCCCAGTTGATTTGGTCATAGACAGATTGTTTAGTTAGATGGAGGGCATTCGGCTGTGCTGTAAAGGGGGCGGGGAGTTAGACTCATTGTACATATGGGATTCAGGTGCTATGGGGGTCTCTTGCGGGACTGGTACCCTCGGAATAATGGCGTAATCTATGTATTTTATGTTATGGAGGAGGTGGTTGTACTTCTTGTTTGAACTGTTATATGCACTGCTGGAATGTTGTGACGATGTAAGCATGAGCTGTGAATTTGCTGTGATTTTCCCCTTTTGTTTGTTTTGTGTCAAATTTTTATTTTATTTTTTTTCTTTGTGTTTTTCTTCTTTCTTCTTCAATAAACATCTTTGATTTAAAAAAAAAAAATCTGGTCATCTTACCTTATGAGAAAAAAAAAACCGATGGATTGCACATATATTTATGCTGCTGCTATCAGTCAGACAAACTTCATATTTAGGGTGAACCTCAGCTTTAAATGACTGGATTTTATTGCATGGAAAGTACTTGGCAATAGGGTTGTCCCGATACCACTTTTTTAGGACCGAGTACAAGTACCGATACTTTTTTTCAAGTAGTCGCCGATACCGAATACTGATACTTTTTTTAAATGTGTCCCCAAATGCAGCCATGTCCCCCACATATGCAGCCATGTCCCCCACATATGCAGCCATGTCCCCCACATATGCAGCCATGTCCCCCACATATGTAGCCATGTTCCCCACATATGCAGCCATGTCCCCCCAGCAATGTCCCCCACATATGCAGCCATGTCCCTTCAGCCATGTTCCCGCAGCCATTTCCCCCATACCTAGCAGCCACCCGGAGAACATCACAGCTTTCATTTGAATAGCTGTAGTGTTCCCGCGCATATAGACACTCCCCCTTGCTCGGGATTGGACAGATCACAATCAACCATCCAATCCCGAGCAAGGGGGAGTGTCTATACGCGCGGGAACACTACAGCTATTCAAATGAAAGATGTGATGTTCCCGCACGCTTTAACCATGCGGTGTGTGCGGCAGCTTTCATTGCGGAGGCGGGACAAATATTCTATTTAGGTATCGGGGGTATTTTCGGGAGTACAAGTACTCCCGCAAATACTCGGTATCGGTCCCCATACCGATATCGGTACAACCCTACTTGGCATAGAGCACATTTTGAGTTGTATGCGTGCCAAGCCACTTTTTGCTGTGTACCTCCACCTCAGAGCCGAGCACAGGCAGCCCGTAGAATGTCTTGTCAATATTCCGATCGCACATGTTTCTGGAAAGCATGGCTCTTAAAATGGTGGGTGCTGTAGCGATTACCAGTTGGAAACATCAAGCAAGTGAACATATTCGCCAGCACGCCATGGATCAACACTTCCGTCCAAAGGTTTATTTTCTTGAGAAAGTTTGCATCACAGAAATGTGTGCAACGTTTCAGAGTCGCACAGGGCCCCTTCGTCAGGCATGTGATCAGTCACAGAGCCGGGGTCCGCAGCCTCCGGAAGTAAGACGGGTGAAGAATGGACGCTTCAAGCCAGCAAGGAAATCTAGGACTTCCTCTTTAAATGCAAACATGCATAAATGCAATATACCACGATTACAAGCCATTTGGCGTTTGAAATGCTGGTAAACTACAGTCCTAAACGCATTTTTGCCACTTTCAAACAAATGCCTGTAACCTCAACGGTCTCTAAACTACTATAAAAGACTGAGTCACATAAGATAACAGAGGAGAGTTTAGGGGCTGCTGGAAAAATAAAAGCCCATTTGCTCCTAATCTTCGGTTCATCAGCTGTAGTGTACATGAGGCCTGGGGCATGTTGCTGGAAGCCATGTAGAAGCAGCCACACACACAGGTGACAATGATATAGGAAGAAGACTGTCTCATGGGCACTGCACCTTCCCTGGTGGATGGAGGAAAGTGAAGACACTGCTGCCACCTACTGGCGCTCTCAGCACACTGCAGGTGACAATACTCGTGTATAGAACCCCCGGACGGACGGTGAGGGGAGCGCGGTGCTGTACAGGGGGGTGGGAGGGGAGCGGGACATTATCTCCTGCTGTGTATCTATGATAACGGAGGAATGTACAAAGGGGAGCAGCAGCTGACAACACATGGCGCTCCCTCGGGACCTCGTTTGTGCCACATGGCTACACGTACAGCAGAGGTACCTATATGTATGTCTATAGGAGACGAGCGTGCAATGGCTGTATGTATGTAGTATTAGGACTTCCTCACACACACGGCTCTCACTGTCTCTGTGCCCACGTGTACCAGCTGTTTGCTTCCGCTTCCCACGTGGCTTTCCCCTGCCTTGACAATGCGCCTGCGCGGCAGTTCTGGTCCCGTTTAGAAGGCGGGGCGCTCTGCGTGTCACTCGTGATTGGACAGACGCAGAGCTCGTCTTGTGTTTACCAGAGCCCCGGGACCTGAGGCAGAGCGGCGCATCTTTCGCTTGGCCAGGAGGGGCGGTGACTAAAGCGGGGCGGAGTTATCATCCCCGGCCGGCACCTCCCCCTGAGTGACGGCCTATGTTAGTGCACCGTCGGGGGTGTCGGGCCATTATTGCGGGGAGCGCGGTTGTTCGGTCGGAGGTGGTGCAGAGAGCCCGCTGTGGATCGGAGGAGGGAGTGATTGCAGCGCGGAGATAACACAGAGGATCCATCGCAGTGTATGTCGGGGTGATTGTGCTGTGTGTGGAGGGGGAGCAGGCCGGGAGCCCGTATGGAGGGCATGCATGATGTGTGTATGGGGGGGATCACATGGCGGACGGTCCTCACAGCTGTGTGCGGAGAGAACAAAGGAGCCGGCTGGTGTCTGTGATTGATGCTGATCATAGCATGGCTGTCCGATCATTGCCCCCCCCCCTCCTCCATTCATTGATCGCATCCCAACTGGGGCCACCAATCGGCTTCTAGCTTTCATTTTCTAAGCTTAATGGACCATGCTGATGGTGGAAGCTGATTGGTTGCCGTGCACAGCTGCCGCCAGGTTCTATCTGATAACGTCCGTCTCTTTCCCCAGAGACCTCACCACGTTCTCTTTTTATATGTCTGTGTATAGTATTGAGGACAGATCTCACCATGCACGGTGCAATCTGATTGTACATCTTCCATTGGCTATCCTGGTTAGATACATCAGATTGTATTGGGCCCCTTTCACACGGCCATTCAGGTTTTCAGGCAGACCTGATCGGACCCTACAGTCTTCTCTATGGTGTGGTGGATGTTGGCAAATGTCACATGCGGCGGATGTCAGCGGACATGTTTCACACGCAGTGGGTGCCACATGTGCGAACACATGTCACGCACGCGTCTGCCGGTATGTGACACGCGTTTGCCAAAATCCGCTGTATGTGGTACCCACTGCGTGTGACGTGTCCACTGACATCCGTCACTTGGCGGATGCTGGCGGTCACTTGTCGCATGTGGCGGATGTCGGCGGTCACTTGTCGCATGTGGCGGATGTCGGCGGTCACATGTCTCATGTGGCGGATGTCGGCGGTCACTTGTCACATGTGGCGGATGTCGGCGGTCACTTGTCACATGTGGCGGATGTCTGCGGTCACTTGTCACATGTGGCGGATGTCGGCGGTCACTTGTCACATGTGGCGGATGTCGGCGGTCACATGTGGCGGATGTCGGTGGCGGATGTCGGCGGTCACATGTGGCGGATGTCGGCGGTCACATGTGGCGGATGTCGGCGGTCACATGTGGCGGATGTCGGCGGTCACATGTGGCGGATGTCGGCGGTCACATGTGGCGGATGTCGGCGGTCACATGTGGCGGATGTCGGCGGTCACATGTGGCGGATGTCGGCGGTCACATGTGGCGGATGTCGGCGGTCACATGGCTCACAAAATACTTTTAAAGGGGTTGTAAAGGTAAAAAAATGATTTCTCTAAATAGCTTCCTTTACCTTAGTGCAGTCCTCCTTCACTTACCTCATCCTTCCATTTTGCTTTTTAATGTCCTTATTTCTCCTGAGAAACCCTCACTTCCTGTTCTTCTGTCTGTAACTACACACTGTAATGCAACACTTTCTCCCTGGTGTGGAGGAAGCCTCTTGGGGGGAGGGGGCAAGTCAGGCTACTCTACTTTGCAGATAAAGTAGCTGTGTGTTAGTGGGCGTCCTGACACTCCTGCTCGCCCCCTCCCCCCCCTCAAGAGACTTTCTCCACACCAGGGAGAAAGCCTTGTGTTATGGTGTGTAGTTAGACAGAAGAACAGGAAGTGAGTATTTCTCAGAAGAAATAAGGACATTTAATAGCAAAATGGAATGAGGTAAGTGACAACCTTTACAACCCCTTTAAACTTCCATTGACTAACAAGGAAGATGTGTTTTTTAGTGCATTTTTCCAAACAGGTCACTAAAGATGCCAACTGTTAAACCAGGCATAGATGGAACAAAATGTTGCCAAGTTTAGCAGGGACCGACTGAATTTCTATCTATGGGCAGGCTGGTTGTACAGAGGCTCATCCCTTGATTGACATCTGTACAATCAGCCTGGGTTTTTTTTTCTGTTTCACTTGCTTAGTGCTGCTGGTTATAGTCACCAACACTGAGCATTGTATTCTGACAGCAGGGAAGTCTGCCCCCTGTAGGAATACAGTATTATCACAGGAGGGATTCACCCATTAATATTGAGTGTGTTATTTGGAGAATCAAATCCTCCTTCATTCCCTTTGCCCTGGTTCACACTGGTGTGATCTGACATTTCAAATCTGTAGCAATGGCACCGTCCGAATCGCTGCGACACCGCATCGGTCAGATTTCTCATGTTCTGGAAGAGAATTAATTTACTCTTCAACAATAAACTGATGTCATCACTGCACTGTTTTCTTTGGCTGTACATATCCAGAAACTGAGGTGATAAGTGGGATCTCCAGGCAGTAAAGTTGTATGTTTTGCAGATGTATGATATTGTAGAGATGTTCATATCACTTCTGTCTCTGTAATGAAATGGTGGAATTGGCAGTGACTGCAGCATATGGTCCCTGTAGGCTGATTAAATGAAATGTCACTGTGTTCTGGTGAGCTGGAAGTGATGTGACTGTCGCCACCTCCTGCTTCTAGTGCTCATCAGTTAAAGGGGTTGTAAAAGGTGTTTTTTTTTTTTTTTTTTTTTAAAGGGTTCCTCTAAGCTAGTGCATTGTTGGTTCACTTACCTTTTCCTTCGATTTTTTTTTTTTTCCTTTAAAAAAAAAAATTTTGTCTGAATTTCTCACTTCCTGTTTCTCCTCAGTAAGCTTGCCCCCATCATCCGAGCTGTTCTGGCTGGGGGTTAGTCAGTAGTGGTGTAACAGATCACCGTTGATCCATGATCCGAACGGGTCACTCCCTTCGGATCGGCTCGCTATGCGATCCACGGATTGCCGCCGTGGCCATAGCATTAGGAAAGGCTGCGGCTTCGGCCTAGCTCCGGAGCCGCGGCCATCTTGGTACACTCGGCGGCGGCCCTCCTCTCTGTTTACACCCACAGAGGAGGAGGAGGAGGGACACACACGCCGCTGCCTGAGGTTTGCACTGAGGCGTTACTGCCTGCACTATTGGGGGGGACGTTATTGCCTGCCTGCACTATTGGGGAGGGGCGTTATTGCCTGCCTGCACTATTGGGGAGGGGGGGCGTTACTGCCTGCCTGCACTATTGGGGGGGGGGGGGGCGTTACTGCCTGCCTGCACTATTGGGGGGGGGGCGTTACTGCCTGCCTGCACTATTGGGGGGGGGGGGGCGTTACTGCCTGCCTGCACTATTGGGGGGGGGGGCGTTGCTGCCTGCCTGCACTATTGGGGGGGGGGGGGGGCGTTACTGCCTGCCTGCACTATTTGGGGGGGGGGGGGCGTTACTGCCTGCCTGCACTATTGGGGGAGGGGCGTTACTGCCTGCCTGCACTATTGGGGGAGGGGCGTTACTGCCTGCCTGCACTATTGGGGGAGGGGCGTTACTGCCTGCCTGCACTATTGGGGGAGGGGCGTTACTGCCTGCCTGCACTATTGGGGGAGGGGCGTTACTGCCTGCCTGCACTATTGGGGGAGGGGCGTTACTGCCTGCCTGCACTATTGGGGAGCGGCGTTACTGCCTGCCTGAACTATTGGGGAGGGGCGTTACTGCCTGCCTGCACTATTGGGGAGGCGCGTTACTGCCTGCCTGCACTATTGGGGGGGGGGGAGGGGGGCGTTACTGCCTGCCTACACTACTGGGGGTGTCTGTACTGAGAGGGAGACCATAGTTGGTGGGGGGGGGGGACACCATTATATTTTTTCACTGGATGACACCAACCTTAGTGACGCCATTACAGTGGGGGAGGGGGAGATGTGGATTTTTTTCTCTTTTGCTGATTTGATCCGTTGCACCCCTATTAGTCAGCCAGAACACCTTACTGAGGAGGAACAGAAAGTGAGAAATTCAGACAAAGAAAAAAAAAACATTTAGAAGGACAATTGAAGGAAAAGGTAAGTGAACCAACAAAGCACTAGCTTAAAGGAACCTATTTAGAAAATAAAAAACAAACCTTTACAACCCCTTTTAAGTTGGGTGAATTTTTTTTTTTTATTATTTTTAATTGTACACCGACCCACAGTCTGATGCATATTAATTAGATGTTCTGAGAAATCAAGCTGAGGGTGGTCATGCAGATCTGATTTCCCAGGTCATGAATATATTGGGTCCTTGTAATGTATGTGTGTTTGCGTTTTTTAATATACACTTTCAAGGATAAGAAAACGGCACACATATCACTCAGGTAAATGTAATATCCTGGGATATCACTTTGCACTAATCCAAAAGCTGGATCAGCATTGCGATAAGATAAATTCACTAGTGTTGTCCCGATACCACTTTTTTAGGACCGAGTACAAGTACCGATACTTTTTTTTTCATGTACTCGCCGATACCGAATACCGATACTTTTTTTAAATGTCCCCCCACATATATTGCAGCCATGCATGTCCCCCCACATATATTGCAGCCATGCATGTCCCCCCACATATATTGCAGCCATGCCGCTGCTGCCGGGTTAATCCCCGTGCAATACAGCGCGCATTACAAGCTTTCGTTTGTATACTTGTAATGCCCGCCTCGCCATGTATAGACACTCCCCTTCTCTGGATTGGATGGATCCGTCCAATCCCGAGCAAGGGGGAGTGTCTATACACGAATCCGTGCATAGACACTCCCCCTTGCTCGGGATTGGACAGATCCGTCCAATTCTGAGAAGGGGAGTGTCTATACATGGCGAGGCGGGCATTACAAGTATACAAACGAAAGCTTGTAATGCGCACTGTATTGCACGGGGATTAATGTGGCGGGGGGGGGGTTCTATTTAGGTATCGGGGGTATTTGCGGGAGTACAAGTACTCCCGCAAATACTCGGTACCGATACTAGTATCGGGACAACCCTAAAATTCACCATATGGTATATAACATTGCGTCTGACTCGGGACTTTTTACTTTTTCTTCTCAGGGTAGGTGCAGGAATTCTCCCCCAATCTTGTTCACTTCTTGTGTCTGCCTTCCTAGCCACCACGAGGAGCATCCCTTGGGTCACACCCCATACTCGCCTACCAGTACCGCCCCTTTTAGAGGCTACAAAATCAAGTATGATTTAGAGGCGGTAATTCGTTTGCAAGGAATTTGTTGTTAACAAAAGCAGCACACTAGGCCCTTTCAGCATCAATAGGCTATCCAGTACCCAGCAATAACAGAGCACCCCCTCAACAGTAGATCCCTTACAGCAATAATTGACCCCTCGCAACATAAGCCCAACCAACATTATTAGTTCCCTCACCAGCAACAATAGACTGTAAACCCCCGCCATGCAAAAATAGATCCTGTCCAGGAACAATCGATCAGCCAGCATCAATAGACTCTCCAGCACCCCTTGCCTGGTCTGACTTCTCATTTCCCCCTTTTTTTTTCCACAAAAAAGAGGGGGATTGGAACCTCTGTCAGGCTTTTTTCTTGCGGTCTGCATCCATCCTGGGGAGATTGACTTTCCCTTCATCCTGGTGACCATCATCCCTGAAAGTGAAGATTGAGTTGTCACCTGAACGGGAAGTGAAGGGAAATCTTCCCAGTGGGCCATAGATTGCAGCAAAAAACTACAGGGTGTAAAACCGTTCCCTACTCTATTTTTATTTTTTTTTTGTTCTACTTCAGTGCCGGTTCACACTACAGAAAATTGGGATCCGACTAGTAAGTCCTCAAGTCACCCCAATTTTCTGGACATAAGAAATGCTATAGAAGTAAATGAGCACAGTCCTAATGTACACTACTGAAAGTTGCTCCGACTTCAGAAAAGGTTCCTGTACTATTTCATGGCGACTTCTCTGCAACTTGTACCCATACATTTCAATGGAAGCTACCTCCAAGTCAGGTCTCCATCTATATTTAAGTGACTTTACAGGAAAAAGTTTATCAGGGTAACCCTCTCCCTCCCACAGAGCTGATTTTTTTTTTTTTTTTTTTTTTTTTTTTTTGTGATTGGTCAGTAACCTGTCCTGGGGGAAACTTTAAAGGGTCACTAAAGGAAAAAAAAATCTTAGCTAAATAGCTTCCTTTACCTTAATGCAGTGCTGTTTTCATGTCCTCATTGTTCATTTTTGCTTTGATGTTGCTGTAATTCCTCTCTGATTTCCACACTTCCTGGTTGTCTGTTTCCTGATAACCACAGTACTGGGAGATTTCTCACTGTGGTCTCTAAACAAGGAGGTGTGTGTGTGTGTGTGTGTAAAAACCCTTCAGCACCAATCCAGTTTGGTTTTACAAACCATCACTGCCCTCTATTGGCTCTCTGGCTCTGTACATCAGAGAGACAGGAAACAGCAAAAATGAAACTGAAAGTGTAAGCACATTATGATTAATTTTTATCTATTTTTAATTTATTTTTAAAAGGAATCGGTTAACTGTTATGTCTCTATACCCTGTAAACGGTCATTTCAGCAAAAAAATGTTTTTCCATTAGAACTCCTTTTTTTTAGTCTTGTTGTAAGTTGCTCAAAGTTGAGCTGTAATGTTCTTTATCTGCAGATATAAAGAAACCAAAGCAGTTGTACTTTAACAGGTTGCTGGTCATTTGACGGCGGGGTGGTGCGGCTCTTGTCCTGAGACGCCGTCCTATGACCACGTCTCGGAACGGCCACTCTTGCGCACCTGCGGCGTGTTGCTAGGACATGGCACGACCCCGATCTGTGTCTGCGGCTCTTTAACAATATGATCAGCTGTGTCCAATCACAGCCAGTCACATGTAAACACAGAAGCCGGTAATCTGCTCTTCTCCCCTCACACTGAGGTGCCGTACACACGGCAGAGAACCTCGACGGGCAGAACACATCGTTCCGCCCGTCGAGGTTCTCTCCCGGCCGTCGGATTCGGCGACCCGCCCGTCGGGAATGGCAACCAGCCATTCTTCCAGGCGGGCCGTCGAGGAAATAGAGAGCGTGCTCTCTATTTCGGCTCGACGGGCTTCCCGACGGGAAGCTCGCTGAGACCGTACACACGGCCGAGGTCCTCGCTGGAATGTGCATTCCAGCGAGGTTCTCGCTGATTTTCAGCGAGAACCTCGGCCGTGTGTACGGGGCCTCACAGTGTGTGGCGAGGAGAGTCAATCAGCAGAATCTCCTCACAGGGGCACATTTAGGAATGTAATCGGAGCACTCATCAGTGCCCTGATTACAGTAAAGCAATTTGGTGTTGGAAAATCAGTGCTCACCACCACCCACACGTGCCACTAATCAGTGCCCATTAGCAGTGCCACCTCATCAATGCCCTCCACTTCAGCTTATAAGTGCCACCTCATCAGTGTACGTCAGTCAGTGAAAAATTACTTTGTTACAAAATTTACTGACAGAAATCAAGTAAAAAAAAAAAAGTTTCAAAAATGTTTTTTTTTTTTTTTTGTTTTTGTTTTTTATAAAAAAAAACAGAGCAGTAATTAACTGCTTAAGGACCGCCTACTGCACATTTACGTCAGCAGAATGGCAAGGCTGGGCACATCAACGTATATATATGTTGGTTCTAGTACCCAGCCGTGGGTCATGGGCGCACGCTCCCGTGACCCGGTCCAAAGCTCCGGGACTCGCGGACCCGATCGCCGCTGCCGATCGGTCCCTGGAGCTGAAGAATGGGGAGAGTCATGTGTAAACACTGCTTCCCCATGCTTCACTGTGGCCGCAACATCGATCACGTCATCCCTGTTATAGGGGGACGTGATCGATGACCTCACACCTACAGCCACACCCCCCTACAGTTGAAAACACACACAGGGAACACTCAAATCCTACAGCGCCCCCTTGTGGTTAACTCCCAAACTGCAACTGTCATTTTCACAGTAAACAATGCAATTTAAATGCATTTTTTGCTGTGAAAATGACAATTGTCCCAAAAATGTGTCAAAATTGTCCGAAGTGTCCGCCATAATGTCTCAGTCACAAAAAAAATCGCTGATCGCCGCTATTGGTAGTAAAAAAAAAAAAAAACGATAAAAATGCAACAAAACTATCCCTTATTTTGTAAACGCTATACATTTTGCGAAAACCAACCGATAAACGCTTATTGCGGAAATTTTTTTTTTTTACCAAAAATAGGTAGAAGAATACGTATCGGCCTAAACTGAGGGACAAAAAAATGTTTTTTTATATATTTTTGGGGGATATTATAGCAAAAAGTAAAAAACATTGCATTTTTTTCAAAATTGTCGCTATATTTTTGTTTATAGCGCAAAAAATAAAAACCGCAGAGGTATTCAAATACCACCAAAAGAAAGCTCTATTTGTGGGGGAAAAATGTTGTCAATTTTGTTTGGGAGCCACGTCGCGCGACCGCGCAATTGTCAGTTAACACAACGCAGTGCCGAATCGCAAAAAGGGGCAAGGTCCTTTACCTGCATTTTGGTCCGGGTCTTAAGTGGTTAAATACCACCAAAAGAAAGCTCTATCTGTGTGAAGAAAATGATATAAAAATAATTAGGGTTGTCCAGATACCGATACTAGTATCGGTATCGATACCGATACTAGTATCGGGACCGATACCGAGTATTTGCGGGAGTACTCGTACTCGCGCAAATGCTCCCGATACCTAAATAGAATACTTTTTTTGTATTTATCAACATGTTCTGTGAAAATTCTTTGAGTTTTTTTACTACTGCGTGAAAAGCAAATAAAACATTTTTATTCATTTTTACTCTCTTTTATTCTTTTATAATGTCTTGAGTTAGAGTTCTTCATAATTCTAAAGAAAATATCCTTAGTCTGTATTGTGGTTTGAAAACTGTCACATGACATTTAAAAAAAGTATCGGTATCGGCAAGTACATGGGGAAAAAAGTATCGGTACTTGTACTCGGTCCTAAAAAAGTGGTATCGGGACAACCCTAAAAATAATTGTTTTGGTACAGTGTAGCATGACCGGAATTGTCATTCCTACTGCCTTACTGTGCCGCTGGGGAGAAGTTGTTGGCGCATCGTGTTGGATTATTTCGGATTACAGAACGGTCGCACTGATTAAGATGCTGAAGAAGCTGAGTGGTGTTTAAATCCTGTTGCCTTCCAGATGTTTTGGATCACATTGTACATAATCTGGTTTCATGTTGCTGCAAATAGCAACACAATGATGGCTTATCATTTACAAGGTTCCTTGAGCTCCTGCTTTTATTTTGGTTGACCTGTTTGATAGTCCTGTTTTTTTTTTCTTAGAATCTATCTCTAAAAAAACTGATTATTTAAAATGTTTTTCTTCTTTCCCTAACAGTATGGCAGACTACCTAATTAGTGGAGGCACTGGCTACGTTCCAGAAGATGGACTCACTGCACAACAGCTTTTCGTAAACTCTGATGGCCTCACTTACAAGTAAGGGATATCAGTTATACTGTGTTTTGTAGAGCTGCACGATTCTGGACAAAATTAGAATTATTTATTTTTTGCTTAGAATAAAGATCAGGATTCTCTCACGATTCTGGTGGCATAACATTTTTCAAATTCTACAAAAAAATGGGTTAACTTTACTGTTTTATTATTTTTTCATGAAAGTGTGTGGGGTTTTTCTTCTTTTTAATTGCGTTTGAAAGAACGCTGTGAAAATACAGTGCGACATAAAATATTGCAACAACCATCCATTTTATTCTCTAGAGTCTAATATAAATAAATATATGTTTGGGCATTCTAAGTAAATTTTTTTTTTTTTTTTTTAGCAAAAAATACTGATTTTTAACTAAGTGTTAAACAAGTGTTGGTTAAACTTCATTCATTTCCAGACCAAAGATCAGGCCTTTGATCTAAAAGAACCAAGTTTTACAATGTCCTCCCTATCTATGGCTAAGCAAGTTGTGAGAAGCTTGGCAGGCTTTCTTTAGTCAGCTGTGAGCAGAGAACTCTGCATAGAATTAGGAAAATGCTTTTGTTAAGATCGCAAGGGGGAAGAATCGCGATTTGATGCTTTAAAGTAGAGCTCCACCCAAAAATTGAACTTCCCCCTGATTGGACTCTCTAACCCAGGTATTTTCTCCCACTTCCATGCATAGAGCGCCGCAGGCTTCGTGGTGGTCTACGCCATGTCTGGCCCCTCCTCCATCCCCAAACCCCTCTCGCTGTCTTCTGGCAGCAGGGACTAGTGGTGGATATGTAGCGCGACTTGCACATGTGCAGTAGGGAACCAGGCTGTGAATCCGCAAGTCTTCACTTTGTGATTCCCTTACGGAAGACCCCTCCACCCAAAAGCCGAGGGACAGATCTCATGCGCCCTGGACAGGCAAGTGTCCATATTCATATTTAAGTCCGCAGCTGCAAAACGCCGCTTTAAAATTTTTATTTGTGTGTGTAATTTTTATTTATTTTTTGGAGGGGGGGTCTTCTAATAATTTAGTAAAAAAGGAAGCCTTAGGGCTAATGCTGCGCTAGATGAAAAGATATTAACCCCTTAAGGACCGCCACCTGTACATTTACGTCGGCAGGATGGCACGGACAGGCACATCAAGGTGGCTGCCTTGACGTGGGTCGGTCGGGACCCCCTCTGGTACATACGGCGGTCCCGGTGGCTGTAGGAGCTCCAGGCGCTGCCATCCACAGTAAGGGAAACAGGCAGTGAAGCCCTGTGGCTTCACTGCCCGTTTCCTAGTGCGCATGTGCGAGTAGCGTGGCGCTTCGTGAATGGGCCGGCTGCTTTCTGGGATACACACAGTTCCCAGAATGCAGCGTGCCCCATTCACAAGAATACACCGAGGTGTAGGAGGAGGAAGAGAATCGACAGCGGAAGATTAAGAGGCAGATTCAGGACTTCCGCATAGCAACAGCTTTTTAGGGTAAGTTAAAAATCTTTGTTTTTGCACAAAGTAAAGCTTTGTTTCCAATGTAATAGGTTTCCTCTTTTTTTGCTGTTCTTTATTACATTTCCCAATGACCGTGCAGTTGAATTTAATATGGGGCCATGCATGCGCAATATGATGGTAGCGTGGGATGGAGTTTCAAGCTTCTCAAAGGCTGCCAGAAATATGGCAGTAAAATACTGCATTTGCGTTTTCAGTGGCCAAACTGTACTGCATGCTCTAAGCGCCTGTTTGACACCGGTCCACACACATGGCCATGTAGCTGGCAGCCTTTGAAACTGCTGATGGATTGAGCGCTGAGTGTTGGTAACGTTTAGGGCAGTAGGTACCCAAGGAAGAGTGTCTGGAACGCAGACTTGCTTGCGTTTATTTGCATTGTCTCTGGTGCATCCTGGCCTAAACTTTGGTAACAACTGGTGCACTGTCCTGCTCAGCTGAACAGGAAGATGACAAGGACATGTAAAACGGACATGGACACGGCTCCCTCTCCTCTGTGGGGCAGTCCGATAGAAACAGACTGTTTCCATCTGATCCGCCAGACGGATTGTGAATGTATCCCCATCAGTCTTTTGATCGGGTATCGGCAGACACGTGTACAAAAAATAATTGTGCTAGTAGCACACAAAGGGCAGTGCATATTTTCTAAATGGCAAAATACAGTGAACGTACAGAAAAATTAATCAATGTGCGCAAAAAAAAAGGTTCTTGTGATTAGGGTTGTCCAGATACCGATACTAGTATCGGTATCGGGACCGATACCGAGTATTATTTGCGGGAGTACTTGTACTCGCGCAAATGCTCCCGATACCTAAATGGAATACTTTTTTTGTATTAACATGTTCTGTGAAAATTCTTTGAGTTTTTTACTACTGCTTGACAAGCAAATAAATTTTTTTTATTCATTTTTACTCATTTTTATTCTTTTATAATGTCTTGAGTTAGAGTTCTTCATAATTCTAAAGAAAATATCCTTAGTCTGTATTGTGGTTTGAAAACTGTCACATGACATTTAAAAAAAGTATCGGTATTCGGTATCGGCAAGTACATGAAAAAAAGTATCGGTACTTGTACTCGGTCCTAAAAAAGTGGTATCGGGACAACCCTACTTGTGATAGAAAATGTTCTTATATGAAGTACATATAGAAGAGTAGAAATCAATAATAAAAAAAAATTAACCACCAAATAATTGTGCAGAACTTTGAGTAACAGTAAGCCGGGGGACGCCTACCAGATGGTGTGGACCACCTATTGCTAGGATGGTCAAAATAGCAGGTGGGGTATAAGGCAGGAAATACTCTATGGGGCCAAACCCTCTATAGAAACCGCCCAGTTTATTGAAAAAAGAAAAGCCAAAGGGCTACTTACAAAGTTTAACATTTAAGCCTCGCATAGGTTTAGTTTAGCCGGCGAACACCCACACTCTGTCACATGTCTGCTGCTCCATAGAGATCAGAGGGTGGTCTGCCTGAAAAACATCAGGCGGACCCAATCGGTCCGCTGGTGTGAAAGGGGCCCAAAGTCTGCCAGCAGCAGTGTCGAAAATTGCATACCTTCTGCCCACCCAGACTGCCAGATCCTCTTGCACAGGTGCTAAACTGTGTGTGTGTGGCCTAACAGAGTATGGGGGGAGGGGGGGGCATCCCACATGGCCACTTTTCTCTTTATTCTCCCTATTCTTCCATGCCCCCTCACCAGACTGTCACCATTCCCAGGTTTCCTCCCTGTTTTACTTACTACTGGAGTATGATCCACCACTTTCTACAACACCCTTTGTATATCTCCATTGCCTTTCCACTTGGTCTTGGTGGCGCCTGTATGTGAATTCTCCATACCTGCATTGGGTACAGGCTGTAGTGAGAACTGATTTGCCTTTTGCCTGTTCCGTTATGCCGTGTACACACGATCGGATTTTCCGTCAGAAAAAACTTGGCTGGTTTTTCCAATGGAATTCCGCTCAAGCTTGGTTTGCACGCAGTCGCACGTTCTCTGAACTTTCGTCCGTCAAGAACACGGTGACTTGCAACACAACGACAAACCGCGGAAAATGTAAGTTCAATGCTTCCGAGCATGCGTCGGATTGTTTCCGGCATGCGTCAGAATTTCTACAGACGATTAGATTTTCCGAATTTGAGAACCAGCTCTCAATCTTTTGTTGGAAATTCCGACAGCAAAAGTCCGATGGAGCAAAAACGCGGTCGGAATTTTCGTTCAAAAGCTGACATCGGACTTTTGCTGTCGGAATTTTCAATCGTGTGTACCGGGCATTAAAGTTGCTAAACCGATACTCTGATGAGGAACAGCCTCACCTGTAGTGTCTACTTGCTAGTCAATTCTGACGGCACTGATGAAGCAGGTTCTCTGGCTGTGGGTTATCTGTAGTGTTAATGAAGCTGTCAGATTCTACATGCAGGATAGGAGCGACTTCCTTTTGGCAGCAAGGGCACCCTTATCTGTAATGGGTACAGTGTGTAATGAAGGGACCAGGAGGGCCTTGACAGTGTGCTTTCTACTGATTGTGGGGTCTAAACATCTGGTAAATACTACTTGTAACCAGGTGGTGGAGGTTGCAGTGTGATGGCTTATATACTTCTGCCAATGGTTCTCGCTATAACAAGATATATTGTTGCATCTTTGGAACAGAATCTTTCACTTTAAAGTGCTACATTGTTTTGAAGATTCTTTTTGCAGAGACTGTAATCTGTAATTTTTTAATATGTTGGCAGTCGCACAGATACATTTGTAGCAACTGTGGAATTTTACTTTGGTTAGGTTACAGAGCAAACCTTTTAAAGTGGCTGTAAACCCAAAAATGTTTTTCTTTTTTGCTGTCACAATGTAGAGTTAACGATTTCCTATCATCTGTGCCCAGTCTTGCCACACAGTTAATCCAGCTCTGAGCAATCCTCTTTTATTGTTCAGTGATCTAAAACAGACTAACAGAGAAAAAGCTTAGTCCGTTCCGCCCCCTTGCTGTGAGTGACAGGTTATTTACATATCTCATGCACTAGCCTGGAGACGGTCATTTATTTTTTAATTCTGACCCCCCCACCCCACTCCTTTTCTGAAGTCATGTGGTTACTTTTCTGGATTTTGACTGGATGTTACTGATCATAGCAGAATTCAGTGTATGGAATACACAGGACAAAATGCATGTTGACGAGGGGAGTGTAGAGGAGGGCGGGGCAGTCTACTGACATCACGACTCCACCCACCGAGCTCCACACAACAGATCCACCCACAGAATCTGCAGTTTTTCAGTTCTTATAACAGACAGAGGGGAGACGTTTGACAGGTGAGGATACATGCAGGAGACGTGTATATCCTTATAGATCAGCACTATGGCAGTAGTTTAGAAAGGATGAGAGTGGGTTTACATCCACTTTAAAGCTCTTGCATACAAGCTGCCTGAGCCAGTTAAGTAAAATACCTGGTGTATTACCTATTGCATTTACTATTCATTGCAATAACATGAATGGTTGTGTGCTGCTGTACTCATGTGTATGGTGCATGAGCATTTGCAAAAAATAGGTGTTCTATGAATGTACAACATTTCTTATAATAGCAATAGGCATGCCAGGTCCTCTTTTTTTATGGAGAGATCTGTGGACTATTAGACCCCAGGTCTCTCCCTGCCCTGAGACATCTTCATTTGATCCCGGTTTCTTGCATCACAGAATTGCGTTTTTCAGATTTGCACTACATTCCATGTAACATGGTTTCCTATGGAGCACATTCTGCATTGCAAATCTGCGAAAAGCACTAAAACTGCATAGGTGTAAATCCAGCTTAATGGCTCGTTGTCTAGCTGCTCTGGTCACTTTTCCACATGAAAGCCTATCTCCTGCTTAAAATTTTGATCATGGTATGATGATCCTGTGATCTGACGATATGGTTTCGGCTATCAAGATGGTTCCTGTAAGGACTGCGCAGGCGCAATCCTTGCCGACGGAAATCACTGAACCTCCAGGGCGATGTGGAATTCGCTCGGACGGCTCACTGCGCTCGCTTGGCCTCCTGGCTCTTTTTTTTTTTTTTTAACGTCCTTCAATCCACGGGGATGTTAAGGAATGAGCCTGGATGCCGGCCGAGGTTCGGAGATTTCAGTCTGCAAGGATTGCGCCTGCGCAGTCCTTACAGGAACCATCTCGATGGGGGAACCATACCGACAAGTGACCTGCAGGTATATCCTGATATAACCAGTTCTCCTTGACGAAATACGGGTATGTCGTCGGGTTGAAGTGGTTAAAGTAATTGTGAAGGTGTGCGGGATGTTTTTACATTAAAATAAAAAGTTGTATCTGCACTGGTTTTGCAGACAGCAGTGCATTACTTCCTCATCTGTAGTACTCTGTTGGTGCTCCTAACTTTTTAGGAGTACCCCTTCAGCTGGCATGCATCTGAGTGCACTCCTGAGCCAGGCTGTGTGCGTCCATAGACACATGACTTGGCCACTTAAAACCGCTTTGCTTTAGAATCACTTTAACCCATGTTCTGCTTCTTAGAGTAGTATAAACCAGTCTGGCTTGGTGGTTAGCACTTTGGCCTTGCAACACTGGGGTCTTTGGTTGGCATCTTGGCCAGGGCACTTTCTACATCGAGTTTGCATGTTCTTCCTGTACCTTATGTTCATCCCATACATGCTGGTAAGATGCTTGACTCCTGTGTAATTTATGTATTTGAATGTGTTCACATGAGTAAAGTGAAAGAGGGGGGGAAAAAAATCTCCTAGTTCCCGGCATCTACACAAGTGATGTGCATATAGGGATCTCCCCTGTTGCATTATTGTGTTCTGGTAATAGGGACTCCGTACTTTTTAAACTTTTATTCTGCAAAGGAAGATAGGTTGTTGTTTTTTTTTTGTTTTTTTTTTCTCCCCTGGCTTAGTTGTGGCATTTAGTCGGTGTTGTGGATCTCATATGTGCTGATACAGCAGAAAGAACATACAGTACAAATATTTCATTTTAGCATGTTGCAGAATGTTTATTGAGAACGGTCTAAGTGCAGCTTTTGGCTATTTTCAAGGTATGTTTACTTTACTCTGCATACCAGCCGCATCCCCTGTGGCGAGCCTCGGCATTTAAATGTTTTTCTGCTTTGCATTTTAGCACAGCTTTGTTTAAGTCTACATTCACACTGGAGTGTTGTGTATTCAATAAAGGCAAGTTTTTTTTTTTTTTTTATTTTTTTTTTTTTTTTTTTCTGCATGCTTTTCCCAGTGTGTTTTCAGAAACTATGTACAGGAGCTTCTCTGGGCAGGATTGTGCTTTTTTTGGCACCATAGACTTGTTTTATTGTTGAAGTGCCTAAAAAAAAAACATTTTCATTTTTTTGCGTGTTGCATTTTAGGCGCTCCCATTAGTCTATGGGGCCCAAATCTGACTGCAGGGAAGCCCGGTATTTAAGTGGCAGGCATCTGATGGGCGCCTAAGCATTACTTACTTGGCTTTGAGCTTCGAAACTCTTTTGTGTGAATGGGGAGGCCAAGGAAATATTTTGGTGTGTGTGTGTGTGTGTGTGTGTGTGTGTGTGTATATATATATATATATATATATATATATATATATATATATATATATATATCTCATACATACATATTAGTGTTTTTTGAATAGAACAATAGAAGAACACCAGCTAAAGTGTTTATCTCACACATACAGTTATGGAGGAAACGCTGCAATCCCCCCCCCCCCCCCCTAAATGGATGTTTTTTGAATAGCACAATAGAAGAAAAGTATAAGGGTGTATCTCACAGAAACCTATGCAGTGCTGATATAATTTGATTTATGAAGCAATAGTGACTCCTATTTCTCTCCTTAAAAGCAAAAGCAGGCAGGAACCTTTCCCCAAAGTAACTATCCAAAGCAGAGTGACTTGCTGTGCTATGTAGATCGCTGAGTAATGTGATTTCTGAAGCAGGACAGTCTGACTCCTATCTAATTCTCTCCCTCAGAAGATCAGCAGCAGCAGCCTTTCCCTACCCTATCTAAAGCAGAGTGACAAGCTGTGCTATATGCCTCTAGCTTATATAGAGGCTGGGTCACATGCTGCACTGGCCAATCACAGGCATGCCATTAGTAGGCATGGCTGTGATGGCTTCTAGGTCACACGAGTAAAACAAATGGTGATTGGCTGCCCTGCTTACTGAACGCAAACTTACAGTAAATTGTCCGCGTACAAAAAAGCAAAAGTCCGGTATGAACCGGAACTTTACAGTTTGGGTTCGCTCAACCCTACTTGAGAGGTGATAATTGAGGGCTGGTTCATATGACTATTTTTACAAACTGCATGGTACTATGGTACCATGCAACTTGGTGTCTGCAAAACGCACTGCTTTGCAATCTGCATTTGGTGTACCATTAACAGTTAATTGGTACACACATGCTGATTGGAAACGCACACGGAACGCTCCTTTCTGGTCTGAACTGGCCCTGAGGCAGAGAGAGCGACAAATGAAGCAAAGATGGGTACATTCCTAACAATTCAGCAACAAATTAGTGGATATTTTGTCCTGATGTATAAAGAAATCGAAACCTATCCTAATAAAAACGTATAACCTTACCAGAATGTCGGTGTCCTCATTTGACAGCTTACTAACTATTGTTAGACTGCATTTGCAAAAAATGAATACCAACATGAAGATGTATGTGAAGAAATGCCAGCATTTTGGGAAGTAAAGGGAAGTGTACTTTTCTGCTGCTCAACGCAATGTACGTTTACATGCAGATAGTCGACCCTACACACACCACCTTCCTCCTACTAATTTGTTCCCCAGGTCTGGATGTGTTTATGGCGTCAAAACTATAGTAAATATCATGTCCTTGGACAGGCTACCACTTTCTGCAAACTCTTTTGCAGATGTGACTATTTAAAAAAAAAGTAGTAAAAAATAAAACTGATGCTTTATGGGGATATATATATAAAAACAAATTTAGTTTCTGCTTTATCCAAGAATAGGGGAAAAAACATATTTTCAGGCACTTTGATTTGCAAGAGAGCCCCTCGGTACACTAGATAAAAATAAACAAATGTACACTCATCCCTCAATACCAACATATGCTAGAGGGATTTTTGTGCTAAGCTTCTAGGATGCTGGTAACCACCTGGCAAGCGGCTTTTAATTGATCAGCTTAAAATAAGACCTTTTGTGGTTTGTTGCAGAGAGGCTCCATTCACACTAATGCTTTTTTTATGCATTTTGCAAAAATGCAGGGACATTTTTTTTTACCCAGGTTTCCTATGGAACATCAATGTTTTTTTGTTCCTCTGCGTTTTTGGAAAGGGTCGGACTTTTTTTTTTTTTTTTTTCGTGCAAAAAGCAGCATTTTACATGTAATAGAATTCAATGGACCCGCATCCAAAACTCAAGTACTGAGTTTTTGCTGCGATTTGCGTTTTTTTTTTTTTTACATGTTTATAGCTGGTTGTTTAAAGGGGTGTTCCAGCCTTGTTTAGGTTTATTAAGTCAGCAGCTACAAAAAGTGTAGCTGCTGGCTTTTAATAAACAATCACTTACCTGCTCCAGCGTTCCATCGATGCGCCGGCCGGGGCTCCGCTCCTCTTCCCAATCGAGCCTTACTGCTCATCAGGAGTTGAATCCTAGAGTGGAACTAATAGACAAAGTGTGTGTGTGTGTGTGGTTGTTGTTTTTTTTTGTCCTATTGGGGATGCTTTTATCTTCTCTTCCTGTCACTTTGTAGCTAAAACAGGAAGTGAGAGTAAATCACCCGAAGGGTGAGTCCCTTGACGCATCCACCCCCCCCCCCCCCCCCCCCCCCCCCCCCCCCAGGTCACCAGAACTAGTGTCCAAATTGGAAGATTTCCCCTCTATTAGTTTTCTAAGGACAACCCATGTTTTTTTGTCTTTAGGCTCCATTCACACTTTTTTGTCTTTAGGCTCCATTCACACTTTTTATCCTTTTTTTTTTTTTGTCCATTTTTTATTCTTTTTTTTTTTTAATGGCACCTGTTTAGGTTGGTGTCGCAATGATTTTGAAAAGGTGCCTGTACTGCCCCACAGCAGAATAATAACAAAAAAAAGCGCCCCTCCAAATCCATACCACTTATCTGAGCATACAGCGAGGCTGGCTAAGACAGGGAGGACAAGCTAGCACCTCTCTCCCCCCCCCCCCCCCAAACCATACCAGGTCACACGTCCTCAACATTGGGGGGGAGAGTGCTTTCGGGCAAAAGGGGCTCTGTGCCCCCTAAAGCACCTTATACTTCATATTCCCATCGCACACATTCCTGGATGAGCTCTCAGATTGGGGTGCTGCAGCAACAACCAGATTGATACTGGTTCTAGTCACAATATAGATATTTGTCAGCACACCATGGATCAACGTAAATAGCGCCCAAACGGATGATTTATTGCATGATCACAACACAGGATAGTGCAACGTTTCGGTGTCGCGTAGGACCCCTTTCTCAGGCATGCAAAGCACCTTGTCCCCATATTGATGGGGGGCAGGGTCCTCTTTTCCTCAACCCTGGCCCGGTGGTTGTGGGGGTCAGGTCACACATATATTTTGTGAAAAAAATATATATATATATTTTACATTCAGCTGTCATGAGGAAATGCCACTGATCACAGCCGATTTTATAGTCTTTCCAAAAATTTGAAATTTGTTAGAAACTGATGTAAAAAACGTATCTGTTTTTTCATCTAGTTTCCTAACCAAAAAAAGGTGAGTGAACAGATGAAGAAAACTGAATTTCCATGTGAAAGTGGCTTAAATGCAATAAAAAGATTGAAGCTGACACTGCGTATTGCTCAATGTACCATCCCCTGGACTTAACGACCAGTAGTTTTGTTAATAAGTCTACCTTGCTGGATACAGATCGGTTAAGTGCTTGATAGTTAGTGTATGTAAAGGCGATTGTACAATCAGATTGTACTGTCCAGCTTCAGACTATAGTCTTGCTGTATGCAGCTGTGCAAGCAACTGCGGTTGGTAATGTAAAAATATAATCTTTTGGTACTAAAGTGAAGCTCTTAGTAGATTTAGGAGACTACTTGAATACATTTGCAGTGTGCCAATAATATTGCTGCTCATTATGTTGCTCAATGTTATGCTTATCATAATAAAGCAGCCATTGAGCTTCATTCAGATAAATGCCAAGCATGAGATGTCGTCAGTCTGTCAGACATTGAAAACATAGCCAGAAGCTTGTACATGCTCCAGGATTTATTGCCTTTTTGAGCATCTTCTCACCTTCTCCGAAATCATCTCCTCGCTGGGCAAACCAGCAAGATCATCCCACTGCTTCCATTGTATAAAAGGACAGCTGCAGCTTTGTGCTGCCAGTGCTCTGCCACTCTAACATAAACCTCCAAAATCTCTTTAGAGTTTTACCACCCGTTTTTTTTTTTTTTTGGGGGGGGTTTTGATCATTTTGCGTCTTCATTTTAGTAAGTTGTATATTTCCCATAAATGTCGCTTTTTTTTTCATTTCTAGAGATGTGTAATTTAATGGGTAAGAGCTTGTATGTGGCAGCATGTTTAGTCTTGAATTTACAGGTCAAAGAGGAAGAAAAAAAATCTGACAGTGACCCTTCTTGCATATTCCAGATCAGAATAAATAAATATAAATCTGTCTCGATTTGCCTGCATTTAAAGCCAATAATGGAGCAGGAGGATAGAGCCAGCAATGAGCTTGCACCACCACCTTTGTTACTAAAGAACCCAGAATGGCAAGTGATTTCTTCTTTTCTGTTCTTACTGTCATGTGTTTGCCCCTATAGAACACAGGTGTGTTATCTGCAATTAAAAAAAACATAATCCCCTTTATTTCTGAACTGTGTATATAAGGCCTCATTAAGAAGTCTGTGTGAGTATGTCAGAATACCATGGATTTAGGGTAGGCACTGAGACCAGAGTGTGCCTTCTGTTCCTCTGAGCTCCCTCTCGTTGCTGCACCAGTCAGTCACAGCGGCAGAGAAGTAGCTGGGTGGGTGGAGCCTGGTGGGTATTGTTACACCAGTCCCCCATCAGGTCTGATTTACTTGGTGGACTCAATATTTTTTTTACAAGGAACAAACTAAAATTAATATTATTATTATATAATTTTTTTTTAAATTGCCCCAAAACCTTTTTTAACTGACCAAAAATGCAGCAAGCAGGATTTGCCACAACGGAAGTACAATAGACCAGTGTAAAGGGATATAATTTTTATTGCGCTAAAGGTGCCACTAACGATCGAAAAATTAATATTGACTTAAATGTACGATATTAATAAATAAGGCAAATATCTTTTTTCTTTTTTTTTAAAGGAGTTGTAAACCCTTATGACACCCTGCAGCCCCCCCCCCATTTTACTCCCCTGAACCCATTCGTTCCCTCCGCGGAGCTGCGATCTTCCTCTCTGCCAGTTGTCTCGGCTCTTGATTGGATAGATTTAAAGCAGCGCAGCCATTGGCTCCCGCTGCTGACAATCAAATCCAATGACGCAGGGGGATGGGGACAGAGTCCTGCTTTCCGTATGAATATATGTAGAGGCAGGACTCCAAAAAGCACCAGCACGGGTGTCCTCCAAGGATAGCGCCGCTTCTCCAACGTGGACACTCGTTGCGGGGAGTAGCTACGTTTACAAACCCTTTTTTAAAAACTCTAGTTTTCAGCCAAAATTTCCATTCAATACACCTTTTAGTTTTCACATAAAAATGAATAGTGATACATGAAGTGTTTTAAGGAAGCTAATATTTCTATCAGTCTGGGTCTTGTCCAGTGTAACCTGCCACTCCATGTTCTTTAACCTCCCTGGCGGGTATGATTCTGTCTGGAATTATGTACCAAAAGCGGTACAATTATTTTGCATGGAAATTCTGCGTTTTATACTGTAGGCCTGCAATTCTTAAGAATAACTCACTTAAATTTGTCTAAACAATAGTCCAGTAGACATCTCTGGTATGATAAAGTTTGAAACACAAAATCATAAAATTATAATATAATAAAGAACTATAAATAATAACAAATGATAATGTAATTATAATAAAAATTATTCACTAATGTACTCAAATCAAAATCACTGAAATTTGCTTAGTTGCAGAATTGTCGCTGGCATTACTTTTTTATTTTTTTTATGACGAATTTCCCCACAAATCGCTATCGATCAATTCTGCAAGTGATTATAATTTATTATCGCTGTTTTCCAGCTGCTCTAAAATCACTTTTGACATAAAGGGACACTTTTGGTTGCTATGGGCAATCTACAGTTTGCAGGCAAAAAATAAATGTTTTTATTATATAAAAGTACATGTAGGACACTGGGCAGACCACTAGGGACAAGGGGGTGTTTTTTTTTTTTTTTTACATACAGCCCCCGTGCGCCGTTAACGTCGCAGGGAACAGAGATCGGCGGCGCGCGGGCACTGTGTGAGTCGAATGGAGGACGCCACTCGCTCACACAGCGTGGATGCATCGCTGGATCCAGGGACAAGGTAAGTACAGTACCCTGCCTGGATACAAGGTAAGCCAGCGTGTGCTGCAGGCTCTGCATATTCACCCCGAGCGTGACTCGGGGTTACTGATTTTTGCATTAAAAATTCACCCCGAGTCACGCTCGGGGATACCACTAAGGGGGTTAAAGTGATTGTAAACCCCAGTTATAACATTTTGGCCTAAGCGCCTATATCGGTATTATATCTCTCATCAAAGCTCTAATTGCCGTGTCTTTCTGCTGCTCTGTTATCGGCAGAGTCAATTCTGACAAGCTTGACAACACACAAGATAACAGCAGCTGAAATATTGTGTCCGGGAGCTTGGAGGTGGATTAGCAGAGAGCTTGTCTATTCGCAGTACCGCTCGTTCCTTACTCTACCTATGTGAAGGCTCAGACTCTAGGCCCACTGCTGGAAAGTAAGAAAGATTTATAACACAATCTGCACTTTCTAAAGAATGTAGAAATTTGAAAGTCGTGGCATCTGTGACCGGCTTAAGGAGATGATCATAAAATTTCGAAGGACAAGGGTTGAGGGGGGTATATTCCAGTGGTTATCGATGGAGAGCAGCTCAAGATGGTGAGCAGTTTTTTTTTTTTTGGATACTCTTCTTTTGTCTGCACCAGGCTGAATTTTGACTTAAAGGAGTTGTTTGTTAAAAAAAAAAAAAAAAGTTATACTTCACTGTGCAGCTCATTTTGCAGAGTGACCCCGATCCACGTCTTCTGGGGTCCCCTGGCGGCTGTCTCTAGTCCTCCCCGCAAGAACTCCACACAGTCATTCGAGCTCCCTCGGGCGCGCTCCCGTGGTACAGCAAGTGGCCATAGCCGCTCACTGTATCACTCGGCCCCGCGGCGCAACACGTCATTGGATGTGATTGACAGCAGCGCCAGCCAATGGCCAGCAATCGATTAACTATAAAAAGTTTGTGCTCTGCTGCAGAGCGACACTATGGAGTTCATTTACTAAAGCTGGAGAGTGCACAACCAGGCTCACTTCTGCATTGAAATTTATTGCCAAAGTTTAATTATTCAACCTGAGGTTAGAACCTGATTGGTGTCGCTGTAAGCCCGATCAGCTGAAGTAAATCAATATCTTAGACTCCTTTCACACAGGGGCGTTTTTCAGGCGCTTTGGCGTTTAAAAAAAAAAAAAAACTCCCTCAATGGGAAGGGGGGATTTAGGAGCCTTTGTATTCAACACTCCTAAAGCACTGCAAAAAAGATGCTTGCAGGACTTTTTGATGCCTGGCAGCGCCTCAGTGTGAAGGCACTCAGGCTTTCTCATTGGGATTGCAGATGCAGCTTTTTTTCGGGTGGGGTTTTTATTTTTTGCGGACAGTAATTACCGTATAAGCCGACCCAAATATAAGCCGAGGCACCTAATTTTACCACAAATAAAAATGGGAAAACGTATTGACTCGAGTATAAGCCTAGGGTTTACATCTGCATGCCTCACTGTGTCTGTGCCCATGCCTCGACTGACGTTTAACACGGGAGTCTATATGGAAGAGGTGCCCGGCTTTGAAAAATCGGTGCTCCCCATCCGTCGGTCCCCCAGACAACAAACTTTGCACACTTGTAGAGCAGAAATGGGGCTACATGTGTGCCAAGTTCGGGGGAGTCCAGGGGACCTACGACCGGCCAGTATCAGGGCCTCAAACCCACCAGAGAAATTACCGTTTAGCATTTGAGTCTATGAAAGGGGTGCCCGGATTTGAAAAATTGGTGCTCCCCAGTTGTAGGTCCCCCGGACAAGAGACTTTGCATATTTTGTAGAGGAAGAGTGGGGCTATATGTGTGCCAAGTTTGGAAACTAGGGGACCTACGGCCGGCCGGTATCTGGTCCCCAAAGTCTGGGAGATCAGGCACAAAAAGGTGACTTGAGTATAAGCCGAGGGGGGCATTTTCAGCACAAAAAAAATGTGCTGAAAAACTCGGCTTATACTCGAGTGTGTGTGTGTGTATGTATGTATGTATGTATGTATGTGTATATATATATATATATATATATATATATATATATATATATATATATATATATATATATATATATATATATATATATTAATTAGTATGTGGTTAGTAGTAATAAAAATTAAAAAAAAATTGTAATTTCATGTTGAATTGGTATGAGAAGGAAAGGGAACAAGTAAGCATCAAATGGCAAAAAAACAAATCAGTCATCTGTTGGTAAGGTAGCGTTCTGTTTTTGTATTCTCCTATTATTCATATGCAAAATATGTCCATCTGGTGTCGCGGATGCTTTGAAGTAGCAGGGCAGAGGATGGATTAAAGCAAATGGCATTTAGTATTCAATTGGTAAAATCGCTGCCTCCCTTTTATGTAATCTTAGACATGAAACTTTATGTAAATCCAAAAATTGGCTTTTCTTATTCCCTTTTTTTTTTTTTGGTCTGCTAATTTACCATTGAAAATGTTTCGTTATATCGGTTTCTAAAAACAAACTCAGAACATGAGATCCTTTCTAGGTCTAGAGCAGGAATCCTGTTTTATCCTCGGCTGCAAACCACCATGCATGCCTGCTATCTTCAGCATATTCAAGGGACACTAAAGTCAGGATTTTTTTTTATATATTTTTTTCTTTAAATAACAAACATGTGATACTTACCTCCACTGTGCAGTTCGTTTTGCACAGAGTGGCCCGGAAAGCTGTCTTCTGGGGTCCCTTGGCGGCTGTCTGGGCTCCTCGCAAAAGCTTTCCATCTTCATGCCAGGGCGCTCGGACGGTGGAAAGCTTTTGTGAGCGCGCTCCCGCGATACAGCGGCGGCCATAGCTGCCGACTGTATCACTTGGCTCCGCCCCCTTATCCGCTGTGATGGACAGCAGCGCCAGCCAATGGCTGTGCTGCTATCAATCCACCCAGCCTAGCCAATCAACAGCCAGGCTGGGAACCGAAGAGGATGACGTGGAAGCGCCCGGGAGTTTCGACGGGTCAGGTAAGTAAAACGTGGGGGGGGGCAGTGCTGTGAGATTTTTTTTTACCTTCATGCATAGGATGCATGAAGGTAAAAAAACTTTTACCTTTACAACCCCTTTAACTAAATTATTACAGCTCCTACTGTACTCCTGGTCAGCAGTGGATGGAAGCGTTGTAGGTCTCATACTCGGCGCACTGTCTCTGGTACTCTCTTCTTGGCCACTCACAAAACTATTTGCCCCAGGTTTGGTTTTGTGATTGACCAGGAGGGCAGGAATACTGTAGTAGTGCGTCTGTAGTAGTGGCCCAGTACAGCAAAGCTGTACTAATCCACACTTCTTGCCTAATTCAGCTTTTTGGCTGAATTCGGACCTGAAACTGACCTGAAGACTCCTGTGCAGTTCGCACCAGAGCTGCTCTAAAGATGTGTAAACCGGCTCTATAGGGAGCTGGTCACAATCTCCTGACATGTGAATTGGATTTGGAGAAACCCGCATCCAAATCACAATCATGTGAACCCAGCCTCGGGTGAAGAACTTTATCTTTTTAGAGTGAAATTGGGGCTTTAGATTGCTACTGTAGTTGGTTTTCTAAAAATGCAGAAAGCTAGTGTGCTGATATACTGTAGATAGGCTCTTGAAATTGATGAAAATGGCTTTTGTAAAATGACTATCTCTCTGCACATGAAATATTAGACACGATTGCTGTATGAAATGATTAAATGCCTAATCCCTTGAGCCTGCGGTTCTGAAGCCCCCACTCACATCTGTTCTCCACATATAAAGGGGCACATCAGATTTTCCCGCCCAGGGAGCTTGTGAGGAAATCCTCAATACCAGTTACTTTGAATGTGTGTCTTGTAACGAGCAGAGTCTAAACCCCTGTTGCAAAATGTTGTCGCAGTGGTAAATTGGAGGGGGGTTGCCATTCATAGCTTGTCACGATTGCCAGGGTTTTTTTTTTTCATCAAATGATAAAACTTTGAGGTTATTGTGCAGGAAGGCCCACTGTAACTTTTGTATGGACCCATGTGGTTGCATTACTGCAGATGTGGAATTCACGTTTAAGCATAACCTCATAGTGTTGGAGCGATTGATCTAGCTACTGCACTAGATCTTGGTTTGTTAGGTGTGTGTGTGTGTATCTAAAGATTAATCAGCACATACCGTTTGGCACCCAGCTGAGTAAAGCCCATCTGCTTTTCTTGCAGCTTGGTCCTCATGGCTTGTGTTCCCAGTAGTTGCAAACATGTTTATGTACATTATGTTCTCAGGCAGCTTTTGTTATTTCCAGACTTCAAGTATACTTGATGTGCCTCCCACTATTACAATCCACTTTTTTTTTTTTTTTTTTACTTTTTGTCAAATATGAAGAAAGAAGACATGAAAATTGAAGACCCTTGAATAATTAAATTGTTGGGGGGGGGGGGGGGTAAAGCGTACAAACAAATGGCCCAACCTATAACTGGCCCTTACAGCAAGGAGGAAGGGTTGACGAATGTCAAAGAAATTCCCAGCTCGCTTACCGGCCAGCTTGCAATAAACTGAATTGTCCTGTCCTGTTCACGTTAAAACCAGGAGGTTAGTTTGCATACATTTTGCAAATACAGTAAAACCTTGGTTTGAGAGCGTTTTTGCAAGACAAGCAAAATGTTTTAATAAATTGATATACAAACGATGTCTTGATAAGAGTAGCGTCATGTCACATCTGAGTATAAAAAAAGGAGAGGAGCCTCTAAGTGTAGCGATATGGTTACATTTGATGAAGGTACAGCATTTAGCAACTTATTGCTACACTTGGAGGTGCTTCTTTTATACCCTGTGTAAAAAATAAAAAAAATGCTTTGATATACAAGTGTTTGGATTACAAGCATGTTTCTGGAAAGAATTATGCTCGCAAACCAAGCTTTTACTGTATACTGCTTTGTGGCACCCTAGTGTACTGCATTCTTAACTCCTATAAATGTTGAGAGTTTACAAAGTTGAAGCACGTGTATAATAATTGAGGGCATTTCTGTTCAGAGGGAACCCCCCCCCCCCTATATATGTGCTCAAATTCTGGAAAAATTCATAGTTGGGACTACAATACACTAAATTCCTCCTGGTTTTAACATGAACTGCTAGATGGCACAATTCGATTTATTGCAGGCTGGCTGGAAAGTGAGCTGGATCTTTTTTTTTTTTTTTGGAAACTGGTACATGAATTTGGGGTTAAGCAAAGACCTTTCTTTGGAGGTGCAATGTGGCCAGAGTGTCAATAAGAATGGAGTGTTGAAAGTGCAGTTGAGCTCCCTCGCTGCAACTTTCATGCAGGCAATGTGATGCGTTCAGGAATCAAACTGTGGCAGGTTGGCTCCTCTGCGCAATCAGGGGCGTACACTTTTATTTGAGGGTGCTCCCATTCACAAACTGGGGAGCCAACCAGCAGGTCTGGCGCACTCTGTCCACCGGCTCCCTGCGATCGCTCCAGAAAGGGGCACAACTGCGATCTCCGTTCTGTCAGGGGAGGAGAAAGATTGTCTGTTCCTAGTGATTAGGAACAGCTCTCTAGTCAGCCCAGCCCCCTTACAGTTGGCAACACCTCCCAGGAAATACACTCAACCCCTTGATCACCCTTAGTGTTAACCCCTTTCCCGGCCAGTGACATTTAAACAGTAATTGGTGGCTATTTTTAGCTATGATCGCAATTAAATATCAATGATCCCAAAAAAGTGTCGCGTGCCCGCTCTATCCGCTGCAGTCCTGCTAAAAATCTCAGATCACCACCATTTATTAGTCAAAAAAATTATAATAAAAATGCCATAACATCTATCCCATAGTTTGGTTTGCGCAAAAGTTATAGCGTTTACAATCAACAAACGCTTATTGCGATTTAATTTTCTTTTTCAAAAATATGTAGAATACATATTGGCCTAAACTGATTAAAGTGGAGCGCCACCCTCTTTTACAAGTTGTCTGCATCCTCTGCTGCTCTGTCCCCTAATGCTGATTTGGCATATCATTTATTTTTATTTTTTAAAACTCACTGTTTTACAGCTCATTTCCTTTTGTTCTGGCCGCGGCCTGAGCTGCCTGAGTGTGTCATCCACGGACCGCTATGCCTCCTGGGACATGTTTGTCATCAATCCCAGGAGGCAACAGGTGTCCCTGAGTGCTGGATCAGAGATGGGAGCTCCATGATTGGCTGAGCAGCATGTCGTTTATTCACAGCCTACTAGGAACAGCTACTGCAGGAGGCCAGATACAGTAAGAGAAACTCCGACATGAGAAGGAGGGGGGAGTTCTGAGGAGTCTCTAAATGTTGTGTGAGATGATTGGGAGTCAGGGCTGGCTTCAGCATAAGACACAGTGCCCTGCACGTGAGGAAGAATAGTGTCCACTCCACATGTCCTATTCCTGTCACACTGTCCGTCCGTCCCCATGTCTCTATAACCCCCCCCCCCCCTCCTGTCACTGTTTCCCCCCATTTCTCTGACCCAATTTGCCAGAGAAGTGGGGGGGGGGCGATGCAATGCAGTGTGTTGGGGCGATGTGATGCAATTTGGTGGGGGGCGATGCAATTTGTTGGGTGATGCGATTTGGGTGGTAATGCGATTTGGCATGGGGTGATGCGATTTGGTGGGGGACATCAATCTGGTGGCGGGGCGATTTGGTGGGTGTGCGATGTGCTGGGGCGATGCAATTTGGCGGGTGATGTGATTTAGCGGGGGCGCCGCGATTTGGCGTGGGGTGATGCAATGTGCTGGGGTGATGCGATCTGGTGGGGGGATGTGATTGCTGGGGCAATGCGATTTGGTGGGCGAGGAGCTGGGATGATGCGATTTGGTGGGCGCCATGCGATGCTCTGGGGGCAATGTGATTTGGTGGGCAATGCTATTTGGCGTTGGGTGATGCTATGTGCTGTGGTGGTGCGATTTGGTGTGGGGCAGTGATCTGGTGGGGGTGTGATTGCTTGGGCAATGCGATTTGGTGGCCGAGGAGCTGGGGTGATGCGATTTGGTTGGGACCATGCGATGCACCAGGGGGCAATGTCATTTGGTGGATGATGCGGTGCAATTTGGCGGGGGGGGCCATGCAATGTGATGGGGGAATATTTACTCAATTTTACAGATTATCTATATAACATAGAGAAAGTTATTTCTGCAAATAGTTGTAAACAAGCAGTTGTGTGTGTTTTTTTTTTTTTTTTTAAATACTCCCACCATCCAATATAACACCAAAACACAAACCCAACTTTTCAACATTATAATGCGCAGTTTAAACTTTATAAAGTCGTCTTCAATACATCTTGATGCATAAATGAATTGTGTTTCTAATTATTTAAATGAAAAGCTGTTCAGAAAAAAGTGGGGTGACGACTTCCTCTGACACTGCTGTTGCTATGGAAACCTGACCTGAAACCTATTGCACTTCTTGTGCAGCACTGAGCGTGTGCGAGATCTGCAAGCATGAAATCCAGGAAGTAATATAGTCTGGCTTCAGATGCCCACACTTAAGATGGCCACAGTTGGTCTAATGCTAGTTTATAAAGGTTCAATATGCTGTAATAACAAAACAGACCTTAGTTTGCAGACTAACTTTACTAGAATACATTAAGCTTGTGTATTATAGGGGTTTTATTTAAAAAGTGTAATTTCGGCCGGAGCTCCACTTTAAGGAATTTTTTTTTGGGGGGGGGGGGGTAATTTTTTTGTTTGTTTTATAGCTCAAAAAATAAACCGCTGAGGTAATCCAATACCACTAAAAAAAAGATTAATAATTTTTTTTTGTTAATTATATGCTGGTTGTCTCTGGTGTCAACATATTTGCACCATTGATCCAGAATAAGCTTGTGAATTCCTAATACCTGACCCTGCATACTTGTTAAACAGGTCATTGGCTGTGGAAGGCTTGAAATGGTTAGATCAGTTTGACAGCCAGGGAACCAGCATTTTCTAGTTGTACAGCCTTCATATTTGTTACAGTGCACAATTTCTTTGAGAAATGTCTTTGAGGTTGTTATTCAGGGCTAGCATTTTTTTATTCTGATGTAGTGCTCGCATGCCTAAATATGCTGCAGTGGTAAATAAAGGCAAATTGAGAATTCTAGCTAGTGGATGTCACCGCTAAAGCATTATACTTTCCATATGCATGGCAATTTTATCCATAGTTTTTATTTTTCTCTCAAATTTGATGGTGATATTTTCTGCTGTCCTCCCTACACATTCAGTGCTTCATTTCTGCTCTGACATAATATATAATTTATTATTTTCTTTTTTCTTTTAGTGACTTTTTGATTCTACCTGGGTTTATTGACTTTACAGCCGATGAAGTGGTGAGTGGCATTATTTATTATGTTGGAGTCATGATTTAGCTTATGGTAAAATAGACTATATTAGCTTGGCTAAAATTTTACTGTATTTTTAAAAATCATAAAGCACACATTAGATCACTAATAATCTATGCAACCACTTAAAATCTTGTCTTAACCTGTTGAGATACGCGCTATAGCCAAATGACAGCTTCAGCGCAGATCTAAATATCCAACAGGCCTTCAATTGACGGCCTGTCACTAGCACGTTCTGCAGCGCGTGCGGGGAAATTCTGTGTTGGCCGTGTCCCTTGGACCAATCGGGAGTGGCCTTTTGCGATGCGATCTGTGCGGCCAATGAGAGATGATCTCATATGTAAACATACTGTATGAGATCATCTCTCATTGCCATTTTACACAGAGACAGCGTCCTGTCTCTGGAGAGGAGACCGCTCTGTGTCCCTTGTACATAGGGACACATCGGTCACCCCCCCTCCCCCCACAGTTAGAACACTATGTAGGGAATACATTTAACCCCTTCCCCACCCCCTAGTGTCAACCCTTTCAATGCCAGTCACATTTATACAGTAATTAGTGCATTTTTATAGCACTGATTGCAGTATAAATTTGAAAGGCGTCAAAAGTGTCTGATGTGTCCGCCATAACGTCGCAGTCCCAATAAAAATCGCAGAACGCCGCCATTTCTAGTACATAAAGAATTCTGTCCCCTATTTTGTAGGCGCTATAACTTTTGCGCAAACCAGTCGCTTATTGCGATTTTTTTTTTTTTTTTTTTTTTTTTTTTTTTTTTTTTTTATTGGGATATTTATTATAGCAACAAGTAAAAATATGCAATTCAGTTTTGGGCACCAGTTCACAAAAATAATATTGTGGAACTGGAGAAAGTTGGCCTAAATTGAGGGGAAAAAAAATGTTTATATATTTTTTGAGGATATTTATTATAGCGAAATGTTAAAACTATAGTTTGGTTTTTTTTTCAAAATTGTCGCTCTTTTTTTGTTCATAGCGCAAAAAATAAAAACCGCATAGGCAATCAAATGCCACGAAAAGAAAGCTCTACTTGTGGGGGGGGGGGAAGGACGTAAATTTTGTTTGGGAGCCACGTCGCACGACCGCGCAATTGTCAAAGCGACGCAGTGCCGGAAGCTGAAATTTCACCTGGGCAGGAGGGGGGTATATGTGCCCAGTAAGCAAGTGGTTAAAGTGATATTAATCACTTGCTTACTGGGCACATATACCCCCCTTCCTGCCCAGGCGAAATTTCAGCTTTTGGCACTGTCGCTTTAACTGACAATTGCGTGGTCGTGCGACGTGGCTCCCAAACAAAATTGACGTTCTTTTTTCCCCACAAATAGAGCTTTCTTTTGGTGATCCTCTCTGCGGTTTTTATTTTTTGCGCTATAAACGAGGAAAGGGCAGCAATTTTGAAGCAAACACCAATTTTTTTTTTGCTAAAATTCTTTTTTTATAACATAACATATTTTTTTTTTCTCAGTTTAGGCAGATATGTATTATTCTTTTACATATTTTTGATTAAAAAAATTCTTGCAATAAGCGTATAGTTATTAGTTTGCCCAAAAATTATAGTGCCTACAATATAAATCTTCTTTTTTTCTTTTTTTTTTTTTTTAGAATATTATACAATTCTCCAGGCTGGTTGTATCCAAGTTGATCGATCAACTTGGATACATTAAGCCAGGATTTGACAAATTTGGAACTTGGAATCTAGGAGCCAGCTAAAAAAGTTAGACAGAAAACGTGCCCCGTCCCACCAAGCTCGCACGCAGAAGCGAACGCATACACGAGTAGCGCCTGCATATGTAAACCTCGCCTATGGAGATTTTTTAAAGGGTAAAAGTTTGTCGGCCATTCCACAAGCGGACGCAATTTTGAAGCGTATCATGTTGGGTATCAATTTTCTCGGCGTAACATTATCTTTCACAATATAAAAACAAAACTGGGCTAACTTTACTGTTTTTTTTTTTTTTTTTTTGTTTTTTTTCAAAAAAAGTGCGCTTGTAAGACCGTTGCAATACTTTGTCACACCGTATTTGCGCAACGACCGCCATTTATTCTCTAGGATGTTAGAATAAAAAATATATATCATATTTGGGGGTTCTAATTGGAGGGAAGGAGATGGCAGTGAAAAACGCATTTGAACTGCTGTCTTACTTGTAATGCCAAGGGCCACCACAAGATGGCACCAGATCATAAAAGGCCGCAAAGTTGCAGCCTGAATTACCAGCCGAGCCGCCGCAATCGCGCGGCAGGGGAGGTGGGGAGACACGGTAATTGAGGCCGCAGCTTTGCGATCTTCTGCAGGCCTAAACTTCCCCGGGCACCAGGTCACAATTTCTTGTCGCAATTGCGACCGGGCGCCCAGATTTTGTCAAGCCCTGCAATAAGATGGATAGAATCTTGGCCATTCCCTTCTTCACCGGCCAAGATTCTAATGCCCGATCTAAAAAACGATCTGAATTTTATGACCGGTCCTGATCGGCTCTGTACTAACAATACATTTGTACGATTTTCGTGCCGTGTGTGTACAGGGTCTATGTCAAAGTCTATCGCTGGCTTTACCTAATAATTGACTGCTGCATGTGCTCCTCTTTGTGATTTTAGATTTCCCTTAAATATTGATAAATATAAGGTCATTCTCAAATGTTCTAGTATATGAAAATGACAGGAATTGGTCTCCTTCCTTTTTTTTCTTTTTTTTTTTTTTTTTTTTTTTTCCAGCTTAAGACCATTAAGTTCAATGGCCCCTGTTCACATATTTTTTTGGCAGATTACACATGTTTTTGGCCCCAAAGACTTCAATAGAAACACCTGAGCAGGAAAACACTCGAATAGCAGCTCTCCACCTCTAATTTCCTCTCCCTCTCTATTGGCTAAATAAAAACGCTCTAAAAAAAGAGCGCGTGTGTGTGTCGCATTTTCTGAATTGTGGATTATTTTTTTTTTTTGCGTTCTAGGATCTGACTTCTGCCTTGACTCGTAAAATAACCTTGAAGACACCGTTAATCTCCTCCCCTATGGACACTGTGACCGAATCGGATATGGCCATTGCAATGGCGGTAAATATAAAACTCTGCTTTGCACTAAATCTGAATATTCAGGAGTTTTTAACACTATATGTATAGTTGGGGTGGCGGGGCACTGAAGCAGATTTAAGACACTTCATGCTTAGTTGTGACTAGAGAGATGTATTTTAAGTGTAAATGTAACCTGTCCCTTGCCATGAGAACGTAAATTTACCGCAGCAGAGAACTTGGAGTGCACTGCAGGGGAGATTTACTAAAACGGGTGCACAGAGAATCTGTTGCAGCCATACATAGTAACCAATGGCTTTTACCTTCAACTTGTTCAATCAAGTTTTGACACTAAAACTTAGAAGCCGATTGGTTACTATGCAGCATTGCACTAGGTTCTGTTAGATGTAAAGAGTTGAAATGGAAGAGCCACACCACTGCAAAGAGGTTCAGATACAACTTCCATTAAAGTTCAGGGGTACATGTCAAAAAGTGTCCAACACATTTAGAGAGTCTAAGTGCCCCCTTCATCGGGGCTTGACTGGAAACAAATGCCTCGTTTCCACTGATCGGTTTGGTACGCTATTTTGGGTGTTTCCATTATGAAAGCGTACCGTAAAACCGTACCGCACCACAAGGGTCCTGCTTCAGATAAGAAACCAGAGAGAGAGTGAACGGTTCGGTTAGGGCGGACCTACAAATGCATCTCACTGATTGGTGGATGCGCTAGAAATTTTTTCTAAACCCTGAATGGTCCCTCACGGTCCAATTTGCAGTGGAAGCGCTCACGCGATTAGACCGGCCCCATCCGAACCGCTCCAAAATTACTGACCCGACCCGATCCGTGCAGTGGAAACGAGGCAATAGTGAACAAACCAGAAGTGAACTGGACCTACAATGTTTTTTTCCGGTGTGAATTCAAAGCACAGGCCTAGTCGGCAGATTCTGTGTGTGCCAGTTTTAGTGCTGGCTGTACAAGTATGCTGGGCTCCTTATGTGTGGCTCAGTGTACATTACCACTGATAGACGGGGAGTTGTAGTTATGACAGAAGAGACAAATTGGGGTCTTTATGCCTTTGTTTTGCAGTATTCATGTACATGGCACCCGAGTTGCCCTTTTCGGGTTCAGTAGACACATTTAAACAGTTTTGGAGAAGTTGTCCTCCACTTTAAGAGATCTTGGAGGAGGTGAAAGCTTCTTAATATTAAATCTGGATGTAAAAATTGTTACTAGGGTTGTCCCGATACCGATCAAATGCTCCCCATGCCTGACCCGATACTTTTTTTTTTCTCCGAGAGCTGGTGTAGTGCGGCTGGAGAGGGGGCGGAGAGCAGAGCAGTCCTCGTATAGAGGAGAGCTGCTGCCGCCTAGTTTCCTAAGACAAAGCCATGCTCCGCCCTCCGTCGCTGCCGACATCTAGTTAATTTGCGCTGTTGCGTTCCCCCAGCGCAAATTAACTAGATGGCGGGGGGGGGTCACATGGCTTTCTCTTAGGGGACACATGGCTGCATTTAAAAAAAAAAGTATCGGTAATCTGTATCGGCGAGTACATGGGGGGGGGGGGGAGAGAGTATCGGTACTTGTACTCGGTCCTAAAAAAAAGTGGTATCGGGACAACCCTACTTATTACACAATGTGGTTTTGTTTTTTGCTCTAACAATAAAATTATTTTTATTTTTTATTGCAGCTTATGGGAGGTATAGGTATTATTCATCACAACTGTACCCCAGAGTTCCAAGCCAATGAAGTCCGCAAAGTGAAGGTAATATTCCCTTTAAAGGTGGCTGTAAACCCGAATAAAAATTTTTTTTTTTTTTTTCTGTCACAATGTAGAGTAAAAGATTTCCTATCATCTGTGCCCAGTCTTGCCATAGAGTTAATCCAGCTCTGAGTAATCCCCCTTCTTTTTTTGTTCAGTGAGATAAAACGGACTAACGGAGAAAAACCTTGGTCCGTTCCGCCCCCTTCCCGTGGGTGACAGGTTATTTACATATCTCATGCACTAGCTTGGAGACGGGCATTATTTTTTAATTCCCACCCCCCACTCCTTTTCTGAAGTCATGTGGTTACTTTTCTGGATTGTGACTGCATATTAGTGATCATAGCAGGATTCAGTGTAAGTAATACACAGGACAAAATGCATGTTTACAAGGGGAGTGTAGAGGTGGGTGGGGAGTCTACTGACGTCACGACTCCAGACAACAGATCCACCCACAGAATCTGCAGTTTTTCGATTCTTATAACAGACAGATGAGACATTTGACAGGTAAGGATACATGCAGGAGGCATCTATATGCTTATAGATCTGCACTATGCAGTAGTTTAGAAAGGATGAGAGTGGGTTTACATCCACTTTAAATAGGTATTTGTCTCAGGCTGGGATCACACTAATGTGGCTGTGGATCCCAGCAGGGGGTCCGGTGTGTCCCTGTACACCAATTCAGGTGCGAATCGAGTGTTTTTTTTTTTTTGTTTTTTTTTTTAAATCTGAATTCGCCCCTAAAACAAAGCCAAAGATGTACAGGACCCATTTCCTATGCGAACCGCTGTTCCCCCGGAGCTGTTTGAACAGACTCCAATGAGATCCAGGCACACTCTCCTGTCATGTGAATTGGATGCAGGAAAGATGCATTTATTTTTGCAAATGATTCTGCAAAGCATTGCAACTTTGATCAGTAGAGCGTGAGCTCTAGTAGACTTTGGGATGTGTCAAAGGACTGTGGTGATCCCTGCTTTAATGGATCCTAATTCCCAGTGCAAATTAATCACAAAGTAAAAGCGACTGAGCATATGATCAAAAGGCATAAACCAAGGTTACCTACAATATATAAACTTCTGATTTTAATAAATTGAGTTAAACCAGCAGTTGAAACTGTTTGTTTTTTAATCTTGCCACCAACCCTTTATTTTAAAAGCCGATTGTGTTCTACAATCCTACCGTCTTGCGCTGTGTGTGTGTTTGTTTTTTTTTTTTTTTTTATATATATATAATATAATTTTATTTAATAATTACATGAAAAAGACAAGGGAGAGGGAAATGGGATTTTCTTATCGGTGCAGTAAGTGTTCATGTATACGAATGAGAAAGAAAATGTTATTGGACCACATGGGTACAAAAAATATAAAAATACATTTTGAGGTAAAGACCACTTTAACCACTTCCTTACTGGGCACATATACCCCCTTCCTGACCAGGTGAAATTTCAGCTTGCGGCACTGTCGCTTTAACGGACAATTGCGCGGTCGTGCGATATGGCTCCCAAACCAAATTGGCATCCTTTTTTCCCCACAAATAGAGCTTTCTTTTGGTGGTATTTGGTCACCTCTGCGTTTTTTTTTTTGTTTTGTTTTTTTGCGCTATAAACAAAAAAGGATGACAATTTGAAAAAAAATACAATATTTTTTACTTGTTGCTATAAAAAATAGCCCAATTTTTTTAAAAAAAATTTAAAAAAAAATTCAGTTTAGGCCGATACGTATTCCTCTACATATTTTTGGTAAAAAAAAAAAATCGCAATAAGCGACTGGTTTGCGCAAAAGTTATAGCGCCTACAAAATAAGAGACAGAATTATTATTTTTTTATTATTATTATTTATTTATTTTTTTACTAGTAATGGCGGCGATCTGCGATTTTTATTGCGACTGCGACATCATGGCGGACACTTTTGACACATTTTTGGCACCATTCACATTTATACTGCAATCAGTGCTATAAATATGCTATGCTATAAATATGCACTAATTACTGTATAAATGTGACTGGCAGGGAAGGGGTTAACACTAGGGGGTGAGGAAGGGGTTAATGTGTATCCTGCATTGTGTTCTAACTGTGGGGGCCACTCTGATTGGCCGTTCGCAGTGATCTGTGATTGGCTGTGTCCAAGGGACATGGCCAACACAGTTTCCCCGCTGCGCGCTCTGGAGCGCGCGCTGGGAACAAAGAAAGGGGCTGCCGTGAAAACACGGCGGGCCGGAGATTTAGAGCCACCCTGCGGCCGCATATAGTCGTACGGCCGTAGGGAAGTGGTTAAAATAGATCCACAAAACAAATGCTTGGTGTATATATAGAAATGGTTGACGGTCAAACATTAACATATTGTAGTCAAGGGGAATACATAGAATATGTATAGAAAATCACTTTTCCCTCTCCCTTGTCTTTTTCATTAAATTCTAACCTGGGATGTGGTGCCTATAATCTACAGTGTACTATCTCTGATTGGACCATCCTTACATATTTATTAATTACACATTGTTCTATTTTGCATACTTTTTCTAAAACCATTTTTACCGTGTGTGTGTGTGTGTGTGTGTGTGTGTGTGTGTGTGTGTTCTTCTTCCTTTTTTTAAAATAATTTTGCATACATACATACATACATACATACATACATACGCTGTATAAATCTATATGAGAAAGTCTGCGTATAGGGCCTACAATTTAATGGCTCAGTTGCAGGCACAAATGTAATGTGCAGGTTCTTTTATCATCCTCCCCACTAACATTCTTGCATGGCTTTCTTGTGTTTTTTTTTCTTTTCCCTCTCCAGAAATTTGAACAAGGTTTTATTACCGATCCAGTCGTAATGAGTCCTTCACATACTGTGGGTGATGTTTTTGAAGCTAAAACCAGACACGGGTTTTCTGGAATGCCAGTAACTGAAACTGGAAAAATGGGAAGCAAGTTGGTGGGGATCGTCACCTCCAGAGATGTGGACTTTTTGACCGAGAAGGACTACACCACTTATCTGAGCGAGGTACTGTAAAGTGCTGGGGTGTCAGTGGGTCAGGATAGTTTGCTTATTCATGGGTCATTTTATAAAGATGTTAGTACTTTCTTGGTGGCATTGTGTACAAATGCATTGGCTTTGTTACAAATGTCAATTACTAGAATAGGAAATGCTGCAGTATATTTCCTTGATATGCACTTTTATACTATATAAAATCCACTTGAACCCCCACATTTTCTACAAAATTTTGAAAGTGTATTTTTTCAGGTGATACAATATTTTGTTGAATGCCAACCAAATTTTATTTTAATAACTGCATTTTTGATAAGTAGTGATGCTTTATGGGACCATATTTGTATTTCTTTAGAAGGGGAGAAAATACATATTTTTTTTTATATATATTGATGACATATGGTACAGTAAGTGGTTTTGTAAGCTGTCATCGAAGTAATTTTTCTGGATATGTGTTCCCTAGTGGTTTCCCTGAGCCTTTTGTTCAGAGCATGAATTGATGTCCCAGAATAAGGTTGTGGATGAGGAATTCTGACTTTATTTCTGCTCTCCTGATCTGAATGCTTGTGTCTGTAGTTCAAAGGACTAAAATTAGAAATGGCCAGAATATTGTTGTTCTGTGTATTGTAGCGCAAACCTTAAAATAAAATGTCCTCTGTATTGCAGGTAATGACCAAGCGAGATGAACTGGTTGTTGCCCCTTCCGGAGTCACTCTTAAAGAAGCTAATGAAATCCTGCAGCGTAGTAAGAAAGGTGAGGAATTATTTTTGGCTCTTTGCCATTTCCAGAAAAGAGTTCTTCTCACTTGCTGAAACATTCTCTGTTAGGCTGGGTTCACACTTGTTCCGACAACGCTCCTACATTGGGAGCTCATGTAGCATGACGTGTGGAAATCAATTTTTCCCTATAGGAGCCGTCTTAACTGGTCCTACACAAGTCGGTCCGACTTTGAAACTACTCCCTGTACTACTTTGGTCCTACATTGATCCTACTTCAGCCCATTGAATATCATTGAAGTAGGACCAAAGTAGGAGCCTTGTCCTAACCATCCGACTTTTGCCATCTGACATGTGATTACAGCACCAGTAAAAGGAATTTATCTCACTCTGGGATCGTTTTGATTGGTCAAAGAACAAGTCAGTCTATCACAAAGTAGGACCAAAGTAGTATCCTGTTAATGAAAGTAGGATGGATGTAGGACCAATGTAGGATCAATGTAGGACAGATGTCGCAGAGCAAAGTAGGATGAAAGTTGTAGTGTAGTGTGAACTCAGGCTGCATTCACACGAGTTCTTGGAATCGCAGTGACTTTAAAACTCTGCTAATATGACATCGCACCACCAGCTATAAACAGGTTAAAACAAAAAATGCGAATCGCAGTAAAAATGCGGGACTTGCGTTTTGAATGCAGGTCCATTGAATTATATTGCATGCAAAACGCTTTTTTTTTTTTATTTATTTTTTTGCGGGGGGAAAAAAGTCCCCGACCCTTTCCAAAAACAGAGGCACAAAAAAGCATTGATGTGAACATGTTCCATAGGAAACCATGTTAAATTTCCCTGCATTTTTGCAAAATGCGTCAAACACATTAGTGTGAATGGAGCCTAAAACAGAGCTAATGCATATGCAAGAAAAATGAATTTCAGTGAGATGCTTTCATGTGTATTTAAAAAAAAAACGCACAGCATGTTCCCCCCCCCCCCCCCCACACATACTGGAACGCACCACAAATGTATCTAAATGCAAAAAACGCACTACAAATGCATGCAAATGTGGAACTGCACACTGCATGTGTGGGGATTGTGGTGTAAACAAGCTCTTAAAGATAAACCTATTCAAACAGAATACATGTTGCACCCATAGCACTGAGCTGACAGAGCACAATGGAAGCTTTCTCACCGAGACTTTCTACCCCCTCTCTGCCTCTCTCCACACCTAAAAGGCAATATAACATAGCACCTTTATATCATCCCAAACGCAAGGAGGAACGTACTTGAATTAAGCTTATAGCCCTATAATATTGTGCCCAGAGCATGTAAGTGATGTGAAGTAACCAAATCGCCAAAATGGGGGTGATCCCTGCCCACTTTTGGCGCCATGACCTCACTTCTTGTCTTTCTGCCTAAAGGCATAATCCTAATTTATGTGGAACAAAGGTATAGTGTCTGTAATGCTGGTTTTAGAAGTTTTTTTTGGCGGTCATCTTGCAGTAATAAGTTAAAGGTGCAGTTGTCCTTTAAGTTATAAGGGACGAGGGTGGATTTAAATTAAGTCGCTTTTATGTCATGATTTTAATCACTAGTAAAGACTTGATTAAAATCATAATTTTTAAAGCGCAACTGTCCTCTCTGTCCCCCAGCGGCTCCTCCTCTGACCAGCTGCTGACTCGCCGACAGTCCCATTCACTTTAATGGGATGGTTGGTGATCCAGCAGTGACGCAACAAGGTGAGGGACAGGGGCTGCCGTGATGGATCTGAAATGACAGGTGCTCTTTAAATGCAAGGACTTATTCTTGCTGGTAGTTAGAATCTTTTAACTGCTTGCCGACCTGCCACCGTCATTTTACTGCGGCAAGCCGGCTCTCCTGGGTGAGAGCCCGTAGCTCTACGTTGGCTGTTTTTTTGCGGCCACGAGGGGGCGCGCACCACCGGCGGCCCCAGAGTCCCGCGCCCGGCGGGCACTATCACCACCGGGCACCCGCGTATTGTGCTCGGTACAGAGCGAGGACCGGGAGCTATGTGTGTAAACACAAAGCTCCCGGTCCTGTCAGGGAGAGAAATGCTGATCTTCCGTTCATACAATGTATGAACGGAAGATCAGTGATTTCCCCTAGTGAGTCCACCCCCTATACAGTTAGAACACGCCCAGGAACATACTTAACCCCTTCCCCGCCCCCTAGTGTTAACCCTGTCACTGCCAATGGCATTTTTAAAGTAATCCAATGCATTTTTATAGCACTGATCGCTATAAAAATGCCAATGGTCCCAAAATTGTGTCAAGTGTCCGCCATAATGTCGCAGTACTGAAAAAAACGCTGATTGCCGCCATTACTAGTAAAAAAAAAAAAAAATATTAATAAAAATGGTATAAAACTACCCCCTATTTTGTAAACGCTATAACTTTTGCGCAAACCAATCAATAAACGCTAATTGCGATTTTTTATTTTATTTTTTTTTATATATAGAATACGTATCGGCCTAAACTGAAGAAAAAAAATGTTTTTATATTTTTTGGGGATATTTATTATAGCGCAAAAAATAAAAACCACAGAGATAATCAAATACCACCAAAAGAAAGCCGATTTCGGGTAAATCACACATAGTTGAACTAATCAAGTTCTTTTATTACATTAAAACGATAACCTTGCTAGTGAATGTTCTGAGCTTGCAGAGCTTGGATTCATTAGATGAGTTTACCTGCGAGAAATACAGGGAAAAGTGTGTGTGTGTGTGTGTGTGTGTGTGTGTGTGTGTCTCAAAAGTGACTCTAAACAATGATTTTTTTTTTTTTTTGAAGAAATAAATACAAGTCCACTACATAATGGTCTTGTGATTTATTTTTTTTGACAATCTAGCAGCTTTTTTTTGTTAAAGTATCGTCTTATTGATATTGTGCGCCTTGAAACAACCACACCGTCCCCCCACTTTTTTTTTATTTTTATATATATATATATATATATATATATATATATATATATCCTCCAGAGCAGCCTGTAATTCTCCAGTTGGGCGATTTCTGTTATGGTTTAACCACTGGGCACTTAAACCCCCTTAATAACCAGACCAATTTTCAGCTTTCGGGGCTCTCACAGTTTGAATGACAATAACTCAGTCATGCAACACTGTAACCAAATGAAATTTTTGTCTTTTTTTTTCCCCACAAATAGAGCTTTCTTTTGGTGGTATTTGATCACCTCTGCGGTTTTTAGTTTTTTCACTATAAATGGAAAAAAGAATGAAAATTTTGTAAAAAAAAAAAATTTTTCTTCATTTCTATTATAAAATTTTGCAAAAAAGTAATCTTTCTTCATAAATTTGGCCTAAAATGTATACTGCTACATATCTTTGGTAACGAAACAAAAAAAAATGGATATTATTTAGTCTGGGTGGAAGTTATAGGGTCTACAAGCTATGGTACCAATTACTGAAAATTGATCAATTTGATCACTGATGTACTGACAGCCTCTCTTATTTCTTGAGACCCTAACATGCCAGAAAAGTACAAATAACCCCCAAATGGATTATCTTCTTTCCAAAAAGGGGTCAAGGTATTTAGAAAGAGGCATTGTGAGTTTTTTGAAGTTGTCATTTTTCCCCACAATTCTTTGCAAAATCAAGATATATATATATATATATATTTTTTTTTCCCCCACAAAATTTTAATATTAGCGGGTTATTTCTCACACACAGCATATGCATACCACAAATTACACCCCAAAACACATTCTGCTATTCCTCCCGAGTATGGCGATACCCCATGTGTGAGACTTTTACACAGTGAGGCCACATACAGAGGCCCAACATGCAGGGAGTACCCAGGCCAATTCTAACATTTCTCTCCTACATGGAAAATCATCATTTTTTGCTAGAAAATTACATAGAACCCCAAAACATTATATATGCTTTATTAGCAAAGACCCTAGAGAATACAATGGCGGTCATTGCAACTTTTTATCGCGCATGGTATTTGCACAGCAATTTTTCTAACGCGTTTTTTGGGGGAAATAAAACAGTTTTGTGCTTTAAAAAAAACTGTGAAGTTAGCCCAATGTTTTTGCATAATATAAAAGATAAAGTTACGCAGAGTAACTAGATACCCAACATGTCACCCTTCAATATTGCACACGCTTGTGGAATGGCGCCAAACTTCGCTACTTAAAAATGCCCATAGGCGACGCTTTAAATGTTTTTACTGGTTACATCTTTTTAGTTGGAGAGGAGGTCTAGGGCCAAAATGATTGCTCTCGCTCTAACGTTCGCAGCGATAACTCACATGTGTGGTTTGAACACAGTTTTCATATGTGGGCGGGACTTGCATGTGCAGTTGCGTCTGTATACGAGCACACGGGTACAGGGGCACTGTGAATTTTTAATTTTTTTGTTCATTTTACGTTATTTTAGTTTAAGACTTTTTTCCCCAAAAATAAATGTTTTTTGATTACTTTTTTATGTAAACATCCCTTGTAATAGGGGCGCACGGGAGCGCGATTCTGGGATCACATTGTATAACGTGAGCCCAGAGTTAAGCAACCACCTTGCCGCCGTTATTTGACGGCGGCTGGTTGCTAAGTGGTTAAAAAGGAGCCAAACAATTATGTGATAATAATTGGCTTAATATGATCACTATTCTTAAATAATTTTTTTTTTTTTTTTTTTTTTTTTTTTTTTTACATGATCAGTCAGTTTCAAAGCCAAGGTATGCAAACTTGTGTGTGTACATTAAGGCCTAATTTCCATGGACGTTTTTACAGCCACTTTTCTGAGCGGCGTTTGCAGTTTAAAAACAGCTCTCCATGTTAGTCTATGGCCTCATGCCCACCATAACGTTTTTGAGCTGTAGATGGCTGAGCCGTTTTTAAGCTGCAAAAAAAAAAAAAAAAAACAGGACCAGTGCGTTCTATAGCTCCAGCAATAGGGCTGTAAAAACACCAGACATTAAAAAATGCTGCCGCAGCGTTTTTGAGCTCCAGCTCAAAAAGCAAAACAAATAAACGTGGACAGGCGTTTTTAAGCTGTAAAAAAGGCTTAAAGTGGCTGTAAAAACGTCCATGGAAATGAGGCCTCATACTAAAGTTTCTTTTGGACGGAGGCCCGGGATGGACTTCCAGGTCACGTGTCCACTGTAATTGGCTGTCAGATGATCAGGAGCCCATCCTACTGAGTTCTGATCAGAACTAAAAGACCAGTCGCTGTGCTATGAGTGCTCTTTTAGCACTGAAACCCTTGCCTTAAAGGACATGCGTGTGAACCTCCTTGCCACTACCCATGTGCGTTTCTTGGTCGGCAAGAGGTTAGGATCTTTTTTTTTTTTTTTTTTTTAGTTGTCATGATTTTAACAGGGCAATGGATAAGGTGATATTCTTGTTTAGAAAAATTAGACCCTTTTTAGTGCCATGATTTTGTTTGTCTTATGTGCACATTTTAAATTACTCATTGATAAAAGGTGAGCAGGAGCCTGGACAAGATACCATTTTACTTTCCATCACTACCCCATGGCTTTTCCCTGTGATTAAGGGAGAGGAGCAAATTCCATCAAACACAACCAAAATGGATCATGGTGGTAAGACATTGCTTAGCCAACTCTGAGAAGATAATGTTAAAAGGCTGCTTACAGTCCTTGGCTTGAGTTCACAATAGGAGCAGATGTCCACATTTTCCATGCATTATATTTGTAGAATTGTTACATTACATGGTTTTGTAAAGGTAAGTGGAGTGTTTTATTTTTTTTTGTAACAATGCGGTGGGTAAAAAAAAGTTAAAAACAAATCGGTGAGGAAGGTATTTGCAAGCATGTTTTGGCAGCTAGTTGGAATACACGGTTTCTCTACATCTTTCAGCTTCTGATCGAAGTAACATTACATTCATGCCTTACTCTTCTGGCTCTACTAAATCGCTACTAAGTACTACACGCGTGAGGCTTGTTTGCTGTGTGTTGGTGGAGCAACAAAATGCACACTTTAACTATTTCCAACTTTTTAACCTTAGGAAAACTGCCCATAGTAAATGACAGTGATGAATTGGTGGCCATCATTGCAAGGACAGACTTGAAGAAGAACCGTGACTACCCACTTGCCTCCAAGGACTGCCGGAAACAGCTGCTGTGTGGTGCAGCTATTGGAACCAGAGAAGATGACAAGTATCGGCTCGATCTTCTCTCACAAGCTGGAGTTGATGTTGTAGTACTGGTATACATCACTCTTTTTCTTGTGATTTCTATAGAATTAGCCAGTGGGCTCTATTAGGTAGATCATTTTTTTTTATTTTTTTTTACTGATAGGATTCTTCTCAGGGCAATTCTGTTTATCAGATAAACATGATCCACTACATCAAACAGAAGTATCCTGATCTGCAAGTTGTAGGAGGAAATGGTGAGTTTGTTTATATCTTGGATTATGCTTTATTCTAAAGCTGCTTGGCGGATTGTGATAAATGGGAGTTTGCCTGATTTCACTATTTTTTGCTTATACTGTTGTGGGGTTTTTTTTTTTTTTTCCAATTCTCATTAGCCTGTCTTTTTACAAATAGTGAGCACAATTTCTGTACCTAAATATATATATTTTGTGTAAAACTTAATGCCGTGCACATGAACAGGTTAAAGCTGACAAAATGCAAACAATTCTGGGAGTTTTCTGATGCCCAGGGATCCAGAAGTGGCACACACTGCCTACTATAGATTTGACTATACAGGCTTCTACGTGGATATACACCAATGCTTTTGTGCATCGCTGTAACATGCACATGCACATGCACATGCACATGCACATGCACATGCACATGCACATGCACATGCGCAAATTTTGTATCTCCCTGAATGCTAGGTTTCTGTGTTTGGTGAATGTCATGCAGATGTTTACATCAATTCACAAAATAAATGGCGAAGGTCTGATTGCAAGTGTGGCATGTACAGCCATTTACCTCTATGGCTGGCTGTACATTCCATCTGCTGCTTTTATGGGCATGGAAACGAGCTGGGATTTTGGCCTCTTTCACACGCGCGGTCCGTTTTTCGGTCCGCTCCGTGTGTGTGTCCGTCGGCTCAGCGGGGGGTCCCGCTGAGCTGTCGGCAGACAGGGCGGTCCCCGCACACTGTGCAGGGACTGCCCTGTCTCTCCTCCGCTATCCCCTATGGGGAATCAGATGAAAACGGACCGTCTGTCCGCTTGCATCCGATCCGCCGGACGGAGGAAAAATAGGGTTTTCTTCCGTCCGAAAGAACGGATGCGGACGTTAGCGGATGCATCATCCGCTAACGGACGCGATCCCATAGGGGCCTATTACAAGTCGGTAAACGGACTTGTAATAAGCGGACGAACGGTCCGCTCATGTGAAAGGGGCCTTTATGTTTGCATTTTTTTTTTTTTTTCAGTGTCAAACCATTAATGTGTATATGTGGCCTTATTTGTGTTTTTTTTTTTTTTTTTTTTTTTTTATACTGACTTTTTTATATTTGTGTCCATTAGTTGTAACAGCAGCACAAGCCAAGAATCTAATTGATGCTGGTGTGGATGCTCTTCGGGTTGGAATGGGTTGTGGATCTATATGCATCACTCAGGAAGGTGAGGAAGATGGTAAATCATGTTTACAGGGCAGACTATTTGGATTCTGTTTTGCCAGACTTGTGATTAAGGCATCCATCCGACCAAACATTTTGGTTGAGGATGCTGATTTGACAGCTAAGGGGCTGCATAGCTCTGCTCTTCTGTCCGAAATTAAAGAATGCATTTTTTTTTTTTTTTTTTTTTTTAGAACAAATATTTTTTTTTTTTTTTTTGTAACTATGTTTAGAAATTTTAGATTCACTTTTTATCTAGTGGTGGGATTTTTTTCCCAGGAAATTGCTGTTGTCAATAATTTAGAATTTCTTTTGTATTTTATATATATATTTTTTTTTTTTTTTGTATAAAAATTGCATATGCTTAAATCTTCTAAATCTAATTTTGCTTGTTTACAGTAATGGCTTGTGGCAGACCTCAGGGGACTGCTGTATACAAAGTTGCAGAGTATGCGCGTAGGTTTGGTGTCCCAGTTATAGCAGATGGAGGGATTCAAACAGTCGGACACGTGGTGAAAGCTTTGGCTCTAGGGGCCTCTACAGGTACGTTGGAGAGAGCTACCAACTTTAGTTGAACAAGTATCTGTCTTCTCCCTAAGGCCAAGTTCACACTGATGCAAGTTCATACCGAATGTGATGCATCAAAACCATTTTAAATTCAAATGTCATCCATAAAGTCATTGTTTTCAATGGCGGCCATTCACATACATGCATTGCGATTCCTCTACGAAAAAAGGGTCTTGTGTGAGTTTACTGCGTTGCGTTTAGTCTCCATAGACGTCAATGTAAATCAATCTGGATTTGCATTGATGGGTTCACATATGTGCAAATTCCACCACACTATTCTCCCCAAAAAAACAGGGAGTTGACGTTTTCATTTTTTTATTTTATTTACATTATGATTCCATTGGCTAGTAACAACATCAATCGCAGCTGTCCCACTCCTGAAAATTGCGTTTAAATCACTGTAAATTCACACCCCCAGAATAGACAAAAAACTGACCAAATTTACAGCGCAGCAGTGTGAACCGGACCTAAGCGTTAATCCGTTAAAAAAAACAAAAATTTATTTTACGGGGGTGGCATAGGAAGAAAACCTAACATATACATTTTCCAAGTTGAGTGCTTATCGCTTTGAATTTTATGTGACGCAACGTGTGTGTGCGCACACACCCACCCACACTACATTTTTTCAAACCTAAATATTTGTTTGTTACTGAGATCTTGTGGTTTCTTTTTTGTTCAGTAATGATGGGTTCCTTGCTGGCTGCTACTACGGAAGCACCTGGTGAATATTTCTTCTCTGATGGTGTGAGGCTAAAGAAATACAGAGGGATGGGCTCGCTCGATGCCATGGAGAAAAATACCAGTAGTCAGAAGAGATATTTCAGGTATTTTCAGCTGCCTAATTTTTCACCAGTTATGTGATTATTTCAAGAGAAAATTATTTAATTCATCCAATAATGGGTATAAACATATATTTTTGATTATTTTTTATTTTTTTTTATTTTTTTTTATGATCACGTCTTTACGTATCTGTAGAACTTGATGTATTTGTGAACATACAATTTTATACACCAGTGATGGCGAACCTCGGAACTACATTTTCCATGATGCTCGGCTACACTGCAGAGTGCATGAACATCATGGGAAATGTAGTTCTTAAACATCTGGGGTGCCAGGGTTCGCCATCACTGTTGGACTATCTAATGCTGCAGGCACTGCAAGTTTTTTGCTTGCCTACAAAATTAAAAATCCCTGTTTTGTGCATCTCTTCCTTGTAATGGGGGTTACAGGGACACTGTGCAGATTTTTTAGCTTAAGGCTAGATGCAGGATGTTCTAGAGACTGGCTGTGATTTGGGAGAGAGGTGTGGTAGAGGTGTGCTTTTGATTGCATGGTGGGTTGGCTGAACAAACTACCTAATACAGGCATGCTGTCTTCAGTTTCCTGTACCTCCCTAGATAGCCAGCAAAAGCGTCTTTAATCTGGCTTTCCTGTGAATTTTGGCACTTAAAAAAACTAATATGAAACCGGTCGGTGTCCTTCCCTTTCTCCTCTCACAAGGTTGTGTTTCTTGTTCTCACCACCTGTATGAGACGAGTATCTTGGCTGGAAGCTTTATCCTGTAAAACCTTTATAGTCTTCTACACTGACGAGGTGGTGTTGAAGCCTAGATCCTTCTTTCTGAAGTGGTTTCAACCTTGCACCTCAAGCAGGGCATTGTTCTTGCGCAACTTGCACTGCGTGTTCTCACTGGGACATGTGCGTCTCCCAGAAGACAGTGGGGGAGAAGGGGCATAGATACCCAAAGGTGGCTCGGGTATCTATCCCCAGAAGTGGGAGCAGAATACATGTATTAGACAGGTATCTGCTGCCCCCTGAAACGTGGCAAATGTGACACCGGAGGGGGGGGGGGGAGAACCTGAAAAAGCGGTGGAAGCTTTGAGGATCAAGCTTTCCTGCCGAGGCATACTCTACTAGGTCTGAGTACTTCTTGGTCCTTTTGGTTTCAGACAGTGTTTTTCCCAGCATTGCAAGGCTGTCGCCTGGTGTTCTATGCACAAGTTCTCAAAGTTTTACCTGGCGGATGTTCAGCCCTCATCTGATGCTAACTTCAGTTATAAGGTTCTTCTGGCATCGGTTTCGAGCTGCGGGTGGTCCCCGGTTCTCTTGCGTTTATAGGTCTTTTAGTGTTTTTTTTTGTTGCGATTTTTGCCCTTCCCTCAGTTGGACTGCTTAGACCAGCCATTCTCAACCAGGGTTCCTCCAGAGGTGGCTAGGGGTTCCATGAGCTGTGGCTGATTTACCTCCTTTTTGATGGTGCCTACATAGTTCTGAGCCATCTCCACTTGGAGGAGCCAGTGGTATTACACCAATGATCGTCATAGTTCTCTGTAAGGGGGCATTCTTGCTACTACTGTAAAAAATGGCATTCTTCTTGCTGACCACCACAGTAAGGGGAATTGTTCCCACTGACCCCCAATGAATGGGTTTTATCAGGGGTTCCCCGAGACCTGAAAATTATTATTAGGGTTCCCCAGCGGTAAAAAGGTTGAGAGACTGGCTTAGACATTCCAACAGACTCCTAATTCCTGTTTCCCTCACTGAATGAGAAGGGAAAATTTGAATGTTTGCACTGAAAGGGGTTGTAAAGGTGTGTTTTTTTTTTTTTTTTTTAAATAGGTTACTTTAAGCTAGTGCATTGTTGGTTCACTTACCTTTTTTAAGGTGTTCAGTAAGCTGTTTTAAATTACTTTCCACCACTCGGATGATGGTGGAAAGCTTACTGAGGAAAAACAGGAAGTGAGAAATTCAAACAAAAAAAAATATTTAGAAGGAAACTCGAAGGAAAAGGTAAGTGAACCCAACAATGCACTAGCCTAAAGGAACCTATTTAGAAAATAAAAGACGAACCTTTACAACCCCCTTTAAAGCAAAGCTTCACCCAAAAGGGGAAGCTGCACTTGGCACACAACATACACAGAAATGTGGGGGGGGGGGTGGTGTGTGTGTGTGTGTGTGTGTGTGTGTGTGTGTGTGTGTGTGTGTGTGTGTGTGTGTGTGTGTGTGTGTGTGTGTGTGTGTGTGTGTGTGTGTTTTATATATAATATATTTGTATAATCTCGATTTTTATTTTAACTCTAGTGAAGGGGATAAAGTAAAAGTGGCCCAAGGAGTTTCTGGTTCCATTCAAGACAAAGGGTCCATCCACAAATTTGCACCATACCTAATTGCAGGCATTCAGCATGGCTGTCAAGACATAGGGGCCAAAAGTCTCTCCATACTACGGTAAGATTTGCTGTTTATTTTATGTGTGTACCCAGCTCTTTTTACTTTCGCGTAATATTTGATATGTTCCTTTGTATATCTATTTTTTACTATTTGTAAAAACTGACCTTGTTTAGGGATTTTCCAATCAAGTTTTTTTTATTTTTATTTTTTGCTTTTGATAATAAGCATTTGAAAATTTTGAATTTTAAAGAGTTTGTAAAGGAATTTTTTTAATCTTAATAGCTACCTTTACCCTAATGCAGCGCTGTTTCTATGTCCTCATTGTTCGTATTTGCTCTCAAGTTGCTGTAATTCTTCTCTGATCTCCACACTTCCTGGTTGTCTGTTTCCTGATGACCACAGTACTGGAAGCTTTCTCTTTGTGGTCACTAACTTCAAGGAGGTGTGATTACTGTGTGTCTAGTTTCCAGTTTCGTTTTTCAAACCATCACTGCTCTATGGCTCTGTATAGCACAGAGGCAGGAAATAATAACATGCAAAAACAAAACTAGATGCAACAAGGAAACTAGAAACTACAGGTACATTATAGGTTTGATTTTTATCTATTTTTAATCTTTTTTAAAGGGAATCAGTTAACTATGTCTCTATACCCTGTAAACAGTCATTTCAGCAAAAAACTCCTTTAAGACCCTGTACATTTTTTATATAGTTCTATTGGCGCCCATTGGACCAGTGTAACTATGTCCCTGGAAGCTGGAAATCACTATAGTAGACACCGCCACTTCAGTGATTTTAGTATTCTGGTTTTGAGAATTTGACCACTTGTGTAATCTTCAGAATTTTCCAACTGTTAAGGGTCAATTGCCATTTCTGAAGGGGAAGATCAACAGCAGTTGGGATCGCCAAGGCACCTTCTTGGCCCTGTTTTTTTTCTTTTCTGTACCCTTATTTAAGTGCCATTGGCTCTTGATATTTGTTTGCAGCTAACACAGCTTGATTGTAGCCATTTGCTCTATTTGCAGTTCTATGATGTATTCTGGAGAACTTAAACTGGAAAAGAGAACCATGTCTGCCCAAGTAGAAGGTGGAGTCCATGGTCTCCATTCGTAAGTCCATATCTCCTGTTTCCATAGCCTTATATTTGTAATTTGTTGAATGTTAGCTGATAGTATTTGTGATTGGGTATACAATTGTGTGTGTTTGTTTGGTTTGTTTGTTTTTTTTCTTCCTTATTTCTTCCCAAGTTTAGCGTTGTATACATTTGCATAATGTTCCTCGTGGTGTACTGTGCTGAAATTATGAACCAGTTTCTGCACCATTAATTGCTTTGCCTGTTTTGTAATCTACTACAGCAGTATGGAATCTCTGATGCTTTGAATTTACTTGCAATTTTTTACCATTCCCTGTTTCAAACTTCATTAAAGGTGATTGGTTACTATACACATCTGCACCAGATTCTGAGTGCTCCAGTTTTAGTAAATCTTCCCCCGTTTTTGTTTCCCTCACTTTCCTTTTTTATCTGTATTTCTATCAATCTCCTTTTTGTAACACTTCTATTCAGATGGTTGCTTGGGCAGAGTGTAGTGGACCATCTGGAGGAGACATAATTTTATTTTTGATGTACTGATTTGTCATGTGATATAATGGCTGTGGTCACAGCATGTAGACAATGCACAATTCAGTATGGGGTCCTACAGGTATGCCCATGTGCTTCCACACCTGGACATATAATTATGTGTATGGCACATACAGGCTAGTGTAGGGGGGCTGGAGCAGAAGGAGACATGGTGTTAAAGGTGAAAAGAGGGCTTCAGGTGCAATAGCTGTGAGCAGAAGGGTGGCAGGTCCAGGTCACGGAGGGACCTGAGGGCACATTGGTTGAATAGATGCAGGTGTCATGAGGTACAGGTGATGGTGGAAGCAGGATGTAGCTGTGTAGGCATTGTAAATGAGTGTGCCTGGGACAGGCAGAAACCTATGACTGGAGGTTCTGCTGTTGCATACCCAGCTTGTAGTGCAGAGTAGAACTGCAGGATATAAGCTATTTGGGGGACAGCTGACAGCGGTACAGCCACCATATTGTCTCCCAGCCAAGTTCTGCTGTGCATGCACACCAAAGTAAACTTAAGTGGGGGGGGGGGGTGCACATTTCTAAACCATGCCATTTAAGTGAGGCTGCTTTCATTTACAACTTTGATTTTGTAAACCGAATAGAATGTTGCATGCTCAAGTTCTACATGGTAGAATTTAAAGCTGGCCCTTGTCTACATACTTGCTCACGCAGTTGTCTTGACTTGGCTAATTGCCTGTAGATTACAAAGGAAACGTAATGTTCTAATTGATGACCATCACATTGATTCCCTCCTGTGCCTCACTTTTCCCATCGTAGTTGGGGACCAGTAGTGATGCACATGAAGGGGGTGAGGCCAAGTGGGACTTTTATTCCTAAATTCGCCATTTTCCTACTAAGGCACCCCATGATTCTAACAGCCTATCTGAACAAGCTTCTGCATGGGGTTTTTTTTTTTTTTTTTTTTAGTTTAGAAAGTTAGCAGAGGTTAGTTTTTATTCCCAACCTCCCTAAGTGTGTTTTGTAGATGACTACAGACAGAACACTTCATGGCTTATTCACATGGTAAGGAGTATGAGCCGAGTATGCTGGTGTATAGTCTATCCAGAGGCTATGAGAATATGGAAGGAGTGCGGGGAGGGTATGATGGCGGGTAGAGTATGTGCAGCAGAGAAATGGCAAGAGTAAGAGTATGCCGCCGCCACCAGCAGCTGTTATGGTTGTACGCTGTACTGTTCAGTGGCCACAGTCACCACTGTTGCATGTTACTGTTCCTCTGTCACATGTGATTTAGAGCCTTCAGCCAACCCCTGGTGCAGCTAGTGGGTGTGCAGGTTTGGCGTTTCTGCATTTCAGCTAATTAGTCAGATTGTATGCAGCTACAGTATATTAGAATGTGTTGCTGCATTCAAAGGTGGCATTTAGCTGCTTCCAAACCCAGCAAAACATCTGCACTTGTGTCGCTGTGGGAAGAGCGTTCAAGGAGAGCGGAGTATGCTTGTTGAGGATGCAAAGCTGAATATACTCTGAAGAGTACTTTGTCCCACACCAGTGATTCTTGACCTCGGTCAACCCCCAACAGGCCATGTTTTTTGAATTTCTCTTAGGTAAAATAGCTGTCCAAAATACCAAGCCATTGACTCATGATTTAAAGAGCACCTGTGCAAGATAAAAAAGAACCTGCAAGTATGGCCTGTTGCGGGTACTTGAGGACTGAGGTTGAGTACCACTGTCCTACAGGAAGGGTAGCTGTGAGTACTGAAGGTGACGTCTTGCTGGACTGGAGGGGGAATGTTTTGGATTGGTAAAATTGATTCTAATTTTTGTAGCACTCCATAAAACTGGAATGTTAGAAAGTATAGAATTCTTCCCAATGCAGCTTTTAGTTTGTATAGCTCTAGCTTTTTCCCCCAAAATATAGACAAAGCTAATTGAAAGGCTATCCCGTATTTTTCACTGGTGTGCGATCACGAAGGTTCAGCAAGGACTGGCTAAATTCCGATCTGTGTATGGCCACTGTGGTTTAATTGACTTCTGTTCAACTGCCCTGTTGGGAAATTGTTCTTTGATCAGCGCTGCAGGCTACAGACTTTGTAGCTGTGATCTGTTTGAACGGGGAAAGTCTCCTCGTCGTTAGAATACAATGACAGAGCGGGGAGAATTCGCAATCGGGTACATTTTTGTGTTAAATGGCCAGCCTAAGCTCCTTTAAAGGCTTTACACTTGTTTTACATGAGCATTTGCTGTTTGTATAGCTTCCTTCTTGGATCAAAGGTGTGTGTGTGTGTGTGTGTGTGTGTGTGTGTGTGTGTGTGTGTGTGTGTGTGTGTGTCAAAATCTGGGAAGTTTTAAACATGAAACATTGTAACTAACTTCCTTCTTGGATCAAACTTCTGTATGTAAATGCAGGAAGTTTAACCACTTAAGTCTAAGGGCTCTTTCACACAGGCAGACCGTATGTCCACTCTTTCATCCATCCGTGTATGGATGAAAAGGGACATACATTGGTCCCTATGAGATCGCAGGTGTCAGTGGATGAACATTCGCTGACACCCGATCTCGCCCGCCTCCGCATTCCCCCAATTCTGCAGGCGTAGGAAAACCCTAGGTTTTTTTTTCCCGTCATCGGATGAACACAGACAGATGGTACGTTTCCCCCCCCCCATTGAAGAGGGTGGAGAAAAGACAGGGCAGTCCCTGTGCAGTGTGCGGGGACCGCACTGTCATCCGCCGGCTCAGCAGGGATCAACTGAGTGATCCCCGCTGAGCAAGCGGAGGTTCGCAGGGTGGATTGTCACTGATCCGCCCCATGTGAAAGAGCCCTAAATCTTTTTCTTGTTTTTTACGTTAAAATCAATATTTTATTTTTGTGCTAGAAAATTGCTTGGGACCCCCTAAAATATATATATATATATATATATATATATATATATATATATATATATATATATATATATATATATTATTATTATGCAGAGACCCTAGGGAATAAAATGGCAATTGTTGCAATATCTTATGTTTATGTCACACTGTATTTGCCCAGCGATCTTTCAAATGCAATTTTTTGGGGAAAAAAATACACCTCAATGTAGTTTGGTTTGTTTTTAATGTGGAATGATGTTACGCCGGGAGAATCGTGATCTATCATCTAAGCAAAAAAATGTGATTCTCATTTTGCCCAGAATTGTGCAGTATGTATGCATAGAGTGCTCCATAACTGACCATTGTCCCACAGTTACCACTTTAGTCAGATTGCAAGCCCAGAAGTTGATGTTTCAGCCCACAGAATTGGTCAAAGTTTAGTTTTAAAATGGCCACTATACTACCTCCTACAAAACAAAAAACAATAAGGGTGCACTAGCCTAGTGCCTCAACCAAGGCATCATTTATTAGCAAATGAAAGGATCAATAAATATACTTGCAAACATAAGTCGGTAACAAGTTCATCACATATGACAGAAGGAACGTTGACCAGGGCTGCTGCCTGTGGTCCCAGAAAGCCACAAATGACTATAGTAGGCATTCAGTGGGGCTTCAAGGGTTTCCCCTCTTCTCTGAGCTTTTTTGTTGTGTTCTGGATCACCCCTGCCTGAGAAGAGTTGCAAGGTATAGTCAGCATCTGACTATCTGGGGAATATTCCAGTCAATAAGAATACTAGAAGTGGAGACTAGCTATATCCACGTCCATGTATCGCGCTAGTGTCTTGTTTTTTTTTTGTTTTTTTTTACTTGTACCACCTCCTGTTTTAAATTGGCACCTAGGAATAAGTGGAACAAGGGGGCACCTGTGCAAAGAGAATACAGCGGTTGTCATTGCTGAACTCTTTGAGAATACTAGCTGCCTGACTCTTATGCCGCGTACACACGATCACTTTTCGGCACGAAAAAAATACGTTTTTTAAAACGTCATTTAAAATGATCATCTGTGGGCTTCAGAATTTTTTATTTTTTGAACATGCTGCATTTTTTAATGTCGTTTTAAAAAATGTCGTTTTTTGGGTTGTAAAAAATTATCGTGTGTGGGCTAAAACGACAAAACGTTTTTAAACCTGTGCATGCTCAGAAGCAAGTTATGAGACGGGAGCTTGAATGGAACCTCCCCTTTAGAGTGCCGTTGTACGTCACCGCGCTTCTTCATGCTGAAAAAAAAAAAAAAAATATATATATATATATATATATATATATATATATATATATATATATATATATATATATAAAATATATTATTTTATTTATTTATTTTTTCCATGCAGCAAAGTGATCGTGTGTACGCGGCATTATGCTTTGGTGATCTGTAAACTTCCAGATCTCAGTGTACATCTCTGGAAACTTGCCAGCCTGAATTCAAGCATTTTATTCTTGGGTGGTTTAGCAGCTTACAGCAGACCAGCTGTAAATGGGTGTAAACTGCTTGCAAACCAACAGCTAAATATGCAAATGGCTGTCTTGATTATATTTTGCTTGTAAAACAGTGGTAAAGAGAGCCATCCCTGCTAGTGGTGCATTTCCCTTTTATTGTATACTTATAAAAAAAAAAAACTTTTTCTGATCTTGAAATTTTAAATATACTATTGTGCACGGTTTGATGGTTTTTACTAATTTCTTAGCATATATAGGACTATACTTTATTTTATTTTTAGTATATTGTATTCTTTTACCTGTTGGCTCCCAGAATGACCTGATTCCTTAAAGCAAAACTCCACACACAAAAAAAATAATATATAAAATATTTGAATACTGACGGTATACCATTTACTTGACTACTGCCAGTGTCATTATCTGAAATCGGTCTTTACGTTCTGTATTCCACTGCGCGGGGAAATTAAAGGTAAAATAGGAGGTGTTTACAAGACAACACCGGTAATCGCTTACAAGTATTGTATTGTCCTTTTTAGTCCAATGACCTAACTCCAGATGGGGCGGCAGAGGAAGCAACAGAGCTACAATGATTACTGTTATCACCATTCTAGCTAGAGACTAATCGGTGGTTTCTAAATCAAGGATGGCATATATTAAAAAATGTATATAGATTTATTTTTGTTTGTTTAGCTGGAGCCTTGCTTTAATTTCTAATTAATGTGTCCTTCCCTGACCTAGGAATTTTATATTTGTGCTTTGGTGATGGTGGTGGGAGAGCTCAAATTTTAAGAAAATCCCAGATGGTTTTTAATCTTCTCTCTTTCTTTTGTACATGCATCCATTCTAGATATACATTCCTACCATGTAAGTAACAGAGTATTTATGTCTTGTGTTCTGAAAGGTCCATGGACAAACGGGGTTATGTACTTTAGACATCTGTTTAAAAAAAAAAAAATAGGCGGGGTGGCATATAAACGTATTCTATAGCAGGGAAATATGGCCCTTAGCCCAGGTTCACACTGGGCTGCGGGAGTGAAGCTGTAAGAGTTCAGCTGAACTCGTCCGATTTCGGCCGTGATTTCAGAGACATCTGTGCAGGACCTACTTTTTGAAATCGGTGCAGCGCTGCAGATGTGGTGTCGCACCGATTAGGGCGGCGCCATTGCCGGCAAATGCCACTTATTTGAGATGCGATTTGACATCTCAAATCGCATCTCAAATCGTACCAGTGTGAACCAGGCCTCAATAAGACAAACCTAGAGGCCCAATAATTCCTCCTATCCTACAAATGCATGATAATATGCATATACTGCAGTATATGATGCCAAATTATATTTCTCCTATGGTTAATAGTGCTCACTGCCATTGCAAAAACGCCTAAGCAGCATTGAATGGTTCTCGCCATTGATAAAACCCCTTAATTGGCTACGATTATTTAGACTACTTTTTTTTTATATAGATAGATAGATAGATATATATATCTATCTATCTATCCCTAAAAGCTTGAATGTTTTGGTAATATATATCTATCAATGAGGCCCCTTACTCTCCATTGGACTCCCTCTGCTTGGTGTGGAATCTGTCTGCTGAGCAGGCAGGTGGTTGCTCTGTGTGCGTGTCCCTTAGGCAGAGCAGCCACAGCCCGCTCTCCTCTATGGGCAATCAAATGTAAACAGACCGCTGGTCCATTTTACACCCAACTGCCATCCGATCTGCCAGACTGATGTGGAACATCTGCCTGTTTATCGCAGATCAGATGTTGGCAGGTGTCAATGGACACATGTCCATTGACACCCCGCTGCTCCATGGAGGAGACTGGAGGGTCCGATCTGGTCTGCCTGAAAAGAAAAACGACATGCAGACCTGATCAGTTCACTCTTGTAAAAAAGGACCCTTAAATTTTATGGATGGTGTATGTACAATCAAGCTCAAATTCTGGATCAGTTTAACAGTGTTTATTTAATAATGAAAAAGCCAAAACCTGCATGCTTAATGTTTTAGCCTGGTGATTTTAATGGACAGTTTCTCTGGGGCAAAAATCTTGTCAAAATGTTGTGGTTGTCAACTTGGTAAAATATAAAAAAAAAGCCCCCTTTTTTTTTTTTTCACCCCCTTCTCTCAACATGATCAAATGCTTGAATAACATCTGTACTTTAATGACAGGTACTCTAGTAACAGAGGCTGCTTTTTAATTGGGCAGTTGCCTAAGGCCTCACGCTTACAGGGGCCTTGCGGCTGTCTAATTTGCCTGGCGGAGAAAGGGGAGAGCCCAGCATCAGGAAGAATGATGTCACTGCTTGCGGATGTGTGGGACCAATCTCCTCATGCAAGCACTAAAAATTTAATACTTTTTCCCATTATGGGCGTGAGTGGGACCTCATGTCCAAGTTTTGCCTAAGGGCTCTTTCACACGGGCGGACCGTATGTCTGCTTGTTCATCCATCCATCCATCCATCCATCCATCCATCCATGTACGGATGAGAAAGGGGCATACATTAATCCCAATCAGATTGCGGGTGTCGGGGAATTAACATCCGCTGACACCCGATCTCATCCGGGTCCGCAATCCTCTGATTCTGCAGACGGAGGAAAACCCTATTTTTCCATCAGTCTGCAGATCGGGTGAACACAGACTCCACCTAGAGAACGGAGATCTGACAGGGTGGCCCCTTTGCAGTGTGCGGGGACCGCCCTGTCATCCGCCGGCTTAGCCGGGGATCAACGGAGCGTTCCTCGCTGAGCAAACGGAGGTTCACAGGGCGGATTATCGTGAATCCATCCCATGTGAAAAAGGCCTAAGGCCTCACAAAGCCTAGAGCCACCTCTGTCTGGTAAAGCTCAAAGTAATGCCTAGTATACAATGAGAATATCTGATGAAAAACACACATTCAGAGGAATCGCCTGATGATAATCTGATCAAAATTTTCCACTGGGACAAGCGCAAATATTTTTTTTTTCTTGTAAGATAGAATAAACAATTTTGGTGTAATTTGGTATATAGTATTTGTATGGAACAAAATCGCGTGTCCAAAACCACACTTGCTTTGGGGGGGAAAAAAAGGATACAATATATTGCATCACTTCTGAAGTTGTATTCTGTGTTACGAGAATTTTCTTAACTTTAGTAGTATCCCATTCAGTTTTGATATAAGACTAGCATGCAAGGGAAAATAAAATGGACGATCATTTGTCTGATATTCTCATTGTGTGTACTAGGCATTAGTTAGCATTTTAGATTTAAGAATAGCTGATATCCCATCACCATTGTACGCAGGACTAGTAATTAAAATGGCACATTCTTCTTTTTTATTTTTTTTATTTAAGAATTGCAGAAAGCGATGTTATATGTAAATGTACCTCCCATGTTACCAGACCTGTCCAAGAAGCAGCCAGCTAGGATGCAGCCATTGCATTTGCCTGACTCCTAAGACCCAATGCTTCAGGCTCTGCCAGCATCCTAAGTGGTTGGCCCAACATGGATCGCACATAGAGTGATGGCAGGAAGCCAATGACTGAATCCCATAATTTCATATTTAACCCACAAATGGAATGTTTAAATTTTTACTTTTTTTTTCATGTATATCGGCTGTCTTAATCTGTAGATACTGTTTAGAAAGTGCATATCATGCAAGGAGATTTTCTCTGCCTGGTTAGCACTGCAGTGAGGTCTGGGCATACAGCCAAGACAGCTGATTAGAGGAAAGAAAGGCACACACCCCCTCTTTTTTTATAGTTGGAGACTTTCAGAGCTGATCTTTGAGTAGATCAGGGCTCTGCTAAACTTTTTATAGCATCCTCCCCAACACAACTCTGGCTTCTATTAAAATATGTGACCAAGATTTCAGGCTAATAACAAAAGAACGGAAAAGGAGACGGCTACTGGACACAGTGCTTTTGAAGAGCAATAACAAAACGCTGCAGATATACAGTTGGGTCCATATTTGGACACAAGCACAATTTTCATACTTTTGGCTCTGTATGCCACCAGAATAAAATTAAAACAAGACTCCAGGTGAAATTTGAAGTGCAGACTTTGTTTTAATTCAAGGGGTTGAATATAAAGAAGTACACATTTTAGGAGCTGCAACTATTTTTATACATATATACATATATAATTTTTTTTAATTTTTTTTTTTGAGAATCCTTTACTCAGAATGACTGCCCGAAGTCTGGAACCCATGGACATTACCAAAGACTTCTGATGCTTTTCCGAGCTCTAACTGCAGCTGTCTTCAATTCTTTGTGGGTTTTTCTGCATTTAGTTTTGCCTTCAGCAAGTGAAATGCATGCTCAATTGGGCGAAGATCAGGTGTTTGACTCGGCCATTGCAGAATATTCCACTTCTTTTCCTTCAAAAGCTCCTGGGTTGCTTTTGTAGTGTATTTTGGATCATTGCCCATCTGTACTGTGAAACACCGTCCAACTTTGTTGCATTTGATTGAATCTGGGCTGATAGTATATCTCTAAACACTGCAGAATTAATACGGCTGCTTCTGTCACATCATCCATAAACACCTATGATCCAGTGCCACTAGAAGCCATGCATGCCCATGCCATTACACTGAATCTGCCATGTTTTATAGATGACGTGTGCTTTGGATCATGAGCTGTTCCAAGCCTTCTCCACACTTTTTTTTTTTTTTTCTGTCATGCCATGCAAAGAATGCTTTTCCAGAACTGGCCTGGCTTTTTTTTTGTGGGCAAAGTCTAGTCTGGCTTTTCTACTCTTCAGGCTCATGAATGGTTTGCACCTTTGTGGTGAACCCTCTGTATTTGCTCTTGTGAAGTCTTCTCTTGATTGTAGACTTTGACAATGATACTCCCACCTCCTGGAGAGTGTCCTTCACTTGTCTTGATGTTGTGAATGGGGTTTTCTTTACAATAGAGGATCCTGCGATCATCCACCTCTGTTGTCTTCCGTAGACATCCAGGCCATTTTATGTTGCTTAGCTCACCAGTTCATTCTTTCCTCGTAATGCACCAAACTATTGATTTGGCCACTCCTAATGTTGCTGCTAGCTCTGTTTTTTTTTTTATCCTTACAATGGCCTGTTTTACTTGCATGAATATCTACTTTAAAAGCATGATGCATGTTCACAGCAATAGATTACAAATGCCACACCTGGAATCAACTCCAGACCTTTTACCTGCTTAATTGATGAAGACATAATGGAGTAGCCCACACCTGACCATGAAACCGCTTTTGATTCAGTTTTTCAATTACATTTGGTCCCTTGGGGAAAAAAGGGGGGGTGGTGGCTATTAAGAGCTGTAATTCCTAAACCTTTCTTCCGATTTGGATGTACATAACCTCAAATTAAACCTGAGTGTACACTTTCAGCCCATAGCAGTTATAGAACTATAGCTTGCATATGTTTTGGTAAATACCTGAACAAACTAAAATGTGTGCCTGTGTCTAAATACAGTGGAACCTCGCATTGCGAGTAACGTGGTTAATGAATGAATGAATGAAAAACTTATATAGCGCGGCACATGCGAACTAAATCGCCTCTGGGCGCTTGTTGTTTCTGTCTCTCTTGACATCAAAAGAGCAGAGTTTTAATCTGTCTTCTGAAGGTCAGGTGGTTTTCCTCCAACCGAATGCTGGTTGGTAAAGCGTTCCATAGTCTGGGACCTTGGAAAGCAAACCTTCTTTCTCCTTTGGACTTGTATCTGGCTTTGGGTACCTTGACCAGATTTTGGTCGGTGGATCGCAGAACGCGATTGGAATTGTGGGCTTCTATCTTTTCGCATAGATATTGCGGGGCCTTCCCATGGATGCACTTATGTGTCAGACAGAGTGCTTTGAAAGCAATTCTGTTCTTTACTGGCAACCAATGAAGGGATCTAAGTGAAGGTGAGATGGATTCCCAGGGTTTTTTCCCAGTCACAAGTCTGGCGGCCGTATTTTGAACGACTTGCAGACGAGCGATTTGGTACTTAGGGAGTCCGAGGTAAAGGGCATTTGCATAGTCCAATCTGGAGTTTACAATTGTTCCTACCACGACTGCTACGTCTTCTTTGGGAATAAATGGAGTAAGTCTGCGTAGTAGGCGCAGCAGATGGTGAGATCCGCTGACTACTGACCCCATTTGTGCGTCCATAGTCATGTAGGTGTCGAAGATGACGCCTAGACTTTTGACTTTGGCGCTAGGGGTGATGATCTGGCCCAAAATGGGCGGGGGTTTCCAAGTAGTTGTCAGTTGACTCTTGCGACTGGCATGAAACAGAAGAAGTTCTGTTTTGGAACTGTTGAGTTTAAGATAACTCTTAGTCATCCAGTTTTCTATCAAAGAGAGACAATTCTCTAAACTGAGATGATGATCCTTTCTGTTGCAGATGCGAAAATACAGTTGCGTGTCGTCTGCATATGAGTGATAAAGTAGGTCTTGGCTACTGATAATTTCGAAGAGAGGGCGAAGATAGATGTTGAAGAGCACCGGTGACAAAGGGGATCCTTGAGGGACTCCACATGACACCGTGCGTTTTTCAGAGGTGAAAGGTCCCAATTTCACTGTTTGTGATCGGTTTTCCAAAAAGGAGGAAAACCATGGTAGAACACCTTCTGCGACTCTGGCTACCTCAGCCAGCCGAGTCAATAAAAGTTTGTGGTCTACAGTGTCAAAGGCTGCGCTTAGGTCCAGCAGAACCAGGAGAGAGGATTCTCCTTTGTCTGCGGCCTCAAGAGCGTCATCCCATATTTTAAGTAATGCTGTTTCCGTTCCGTGTCCGGGACGGAAGCCTGATTGAAATGGATCAAGTAGGTTGTGGGTATCCAGATGCTGTTGCAGCTGTTGTACCACTACTTTTTCCATTACCTTGGAGAGAACGTTAAGGCCTGTTATGGGACGACGGTGAGTTGGGTCCTTGGGATCCAGGGTGGGCTTTTTCAAGATGGGCGTGATTGTGCCCTCTTTCAGCCGGGAGGGCACTATGCCTTCCTTAAATGACTGGTTTATTAGCTGCATGATAGGTGGTGCCAGGATGTCGGCACATTCCTTCCGCAGTTTAGTGGGGATAATATCATTAGGCGCTGTGCTGTTTCGCAAAGTACCGATGATATTTTTAGTGGCCTCTATGGAGATGGGTTCCAGAGTGAACATCGTTGATTGTCGATGGTTTCTGTGGATGTTATGTGGTTGGTTGGGACGGGGGTTGAGAGGGGTATTGATTTGCCGAATGCTTTCCCGAATTCCCTCAATTTTATTAATGAAGAAATCCGATAGTTCATCGCAAAATTCTTGGGTGTCTGAATTGGGGGCTTCCAGGCAACCTGGGTTCATGGTCTGAGTGACCAACTTGAAGAGTTCGCGGGGGCGATTTAAAGCGCTATTGATAGCCACAGAAAAATTATGTTTCTTGGCTTTAAAGATTTCTTTATGGTATTTTCTTGTTAATTTCTTGTAGGTGATGAGGTTCTCCTCTGAAGCGATTCTTTTCCAAGCGGCTTCCGCTCTTCTGCGTTCTTGCTTCAGTAGTAACAGTTGGTTGTTGAACCAGCCGGACTTGTTTTTCTGGATGCGGGTTTTGCGTTTCGGTGCTACTAAGTCGGCTGACTGTAGTAGGGCTGCGTTTATGGCATCCAGTGTTTCTGAGGCTGTTAGAAGTGGTTGGATTATTTTTATTTTATTTCCCAAGGTAGATTTGAAGAGTTCCGAATGGAGCTTCTTATGAGATCTAGTCCAGTGTATTGTCACCGGCTTGGGTGTTTTTCTCAATGGGGGGATTTTGGGAATTATGAATTTAATTGCATGGTGATCTGTCCATGGCAATGGTTCATTTTCCATAATGCTTATTTTCAGATTTTGTCTGAAAATTAAGTCAAGCGTGTGACCTGAAACATGTGTGGGCCCACATACTAGTTGCTGTAGCCCTAATCCTTCCAGGTGGTCAATACAGGCGTCGGCAACAGGATCCTGAGAGCAGTTTGCCCAGAGATTGAAGTCCCCGAGCAGCAAAAGGTGTTTGCTGTTAAGGGTATAAGTGGAAATAAACTCCGTCAATGATGTGAGTAGCTGCGATTTTGGCCCGGGTGGCCTATAGCAGAGAAGAATGTGGACGGTCTCCTGGGGGTTTGCTTGCAGTTGCAGGGTAAGGGTTTCCATAAATGGAAGAGGATTTTGAAGGACTGGTTTGGTGATCGCAAGATGAATCCTGTGGATCACCGCCAGGCCTCCACCTCTTTGCCCTATTCTGTTTTCCGTTATAATACGGTAGTTTTCTGGCACCAGTTCTCCTAGAATGGTGTTACAGTCGGCTGTGAGCCAGCTTTCCGTAATAAAGAGGCAGTCTAAATCATATTGTAGTATGAAATCATGGATTTCTGATCGGTGTTTTACTGCCGATCTTGCGTTGATCAGAGCACATGATATGTGCTTAAGCTGGGGTAAATGGCTGAAACTCTTGATAGTTGATCGTCGATCGGTTCTCAATAGTTGCTCTAATTTTAAGGCCTTTTTGGTGACGACTGGTAAGACTGTGGCGAATCGCCTCAGACCCCAAATGGTTTCTGCAGAATATTGCAAAAGAGCCAGTTGCAGATGTTGGGGGGGGGGGGGGGGGGGGGGGGGGGGGCTGTGATGTTTAGATGGCGATGGAGGGGGGATTCATTGAATCCTCTCTCCCGGCTTGGTCCAGAGGAAGGCAAAAAAAAACCCTGGTCGTGCTGTGCCAATGTGCGGAGGCCAGGGATAAAAAAATTCCTTCCTGATCCCTGGGAGGCGATCGGAGAAGAACCCTGGATCAAGCAGTATTGGTTGTGAAGGAGGAAGGGGGGGATGAGAGTTGTCTCTGCTTCTGGGGTGTACCAAGATGGCCACCGATCAAGACACAGGGCATATGCTGGGGGGTTGTCAGCTGGGTGGATGGATGGCTATGGTGAACTGGATGGTTCACTGGGGGGTGGATGGGATCCTCCAGGGGTAGGGGGGGTATTTTGGGCTGTGTAGGGGTTCTTTCCTGGGCGTAGGAGCGGCGCGCCGCTAGGCCGCGGCTGAAGCCGCGGTCTTTCCTAAGCCGCGGCGGCCGCGAATGTAAGCAGGCCGGCGCGGATGCCGGCGGGATCGGGGAGAAGCTGCAGAACTGAGCCAGAGAGGCGGCGGGGGGTGCCCCGACTGTGGATGGTAGTGTGGGTGGCGATGAGGGGGAGAGCCGCAAGAAGTAGCGGCTTGTCCTGAAAAGGACGGCCGCCAACGGTTTGCAGGGGAGGTGGAGGTAGAGTACCCTAAGAAAGACGGGGTCCTACCTGGAGAAGAGGGAGTCCAGGGGGAGGAAGGAGCTGGTCCTAGGGCTGCAGATTGTATCATGCAGCAAGGGGTTTGCAGGAGCCTGCCTGCCTGCCTAGCAGCCTAATCTGTGCTATCCCTGGGAGAGAGCCGACTCGTTTGAGAGCGTTAATGAGCGTATCTCTCAATACAAGCACTGTATTTCCTAAAATCATAACTCTGTTTGCGAGTGTTGTCTCGCAACACAAGCAGGATTCAGGCCAAAGTGGTGTGCAGTACTGCGTTTGGTCTGAGGTTGGGTGGCCTGCGCCGTTTGGAAACGGCCAAAAATGCTTGTGAAGTCTTTCCGAGGTCAGCACAACTGTCCTCGGGCCTTTCTGGCCGTTTCAGAGACCCTCTGGCGCCCCAAAGACCAGGCCACTTTATCGTACATCACAGAGCCTAGTAATTACTAAGTGGGTTATATTCCACCTTCAGGTGCTGGACACTGGTGTAATCAATTAAACAGTAGGTTTCCTCCCTATATAACCCCTTCCATACTGGGAGCATTTCAGTTTTTTCACCAGTGTCTAAGGTGTTGGTCACGAGTGAAGAGGAGCTCCACTGGAGGGATCCATGCTGGATTTAAATAGCCTCCATAAAAACCAGAGCCATCCAAAGGATGGTACCTGGAGCCTCGTATTTTGAAGCACAAGGTTTTTGCCTGTAATGCCTCTCTTCGGAGGGCTGGATCCTGGGTTCCAGTACTTTTGGTTATAACCACATACCAAAAAGATTTCTGGCAGGATGCGGTACAGCTCCAGGGGAGTGGAAACCCTGTCTTGGATCCTGGTCCCTGAAGGTCTGTTGACTTCATACGCAGTGATGGGTGAAGATTGGGTCTGTCTGTGCTCAGCAGTATCCTGCAGCAGGGATAAGGTAAGTGAAGACAATCTTGGGTAAATACCTTTTTTAAGGATTGTCTTCAATGAGTAGCTGCGTGTCTTATCAGTTTTCCGCCACTAGAGGCAGTAAAGAGACATACCTGGTGTTTTTCTTACGATGCTCTCCAGGAACTAAAGCTCAGTGTTAGCCGGTCTCTTGAGCGGCTCACTACTTCCGCTTCAGGCTCTGCCACAGTTGTGTGGGAGAGTCCCTCGTAGTCTGGGTTTACGGTGCTCCTTGGGGATCTCTCTCTCCTCCACCATTTCCCTACATGCGCAAGGGGGGCACGCTTTTGTAGGCGGGGGGACGATTTGGTTTGCCGCACATGCTTGCCGGCTCGTGGTGCAGGGCGGGCCCTTCAAAAAAGCCCAGACTTCAGAGCACTGTAAAGCCAGAGCACAGCAGCTTGGGGCACGTAAGCTGTGTGTGTGTGTGTGTGTGTGTGTCAGACATACCTAAGATGCCTACTCAGCATCTAGCTGTTTTTTTTTGTTTTGTTTTTTGCTAGACTAAAGTTCAGCTGTTGATGCACCTGTGTAAGTTCCTCTGCTTTAGCTTAGGCCTTTCATCTCCCTGTAGAAAAGGTTTAGGGGCAGGAATATAAAAGGACACAAGGGTATCGCCATCTGAATCTGGTGGCCCTTATCATGCCTGCATGATGCCATCCTCCCCTGTAGAGACTTGAGGCAGCCCACAGGTTGAGCCATTGGCCCTTTCAGGCATTGTAGCCTAAAATGAAAAAGAAAAGTCCCAGTCACCATATGTCTACTGGCAGCATTACTATAGTAATGCTGCCAGTAGACATATGGTGACTGGGATTTTGGTGATCCCATTGCACTGCCACTATACTGCCAGTGTTGTAGTATTGTAGTGTATTGCTGTATACCCCACTACATAAGATGGGCACTTGGATCACCCTGGTATAGCTTGCCCCTCTACACAGATGGAGCCCCTCTTGGTGATTAGTGGGGTGGGCGGAGCCCCGCAAGAAAAGGCGGGACTCGCTAGTTAGTGACCAATAGCTGCGCCTGTATGCACACCTGCACCTATAAAGGATGATCTGCAGGAAGAGAGCTATCGCAGACCACCTAGGCTTTGAGGAAGGGGGTACGCCCCAGAAACGCGTCAGCCACATTGATGTCAAGGGTCTGACTGGCAGGTGCCGTGAGGTCCAGTTTCAGCTGTTTTTAAAAGTGCTTACTTCTGAATGTTTGTAAGTAGGACCATTGCTTTTTATTTCGTGTTTATTAAAACTTTTAAGTGGTAATGCACAAGGTCGGTGCACCCTCTTTTCTTTTTCATTTTAGCCATATGAACACCCTTTGTTCTGTGGAGGGCTGCAAGACTTAAGACTTTGCCTTTAGACCATACTGCTACACCCAGTTTGGCGATACACCAGAGCGCAGGAGGATTTTTTTGAGGCATTGTAGCCTCCCCCAGCATATGTCTGTTTGGAAGTTTTTTTGCATTGCATTTGTTGGTCTATAAGAGGTTAACTGCTCTATTCGCAGCATCCACGCAAGAAGCAGAAACCAGGGTGTGCCCCTTTCCCTGCTCTAAGCTCTGGTTTATACTGGGTATGATTTGAGATGCAATTTCACATGTCAAATTGCATCTCAAATCGGCGGCATTTGCCGGCAATGGCACCGCCCTAATCGGTACGACGCCGCATCTGCGTCGCTGCACCGATTTTCAAAAAGTAGTTATTGCACTACTTTTTGTGATTTGGGGCCGTGATTTACATTGACATCTGTGCAGAAAGCTGAAATCGGTACTGCCAGGCGGGAGTGAAGCCATGCGAGTTCAGCTGAACTCGCACCGCTTCACTCCCGCAGCCCAGTGTAAACCTGGGCTAAATCCTCAAACAAAAGGATTAAAAGACCTGAGAATGAAAGTTCGCTGTCGGAGGACAGGGAACAGGTGCAGTCTAACGAGAAGGAGCTATCCAGAAGCCTTGCAAGTTCTGGAGTTGCAGCTGCAGTCTTTTTCAGAGCTTCATACTGCATATAACTTACCCTCAGCCTAGACAGCCAAAGCCTCTGTCTCCTCCTTGGGGGTTTAAAAAATAAATCCTATAGATTGCGAGAAAAACCTCCACAGGGTCCTTATCCTTGTGCGGGCTTCGGGCTAGCCAAACGCACTTATTTACCTGGGACTGCAGAGGTTGTCTGCGTTTCACAGGGGAACAGCACCTTCTCCAGTTGGTGGTCTTGCCCCTTGGGTTAGCCACCGTGCCCGGGTTTACAGGGTGCTAGGGCCCGCCTCTAACAGGTCTAAATGCCCAGGGTATAGCAGTAATGGCATAACGAGGTAAAATCCTGCTGATGGATCAATCAGTAGCATGGCTGGATCCAAGTGTGTCCAGCATAGTCAAGTATCTGTAACTCCTGGGTTAAGATCCCAGTCTAAAGGTACATTCTTTTGTTTGGGAAGAAGCTTGGAATGTTTGGGACACAGCCTAAGGTGTTTTTTTGGCCTCGGACAATATCAATGCTTTGGGGAAATCTGGTCCATGTGGTCAAGGCAAGGAACAGTTCCTTACAGTTGCCTTTTGCTTAAGGTGCTAGGGAAGGATGGTGGCTTCATTCAAAGCGGTTCCGTATGCTCAGTTTCATTCAAGGCTGATATAAACATTATTCTGTCAGCCTGGAACGAGTGGATCCTAACCTAGCATTATCCAAATAGTCTGATCCCTGGTATATGCTGGAGTTTGTTGGTGGTTCTTAACCAAAAGACTGTCAGAAAGGAAGATCCTTCATGCCCATTAACTGGGAGGTGGCGGTTACGAAGGCTGGCCTTTAGGGATGGAGGCCAGGCCTGGAAGAGACTACTGCCCAGGGGAAGTGGTCAAATCCAAGTGAGCCTTTTCCGTCGGCATTCCAGAGCTACGGATGGAGCATCTGGCTTAAGGGCCTGGACGTTTAGGTTGCAGGATTTTTCTGATGATCCGACAATGCCACACTAGTGATTTACTTTTGTTTATCAAGGAGGCACTAGAAGTCACGCAGCCAGAGGGAAGTAAGCCATGTTCTGGCTTGTGCCTTGCCTATTGACAATCGTTATTTCATGGAATGCAGAATTGGCAGGCGATTCTGTGGAGCCGTCAACAATTGTTCCTGGAAGAATGACCTCTCTAACCCGGCTTTTTTCTGGCCAAAAGCCCTGGACATAAAATGTATTGGTGTCCAGGTTCAACAAGAACAGCTTTGTGTCAAGGACAAAGGATCCACTTGAATGCGGGACAGATGCGTTTGTGACCCTGTGGGACCACTTGTCACTGGTTTATGGATCTCTCCCACCAGTGTACTTTCGTCGCTTTTATGCAACATCAGAGGGGAACGGAAGTCGGTCTAATTGCTCCGGCATAACCCAGACGACCTTGCTGTGCAGGAATAGGAAGGGTGGTAGTAGAGGACCCAGGGTCCCTTACATCTTGTCCAGGCCTACTTCGCATGGCGATTTTCAACCCCATCTTGCAAACATGGGAATTAATGGTCTGGCTGTTATAGCCCGCATTCTTGAGGATCAGGGTTTTTAGAATCTCAAGGCAAATTACCTTGATTCATACAGGAGAACTGGCCTCCAGGACCAGGTATCATACAATCTGGAAGGCCCATATTCCTGGTGTGAAACCAAGGGGTGGCATCCTTGGAAATATGTCATAGGTAAAATTCTTGACCTCCTACATTAGTAAAGGAGATGGAGCCAGACCTTAAGTTCCATCAAGGATCCGATCTCGACCCTGTCAGTATTTTCGAAGGTCAATTGCTTTGCACTGTTTGATCCGGGCTTTTATATAAGTCTGCCAGTTTGGTCGCCCTTGTGCTCGGGGGATTGAGTCTAGTTTTTGTCGCCTTACAAGGTCAGCACCTTGGGCCGTTGCACCATATTTCCCTTCATCCTTTGAACAAGGGAATTGGTGTTCTTGGTTGCAGTAGCCTCCGCAAGAGCGTTTCAGTATTGGCAACTTTCTTTGTATAGAGCCATACTTAATTATTCTTAAGGATAGGGTGATGTTAAATCCTCACCCAGCCTTATTTCCTAGAAGGATCTAGTTTTCATTTGAATTGAGATATTCTTGCCTTTTCTTTTTTCCAGAACCTTGTTCTGCGGAAGGAAAAGTTATTGCTTTTCTCTCTATAGATGAGAGCAGTTAAAAAAAATCTATCTGAAGGTTTCAGATATAGGAAACTGACATTTGTTGTGCTGCCAGAAGACCCTAGAAATGGGCAGGTAGTGTTCAGATCTATTAGAATGGTTACACTTTCTCTCATTGGAGTAAGAAAAGTCAAGGCCTATCTAAAGCGGCTGCTCTGATATGGAAAACTGATGTTGCACTACCAGGAGGCCCCAGGAAAGGGCAGGCAGCGTCTAAATCAACTGTTTCAATAGGTTTATAATTCAGGCTTGTGGTTTCAAGAGAGGGTTTCCCCCTGTTTTTTTTTAGAGTGCACCCTACCTGGATAGTAAGCACTTCATGCGTCATGCATTACCAAGCCTTTATGACTCAGATTTGCAAGGCCGCAAATTGGTCGACTGTACTTACGTTCACTAATTTCTATCAGGTGAATGTAAGACAGCAAGAGGATGCCGCTCTTTGGCGCAGTATGCTGCAGGCAGCAGTATAGGTCCTCACCTCTGATGACGGTCTGCGTTATTTGTGTCTCCCTCCCCTCAGTAGGGATTGCTTTGGTACGTCCCACTTAGTAATTAGTGATGTACGATACAGAAAATAGGATTTTTATAACGGCTTACCTGTAAAATCCTTTTCTTGGAGTACATCACGGCACACAGAGCTCCCACCCCTCTTGTTTGGAGATATTGGGACACTTACTGCTTTGCTACAAAAACTGAGGCGCTCGAAGTATGGGAGGGGTTATATAGGGAGGAAACTTACTGTCTAATTGATTACACCAGTGTCCAGCACCTGAAGGTGGAATATAACCCACTTAGTAATTACTAGGCTCTGTGTCCCATGATGTACTCCAAGAAAAGGATTTTACAGGTAAGCTGTTATAAAAATCCTATTTTTTGCCATTCGGCACTGCGTCTCTTTAACTGACAATTGTGCGACGTGCCTCCAAAACAAAATTTACGTCCCATTTTTTTTTTCTTTTTTCCCACAAATAGCTTTCTTTTGGTGGTACTTGATCACTGTGTGTGTGTGTGTGTGTGTGTGTGTGTGTGTGTGTGTGTGTTTTGTTTTTTTTTTTTTTATATATATTATTATATATATATATGTGTGTGTGTGTGTGTGTATGTATGTCACTGTGGCGGACACTTTTGGCACCATTTTGGGACCATGGTGCATTTTTTATAGTACTGAAAGCTGTAAAATTGACCGATTTACTGTGAAAATGGCAGTGACAGGGTTAACCTGTAGGGGGTGCTGAAGGGGTTAATTGTGACCTAGGGAGTGCTTCTAACTGTTAGGGGGCATGGCTTGCCATAACCCGTCACTGATTGCTGTTCCCGATGACAGGGAACAGACCATCGATGACATGTCACTAGGCAGAACAGGAAGAGGTGTTTACACTAACCTCTCCCCGTTCTAAAGCTCCATGACATGATCGGCGGACATTGAGTCTACGGGGACTGTCACGGAGTTTGCAGCAGGGTCACGAGTGCACCGGCAATTTAAAGGGGACGTATATATACACGTCCATTTGTGCAGCTGTGCCATTCTGCTGTATAAAGTCGTGCGGCGGTCGGCAAGCGGTTGATCAGCCTTGCAAAGCTACATTCTGAGATTTCTTGTTTTTGTATTTGGTATTTTCAGAATACCCCAGCAAACTGTAACTTTGGTAAATAGAAAGGTACTTTTGAAGGTCCAAATGTGTTTTTGTCGCTTTTGTTAAGCATATTTGTCACTGACATAATATTGGTACGATGAAGACTCGTTTACTACTGTATAATGTAGCAATCTGACGTTTCTAAAAAGCTTAGAGATTCAAAATGGCACATCATACCAAAAGCTTATTTAGGATCCTGTGTAGTACCTTTAGCAAAAATACTTAGTCTTTTTTGTTTGGAATTTACTGTACGTAAAGAGCTGTATCTGAGTTTCGTCAGCAATTACACTTATTTTATAGAATCAAATTCATTGCCTTACCAGTGGACTTGTAACTTCCTGTGCTGTGAACTGATGTCTCAATGTTATCAGCTTTCTCAGCAATCCTTTTATGAACTTCAAAAAAGGTGTTTGTAGTCCAAATCAGGAGAGCATGGTGACAATGTGCTTTGATATAGATACAGTACAGTGAGTGAGCGTCATCACCCAATTGTTACTGGCAGGATCACTAGCTGTTAATAAAAGTAAAAAGCTGGAAATACAAAAACTAAATGTGCTAAAATATAATTTTCTTTTTATGTTGGATACAGATTAAAGGGGTTGTAAAGGAATTTTTTTTTATTTATTTTTTTCCATAAGCATCCTTGACCTGCAGACATTCCTCTCTTCACTTCCTCATTGTTCGTTTTTGCTCAGAAGTTGCTCTATTTATTTCTTCTCTATTCTGTTCACTTCCTGCTTGTCTGATTGTTACTCACCACCGTGAAGGGAGGCTTTACTGCGGTGGTCAGTGACGTGCTTGCTCCCTCCTGGGAACTACATCTGTACGGCAGGATGCTCTCTATGTGTTAGGCCGCGTACACACGACCAAATAAATCCGATCAAATCGGTCTGTCAGACCTATTTGATTGGATTTGTCTGCTGGGAGAATTTGGTTTGATCGTGTACACACGATCAAACCAAAATCCCCGCCGGCAGACAGCGCGGTGACGTGGCGGTAACGTTGACGCCGCCACATCACCGCACCAGGAAGTAAAACACTTCCGCGCATGCGTCGAATCCATTCGCTGCATGTGCGGGCAGATATGTCTGCTGGTTAGCGTACTAACCAGCAGACATGTCGGACGGACGGGTTCCCAGCCGACAGATTTGAAAGCATGCTTTAAAATCTGTCTGCTGGCAAAATCTGTCTGTCCGCCCGTACACGGGATCGAACTTGTCTGCTGAAACGGTCTGCCAGACTGTCCCAGCAGACAGATTCGATTGTGTGTACGGGCGAGCCGACAGATTTGGCCAGCCTACAGATTTGAAAGCATGCTTTCAAATCTGTCGGCTGGGAACCCGTCCGCCCGACATGTCTTCTCGCACACGCGTCGAATGGTTTCGACGCATGCGCGGAAATGTTTTACTTCCTGGTGCGGTGACGTGGAGGCGTCAACGTCACCGCCACGTCAGCGCGCCGTCTGCCGGCGGGGATTTTGGTTTGATCGCATGTACACGATAAAACCAATACGTCCCCAGCAGACAGGATTGTTCAAATCGGTCTGCTCGTGTGTATGGGGCCTAAGACTTCAAGGAGGTGTGAATTGCTAGTTCTTTCATGAACGAGCGCCGCAAACCGGGAAGTGAATGAGAGAACAGAAACTAGAACGCCGGAGGTGATATAGATGAAGGAATTTAATAGGTATTTACTTGTTTTTTAACAGAATCATTACACTTTTCTGTCTGTCTACCTTGCAGACATAAATTTTAGGCAAAACTTTTTTTTGCTTTACAACTCTTAACAATATCCAGTTTAATAAGAGAAAAATAATCCCATGAGTCTTCTCAGTTCTCTTACCATGCCCCATCCCACTAATTGTAAGTCCCTCAGAGTTTACACAGGACTTGTGACATCTCCACTTGCCATATACGAAGTCAAGAGTGGAGAGTCACATTCCCCATTCCTGAAATTACCTGGTGTTCTCAAGGGCTCTGACGTGTGTGTGATTAAGGTACATATTAGTGTGGTTGGGGGGGCATGCATGGCATAGATCTGTTAAAGGAGCATTTTGGAGTAATTAAAATGAAAAAAAAAACATTTATTCTGAAGAATTGGTGTGAAACTGCAACAGTCAATGTCAACTGTAAGACTTGAGTGATCACATAGCCCCTAACCACTCGGCTCTTGGGCCTTCATGCATCGGAGATCAGTGACTACCATTATTGCTCTGCTCTTCCAGCACTCACTGGTGTGTTGGGCTGCAGAGGGTGGGCGTGGCTGGCTCTAACTCAGCCATGTGTGTTGTGTGTGTGTGTGTGTGTGTTTTTTTTTTGTTTTTTTTTAAAAGGTGGAGCCAGCTGTCAATCAGGCAGCAGGTTGGATCCTGAACATTTTCGGAATGCTTTTGTGAGCATGGGGCAACTGTGCCCCATCAGCTGATAGTGGGCAATAGATCACTACCAGCTAACTCTGGGTCACGGAACACAGTACTCCTGTGGCCAACAAGAAAAAATGGTTCTCCTTTTAGGTAAGTGTCAGGTTTCATTTAAATTAGGGCCTATATTTGAAATCAAGAGTGGAAGACATTATTTTGACTGTGTGGGGGTTCACTAGTTTAATATAATGCGGCTTCGGTCTCTGAATGTTAGACTGTCATAACTTCTTATACTTTGCTTCGATTATAAATTCTCAGTTTGGCATTTACTTACTGGATTAAACATTCCTCAAACTATGTATTTTCTGTTTTTTTCTTTTTCAGTTACGAGAAACGACTATACTGAAACTGGGAGACGTAGCCATCGCCAGTCTACTCCCAACGTTCCCTCTCTGATCCCAACCAAACCCACATGATGCATTCAAGAGACCCTCCTCCATTGTCCCCAGCTCTTCGCCTTTTTCCCTTTCCCTGAATTATGCAGGAAATCCAACTCGGCAATGTTTACTGACTCGCTGCATGGGGTGATATTTGCACTAAGGACACCATTCTGTAGGGTGTGTAAGAAAGACTTGAAAGAATGAAATACCAAGCTGCTGCCATGCTGAAATACCAACTGATCATTATGCTGAATTGGCAGTACTTAAAATTACGTTGTTACATTTTGCATCTGTGTGCAATTACAGTATGTACATTGATAATTCTCTGGGTGCTTACTTGGAGTGGATAGAGACGCATTGCTGTTGGATCAATACAAGAAACAACTTTCATGTTTGTGTTTCAATCACATAAACCTATCTAAGAAATCTGAGTATGACGCATTGAATTGACGGTCTGCAGATTATGCTTTCTTCCATATAGTTTTCAGAAAACAGGATTGTAATGACAGCATTGGGCCGGTTTTTAATGAAGGTGTAGCTCAGATGACTAACAAACTGTGGGTTGTACTTGTGATAGTAATATTGTCGGGCATCCCTGTTTGGGTTGCATTAGCTATTTTTCCTTTTTGTCGCAAGCTTGGCTTAACTTGGCAGTTTGGCTGTATATACATATTTGTCAATGCTAATATATTGGTATTCAACCCTGTGGAAAAGGGATCTATGAGGTCAAAAAGCTATTATGGTCTGCGGTCTTAGATTTTGTCAGCTGGCTCAATCTTGCGACCAAAAGTCTCACTCATTTAGCTCAATATACCACAACATGGCACCTGTATTCATGTGGCTAAATGGTCTGTAAACAACTGTGACATGGCAGAAGATGAGGAAGCAAGTGCTTTTCTGCTCATTTATAGTTCTAGCAGTGAACTGAAAGACAGCAAGGTGGAATTCCAGACAAATTGCATTTTTGTTTTTTGAATAAAATAAATGCTTGCATTTTGGATTTTTTTTTTCTTTTTTCCTTCTATTCCTCCACTGCTGACTGGCATCAGAATAGAACGTGAGTGATTTGTTAAAAGATACGTCATAGATGTGGTTAAAAGCTGATGAAAGGTTCTAACCATTCTTCACTTTCTTAAAACAAAATTATAATTTTTTTCTGGAGTCCTACTTTATTTATTTTAATGTGAATTTTTTTCCCCCTAAACCACACTTTTACTGTTACAGGGAAAGCTAGATCAAAAATATACTATACTATGGAGTAAGTATTGTTTTGAAATCCACAATTTTCTTACAATTCGGTTCATAATTTTAAGCTAAACTTAAAGTAAAAAAAATAAGTCAGATTTTGTACCAATGACAAACCCTTCTCATAATCTTTCATGTTGTAGCAGCCCAGTGTGTCTGAACAATCCAATGGGCACCAGCAGGGCCACATTTACCATTAGGCACTGCTGCCTATAGACACCATAAGAGGTGGCTTTCCCCTGTATAGTTACCGGGAACACATTTCTTTCCCTTTCGACATCACTAGAAATACATTCTTCTGATATAAGGTTATTTACATTATTTCTAAAACACTGCCATCACATAATTCCCATCGGAAAATCCGATCGTACGTACGGGCCTTTACAGACCTAGTCGGATGCATCTTCTCTTGTGCAAGTCTGTGTGAAGACGCAACGAGAGGCATGGCTGTTACTCAACAATGCCAACATAAAGCATTGTAGTAAGAATGTTAGGTTTTCATTTCTATTGGAAGCAACGTTACTTTTAGGCATGTTTAAGCACAATCTGGTCGATCAACTTCTGTTTGTTTAAAAATTGGATAGACTTTGCAAGAGTAAAAGCTTTTATTGTCCGTAACCCTCTTGGGGAAATAACCCTTTGCCATTTAACTTAAGATCACAAATCTCAGGAAAAAAGTATCCAAAACTCTAAATTAAAATTAGGATTGTGTTGCACTTTTAAGATATTCATGCATAACTAAAAAACAAACCGGAAATGTTGGCCAACTGCAAAACATTCCAATTTGTGGTATCCCCTGATATATCTATGCGGGTTACTTTCATGGTAACCACTTGTACTCCTGATATATGTGGAGTCTGCTAAATATTTCTGTAGAGATTACTCCACTAATCTCTTCATGAAAAATTATAAAACCTAAAAGCTGATCATAAAACATGGTTTTGATACTACATTTCTAGTTTATCCAAAGCCTTCCATGGCAGACTACACATTACATTGGAACTTGAGAAGAACATTTAGGAGAAAAGTACTGCATACAGTCTTTGGTGTTTTTAATAATTTGCTTGCAACGGTACCAACCTGCCAGATTGTTAACTCTTCTATTACCTTACCCTAACCAAAATATAGTTTAAACAAAAAAAAAGCAATAAATGCAGATTTGAAGCTGTCCATGTGTTCTGTATACTGTGATTTATATGTTCATTAACATTGAAGCTTTATTTGTGTAGCATTCATTTTAAAGTTTACATGTTTTAGCTTCTAGGGTTATGCTGCATTCATTACTGGCCATAAATTTACACTAGCTTTGACAATTGCAGATGCCATATACCATTAGAGCTTTTGTAGCATGCTGGTTGTGGCTCTAAATGCATAAAACAGTCTGTTTAGAAGTGTTACGTTGCCATTTAATACACGCTAAGCTATATACCAACCAGGGGTAATGCATATCTGTGTATCCCCCATCCCAATAAAAAGTACACAAACATTTCATACAGTGCTAATTTTATTTTATTTTTTCATTTTCTAGTATGTTTAAAAAAATAATAATCCCGTTGCATTTACAGAGTAAATAAAAATGTGTATTTATAGGGCATGTAATGCCTATGGCATTCAATGATTGGATGTCAGTTACCCTAAACACAAGGTTTAGAATTCTAGCTAAACAATCGTTTATCTGCTTTATTCCGTGGTAACGTGTTTTTGAGGAAGGTTGTTTTAAGAACCAAATGTGTTTTTTGTATTTTCGATAAATGGACTAACTTGCATGCTTTTGTTACCGGCTTTATCATTAAAAAAGGTCAGCCGCTGGCTTCTGGTTTGCGCTAAATATCCTTTTATTACATTTCTCTTGTATTCTACAGACATCACACCCCAGTGGTTTTGCAGAACAGTTGCTTTATTTAATGAACCCACATTGAATGGATGTAATTCTTTTAATAAACCAGACATGCAATAAAAGAGTAACACCACTTGGGTTATATACTTTTTAAACCAAATTGCTACACAAGCCTTCCTTTTAATTTTATTGGTAGCACAATTGCCCTTTCTAATACAATCTGCAGCCAGCTATAATTTGAAAATTAAATACAATTTGGATTCCGTTTTTTATGGTGATGTAATTTTTGTTAATGCGATTTTTGTCTCCCTGACTTTTCCAGTGTTTGGTATAACACTGGGACTAATCAAAGGACTGTAGAAGGAAGATCTTCCCACTCCATCGGAAGTGTTTCTAAGCTGGTAAAACTCTTCTTTGAATATGGCTAAAATCCTTCCAATGTATGCCCCTGACTAGGCTAAGAATATCTGGTCTCCTAACATTGCAGTAGGTATGGTCTTTCTGAGAGTTGAACCTCAGGTATAGTATTAGAAATTAAGGATGAGCTTAGGCGTGTTCACGAGTCCGCATGTCCACGTCCACCAGGAAGCTGACACTCTGCAGTGCTAATCACAGGCAGTGAGACCTTTACCGATCTGTGCAGCTGCAGGGTGGGAAATGTCTCGCTCCCTGTGATTAGCAGTGCTGCAGAGTGTCGGCTTCCTGGTGGACTTGTGAACACGCTGGAGCTCATCCTATGTTACAATATAGTTAACTACCCTGAATCCTGTATTGAGCAAATACTGAGGCTGCCATTGCTGGCCTCTCCTGAAATTGCTAGTTCCCAGTAGGTTCAGTAAGTAGATTGGAGCCACTGGCTTGAAGCAACTATGAAGATAGATTTAGGAGTTCTGATTTTCAGTGTTTTTTGAGACACTGATTTGGAACAAGCTGAAAAGTCAGGAACAAAGACATGAAAAGCATTTTTAGAACCTCCGCAATAGCGGCCTCCATATTTCACCAGATGTGGGGGTGTCTTTTGGGCTTGTTCGGACAGCTATGCGATTTCTACTTCTAGTGAGCTGTGGATGGAGAGCAGTGTTTCATTGCAGTGTTTTTATAATTTTTTTGTAATGTTATTTGAGGTGTTTGAGTGACACTTTATTCGGGTGATATGTGGTGCCATCCTGTGCACTGCTGTAAAATGTTGCATTGTACTACACCTCACCTCCTCATCTTCTGTCTGGGTTGCAGTGTGACCTGGGCACATGGAAAACACTTAGCGGTGACTATTTTTGCAGTGCTGAAAAAGCTAGTCACGAGACTTTAGGATGGCTGATGGCGTGTGTGCTTTGGCTGTTTTGAACAACTAGATAAACAGAGCATTCGAAGGAACTGTTTTTGTTTTACATTTAATTGTGCATCAAGTTAAATGCAATTTGCCCATTCAGGAAAGGCAGAAAGCAGTGGGACATGTTCCTGCGCAAGGGTTCTGCTGAGCATTAATTTTGAAAATCTTTTTACTGATATTTTTTTTGTAGAATGTAAAAGCTGAAACTTCCTGGGAAGTAGGTTCAATAACCTAACGTACATATAGTTATCTCCCACATTCTGCCATTTGATTCTTAGACTCCATGTATACTGGGCTAAAAAAAAAAAAAAAGCCAGTTCTCTTGGCAGAAAAAATACTCGCATAGAGCTGTTTTTGTACTCGGTTTGAGAGAGTTCCGTGTTTGTTAGGATGATTAAGGCATGTTTTGAGGTCAAGGGTTTAATGTGCATGGACACGTAGGATAAGATTGAGCTGCTTCTACAGGCAAACCTCCTCCTGTGGAAGCAGCGATTAGCTCGCTCTCTCATTTCAGTTATATTTGTAAGAACACTTGAACCCCCTTCGTAAGGGTAGCACCTTTAAATTAAATGTTTTCTAGAATATTGCAAAAGGGGATTTTGGATATTACAATTTTTTTAAATCGTGTGAATTTTGTTTGGAGCTATGAAGTTCTCCTGTAAAAACCATGTGCTTAATATGCTGCATTGCACACCAGGTGGCACTGTGATCTGTATAATGATGGCTACGTCTTTGGTCAGCCAGGACAATCAGCCTGTGGATCACCAGTAGTAAAAAAAGGAAATGCTGCCCCTTTTTACTTGCTGGGATTACATGTTTTTACATAGTAGCGGGAGTTCCACAGGTTGGCTTCTATTTCCTTATGTCTGCCATGCCGTATTTTTTTTTTTATTTTTTTATCATTGACTGACATTTGTTTTGCATCTCTGGAACATACACAAAACTGAATAATGTATTTTGCATGTCTTTCAAATGCCATTTGTTTTTATGTTTGGATAAATTTACTGCAGGCAGTGTATTATGAAAATCAGAATTTCACTGTATTAGATTTTCACTCCTCTTATAAATAGTATATTTGCTTGAGGTTGACCAATTTTTTTTTTTTTTTTAAGTTATATACTTATTTATACATCTGTCATGTCCATAACAAAAAACCTTGTAAAGAATGTGTAAAAAAGAATTAACAGATTTGTGTACAGTAGAAAGTATAAAATATAAGACTTTATTCCTGTATTTTGTGGTTGTATAGAGTAAACACGCATTAACCACAGCTGTTCAATATATAATATGACCATAGATTGGATGGTTTCTATTACACTCCTACGTCATTTTGAATGTTCTTCTGATAACCTCTCTGATAGTAATGAAGTCTTGAGAGATTTAGATCGATGACTGAAGCAAGTCCTGCAATTATGCGCCATATATGGAAAATGGTACATGTATTACCCCAAGCTTTTCTTATACATTTCAGAGTGCATTGTGTTCTTCCCAGCTCCTGTTTCAACCGGTCAGGCTGTGTCCCTATGCTCCACCATATCTACATGTAAGTGCATCGGCCCTCCAATTTAATAGCAATACATGGCTAGCAATATATTCTCAGGTCGTCCAGCTAGTATGCAGACAATCTAAAACATGGGTTCTGCAGTAAAATACAGGGTACTCAACATATTTTGTAAGTTTTGGCTCCATGCTTTCTACACTCCACGACTTCTTTCCCTTAAGTTACCTGTGTTGTAGCATAAATGTATTTATTTTAATAGCCCTTTCGATGACGCTCAGACCATTATTCTCAAGGGTTTGGTCTTGAGTACCTCCAAACCAGTTTTGAATTTTTTTTAGATTTTATTTAAAAATAAAAAAAATATTTTTTAAATAAATTTAAAACGTTCCAAAACTGGTCTGGAAGGCACTCAAGACCAAACCTTGAGAATGATGGTCTGGACTTCATTGAAACGGCTATTTAAAAAAAAAAACACTACACACGGCTCTTTGATCTCCTGTGCAAGACCCATGAGTGCCTCCTAAAGTCGTTTTGGATTTCTTGGGACTAATATAAATATATCCTAACATAATTATATATTTCAGTGTTCCTAATTAATCCATTCACTAGATATATCAATTTAAACTTGCCAGGACAGTAATGTGGAAGCTGACATTTTACTACTTTTAAGCTGTCCCCCACCCCAACACATGTTTTAAAGTGGATAACCAGTATAACCACTATTGTATTGTATTGGGAAACTGGTCTCCAGCCTATAAATCCTTAGCCTCTAGCAAAAGTTATAGTATACATTAAAACAGGATGTTGTCTAGAAACCTTTGCACTCTGAGACTTATTTATTAGTGCTTCATTTACTTGCATGGTCTGATTAATTTTTAGTACCAGATGGCCCCAAAGGTCAATTAGAAATAATTATAAGGCAGTGTTGGACACTATCAGGGATCTTTTTACCTTAACCTTTTTCCAATTTGATGTTTACTTTTGTGTATCATGTTTGCAAAGTATGTCTGCATCATATACATATATCTCTAAGCTTTAACTGTACACACTTGGGTCCAATTCTTTGTGCAAATGTGAATAAAAAAAAAAGTAAAGACAAAGTGGATTTATTATTTTGTTGCCTTTCTATGTTTGCATTTTATTTTTTTATATTCACAACAGAAGTGCAAATATACTTGAAGGGGTAGTTTCTAAATGTTTTGTGCCTGGACCCCACACTGCAGGGACTGCCTGTAATATAAACAAAAAGAACCCAAAAGGGCTAACGCTGCGCTATTGTGAAAATGAATAAAAACCAGTGAGTGGACAATGAGCAGCTAGCACTAAATTGTGTACAACAATTAACAAAACATAAACGGAGAAAGGTGCAGCGCTAAAAGAGATTGATAATTAATAACATGCATAAATATAAAGGCTATTATATTTATATATATATATAATCCCCCGTTGAAGTCCTGTCGAGACGAAACGATCGTAGGGTGCCGTCATCGCATTCCGCCTGAATGTAGGCTTTTTCCATTCGAGTAGCGAGAGGTATCGGATTGGAGAGGCCACAACTGTTACATGCCTTTTTTCATCGAATAATTGTAAGTGCAATACTTATTAAACCCTTCTTTTGATACGCCTTATACGCTATGAGAGTTTACTTCTTCTGATCACACATGTGCTTATCCCGGACCCATTGCTGAGCTGTACCTTGTATATACACGGATTGGTTTCAGGGAGACCGGACATCCCTAAGCTTCATGAGACTGATGCAAAGCAGTCTTTGTTTGCGGTAAGCAGGCATTCTTACCTCACAAGTGCAGGGTGTTTTTCCCTTTCACTGACAGCACATTGGAGCTCATCTGATCACTTTTTTTCAGTTTCTTCTATCACAAGATCAACACTGGACTTTTCTACTAGATCTCGCAACTGTTCAGCGTTGGAGATTTTTCACTTGTTTGCTTGGTTCTTTTAGGCTCTCTAATGTCTTCTCAATGAGCCTTTATATTTATGCATTTATGAATGTTATTAATTATCGATCTCTTTTAGCGCTGCACCTTTGCCTGTAATATAGCTTCAGGCACGGAATCCTATCTGGATGCTCAACTTGGCCCTCTGTACAATTTGCCTAGTTTGCCACAGGATGTGGTACAGGTCCAGAGCTGTGGTCTTTTCATCTGAAGACCCCTTTTCACACCATGATGCACAAAGCCTTCATCCTATATAGGGACCAGTGTTGTAGGTATGTAAAGCAGGGTCCTCTTGTACCGTTTAAAAGTTACTGTAAAAAATGGGCTAAGTTTTGTATTAATATACAATTTATTTGCATATCGGCTTCTCAGTATACAAAAGTGCTAATAAAAACAGATTGCACCCCCGCATGAGGAAAAAAATGCAAATGAAAACCTTTTGAGAAATTTGAGGTGAACTGGATTTCTCTAGTTTGACTAGGAACAATTTCAGAATAAAACAAAAACATGTCAGACCTCCTGGACACCTTTTGGAATCGGAAGGGGGGGGGGAAGCTAAAGTGGTCATCATAGCACATGAAGGACTCAATCATGATTAAACTAATGTTAAGTAGAGGTATTGTAACACTTCAAAAAAAAAAAATCTTATGATAGGAATGATTCAGAAGTGAGGGTGAAAAATTATGATACTTGCCCAGATGTCCTTTTGAGGGCTTTTGCTTGAGACCATCAAGTTTACTTTGTGGTATAAGCAAGAAAGCTGAGACCTCTGCAGTGTGTAAATGTGCTTTTACTATACAAAAAATGCTGTACATGCAAAACTATTACAATATTGGGAATACAAATCAAGACTGACAGATATCTATAACAAGCAAAATACTTCTGCTCTGGTGTTACTCCATGAGTGGCCCCTGGTCTTACAGACTGTCCTTTGGTTCTAATGGATGATGAAGTGGGCTTCTATCAGTCTCTACTACGCCTTGTATTTGCCTTTTGTTTATAATGGTTACAAACTCATTTACCTTAACAAAAACTGCCAAACGTTCCCATGGCATTTGTTTGAGAAACCTCAGACAAACCTGATCTCTGCAATAAAACTAGTCTGCTATTCTTTCACTTTCTTATAGGAACATTTAATATTTTATATCAAATGCAACACAGGGTCAAAAATTGATGTCTTGGTAAGTCAAGCATTAATTTGCAAAGATCCTATGAATAAAATAAAGGAACATGAAGATAGAAGACCACGTATTATCCATTATCCACACTGACGACCTCATCCACACTATTCTGAGGGTGCTGTATCTATAAAAAACATTCATGAAAATGCAATATCCTAGATCGGGTTCATTTATTTAATTTTAAAAATTCTTAATTGTATGCAATAAAACCATACAACACAAAACAAATACAAGGCAACAGTACCAGAAACAATAGAGGGGGGGGAGAAAAATATCTGTAAGAAGAGAGTAAACGACCACTGGTCTTGCAGGACCAACCTGTCGTGTTTTTTTTTTTTTTTTTTTTGTTAATTTAGCAACTAATGACACATTTTCTGAATGGCTCCTATCTCCATTCACATGCACAAAATCTTGTGGCTCAAGGCCTGGTCATCTAAACCTGCCTGTAAAACGTGCTTCCTGCGTATGTCCTTTTTGAAGAAGGATGTCTATTTGGTGAGGCACTTGACAAATGTATCAAATATCTTACAGGAGGGAAGATTCTTCTCTCACATTGGAAAATTCAAAAACCCTTGCCTCAGAAGCTTTTACTTCTTTAAAACGCAGAGCACCTTAGTCTTCTATCCAGGGTTCAAAACTTAAATTGGAAGTGCACCCTCCTATCATTTTCAGCCAAGGAAGCTGCCATCTTGGCCTCTCTTTAACTGCCATGATGCTGCACTTGTGATCAGTTATGACACCAGCTATTTGATGGTTTGGTTGAGAGCACATCCAATGGGACAGTTACATTGAAGCCCAACTCCAGCTAACACAGTTACAGCAACCATTGTTTGTTTGTTTTTTTTCCTTCTGAGATTAGCTTTTATTTATTCATGTAAAACACTTATCGGCACTGCTGAAAAACAAACTTGCTGCGAAACTTTGGTTTAAACACTGCACCCAATGTGATGAAATTGATTATGTAGACAGGGAAATTAAAGTTTATTTTATAATTTTTTTTTTTTGTTCAGCCCACTGGCTGAGTGGAAAAAACTGAGCTGTGTATGGCCATCTTTTCTCTGCAATGCTTTCTAAATAACTGAGGTATCAGAGTAGGGTAACGGATGGTTATAGGGGTATATATAAGGAGCACATGTGTAAAAGCTCTGCCACTACCCAATCACCTGAAGGTAGCAATCTATAACCTGGGGTTTATGAAAATCCATCTTGGGTACTGTCCAAGATATGGAATAAACAGGAGAGTCCATATCCCTTTTTGTTTTTTAAGTTTAAAGGCTGACAAAAGGACCAAAATGTAAGGTTTATTTTCATGCATCTTTCATTTAATTTTTTTTTTAAATACTGTAAATAAATAACTACCGTATTTTGGTAGTAACCATGCTCTTCAGGTTGCAGTGACATCTGCAGTGTTGCATAATTTTTTTTCACAACACTGCAGTATCTACACATGTAGGACACCCAACAGAGGTGATTTATTCCTCCAAAGCAAAAACACCTTTGAATACTGGTACTGACTAATATTGCAGCATTTTGCTTCTCCCTGGGGAGAAGGGGCAAACAAGGACATCTTCAGGCTCCTGATGTCCTCCTTATCAACCTATGATGTCATCTGTGGTAAACTGGCCCACACGGAGCCCAACGTTTTTAATGCTGAACAATAAAAATAAAAAAATAAATAAAAGGCAGGCTTGATCAATCCTCTGGCTTGTTGACAATTTATGAGCAATATTGGGCACTTTTTAGGCATTTTTTCCAAGGCACCCCTGAAGAACCCAGAAGGCACCCAGGGTGAAAAGGGTGACCTAGATAGACAACATTTTGATATTGAGTCAACAGAAAGATATGTGACTGGTTCAAGGGTAAGTTTAACTTTTCATGCAGAATTTCACTTTTAATAATAAATAGAGGCCTTTTCTTCCCAAGCCATCCTAATGTCCTTGCCTCCCACATACCTAGTCCATTGCAGCTTTCAATCTGCACCCTCTATGCTTAAAATATTTTAAAAAAAATGCATGTTGAGCCCTTACTTCCTGTAACATCATGTGACCTTCCAGTAAACTTCATATTCCATGATGCAGTGACTTACTGCATCACGGAATAGGGTGTATTTTTACCTCTCTGGACCACGCCTCCCTCATTTCTGGACCACCTGTCCACTTCTTCTATTAAGGTGACCATACACTGTAAAATCTCCTTTCGATTTACCATTAACCATGTAGTACAAGGGACTGCTTAATTTGATTTTTGAATGAAAATGGATTGTTTAGCTGGGTCCTCCCATTGCATAGTTTTGATAAATCTCAGGGAAATTTTTACAGAGATTTCATAGTGTATGGCCAGCTTTATACAAGAACATGGGAGGGAGTGGACAGAGACACTTCGCTGTCAGTGTACCTGTAATCCAGCTTCAGCTCAGGGCAGAGGAAAGGTGTATTTTTTTGCTGTGATAAGCATAGGACTGCCTATTTCAATGGGCTGCCCTATTTGCTACAAACATGGCAAAGTAGCTCATAGGACATGCACATTTGTATCCATAAAAAAATCTGAAAGGGAGGAAGGAACATCAGACAAATTAGGATTAACAGGGGTTTGAATATAAACACTTTAGTTACAACAATATTCATATGACAATTTTATGAATGAATGATGCTTGCAAGCATTATATTCAAGCATATTTTACCCAGGAGTCATTAAAATGGCTCTGGGACACAGCATCACAGGAGCTCTGGAAATCAAAAATGGGCCTAGTTCATTATAAAGACAGAATGGCTCAAGTGGAAAACTTTGATCCGGTGTACGTTGTACATCCATGGTTACAAAAAGCTGAGCCCTATGGCCTGCTTCACACCTATGCAGTTTGCCTTTGATCTGTTTTTGCAGTAATTTTGCTATTTTGCACACGCATTTTGGTTGCCTTTTGTATATTTATGCTTTTTTTTTGCCAATATGTTGTTGGGCGGATAAAAAAAAAAACGTAAAATGCACTACATGCTTTTCTGCAGCATTTCTTTTGAAGTTAATTGAACCAAAACCTCACCATTTTGCATTTAAAAAAAAGTCTTTGACCCTTTCCAAAAACGCAGAGGCTGATAAAAGCATAGATGTGAACATGTCCCATAGGAAACCATGTTAGATAGACTGTAGTGTGTTTCTGCAAAAAGCACCTACAAACTCATAAGTGTGAATCAGGCCTCAGAAAGACTGGGAAGCTTGGGCTTCCTGGAAGGCAACATAACCAACTCACCTTTTTATGATGGGGATTATTTCCTGTGAACTAAAGAAAGCACACCACACAAAGTGGCCTGTGGGTGCTGTCATAAAGAAAACTGGTTTATTTTAACTAACAATTGAAAATTGGCATCCGATCTGAGCCTAGCCTCATAGTGCCTTAGGAGAAGCTGTCTCTTTTTCCCTCCTTTTTTCTTTATTTTCTTTCCTTTTTTATTCTCTTCTTACTTATTAAACCCTTTGGGTAGTTTTGAAAAGCTCCCTGGGGCTGCTATTGGTCCCACTCCCAGTTTAAGGACTGAACAATAAAAATAAAACCTAAAAGGCAGGCTTGATCAATCCTCTGGCTTGTTGACAATTTATGAGCAATTTTGGGCACTTTTTAGGCATTTTTTAAGGACTGTGTATGTAAACACAAAGACCAGCTACCGTGATTGATTCTTGGCCTCATCTTGGATGGGAGCATCCTCCGACCATGCAGCTCCTCTTTGGAGGATGTCTCCTCAGCACTTATAAATGATGATCACATCCCAAATTAGCCTTTTAACCAGTTCTTTAATGGTATATGTCACTGATGTTATTATGTACCAGTACTTTTCTATTTTGATGCGTTTTTTTTTTGTTTTTTTTATCTGTACGGTTTATAAACCTAATAACATTTATTGGAAAGGAAAATTGTAAGGGATCAACTGGGATGGCGGAACTACTTTATCCATTTAAAAAGCTAAATACTGTTTTGTGAAAAACATTATAGATTTAATCAACTAAAATACTAAATATACCGTATTTATCAGTGTATAACGCGCACTTTTTTCCCCTTAAAATAAGGGGAAAATTGTGGGTGCGCGATATACACCGATCCCCGCTTCCCGTGCTCAGGTTGAACTGAGCCGCTGACATTCACCGAGTGCAGTACACTCGGGTACATTCGGCCAGGCTCGGCTTCGCTCGTGCTCAAGCATAAACGTCACAGAGCGTGAGCACGAGCGAAGCCGAGCCTGCCGAATGTACCCGAGTGTACTGCACTCGGTAGATGTCAGTGGAGGCGTTCAAACTGAGCGTGGGAAGCGGGGATTCGACTCGAGGCGCGCGCTGGAGAAGCCGGGAGGACACCACTGACGCTGAAGACGCTGCCCAAGACACCGAAACTGAAAGTAATAAAATCCACATTAGGGGTGCACGCTATACATCAGAGAGCGCAATACCCCGATAAATATGGTAATATTGCATGCCATCACCACAAAAGTAGGATTTTTGTATTCCCCATAAAATCCTTAGTTCACGGACGGACACAGCCTTAAAGAGGTTGTAAAGGTACAATTTTTTTTCCTAAATCGCTTCCTTTACCTTGGTGCAGTCCATCTTCACTTACCTCATCCTTCAATTTTGCTTTTAAATGTCCTTATTTCTTCTGAGAAATCCTCACTTCCTGTTCTTCTGTCTAACTCCACACAGTAATGCAAGGCTTTCTCCCTGGTGTGGAGTGTCGTGCTCGCCCCCCTCTCTTGGCCTACAGGAGAGTCAGGATTACCACTAACACACAGTTACTTTCTCTATCTGCAACGTAGAGAGCGTCCTGACTCTCCCGTAGTCCAAGGGAGGGGGCGAGCACGACACTCCACACCAGGGAGAAAGCCTTGCATTACTATGTGGAGTTAGACAGAAGAACAGGAAGTGAGGATTTCTCAGAAGAAATATTTAAAAGCAAAATCGAAGAATGAGGTAAGTGCAGGAGGACTGCACTAAGGTAAAGAAAGCTATTTAGAAAAAAATAAATTGTACCTTTACAACTCCATTAATCTTGACAAAGTGGGTATTAGCCTTTATTCAGGAGTGACTAGGCACAAACTTATAGAGTGTTAAAGTGTTATATAACACTTATAAATGTTAAACACATCACACACCATACAGTACCGCCCAGGGGGCGGTCCCTCTAGGTGTAACCCCTTTCTTTGCATCTCGCAGATCAGTTAGTCAAAAAGCAGTACAAACATAAACAGGAGGGGTGGGTGCTGTGTCCATCGCCCAGAGGTGATTTAGTTCGCAAGTGCCGCGCTATATAAGTTATCATTTATTCATTCATTCATCCATGAACTCGGAGAAAAGGATTTTACGGTGAGTACAAAAATCCTACTTTCTCTTTTATTCATGGACAGACACAGCCTTAATCTTGACAAAGTGGGACGTCCCAAAGCAGTTTCAAAAACGAGGGGTGGGAACAGTATAAAAATAAACTTAACCCCAAAACAAAACAGAGCTCCTCAACTGAGGAGTTGCAACTCTAAACAGCCGCGTGCAAAACTTTGCAGCCGAAAGAAGCATCCGAAGATGCACTCATATCAACCTTGGCTAATTTAGTGAAAGTGTGAACGGAGGACCAAGTCACCGCCTTACACACCTGGGAAACAGACGCTTGATGTCAGAAAGCCAAGAGGCACCTATTGCCCAAATGCGCTGTGACAGGAAAGGGGGCACCCGACCCTTTATGGCGTAACCCTGAATCGCTATCTGTCGGCTTCACCTCGAGATGGTGGCCGACAAGACTGCCAGGCCCTTCTTGGGGCCAGCCACCAAAACAAACAGTGAGTCTGACCTCCGGAACGGAGCAGTAGCGGACAAGTATACTCTCAGAGCTCGGACAACATCCAAGGAATGCAACGCCGCCTCCTTGGGATGCGACGGATAAGGACACAAGGATGGAAGTACAATGTCCTCATTGAGATGGAAGGCTGAAACAACCTTAGGAAGAACGGAAGGCTGTGGACACAGTACCACCTTATCCTTGTGGAAGATTAGAAAAGGAGCCTTGCATGACAAGGCTGTCAGCTCAGAAACCCGTCGAACTGACGTAACAGCCACCAAAAAGACCACTTTCTGAGAAAGTGTCAACAACCAAATATCATTGGTACTCTGCGTAACAGCACTGCGCCTAATGATATCATTCCCACCAAACCGCTGAAGGAATGCGCCGACATCCTGGCACCTCCTATCACGCAGCTTATTAACCAATCCTTCAGGGAGGGCATAGTGCCTGCCCAGTTGAAGGAGGGTATAATTCGAAGGAGGGTATAATTCGACCTATCTTGAAGAAACCCACCCTGGACCCCAAGGATCCACTTCACCGCCGTCCCATAACAGGCCTAAATTCTCTTTCTAAGGTCATGGAGAAAGTAGTGGTACAACAGCTGCAACAGCATCTAGATACCCACAACCTACTTGATCCATATCAATCAGGATTCCGGCCCGGACACGGGACAGAAACCGCATTGATCAAGATATGGGACGACGCTCTCGAGGCCGCAGACGAAGGAGAATCTTGTCTTCTGGTTCTGCTGGACCTAAGCGCAGCCTTCGACACAGTAGACCACAAGCTTCTATTGACTCGGCTAGCTGAAGTAGCCAAAGTCGCAGAAGGCGATCTATCCTGGTTCTCCTCTTTCTTGGAAAACCGATCGCAAATAGTGAAGCTAGGACCTTTCACTTCGGAAAAACGGAAAGTATCATGCGGAGTCCCTCAAGGATCCCCCCTGTCGCCGGTGTTATTCAACATCTATCTGCGTCCTCTTTTTGAAATCATCAGCAGTCAAAAACTGCTCTATCACTCATATGCAGACGACACGCAACTGTATTTCCGCATTTGCAATAAAAAGGATCACCACCTCAATCTAGAGATTTGTCTCTCTTTGATAGAGGACTGGATGGCCAAGAGTTATCTTAAACTCAACGGAGCGAAAACAGAACTTCTCCTGTTTCACGCTAAGCGTAGGAACCAACCAGCAACAACTTGGACCCCCCCGCCCATTATGGGTAATTTCATCACCCCTAGCGCCAAAGTCAAAAGTCTTGGGGTCATCTTCGACTCCTACATGACAATGGACGCACAAATAGGGTCAGTAGTCAGCGGATCTCACCATCTGCTGCGCCTACTACGCAGACTTATTCCTTTCATTCCTAAAGAAGACGTAGCAGTCGTGGTGGGAACAATTGTTAACTCCAGACTGGACTATGCAAATGCCCTTTACCTCTGACTCCCGAAGTACCAAATCGCTCGTCTGCAAGTCGTTCAAAACACGGCTGCGAGACTTGTGACAGGGAAAAAACCCTGGGAATCCATCTCACCTTCGTTGAGATCCCTTCACTGGTTGCCAGTGAAAGACAGAATTGCTTTTAAAGCACTCTGTCTAACGCATAGATTTATCCATGGGAATGCTCCCCTATACCTATGCGAAAAAATAAAAGTTCATAACCCCAATCGCATCTTGCGATCCACCAACCAAAATCTACTCCAGATACCGAAAGCCAATTACAAGTCCAAAGGAGATAGAAGATTCGCGGTCCAAGGTCCCAGACTATGGAACGCTTTATAGATGGATTGGGTAAATATCGCGCTGCCTTGGGTAGAGTGAAGAGAGCAGCTAAACACAGCTAATAGAAAACAAAAAGCAAAAGATAACGTGGATAGAAAAATGTGTAGCGCTGAATATGAATGAATATAGATGAATGTAATGTATCTATATGATATATAGGTATGTGTAATTGGTGGGTGTGATCGTACAACAAAAATATGAAGAAATATCCAACCATACACAATACAATAAATGTCCAATAACGAAATTGAGTGACCCCAAATGTGAAAAAAAGTGTCCAAACAGAGAAGATGCAATCAATGTCCAAATACAAGGACTAAAAGGTGCTCAATGCAAACGAGTGATGTCCTCTATGTGAACTCTTGTATGGTGATATAAGAAAAGGAAGAAGACCTTCACCCACTGAAGAATGGAAGCTTACCGAATCAAATGGACTCTACAAGCTATATAGACTTGAGAGTCATATAAGCTTTGGAACATCCAGCATGGATCAAGGCCTCGTGGGGCTGCGGGTGACGGAGATGTGCATCTACGCCGTAATCCGGGAGGGAAACTTCTGCTGTCCAGGGCTTGATGCTCAGTAGGTATATATTAAAAATGTTGTGAAGAAAAAGAAGGAGCAATAGTGTGATAACGTCACGGTAAATTAAAAATTTACCGTGACGTTATCACACTATTGCTCCTTCTTTTTCTTCACAACATTTTTAATATATACCTACTGAGCATCAAGCCCTGGACAGCAGAAGTTTCCCTCCCGGATTACGGCGTAGATGCACATCTCCGTCACCCGCAGCCCCACGAGGCCTTGATCCATGCTGGATGTTCCAAAGCTTATATGACTCTCAAGTCTATATAGCTTGTAGAGTCCATTTGATTCGGTAAGCTTCCATTCTTCAGTGGGTGAAGGTCTTCTTCCTTTTCTTATATCACCATACAAGAGTTCACATAGAGGACATCACTCGTTTGCATTGAGCACCTTTTAGTCCTTGTATTTGGACATTGATTGCATCTTCTCTGTTTGGACACTTTTTTTCACATTTGGGGTCACTCAATTTCGTTATTGGACATTTATTGTATTGTGTATGGTTGGATATTTCTTCATATTTTTGTTGTACGATCACACCCACCAATTACACATACCTATATATCATATAGATACATTACATTCATCTATATTCATTCATATTCAGCGCTACACATTTTTCTATCTATGGAACGCTTTACCAACCAATATTCGGTTGGAGGAGAATCACCTAGCATTCAGGAGAAAGATCAAGACTCATCTCTTTTGATATCAAAGGAGACAGGAACAACAAGCGCCCAGAGTCGATTCAATTCGCATGTGCAGCGCTATATAAGTTTTCATTCATTCATTCATTCATTCATTCACAAGGGGATTTCCCTAATGTTCTCAAACGGTGGCTTCTGAAGCACCGAGAGGACTAGGTTAAGGTCCCACGGAGGTAGTGGAGGACAGACCGGAGAGGCCACATGCGGAAACCCCCTGCACAATTGTACTCACTCACTAGAGAGTGAGCCGCCAGGGGTTGTTAAAAAAAAACAGTCAGGGCAGAAATCTGCCCCTTAATCGTACTTAAGGCAAGCTTTTGGTCCACTGTCCTCTGTAAGAACAGCAAGACTCTGGAAACCGAATAATACGCTCATTCCACCTCATTTCCTCACAAATGGATATGTAGGCCTTTCAAGTGCAATGGTAAATCTTACTAGAGAATAACTTCCGAGCCCTCATGGTAGAAATTAGGGTTGTCCCGATACTGATACCAGTATCGGTATTGGGACCAATACCGAGTATTTGCAGGAGTACTTGTACTCCCGCAAATACCCCCGATACCTGAATAGAATACTTCCGCCGCATACCGCAAAGTCGCCGCTGCCACGTTAATCCCTGTGCATTACAGCGCGCATTATAGGCAGCTTTCGTAATGCCCGCCGCGCCGTGTATAGACACTCCCCTTCTCGGGATTGGACGGATCTGTTCCAGGACATTGATCGGCAAGTGGGATTCCTCCAGAGTCCAGTGACCCTGGGTCGACTGAACCCCCCAGACTTTCCCCAACCGGTAAGGCTGGCGTCCGTCGTGACCACCATCCAGTAAAAAGGAAGGAACGACTTCCTGGACAGAAGTGCCGGTGATGTCAGCCACCAAACTAGGGAGGTCCTGACTAGGTGGCTCTGGACAGAATTTCCTTCTGTAATACTTGAGTGTGAAATTGAGCATACGGTACCGCCTCGAAGGAGGCTAGCATGAGGCCCAGGACTTGCATGCAAAAGCGGAGTGACGACCAGCTTTGAGATATCAACTGCCGCACCGCAGCCCGAAGGGTCTGCAACTTTTCCATAGGGAGAAAAACTTTTGCCTCTGAGGAGTCCAGAATCAACCCCAGATACATTAGGTGTTGAGTCGGTACCAATACTGATTTCTGAGTGTTCAGCACCCAAGTCTTAGAGGGTCTAAATGGTTATAGATACGCTCACCTCTAATTCTGGGCTTGAAGTGGCCCTCAGAAAAAGATTGTCCAAGTAGCCCACGATAGTGATGCCACGCTGTCTTAGTAAGGCCAGAATTGGGGCAAGCACCTTGGTGAACACCCTTGGTGCTGATGCCAGGCCAAAGGGGAGGGCCACAAATTGATCGTGGTCTTCCCTGACCACAAAGCGCAAATACCTCTGATGGCTGGTGCATATGGGGACATGCAAGTATGCGTCTGATGTCCAAGGACGCCAAACCCCCCCCCCAGATGGAGGGCAGCAACAACAGTGCAAACCGATTCCAACCCGGAATCCTTGTACCTTCACAAAGCAATTGAGGGCCCTGAGATCCAGGATTGGACGAACATCCTCCTTTCTTGGTACTACGAACAGATTTGAGTAAAACCCTTGAAACCATTGCTGTACTAGGACAGGAATGATTACGGAGATCTGAGATATCCACCGGGTCGCAAATTCGCGAAGACGTCCCCCCATCCGAGAGATGGGTGGGGGCAGACCTTCATGCAGACATAGATTTGTTCGCAGGCTTGTTGGGCTTGCGAAACCTGGGACGCCTCTGTCCCTCAGCAGGAGCTTTATTGGCCTGGGTTTGTTTACTTTCCGCTCTAGGCGGACGAAAAAAAACGATTGTGAGCGGAAAAGGAAGGCCCTTGCCTACGGCCTGGCTCCTTACCCATTTTGGATTGTGGCAGCAGCGTACTCTTACCCCCTGTGGCATCTTTAATAATGTCATCCAGGGATGCTCCAAAAAGTATTTCGCCCTTCAAGGGCAAATCCATCAGGGCCTTTGAAGATTGGTCTGCCGACCAACACTTTAGCCAAAAAAGACGGCGTAACACCACCACATAGCTTGAGGCTCTGACTAGCAGAGGAATAGTGTCCAGGGCTGACTCACAAACACATTTTTGGCTTTGTACCAACTAGTCGGCCAAAGTTACCTCGTCCGAGGGAGCCTGATGTGCCTTTAGCCCATTGTGCAGCATCTTTGCCCATTCAGTGAGTGTCTGAGACATCAGGGCCCCAACCATCGTTGAGCGCACAGCTGAGCCCACCACCGTGTATAGGTTGCGGGTGACCACCTCAGCCTTCTTGTCCACAGGGTCCTTGTAAGCAGGAGCCCCTTCTACCAGAATCGTAGTTACCTTGTTTAATCTGGACACAGGAGGGTCCACTATCGGGGAGAGGTCAATTTTTTCAGGAAACTCTAATCAAGAGGGTAACACACCCCAAAATTTTTAGGGACTGAAAAAAAACTTCTGTGGTTTGTCCCACTCCTTGTATAAAAGTTTGTCTAGATAAGACACACAAGGAAACACCTTAGCAATGCGGGACGGCTTACGGAACCCAAAAGGGGCCAATGCCTCTGCTTCAGCAGACTCCTCTATTTTTAGAGCAGGGGTGGCAAACTCAAATTCATCGGGGGCCGCATCAGCAGTTTGGTGGCCCTCAAAGGGCCGGTTATATCTGCACTCCAGTTTTCTTGCGCTGTGTAGGGAGCTCAGTGTTCAGGAGTGCGCTGCGTAGGGAGCGCAGGGTTCAGGAGTGTCCCCCCCCCCTCCTCTCTGGTGTCACTGGTGTCCCCCTTCCTCTCTGGTGTCACTGGTGTCCCCCCCCCCTCTCTGGTGTCACTGGTGTCCCCCCCCCTCTCTGGTGTCCCCCCCCTCTCTGGTGTCACTGGTGTCCCCCCCTCTCTGGTGTCACTGGTGTCCCCCCCTCTCTGGTGTCACTGGTGTCCCCTCCTCTCTGGTGTCACTGGTGTCCCCCCTCCTCTCTGGTGTCCCCCCTCCTCTCTGGTGTCCCCCCTCCTCTCTGGTGTCCCCCCTCCTCTCCTCTCTGGTGTCACCATCCTCTCCTCTCTGGTGTCACTGGGGTCCCCCTCCTCTCCTCAGTGACACCAGAGAGGAGGGGGACCCCAGTGACACCAGAGAGGAGGGGGACCCCAGTGACACCAGAGAGGAGGGGGACCCCAGTGACATCAGATAGGAGAAGAGGAGGACCCCAATGACACCAGAGAGGAGAGGGACCCCAGAGAGGTTGGGGACCCCAGGGACACCGGAGAGGAGGGGGACCCCAGTGACACCAGATAGAAGAGGAGGACCCCAGTGACACCAGAGAGGAGAGGGACCCCAGAGAGGTTGGGGATCCCAGAGAGGAGAGGAGGGGGACCCCAGAGAGGTTTGGGACACCAGAGAGGAGAGGAGGGGGACCCCAGTGACACCAGAGAGGAGAGGAGGGGGACCCCAGTGACACCGGAGAGGAGGGGGAACCCCAGTGACACCGGAGAGGAGGGGAGGGTGACACCAGAGAGGTGAGGAGGGGGACCCCAGGGACACCAGAGAGGAGAGGAGGGTGACCCCGGAGAGGAGAGGAGGGTGACACCAGAGAGGAGGGTGACCCCAGTGACACCAGAGAGGTGGGTGACCCCAGTGACACCAGAGAGGTGAGGAGGGGGACCCCAGTGACACCAGAGAGGAGAGGGACCCCAGAGAGGTTGGGGACCCCAGGGACACCAGAGAGGAGAGGAGGGGGACCCCAGAGAGGAGAGGAGGGTGGCCCCAGTGACACCGGAGAGGAGGGTGACCCCAGTGACACCAGAGAGGTGAGGAGGGGGACCCCAGTGACACCAGAGAGGAAAGGGACCCCAGAGAGGTTGGGGACCCCAGTGACACCAGAGAGGAGCGGAGGGGGACCCCAGTGACACCAGAGAGGTTGGGGACCCCAGAGAGGTTGGGGACCCCAGTGACACCAGAGAGGAGAGGAGGGGGACCCCAGTGACACCAGAGAGGAGAGGAGGGGGACCCCAGTGACACCAGAGAGGAGAGGAGGGGGACCCCAGTGACACCAGAGAGGAGAGGAGGGTGACCCCAGTTACACCAGAGAGGTGAGGAGGGGGACCCCAGAGAGGTTGGGGACCCCAGGGACACCAGAGAGGAGGGGGACCCCAGAGAGGTTGGGGACACCAGAGAGGAGAGAAGGGGGACCCCAGTGACACCAGAGAGGAGAGCAGGGTGACCCCAGAGAGGAGAGGGACCCCAGAGAGGTTGGGGACACCAGAGAGGAGAGGAGGGGGACCCCAGGAACACCAGAGAGGAGAGGAGGGGGACCCCAGTGACACCAGAGAGGAGAGGAGGGTGACCCCAGTGACACCAGAGAGGTGAGGAGGGGGACCCCAGTGACACCAGAGAGGAGAGGTTGGGGACCCCAGGGACACCGGAGAGGAGGGGGACCCCAGTGACACCAGAGAGGTGAGGAGGGGGACCCCAGTGACACCAGAGAGGTGAGGAGGGGGACCCCAGTGACACCAGAGAGGAGGGGGACCCCAGAGAGGTTGGGGACCCCAGGGACACCAGAGAAAAAAGAAGGGGGACCCGAGTGACACCAGAGAGGAGGGTGACCCCAGTGACACCAGAGAGGAGAGGAGGGTGACCCCAGTGACACCAGAGAGGAGAGGGACCCCAGAGAGGTTGGGGACCCCAGGGACACCAGAGAGGAGAGGAGGGGTCCCCCTCCTCTCCTCTCTGGTGTCACAGGTGTCCCCCTCCTCTGCTCAGTACAGACAGCCATGCTCCCCGGGTGATGGTCTCTCCTACCTGCAGGTGCAGATCTTGCAGTTCTCCTCATGTCTGCGGTTGTGTTCCCGGGTCTGTAATCAGTGAGCTGAGGCGGTGCAGTGTAACGCCGTGCACTGGTTACTAGGCAAGCCGACTGGGGTGGAGCAAGATGGCGGCGGCGAAACGTCACTTCCTGACGAGACAGCCGCCGCCGGGTGTACCAAGATGGCCGCCGCTCCGGAGCTAGGCCAAAGCCGGGGACTTTCCTATGGCCGAGGCTGCGGAGCGGATCGCATGGTGTCACGGATCGGTAACACTCTGTTGCCACCGCCGCGCGGGCCACATGGCAAGGCCTGGCGGGCCGGATTCGGCCCGCGGGCCTTGTGTTTGCCACCCCTGTTTTAGAGTATCTCAAACTGCGGTGATAAGATCACCTACCAGAGCCTTTTCCCGTGCTGACCCAGATCCATCCTCACTGTCCGGCCGATCTTGGTCCGCATTCTTAGATATGTCAGAGCCAGGGTCATGAGCCGTAGCTGAGGGAAGGTAGGGAAGGGGGCAATTTTTACCCCCCTTGTTTCCCCACGCGCCCGCTTCCACCTTGGCAACAAAAGCATTTAGGATTGCCGACATAATGTCCCATACATCGGGTGCAGGGGCATCAATTGCTAGCTCAGGTGTCTCAGGGGGAAAAGGCATCTGCTTCTGACGCCATGCTGACACCCACAGGGACTCCAAGACAAGGTACAACAACCCACCCTGCTAGTTGCGAGAGAGACAAGGGGTTCCCCCCAAAAGGACTCACCACCCTTGAACAGTATAGTATGGCTGCCATCCGCTTTCTACTTGAGCTGTTTCCTTGTCAGCTGTCTGACCACTCCGCAGCATGTGTCTGCAAGCTTGTGCCGTTTAAATGATGTGATACGGCGTGGACCACGAGAAAATGGCCACCAAGCGGCCGATAGAGGCAAAACAAAGCGCAGACCACAAAAACATGGCCGCCGAGTGGCAGATAGAGGCCAAACCCAGTGTGGACCACAGGAAAATGGCCGCCGATTATTGAGCGGCAGAAAGAGGCCAAATGCAGTGTGGAGCACAGGCAAAATGGCCAACGACAGCATTGAGGGGAACACACAGGTAAGCAAACTTTTCATGGCAGCTCATAGCATTTGTAAGCGGATGTACAGCACAGTTCCCTCACAGGTGGAGCCCCCCCGGCCGAAGCCCCAGCAGCCAGCCTAGGTCAGGGAGCCCAACGAAGAGGGAAGGGAGGGAGGGAGGAAAGGAAGAATGGGACCCCCTACTCGACCTCCCCAGGAATGTCCAGCTGTGTCCTCCCTTCCCCAAGCAGGTGATTACTACTTACCCTTCCTGAGTGAGTGAAAAACTTGTATAGCGCAACACATGCGAACTGAATCGCCTCAAGGCGCTTGGTATCCATTTCCTACTATATTTTGCCTTCAGAATAGATGGGTTTTGAGTTTTATTCTGAAGGCCTAGTGATTCACTTCTGTTCGGATACTGGTTTTAAAGCGTTCCACTGTCTAGGTCCTTGGACTGCAAATCTTTGTTCTCCTTTGGACTTGTAGCGGGCCTTGGGTATTTGGAGTAGATTTGGTTGGTTGGTAGATCGGAGAACGCGATTGGGGTTGTTTCATTTTACTTTCTCACATAGATATTGGGGCGCACTTCCTTAAACACATTTGTGCATCAGGCAGAGCGCTTTAAACGTAATTCAATCTTTTACAGGCAACCAGTGGAGGGACCTGAGGGAGGGAGAGATTGATTCCCAGGTTTTTTTTCCTGTTACAAGTCGTGCCGTCGTATTTTGGACGACTTGTAGACGTATTTTGGGAGTCCGAGGTAAAGGGCGCTTGCATAGTCGAGTCTGGAGTTGATTATTGTACCCACCACGACTGCTGTGTCTTCTTTTGGGATGAAGGAAATAATTCTACATAGCAGGCGCAGCAGATGGTGGGATCCGCTGACTACTGAACCTATTTGTGCATCCATTGTCATGTCGGAGTTAAAAGTGACTCAGACTTTTGACTTTGGTGCTAGGGGTGATGGTTTGTCCCAAAATGGACGGGGGTGTCCATGTTGTCGTAGCAAGTCTCTGAGGGGGAGAGGACGGAGATAAATATTGAATAGTACGGGTGACGAGGGAGACCCCTGAGGGACTCTGCATGATACTGTGCGTTTTTCAGAAGTGAAAGGACCTAGTCTGTGATCGGTTTTCCAGAAAGGAGGAGAACCAGGGTAGATCCAAGTCTGCCACTCTAGCTACTTCAGCTAGGCGAGTCTGCAACAATTTGTGGTCTATTGTATCAAAAGCTGCATTCAGGTCCAATAGTATCAGAAGACAAGATTCTCTTTCGTCTGCTGCTTCGAGAGCGTCATCCCATATTTTGAGAAGTGCTGTTTCCATCCCGTGACCAGGACGGAAACCCGATTTGAAGTGGGTCCAGTAGTTTATGGGTATCTAAATGGTGTTGTAGCTGTTGCACTACTGCTTTCTCTATTACCTTGGAGAAAATGTTTAGGTCTGTTATGGGTCGAGGGTGTTTTTTTTTTTTTTTTTTTTTTTTTAGAATGGGTTTAATTATGCCTTGTTTCAGGGAAGTCGGTGGTGACTGTCGGCCCAGCCGCTGCGACTCGGCCCTGTAGACCGGTCATATGCGTGCCCTGGAGCATATAGCTCACCAGCCACCCGTAGAGCGACGGGCATGTCATGGACGACCCAGTGCATAGCTACAGTCGGCACACGCTCGATTGTCAAAACTGGGGAGACTACAAGGATCTGGGATCCAGCATGTCACCCAGTCAGCGGTTGATCGTAGATTACAGGAACAAAAAATAAATACATTTGGAATAGATCTCCAGGTCTGAGATTATAAAGCCTGACGGTGCTACTTCAATGTTGGGCCTCTATGTGGACAGGCTGTGTAAAAGTCTCACACATGTGGTATCACTATACTCAGGAGGAGTAGCAGAATGTATTTTGAGGTGTCATTGCAAGTATGCATGTGCTGTGTGAGAGAAATAACTTGTTATGACAATTGTGTGCAAAAAACAAAGACAAAAAAAAAGTTTTTCCCCCCCAAGAATAATTACTAAATACGTTGTAATTAGGGTTGTCCCGATGCCACTTTTTTAGGACCGAGTACAAGTACCGATACTTTTTTTCATGTACTCGCCGATACCGAATACCGATACTTTTTTTTAAATGTGTCCCCAAATGCAGCCATGTCCCCCCACATATGCAGCCATTTTCCCACACATTTCTAGCCATGTCCCCCCACATATATTGCAGCCATGTCCCCCCACATATATTGCAGCCATGCCCCCCCACATATATCCAGCCCCACATATATCCAGCCATTTCCCCCCACATATTGCAGCCATGTCCCCCCACATATTGCAGCCATGTCCCCCCACATATTGCAGCCATGTCCCCCCACATATTGCAGCCATGTCCCCCCATATATTGCAGCCATGTCCCCCCATATATTGCAGCCATGTCCCCCCATATATTGCAGCCATGTCCCCCCATATATTGCAGCCATGTCCCCCATATATTGCAGCCATGTCCCCCACAGATGCAGCCATGTCCCCCACAGATGCAGCCATGTCCCCCATAGATGCAGCCATGTCCTGTCCCCCATAGATGCAGCCATGTCCTGTCCCCCATATATGCAGCCATGTCCTGTCCCCCATATATGGAGCCATGTCCTGTCCCCCATAGATGCAGCCATGTCCCCCACATATATGCAGCCATGTCCTGTCCCCCATAGATGCAGCCATGTCCTGTCCCCCATAGATGCAGCCATGTCCTGTCCCCCATAGATGCAGCCACGTCCCCCACAGATGCAGCCATGTCCTGTCCCCCACAGATGCAGCCACGTCCCCCACAGATGCAGCCATGTCCTGTCCCCCATAGATGCAGCCATGTCCCCCCACATATTGCAGCCATGTCCCCCATACCTAGTAGTAGATGAGGATGTCACCGCTGCTGCCGTGTTAATCCCTGTGCATTACAGCGCCGCATTACAGGCACCTTTCGTTTGTACTTGTAATCCCCGCCGCGCCATGTATAGACACTCCCCTTCTCGGGATTGGACGGATCCAATACACACGGCTCTGCGCATAGACACTCCCCCTTGCTCCCCCATGTCTATACATGGCGCGGCGGGGATTACAAGTACAAACGAAAGGTGCCTGTATTGCGGTGCTGTAATGCACAGGGATTAACGCGGCGGCTTTGCGGTATGCGGCGGCGGGGGTATTAAGGTATCGGGGGTATTTGCGGGAGTACAAGTACTCCCGCAAATACTTGGTATCGGTCCCGCATGCTTCCTGACGACGTGTTAATCACGAAACGTACGTCGAAGCGCCTGGATACGTAAAAACAACGCACTTCCGGTCCCGCTGGTCCCCTGGCCTGGAACGCACGCCAGCTCCCTAGCGAGGAACTCGTATCCGGCTTGGACTTCACCCCAGTTCCCCAGTGAGGAACACTCATCATAGCCCATCCTGCCATGCTGACTAGCCTCAGTGCCGGGTCCTAGGCACTACTAAAGTAAGAGGCCATTTGGCTATGCTGTTTTATCTGTGACATATTTTAAATAAACTGTACTTCACTATGGTGGTTTCCCCTCTCCCTCCTTCATGAGAGTGTTTGATTCCGGGAAACATAGAGCTGCGCAGCTGAATCATTCAACTGGTTTAGTGACTAACTGCTGTATTTGACCTTTTCTAAACAATCAGGTCAACACCGTGCGGTAAGGAGCCATCCATTAGTGCACATTTGGGGGATCTTCTTGGTGGAGGTGGACACCTTTTACAATGAATTTTCAACAATTTGCATCTGAGAAAGATTAGCCTTGATTGGACTTTATCTAACACTCTTTGAATGGACTTGAGTTTATTTATTTATTCATTCACTTCTTTTTTTTTTTTTTTTCTACAATCTATTTCTATTTCTATTTCACTATTTTCAGTGTGTTGCTGCTCACTAAGTCTGCTATTGTTGGTTCAGACGGACCATTTATTAGATTTCACTTTATTGTTTATTCTCTTATTATTAAATATTAGCGCCCCCTCCATTTACCATTACTGTTCAGTTCAGACCTTTGATGAGGTCTCTATCTTAGGGGAGCTGCTTATTCACTATAATTATATGTTGTTGTCACATTAATTTTTATTGGCGCGAGATACCACACCTTTGATACCGATACTGGTATCGGTATCGGGACAACCCTAATTGTAATGTCTGCTTTCCAAAAGGGGGTAATTTGGGGGGTACTTTCCTGGCTTGTTAGGGTCTCAAGAAATGAGATCAGTACCTTCAGTACATCAGGCGTGATCAGATGTGATCATTTTTCAATGATTTGCACCATAGCTTGTAGACTCTATAACTTTCACAGAGACCAAATAGTATACATTTTGGCCCACTTTTATGAAGAAAAAAGGACTTATTTGCAAAATTTTACAATACAAACTAAAAAAGTGTTGTTTTTTTTTTCAAAAATGTCTCTATTTTTTCGCTTATATTGCAAAAAATAAAAAAAACAGAAGTGATTAAATACCACCAAAAGAAAGCTCTGTTTGTGAGAAAAAAATATATAAAAATTTGGTTTAGGTACAGTGTAGCATGACTGAGTAATTGTCATTCAAAGTATGAGAGTGCTGAAAGCTAAAAATTGGTCTGGTAAGGAAGGGTGTATAAAAGCCCTGTATTGAAGTGGTTAAATATGGGCGCCACATTGGCCCTACGCCAATCCAGTGGTACCATTCCAGTCATTAATGAGTCCCTAAAAATTAGAAACAATGGCTTTGAAATGACAGAGCTCATTTCTTTTAGGATCTGTGGGTGGATGCCAGCTGGTCCAGGTGCTTTATCCACTTTTATTCTGTCTAAATATTTCTGGACCATATCACTTTTGAGCCATTGTGGATCATATGGGGCTGTGTCACTCCCACCCCCATTATGGACATGAGCTCCCCCATGCTCCGTTGTATACACAGAGCTGAAATAAAGTATTTAATACATTCTCCTTCTGTTTGTCCCTAGTCACCCACATTATCATGTTCAGACCTGACCTTCTTACTATTAATATATTTGAATAATTTTCAGAGGTTTGTCCTACTATCTTCTGCAATCTGTTGTTCATTTTGTGCCAAGCTATTTTTTCTCATGGTTATTTTTATGTAATCCACATTCATGTTTATAATGAATTTAAAATCCTTATATCCAATGTCACCAGAGATAAAAACAATAAAATAAAATCAAGGTAACAAAAATAAATGATTATCATATTTTTTGTATGCAATCTTTTATTTCCTTGATTTGGACTTGTTCAGAGAATGGAGTTGAGCACCTCCAGGAAGTTGTGGCTGATCCTAAAGCTTTAAGGTGTATCTCTTATGGCTTAACCTTTAATCTTCTTTGTGCACAGAAATTCCCTATGTTTACTTGATGAAAATAGAACTTCAGGCATATTAAATGCTTTGTTGACCTGGTGTTCCCTCTTTATATAGTTCACAAATGTTATGTAAGTATTGATCTCTTCCCATCCTGTGTAGTAAGTGCATAGTAATCTATGTACAAGCACACAAGTGCAGGTAAGTTGTTTGAAATTCGTCTGATTTGTTAGTCTTGATTTTCTGCATGTGGCCATTGGCGACCTTGTCATTTGGGTCAAAAACAGATGGGAGATAAGACAGAGATACATGGACAAATGCAATCTTAGGCCCCTGCAGACTGCCAGGACAGAGGTCTGCCCATACCTCGTATGGGCAGGCAGTTACCTGAGAGCAGGAAGATAAATGGACTTTAAAAGTGCTCACCAGTTCTCTCGTAGTTCATTGAAAACTGCAAGCCATCAGCCAAAATAGCTGGTGATACTTGTAGGCATATTTCACAGGAAACCGTGAGTGAATGCCACGGTTGTGTGGGCAGAGCCTCGCGTGGCCTCGCTTTTTTCACATTTATTGACACTGCCATGTGGGCAGAGCCCCGCATTTCCACGCTATTTTCCAATTGTGACAGCGGAGAGAAGATCTCCCGCCCACCATCATAGAATGGGGGAGCAGGGAGAGAGGCTACAGGAATGTCTCCCACCTGCAAAGTATCCTGAAAAAGAGGCTAAACAATGCCCATTTGCAACCTCACTGTGCCCATTTGCAACCTCACTGTGCCCATTGCAACCTTACTGTGCCCATTGCAACCTTACTGTGCCCATTGCAACCGCACTGTGCCCTTCCTCTCTGTGCCCATTGCAGCCTCACTGTGCCCGAGTCAGTGTACCTGAAGTTATTGACAGGCTTCGGGTGTCCATTCATTGTTTAAAAGTCACGGTCTCCTCCTGGTCCCTTCCGTGATAGGCGGAACTGTGTCTGCTGAGAAATGCCTATCACGGATGTTCTCTCATCCTTGGACTCAGTTTCCCAGGAGACACTGTGTTCAGTGTTCCGCCAATCACGGACGTCCTCTTGTCCGAGGATGAAAGAACGTCTGTGATTGGCGGAACACTGAACACAGTGTCTGCTAGGAAACTGAGTCCGAGGATGAGAGAACTCCGTGATCGGCGGAACTGTGTCTGCTGAGAAACTCCTATCACGGAAGGGACCAGGAGGAGACCTCAACTTTTAAACAATGGACGCCCGCAGCCTGTCAATAATTTTAGGTACACTGACTCGAGTATAAGCCGAGGGGGGTATTTTCAGCCCTTTTGGCTTATATTCGAGTATATACGGTAATATGAGGTCAAACCTTAAGAGTTTCAATTTGTATGCAATCAGGCAGGCCTTTGCACTACATGGCTTTGGTAAATCTGAATACTAAGGGCCCTTTCACACGGGCGGAACGTATGTCCGCTTTTTCATCCATCCGTATACGGATGAAAAAGGGACATACATTGGTCCCTATGAGATCACGTGTGTCAGCGGATGAACATCCGGTGACACCCGATCTCGCCCGGTTCTGCATTCTTCCGATTCTGCAGACGGAGGAAAACCCTATTTTTCCATCCGTCTGCAGATCGGATCGGGTGAATACGGACAGACGGTCCGTGTTCATCCGATCCCCCCATAGAGAGCGGAGAAAAGACAGGGCGGTCCCTGCACAGTCCCTGTGTGGGGACCGCCCTGTCATCCGCCGGCTCAGCGGGGAATAACGGAGCGATCCCCGCTGAGCAAGCGGAGGTTCACGAGGCGGATCATCACTGATCCGCCCCATGTGAAAGGGCCCAAAAATCGGCAGAAAATCTAATAGTGTGTATGGGGCTTAAGTATAATCTTACTAATAGTATGTTTTTTTAAATATTTGCAGCTAAGACATGCATGCAGTCCAGATGCAATTCCCTGCCCCGATCACTCTTGTGTCTGATCCTATTGACTGATTGTTTAACTCAAGCATGTTGGGGTCTTAGATTCTCCCTGGCTTACGCCACTAACTCAAATGGAAGCTACCAGAAATGAAATGTTCACTTGTCAGATTTGGATAAGGAAAAATTGGAGACCAGCACCAGCCATTATGTTATATATATATATATATATATATATATATATATATATATATATATATATATATATATATATACAGTACAGGCCAAAAGTTTGGACACACCTTCTCATTCCAAGAGTTTTCTTTATTTTCATGACTATGAAAATTGTAGAGTCACACTGAAGGCATCAAAACTATGAATTAACACATGTGGAATTATATACATAACAAAAAAGTGTGAAACAACTGAAAATATGTCATATTCTAGGTTCTTCAAAGTAGCCACCTTTTATAGCAGACACATCTCTAAAACAACTGTTAGGAGGAGACTGTGTGAATCAGGCCTTCATGGTAGAATATCTGCTAGGAAACCACTGCTAAAGAAAGGCAACAAGCAGAAGAGACTTGTTTGGGCTAAAGAACACAAGGAATGGACATTAGACCAGTGGAAATCTGTGCTTTGGTCTGATGAGTCCAAATTTGAGATCTTTGGTTCCAACCACCGTGTCTTTGTGCGACACAGAAAAGGTGAACGGATGTACTCTACATGCCTGGTTCCCACCGTGAAGCATGGAGGAGGAGGTGTGATGGTGTGGGGGTGCTTTACTGGTGACACTGTTGGAGATTTATTCAAAATTGAAGGCATACTGAACCAGCATGGCTACCACAACATCTTGCAGCGGCATGCTATTCCATCTGGTTTGCGTTTAGTTGGACCATCATTTATTTTTCAACAAGACAATGACCCCAAACACCCCTCCAGGCTGTGTAAGGGCTATTTGACCAAGAAGGAGAGTGATGGGGTGCTGCGCCAGATGACCTGGCCTCCACAGTCACCGGACCTGAACCCAATCAAGATGGATCGAGCTGGACCGCAGAGTGAAGGCAAAAGGGCCAACAAGTGCCAAGCATCTCTGGGAACTCGTATAAGACTGTTGGAAGACCATTTCAGGTGACTACCTCTTGAAGCTCATCAAGAGAATGCCAAGAGTGTGCAAAGCAGCAATGAAATCAAAAGGTGGCTACTTTGAAGAACCTAGAATATGACATATTTTCAGTTGTTTCACACTTTTTTGTTATGTATATAATTCCACATGTGTTAATTCATAGTTTTGATGCCTTTAGTGTGAATCTACAATTTTCATAGTCATAAAAATAAAGAAAACTCTTGGAATGAGAAGGTGTGTCCAAACTTTTGGTCACCAAGCCTATTTCAACCCACAATGACTGGCCACTATCTCACATTCATCTAAACCTTCCTGTACACATTGCCATTCCTCTGTAGGCTCCTTCTTACACATGATGTGGACATGCAACTCCATTAAACATTTCTGGATAGCAGTGGTAGTTGAAATTAACAGGCTCTGTGACTCAACCCTCAGTTTTCACCCTAAGGTACTCATGCTAGGTGTCTTAGATGGGATAGACTTGGGTCGCTATGTTCATTTCATTATTTTCTTGTGCAATGTATGGCAGTCTTGTTGTATTTTGTCTGTTTTTTGCCTTGTGGAATGGATGCTATTTGTAACGAGGGATAACGAGATAATGAGATAACAATACGTTGTAGGATTATCCACCTTTGTAGAGCAGGATGAATTAACACAAAGACTAGCTAAGTATCTTAGCAGGCCTCAAATCTAAATGGGTTTTCTATAAACACAGCAAAACTAGTACACACGCCAGAAGCAGCACAACACAGTTTTATATCGAACATACAGTACATTTGTACATACTCCCACCAGTACTTCTAATGATTAACTTGTGCTTGAAAATCTAGGTAAAATGGAGGTTAAAAAAAAAAACATAAATCAGTTTAAAACAGATTAAACATTAAACCATTAATAAAGTTGAGCCAATATAGTAAATATATGGTTTTAAGGTGACTACCCCTCAACTGTACCTGTACCATGCAACCGCTTAGGCCTTGTTAACATAAGGTGCACATTCGGCCTTGTACACACGAGTGAATAAATCCGCTGAACATGGTCCGACGGACCATTTCAGCCGAAAAATCCGCTCGTGTGTAGGGGCAAACGGACCGTTCTGGCCGGATTCCTCCGGCGGAAAATTTCCAAAGCATGCTTTGGAATTTTTCCGCCAGAGAGCTGTCCGTCAGATATGTCCGCTGGTTAGTACGGCAAACCAGCGGACATATCTGCCCGCACATGCGTCGTATCCTGTGAATGGATCCGACGCATGCGCGCGGAAGTGCTTACTTCCTGGTGCGGTCACGTGGCGGCGTCAACGTCACCGCCGCGTCACCGCGCTGTCCGCCGGCGGGGAATTTGATCCGATGGTGTGTACAGCCATCGGATCAAAGCAATCCGGCGGACAGATCCGATGGGAACGGTCCGTCGGACCGTTTCCATGGGATCTATTCCCTCGTGTGAAGAAGGCCTAACAGTACGCCCATGAAGGGCCAGGTTTACACCAGGTACACGCTGGCCGAATATCGGCTGAAATCAGCTGTTACAGTTGAAACCTGACGACTTTGGCCTGTCGGATGTGTTATTACGGCGATCTATCAGGTTTTATTCATTTAGCCGAAAGAAAAAAAATGATATTATGTACCAGGCTTTACTCTCGTGAGGGTGCACAGCATCTCCATGCAGGCAGTCCCATTGCTGTCAATTAGGACACAGCGGGTGCACAGTCAAGAATGCATCTATGCACATGCAGCCGATGCATCCCAATTGACAGCAATGGGACTGCCTGCATAGGTATGCATGAAACACCTGTGCACCCCTGTGCGGGTAGACACACCCTCTATGGGCATACAGTTTTGTAGGCCACACCTACTAGGTTCACACCTATATGTTTTTGTGGGTCGTGTTTGAATGGGCATGGCAGCCCATTCAAATGAATGTGTTTAAGCAAAGAAAAGTGCATGCACCTTGTCAAATATGTGGCAGCAGGGAAATTGCGTGATCTTTTTAACCATGCAATTTCCCTGTGGTTCCCGCGCACACGCACTGATTTTACATGCGTGGGGGGTGCCATTTTCGCAGAGCAGTGCGTTTTTACTGCAGTTGGTTGCGGGTGCGGGAATCACTGCGACTCCCGCAGCCAGGCGCAGAAGTGTGAACTAAGCCTGAATGAGGCCCCAATGCAGTGCAGGAAATCTGCGTTCTTGTGCATCTTCCCACACTGAATTCCAATTGCACTGCCCTTGTGATCTGCTGGTGGTCAGTGCTGTTAGTGAAATCAGGCTGTACGCAGAGCGCACAGCCAAATCTTGTGTCTTAATGATATAATGCATTTTACCAATCATTTAATTCCCCATTCATCCAAGTAAAAAACCATCACCATCCTAAGTTCTCATCTCCGCCAGCATGACTGATCCTGACTAGCCAGCTTGGGCTTTTATTATCACAAAAGCTTTCACAGGAACAGGAAAAGATGTCACCAGCAGCCCATCGCCTCCTCCATGGGAAGTGAGGTCACAGAATCTGACCTCCACACAGCAAATGACCATATAAGGATATGCTTCTAACAGGATTTGTTAAATACAGCTAATACAATACAATACATAAATACAACAAAAGAAGGTGGTGTCTTCACAGACAGCAAATCAGATATTTGTATTCTTTCAAAAGAACCAATCACAGACATGTATACATTCAAATAGACTAGCAGTGACGTGAAATGCTTCCAATGACGCAAACCATACGAAAACCATGGCTCAGTGGGCCACAACTTTCGTATAGTTATGCTATAGTTCCCATAAACGGATGTCAGATATGTCCTCTCGGAGTCATTAACCACCTGAGGCCCGCACTATAGCCGAATGATGGCTACAGCGCGGACCTGAATTTCCAACAGGACGTCTTTTGACGTCCGCCCCTTTTGTCCCCCCCCCTCCACCCACAGTTAGAACACTATATAGAGAACATATTTAGCCCCTTCCTCACCCCCTAGTGTTAACCCCTTCAATGCCAGTCACATTTATACAGTAATTAGTGCATATTTATAGCACTGATCGCAGTCTAAATGTGAATGGCGCCAAAAATGTGTCCGATGTGTCCTCCATAATGTCGCAGTCCCAATAAAAATCGCAGATCGCCGCCATTAACTATGGCCCAGATTCACAGAGAATTAGATTCTCGTAGAGTATCAGAAATACACTACGCTGCCGTATTTTACCTGGCTCTACGTGGAATCCAGGTAGATTTTGTCCAGTAAACGACGGCGGCGTAGTGTATTTCTCCCGTCGCAATCCATCTGCGCGAGTAGGGGGCGTGAAGCATTTAAAATAGGCGCGTTCCCGCGGCGATCGAACTGCGCATGCTCCGTTCGCAAATTTCCCGCCGTGCATTGCGCGAAAACACGTCGTTACGTCATTCGTTGTTTGAGTAGCGTCGTTTACGGACAATCCTAGTCCCGGACGAGTTACGTCAAAAAATAAAATAAAAAATAAAATTGACGCGTGAACGACGGCCATACTTAACATTGGCTACGTACCGTTAGACCAGCAAAAAGCTGGTCTAACAGTACGTAAAAAAAAATAGACGAAAGCGATTGCGAAGACCACTCGTATCTTCGTGGATCGCCGTAAAAACACATTTGCATATCCCGACGCATGAAAACGACGCAAACTCCTCCCAGCGGCCGCAAATATATCGCAGCGTAGATCCGAAGGCTTACGAAGACCTAAGCCTCTCGGATCGAAGCCCGAAGCCGCCGTATCATGGTTTGAGGATTCAAACTTACTCCTGTCTAACACCAGTTAGACAGGCGTAATTGCTTTCTGAATCTGGGCCAATAACTTTTGCGCAAACCAGTCACTTATTGCGATTTTTTTTTTTTACCAAAAATATGTAAAATATGTATCTGCCTAAACTGAGAAAAAAAAATGTTTTTTTTTTTAATTGGGCTATTTATTATAGCAACAAGTAAAAATACCACCAAAAGAAAGCTCTACTTGTGGGGAAAAAAGGACGTCAATTATGTTTGGGAGCCACGTCGCACGACCGCGCAATTGTCAGTTAAATTGACGCAGTGCCGGAAGCTGAAATTTCACCTGGGCAGGAGGGGGGTATATGTGCCCAGTAAGCAAGTGGTTAAATGCAGTCGACAAGAAGTGGCCAGTCTCTTGGTGAGGCATAAATGAACATTCCTAAAAAGAGCGAGCAAATCTGCATGTCCACAGGAAGGTTTTCGCGGCCAATGGTCTTCCGTCAACATCTGTATGTGCAAATACGCTCACATGAGCGCATTACATCTGACAACATACATTTATAAAAATTTCCACAACAGTCCTTTGTTTTTTGTCATATGCTCCCATTTGACCCTCAATGAAACGATCTTCTTCTTACACCTGGAAATGAAACAGTCCTGTGTAGCATGGGCAATCCGCGCTACCAGCGTCAAACCAAAGTGCACATGTGCAAATGTGAAGATGAAAAGAAATAAATTGATGTCAATAAATGAAGGTGCTGCACCTAACTAAAAAAAGCCTGAATACTAGGCTTGCAATGTATGTAGAAAAAATGAAAGATACGTGCCCAACCAAATTGGGCAATAAATATTGCAAACAAGTGTCCTTATTCCAGTGATGGAATTCACATGCAAAAGAAAAAAGTCCTTAGGGAATCACACAGATGTAAAGGCTCATATAGGGACTCAGTCCTCTGTGTGATGACAAGGTAGATGCAGATAGCTTTAGCAAATTCCCACGGACAAGTATAATAAATGTCCGCTTACCAAATCCATCTGATCTCCGCAGGGATCAAATGGGCTCTGCACAGAGATTTCCTCGACTGGTTCAGAACGATCCCTCCCGGTCCACTCCTCCGCTGGTAATCCGGAGATGATACCTCTATCTCCTACGGGTTTTTCAGGGGGTGGAATCAGCCTCAGGAGATGGTATGGGAACGTGTGGGTAAAGAGGAAAAAAAGCGATTCATAGTGCAGTAATTAGTTTAAAACTTTCACTTTTATTCCACTCAATGGAACAAAGAACTGACATCTAAAAATGAAACAGTCCTTACAGTCCATATGAGTTCATAAAAAGGAAAACACGGCTTGACATGTAGACTCTGTTCTTCAAGAGCATGACTTATAAGGAGGACACGACATGGTGAGCTGTAGTAATGGCTGGTTGGTCTGGGATCCTCTTGTACGTGGGTCGGACTTCGGGGCGTCTCATCAAGGAATATGTGGTCATCTGCTTGGGCTCTAGTCATGCGTCCAATTAGGCAACAGGAGTAGGGATAAGCTTCATGTTTGAGTCAAACTCATGTTCGACTCGACCATAGTATGGTCGAGTCGTATGGTATGTTCGACCGTTCGTCGAATTGCGAACGTTATGGGCCGTTCGTGTCAAATTTGAGTGGCGCATCACGGCCCATAATTCACTGCGGCATTGCAGTGCATTTCTGGCTAATGATTGGCCAAGCATGCACTATGACCCGCATGTTTGGCCAATCACAGCGCTGCCTGTACAGAGAGACGTAATTGGCCAAAGCCAGGGTGGCTTTGGCCAATTATGCCTCAGGGGATTTAGTACACGCCCCTCACTATATAAGGCTGCCTGTGTGGCGGCCTTGTGTAGTGTGTTGTGGCGGTGGTTAAAGATAGACAGAGAGAACAAGACAGTGTCATTTCAATTGAGTTAGATAGAGCAGGCAGGCAAGCGAGTCAGTTACAGTTAGGCCTCGTACACACGATCAAATCTGTCTGCTGGAAACGGTCGGCCCGACTGTCCCAGCAAATAGATTCGACCGTGTGTACGGGCAAGCCGACGGATTTGGCCACCCGACAGATTTCAAAGCATGCTTTAAAATCTGTCGGCTGGGAACCCGTCCGCCCGACATGTCTGCTGGTTAGTATGCTAACCAGCAGACATGTCTTCTCGCACACACGCCGAATGATTTCGACGCATGCGCGGAAGTGTTTTACTTCCTGGTGCGGTGACGTGGCGGCGTCAACGGCACCGCCACGTCACCGACACGTCAGCACGCTGTCTGCTGGCGGGGATTTTGGTTTGCTCGTGTGTACACGCGAGCAAACCAAAATGCCAGCAGACAGGTTTGTTCAAATCGGTCGGACAGACCGTTTTGAACAAATCGATTGCCTCGTGTGTACGGGGCCTTACAGTGTGTAGAGGATATATATGCATCTCAGGTGTTGTATATATATTTATACACTGTATTGAGTTTAGCTAGATCCATTCCTGTATGCTCTTCCTAATATACTGGCAGGCAGGTGACTGTGCTAGCTGCATTATTTTCACTTAGGCCTCGTACACACGAGGGGATATGTCCGCTGAAAACGGTCCGATGGACCGTTTCAGCAGACATCTCCGATCGTGTGTATGGGCTAGCGGACAGATTTGTCCATCGGACAAATTTCAAAGCATGCTTTGAAATTTGTCCGCTACAAACCTGTCCGTCGGATATGTCCGCTGGTTAGTACGGTAAACCAGCGGACATATCCTCCCACACATGCGTCGTATCCTGTGAATGGATCCGACGCATGTGCGCAGAAGTGTTTACTTCCTGGTGCGTGACGTAGTGGTGACGTGGCGGCGTCAACGTCACCGCCGCGTCACCGACACGTCACCGCGCCGTCAAGGGATCAATTACAGTCCCAAGAAACCCATGGACTTGTACATGGCTGGGAGGAGGTGGGTGCGGATCATGTCGTTCTTAATAACCCATAGGACTCCGGACTGAATGTCTCAGCAAACCTATGCTGCATGGCCTCCCTGATCCTGCAAAGCCTGCGGAAGGATCCTGGTATTCGTGCTATCAAGGAGAGGGATCATTACTGGCTGGCAACCCTCCTTGATCCACGTTACAAGGGTAAGGTTGCGGACCTTATCTTGCCGGAGCAGAAGATGAAACATTTTCGGGAGGCCTTGCAGAAAGGTCTGTGCAACGCGTTCCCAGAGACTGGGAGGTAACAAAATCCTGGTCCTGGACAACGTGTTGCTGAGGCTTCGGTCAGTCATAGAAGGAGCGTTGGAGAAGGTGGCTGTCTGACCAATGCGCTCAGACAATTTTTTAGTCTGCAGCCCCAAGGTATGACCGGTTCCGGCAACCATCGCCAGCGTCTGTTTTACATGGTGCGGGAATACCTAGGGGCAAGATCAGACTTGGACACCTTTCCCACCGAAAATCATCTGGGTTACTGGGTCTTGAGGATTGATCACTGGACAGAGCTTGCACAGTATGCAATTGAGCTACTGGCCTGTCCTGCATCCAGCGTTCTTTCCGAACGCACATATAGTGCTGCTGGAGGCTTTGTTACTGATCACAGGGTGCGCCTCTCCACCAAAACGGTCGATCGACTGACCTTCATAAAAATTTATCAGGCTTGGATCACCACCAGCTACCAAGCACCTGATGCTGATGTAACTGAATATTTTTTTTTTTAAATGTCAGATCCCTTCAAGACTGTCTATGCTGATGCTGAGTTACTATCGTGACTATCCGGTTATGCTGAGTGACTATCCTTTTCCTCCTCAATGAACATGCTGATAGCTTGTAAGAACATTTTTGGTTCTAGGCACTGCCACCAGTGGCTAAGATGCAATTTTTCTGCCCCTGTTTAACAGGGGCGTGTAATTACAATTTTTGATGCAGTACTTTGCAGCAGGGCTCATTCCTGTGCTCCAACTAGAGTATCTGTGAGGGGTTGCAGTGTTGTGACACCAGCACCAGTGCCTAAGGCCCAATTTTTCTGCCCCTGTTTAACAGGGGCGTGTAATTACAATTTTTGATGCAATACCTTGCAGCAGGTCTCATTCCTGCTCTCCATTTAGAGTATCTGTGAGGGGTTGCTGTGTTGTGGAACCAGTGCCTAAGGCCCAATTTTTCTGCCCCTGTTCAACAGGACATAAAAATTACAATTCTTGATCTAATATTTCAAAGCAGGGCCCATTCCTGCACCCACCAAGAGTAACTGTGAGGGCTACAGTGTTGTGGCACCAGCACCACTAACAAAGACCCAATTTTTCTGCCCCTGTTCAGCAGGTGCATGTAATTACAATTCTTAATATAATAGTTCACAGCAAAATCCAGCAGGAGCTACAGAGTATAAAAGAGGAGAGAGGCATCTGGGGTAAAGCTGTCCACATGGACGGTCCACCGCTCTCACCGCTGTCAGTCTGCAATCATGACCGGAAAGACTACCCTGCAGTGGAGCGATCTGAAAGTAAGGCTTGAAGTGCTCGTGGAGCACAGCGTGGAAGAGATGACGTTGATGGTGGTGTAGAGAATATGGACTGCTTTACCCCGGATCCCTGCATACTTTGATGTGCCTCTTTTTTTTTAACCAGAAAAGCAAGTTTATTGAGATGTGTACAAGTACAACAAGATATAGAATACAGTTTCCATTACGTCATAACATACAGTGCAGGTCAAATATACATATTCCTCCCTTACAGCAGTTATGTCTCCTAAGCCTACTTGTGGTGACAGCCCCAAATGACGTCCAAGGGGTTCCTAATCATACCTTTATTCTAACTCAGTTCCCCCCTCCCCATGGTCCAATACCAAATTATCATCATCAAATTACTCAGTGCACGTCTCCCCATCCTCCAGCCAACGATCCCAAACATTAGCAAACTTCTGAGGGCGCCCCCTGTGTTTATAAATCATTTTCCTATAAGGCAGTACAGCGTTCATTTATTTTTTCCAGTCTCTCAGTGTCGGGGCCACCGCCTGCATCCAGACCTTTGCTACCACTTTTCTAGCTAAAAATAGTGATTCACACATAAATATGGTCTGGTATTTATCAACCTCCACATCAGGCAGTAACCCCAATAAGCAAAGTTTCGGATCCATCCCCACCGGTGTTCCCATATTATCATGTAAGAAGTGTGTCACTTGCAGCCAGTATGCCTGTATATCCGAACACTGCCATAGCATATGGAAGAATGTTCCCTCCACCGCTGAACATCTAGGACACAATGGGCTCCTTGTGGGTTGAAACTTCACCAGTCTTAAAGGTGTAAGATAAGCCTGGTGAAGTATGTATAGCTGTGTCAGCCTATCTGAGATCTTAGGGGATGCAGCCTTCACCCCCTCCATAACCTCTCCCCAGTCCTCTGTCTCAATCGGTCCCACGTCTCGCTCCCACTGAGTTCGCGCTGTCTGAACCACTCTGTTTATCTTGTGCTGTCTAATCACGTAGTATATATTGAATATAAGTTTGGTCGAATCAGCTCCAAAGATAACATCCAATACCGGCGGGGTACTAAGATCTGGTGTCACCTCAGCCATCTGTGTCCTAAGTGCGTGCCTAAGCTGCAAGTACCTGAATAGAAACTGCTGCGGTAGGGAGAACTCCCCCCGCAGCACCGAGAATGGCTTAATACCGTCCGTCTCCAATACCTGGGACAGGTATAACACTCCATAAGAGGCCCAGAGTCGGGCGTCCGGCACCGAGTCCAACTCGGGCAGGGCCCCGTTACTCCACAGTGGTGTGTGTGAATGCACGTGTGACCGGTTCTGTTTTTTAAGAGCTATATCCCATACTCTCTGATGGTGCAATAGCATTTTGGCCCCAAACTGCAACGTCGTGCACCCTCCCCTCCCCTTCCTGAACACCGCTTGGCAGGGAGTGTGGAAGGCACTACCTGGTCTGTTACAGACCAACGAGCTATATCTCCGTGTCTCAGACTTATTATAGTGGTATAGGTGCGATAGCTGTGCTGCCACATAATAATCCTGGAGATCCGGCAGGGAACAACCCCCCTCCAGTGTGGGATTTTTAAGTATGTTCCATGCTAGCTTATGTCTGCCCGAGCCCCAGACAAAAGAGTTCAATATTGCCTCCATCTGCTTGAAAATCTTCAGAGGGAGGTATAGGGGAGCGTGCCATACCATATACAGAATTTTGGGCAATAAAATCATCTTAACTAGATTGATTCTCCCCATTACTCCTAAAGGTAGTCTCGCCCAGGCCTGGGTTCTGGATTTAATAATCGCAAATAAAGGATCCACATTCAAAGACACATACTCCTGCAGGTCCCTGGTGACCAATACCCCTAGATATTTAACCACTGCCACTCTTTGTAGCGGCAGCTCCGGGGTCATCTCCTGTGGGGGGAACAGATCCAAGGGGAGAATTTTAGATTTGTCCCAGTTAATCCTCAACCCCGAGAAACGGCCCGCTTCCTCTATTATTGCCAATGCCGCCCTTAGGGATGGGCCCTGGTCCGCTAGGTAGAGGACCGTATCGTCCGCATACATCCCTATCTTGTCCCAGTTGTCACCTTTCTTAAGTCCCACCACCTCTGGGTCTGTTCTAATGGCCATAGCCAAGGGCTCCGCCGCCAAGGCATAAAGGAGTGGAGACAGGGGGCACCCCTGTCTCGTACCTCTCTCCAGGGAGATCTGTTCCGAGAGCCATCCATTAACAAATATCCTGGCCTTAGGGGTATGGTAAAGGAGCTGAACCCACTTAATAAAATTAGGGCCGAACCCAAAACACCGCAGGCATTCCCATAAATACGGCCATTCGATGGAATCGAATGCTTTGGCCGTATCTAGTGCCACCACTACTCTGCTGCCTATATGGTCGTGTTGTGCTTGAATATTCATGAACAGCCGACGTATGTTCATGGCTGTGTTTTTCCCCGGCATAAATCCGGTCTGATCCGGATGTATCAGGGAAAGGATCACAGTATTCAACCTGGAGGACAGAATCTTAGCAAGGATTTTGATATCCACTGGTAATAGGGATATTGGCCTATAAGACTCCGGGTATCTTGCATCCTTGCCCGGCTTGGGAAGAACTATGATCTGAGCCTCCTGCATTGATGGGGGAAGCACCCCCGAGTCAAATATGGAGTGAAACAGAATTTTAAGTCTAGGGATCAAGGTTTCTGAGTATGTTGTGTAGAATTCCAGGGGCAGGCTATCAAGGCCCGGCGCCTTGGACTTCGCCAACTGTGACACTGAATCCGCAATGTCTTGAGTGGTTATGGGGGCTTCCATCATTTTAAATTGTTCCGGGTTCAATCTGGGAAATTGCAGCCTATGCAAGTACTCTCTAATTTCTTGGGGGGTGTTTTGACACTGAGACCTATACAGATCTTCGTAGAATTGTTTAAATTTATCTGCTACCGTTGAGGGGTCCGTAATGACAGAGCCATCCGGCTCCGCCAGAGAGACCACAACCGGGGGCCTGTCCTCCAGATGCGCCAGGTAGGCCAACATCTTTCCTGCCTTCTCCCCATGTTCGTACACCCTGGTTTTGCAGAAGAATACGCTTTGTTTAGCCTTTTCTATCAGTAGTTGCGACACCACCCTGGACTGTAGTTTCACCCTAGTAAGGTTTTCCACAGATGGCTGGGTATTATAAGCCTCCTCGAGGCCCCGCAGCGTAGTCCCTGCCATATCGACTATTTTCCTGGAGGACGCCTTCAACCTATTGATCCTGGTGTCTAATAGTCTACGTGTGTGTAGTTTAAATGCATCCCAGTGGTCATTGGTCCATGTCGGGTCTCGACCCCCAGAAAAAAAAAAGTTCAAGTCTCTCTCTATATCATCGTGGTCTGTCAGGGTAGTCAGCCAAAAAGGGTTAAGTCTCCACATTCTCCTAGGGGCCCTCCCCTGTAGGGACAACTGGACCCAGCATGGAGCATGGTCCGACAGTGCCCGGGGCGCAAACCCAGCCCCAACCACCCTTGACAGCAGAGGCCTCGACATGAGAATATAGTCTATGCGCGACATGGTAGCGTGACTAGTTGAGTGACAAGTATATGCTCTAGCCCCTGGGTTCCTATGCCGCCACACATCCACCAGAGCAAATTCTTGAATCAGTCGGCTCAGTCTGGTCTGTCTGGGAACATCTAGTCCCCCCCCCGCTACCCACCGGTCGATCTAAATAGGGATCCATGACCATATTAAAATCCCCCATCCACACAGCAGGGGCGGCTGGGTGCTTAGCCATAAATGCCAAACCCGCAGTCACAAGTTCCGAACTGTAGGGGGGGGGGGATGTAGCACACGATCAGTACCACTGGGCCTCCACCAATAAGTGCATGTACAAAAAGGTGCTTCCCCTGTGGGTCCGACTCCAGCGCCAACAATTCAAATGGGGTGGCCTTAGTAATCAGTAGTGACACCCCCCTGGAGAAGCTGGTATGTGTGCTGTGGTACGCCCAGCCTATCCATGGGCGCTTCAATGCAGCCTGTAAGTGTCCTGTAACATGGGTCTCAGTTAAGGCTATAACATTTTCCTTTTGTGCTTTTAGATATGCGAGAGCTGCCGTGCGTTTGATTTTATCTCTCAAGCCTCTGACGTTCCACGTCAGGAACTTAATCGTTGTCATGACTCCCCTTGGCACATATCCCCCCGCCGGACTGTCCAGTCCCGCAGATCTCTAGGTAAAAATACAGAAATCATATCCATCCTTACATATAGCAATACATGCCCCGACACATCTCTAACATGCTTTAAACACATTTTAAACCCCTGAAGGCCACAACGGTGGCCCTGCCCAAAGGCAACCTTCCCCCCTCCCAGCCCATCACCCCCCGAACTTGGTGAAGGCATTTGACTCCCAAACATAACAGTGATGCGAAAAAAAAGAAAAACCAAATTCTTCCTGCTGTTTGCACCAGCAGGAGGCGCAGTACTTATGCTCAGCATTGAGCTAACATCAGCATCATATAGTATTTGTAGGAGAGCGATTGTCCACTGAACAAGATGTGGATCCAACGCGGGGGGTATCAAAACTCCCCAAACAAATGTCTGGTTTGAGCTCCTCTTGCATGTGTAGGATAAAAATCCTCATGTGTGCCCGCATGCCATGCAGCTGCCTGTAGTTATAATTTGAAATAAACATCTTCATTCCTCCCTCAGTCGCCCATTATTCAGGCTCCAAAAGAAGAAACATTTTAAAAAATAAAAGAGGGAAACCCCCCCCCCCCTCCTCCGCCCAAATCTTACGCAGGGACCACAAACTGAGATGATCCTCCAGAGTAAAGAAGGAAAAATAAACCACAACAAGGAAGGGGGGGGCAGGATGACATCACCCCCAGACCAGGGGAGAGGGGGAATGGAGGAAAAAACAACAAGGGGGGGGATCCAGGAGCACCATGTGCATTCTAACACAGTCAAGGAAGTCCACTGTGTGGGACACGGGCCCACTCCCATCCTGGACACCCAGCGTATACTGTGTCAAACACTGGGAAGCTTCCCCCCCTCTTCCCCCGTGCAAAGTACTCACTGACATCCATGGTTCCTGCTACTCTCTCCGTCCCATTCGATCCAGCCACGCTGCAGCCGCTACGGGGGTATCAAAGAACTGTGCTCTTCCATCCTCTTCCACTCTGAGACGGGCTGGGAATAGCATGGAGTACTTGAGGTGCAGCACCCGGAGACGGCGTTTCACATCCTGGAATTGTGACCGTTTCTTCTGGACTTCATTGGAGAAATCCGGGAACACCGCCACATGACCATTGCCCAACTGTATATTCCCCTTTTCTCTAGATAGCCGCATAATGGTGTCCCTGTCCCTGAAATTGAGGAATTTAGCAATAAATGTGCGGGGGGGAGCCCCCTCGGGCGGAGGCTTTGCCGGGATTCGGTGAGCTCTTTCCACCGCGAACATCACTGAGAACGCCTCTCTGCCGTATGTATTGATCAGGAGATTTTCCAGGTACCCGACCGGGTCCCTGCCTTCCACTCTTTCCGGCAATCCAATGAAGCGCAGATTACAGCGCCTAAGTCTATTCTCCATTTCGTCCTGGTGGGAGTGGAGCTGTTGAACCTGTCTCTTCAGCTCCTCCACGTCCTGCTGCATAGGGTGTATGATGTCCTCTGCCTCACCAATCCGGGTCTCCGCCTCCGTAACCCTGTCCCTCACCGCAGCCAAATCTTGCCTCATAAGTGAGATGTCTATTTTAACCTCATCTATTTTGGCAGTGAGGGTGCCCTGTAGTGCAGCGATAGCCTCCAGCACCTTGGCTGTCTCAGCCGCATGGCGATCCTCTACCTGCTCCTCGCCGGCGCCATCTTTGGCCTGGTCCTCCTCCCCATCGTGGCGGAACTTAGCCAGCTTGTCTATTGCTGCGGTGGACTTCCTTGTCGGTGACATGCTTGTCCCTGCTCCCGCCGTCCTCCGATCTCTGTCTGTGCAAGGTAGGATCCAAAACGATCAAGCAGACTGGCAAACAGGATCTGTTACAAGAGGAGCTCCTCCACCACGCGTCTTACTCCATTGCTTGCCAGGCCACGCCCCTTGATGTGCCTCTTTTAATCATCAACCATGTGAGTTGCTAAATGTTGTACCTTCATTAAATGTAACCATATTTCTACAATTAGAGATGCCTCTCTTCTCTTCTATACCCGGTTGTGATATGACGCTACTCTTATATCAAGACATCTCTTGTATATCAAGTCAATTTACAGTAAAACCTTGGTTTGAAAGTAACTTGGTTTGAGAGTGTTTTGCAAGACAAGCAAAAGTCATCAGAGTAGCGTCATCTCACAAATAAGTATAAAGTAAAAGAGAGGCGCCTCTAATTCTAGCAATATTGTTACATTTAATTAATGTACAACATTTAGCAACTCACATGGTTGATGATTAAAACAGGCACATCTAAGTATGCAGGCATCCAGGATAAAGCTGTCCACATAGACCATCCTCCGCACCACCATTGATGTCATCCCTTCCAAGAGCGATTCAAGCCTCGCTTTCAGATCGCTCTACTGCAGGGTAGTCTGCCTGGTCACGATTGCAGACTGACAGCGGTGTGAGCCGGTGGTGTGGAGGACGGTCTATGTGGATCTCTTTTCCCCCGGATGCCTGCATACTTAGATGTACCTCTTAATTATCAACCATGTAAGATGCTAAATGTTGTAACCACATTGCTACACTTAGAAGCACCTCCCTTCTCTTTTATACTCTGTAGCTCCTGCTGGATTTTGCTTCTAATCCCCTTATGGTGGTTGACATTTGTGGATGGACATTTTATGGTTACACAACTTATCACATTGCTATAATCTTTTTATATGGACTCTAAACTGAAGGACTTATGAAAAACAAATTGTGGAATGAATCATACAAGTGCTTTGGATTACAAGCATGCTTCGGGAACGAATTATGCTCGCAATCCAAGGTTTTACTGTATTTAAAAATGTTGCTTGTTTTGCAAAACGCTCTCAAACCAAGGTTTTACTGTATACATCTAAGGAGAAAATAAAAATATAATCAATTTGCCTGCAGAGCTTTTATATAAAGAGGAAAATTACAGTAAACATCGGCTCGTTGGTCTAGGGGTATGATTCTCGCTTTGGGTGCGAGAGGTCCCGGGTTCAAATCCCGGACGAGCCCTTATTTTTTGTATACTCCAATTGTTAAATTTTTCAGGCTTTTCAGTTCACCGTTTTTTTATTTTTCTCCTGTTATTTGATGTTTACAAACTAGAAACCGTCACAACCTGAATGACAAGCAAAATCTCTTTGCTACATTGTATGTTTTCACTGTTTCCTCGTCATACTGGTTGCGACAATTTCTCATCTAACAAATAGCCATTTTGTTAGACTTCCTTCCCTCACTGTAGACACTGTTTTCAGATTTTCTGAATAGACTGAGGGGGTTTAATTGCAGTGAGCTCACGACTGAACAATAGTTCAGTGAGAATACTGTTAATGTGAAGAAAAACAGGGCTCGTCCGGGATTTGAACCCGGGACCTCTCGCACCCAAAGCGAGAATCATACCCCTAGACCAACGAGCCAGCTACATCTAGATGTCATACAGCTATAAATGTAGTCAAGGAAAGGATAACAAAATGGCTGTCAATCATATTGTAGTTTCTCTTTCTTTCCAAAAAGATTTTTGAACTACTTGCTGTTGTGTCTCTTCGGCAAAAGTAGCAGTGTAGATTCTTGTAATAAAAGTCTAGTAAAAAAAAATCCTTCTCCTCTACCCAACATATTGGCTGGTATCTCAATTAGTGAACTTTGCCTGGTACCAGAAAGTAGCACTACCCCCGTAGGAGCTGCTGATTTGAATTTGGGCCTGCTGTTACCTCACCGTTCACCACGTTCGTCTTAGGGATCCTCCTTGAAGAGTTATTCACAGATGTCTGCACCAACACTTATGCCGCGCACACACGACCGCTTTTCGGGTTCTAAAAAATTTCATTTTTAAGGGTCTAGAAAAAAATATGTTTTTTTCAACCCGATCATTAAAACTAGCAAAGCGCGGTGACGTACAACACGTATGACGGCATTATAAAGGGGAAGTTCCATTCGGATTTCGCCATCCTTTGGGCTGCTTTAGCTGATTTTTGTGTTAGTAAAAGACGATTCGCGCTTTTCTGTCTCTTACAGCGTGATGAATGTGCTTACTCCATTACGAACGGTAGTTTTACCAGAACGAGCGCTCCCGTCTCATAACTTGCTTCTGAGCATGCACAGTTTTTTCACGTCGTTTAAAGCCCACACACAACCTTTAACGACAACGTTAAAAACGTTGTGAAAAAATAGAGCATGTTCAAAATTTTTAATGCCCATTTTTTAGATTGTGAAAAATGCTTTGAAGCCCACACACGATCATTTTTAATGACATTAAAACAAACTTAATTTTTTAGAACCCGAAAAATGGTCGTGTGTACGCAGTCTCGTTTTCTTCAAGGTTTTATTAAACAAACTCAGACAGGGGATGGAGGGTTAGGGGAGATTCAGGTACCTTGCTTTGCAGATTACGGGTATGTTCTTGGATCAAGAGGACAAACTGTTTCCACACTGGATTCAGCAACCACCGGATAGGCCTCTCTCACTGACCTAGCAGCCGGTGCGAAGCTCGTTGAAAAGTCGCTGCCACCCACAGACTTGATAAGTGTAAACGAGTCCTTGCACAGTCCTCTGCCACAGGACCATGTAACCACACACACACTTTACAAAAGTTCCAAAGACACAGCCACACAGTACCAAGATCTTTTAGCCAGCTGGCAGCACTTTGAGGTAGATTGGCCAGGATGTGTCCTCCAATTGAATCCCCAATTGTTCAGCTTCTTTCTGCAGGCAAGACAGCACAGAACCATTCCTGGGCCTACTCTCAGTAGCGGAGCCTCGAGCCAGCAGGCCCTGAGGCCGGAAAAAACTGCTAGCACATCCCTGAGGCCAGGAGGTCTATCAGGTCAGGATTGGAAGACCCCGCCCAGAACAGTGTCTGTCCCTTAAAGGGGTAGTTCCCCCAAAAACCTTTTTTTTAACATTGAGGCTCGTTTTGTCAAGGGGAATCAGGTGGTTTTTTTTTAGAATCGAAGCAGTACTTACCGTTTTAGAGATGCATCGTCTCCGTCGCTTCCGGGTATGGTCTTCGGGTCTGGGCATTCCTATTTGATTGACAGGCTTCCGACGGTCGCATACATCGCGTCACGAGTAGCCGAAAGTAGCCGAACGACGGTGCGCAGGCGCAGTATAGAGCCGCACGGCGCTCGGCTTCTTTCGGCTACTCGTGACGCGATGTATGCGACCGTCGGAAGCCTGTCAATCAAATAGGAACGCCCAGACCCGAAGACCATACCCGGAAGCGATGGAGACGATGCATCTCTAAAACGGTAAGTACTGCTTCGATTCTAAAAAAAAAACACCCGATTCCCCTTGACAAAACGAGCCTCAATCAATGTTAAAAAAAAGGTTTTTGGGGGAACTACCCCTTTAAGTACCCTCTCCCAGAATTCACATTGGTGGGGACCACGCCCACTGAGCTGCTTCTGGGAACGAATACTCAATGCACCCAACCCGCTGCGTTTCCAACCTTGACCTTTGGTGACAGCAACACCCACAGTCAAGTGGAAAATGTGCAACGCAGCTGAACTGAAACAGAAACCAATAATTTAACATAATCATTCTGAGCTAAACTACAGCTCAGATAACATAAATTTACAAATAGCGCCTATCCAACAGAAGCAGGGCCCTACACATAGAAGGGGCTCTTTCAGTTGTGGTGGAGGGCAATGCCCTCCAAGTTTGTATCACTTTTCCGAGGGCGTTTGACAGGTGGTGAGGAGGTGTTATATCGCCTACTCCCCACCTGATTTAAACCTATAATGAGGTATTAAACTCAATGGATCAATTTGCCAAGAACTTTACAAACTCTGAAACCCAAGGTAACAAAAGTATATAAGGCTGCATTCTTGGTTCTATTAAACACTCCATGTTTTAGCACACAAACAAGTCACGTCTCGTTGTGTGTTGAGGGCAGCTGGAATATCTGATATCTATGTCCAGACTGATGGGAAGCGGTGTATGATGGAGGTACTCGGTTCCGTTACAAAGTCTATGGCCTCATGCACACAGGACTTTATTTTTAACTTCCCTAAAAGCCAGCAGCGTTTTTGCAGAAAAAATGGCTGACACTAAAAGTGACTGGCGCTTTTACAGGCGTTTAGGCTTGTTTACAGGTGTCAAAGCGCTTGGGCGTTAATCCATTTCATAATTCATACTTTATTCTGGCCATTGAAATGAATTAATGCTCAATCATGACTAGCATTGAGGTGCGTTTAGACAAGTTTACAATTTTTTTTTCTGCCCAAACTCTGCTGCTCCTGCACACACAGGCAGAGTATTTTTTTCTTGCCTCAACTTTACTGCCATCAAACGCTGCTAAAATGTATGCATGGACACAGGCTAACATGGAGGGGCATTTAGAGGTAAGGAGAAAAAAAACGCTAGACGCTCCAAAGAGCAGCTGCAAAAACGTCCTGTGTGCATGAGGCCATAAAATGGTACATCTTACAAGTGTTATAAGATGAGACTGCCAGTCCAACACTATGCCTGCTGTACATGGGCAACTTTCTATTACATTCAGAATATAAATGTTACAATAAATAAATTTTTTATGACTTGAGTAGGAAAGGATTACCCTACTCACGCTTGTTTTTTCCTGTTCTAATCTCCCCCTCCAGTGCTCATTATCTGTGATTCTACATCATGTTAAGAACATCCATAAATCTTTTGTGAGTAAGATTACTGGCTGATCCTGATGAGTACTTAAAAGGATTGCAATGAGAAAAGGCCCTATATAATGGAACGTGAGGGTGACTCAGGTTCAGAGGTTTCTATACAGAAAGCAAAAGATGTTGGGTGACGAAGACTTCTACCTCTTTAAGAATGTGTCCGATGTACGGCCATGGGATGGTCCTCAGTATCATATTGCACCAAGATGGGCCTTCACCCTCCAAGCAATTTTTATGGGTGTGGTCTTTATTATTGGCACACCACTAAATGCCGTTGTTTTGGTTGTGACGGTAAAATACAAGAAACTTCGGCAACCACTCAACTACATCCTAGTAAACATCTCAGTGGGTGGCCTTCTCATATGCATCTTTTCCATTTTTGTAGTTTTTATGAACAGCTCGCAGGGCTACTTCATTTTTGGGAAGGCATTTTGTGCTATTGAGGCTTTTGTGGGTACACTTGCAGGTAAGACAGAAATAACAGCCATACTGTGACCTAAAATCCAAAATTAAAGTATAACTAAAGGCAAAACCTTATTGTAGATGTGGATTGAGTGGTTAGAACCACTGCCGGTTTGTAATTGCTGTTTGTGTCCGCATTAGGGAGATTTGTTCTCTCTAATTGTCCTGATCATTACTGTCACCAAAAATGAAAGTTAGGAGGGTAAATCCAAAATCTGGAGTTACCACCGTAACTAGAATTGACGGAAAAGCTTCCAATAAGGACATTTGTTCAAGTGACAACAGACAAAGAGGGTATACCCTCATATTAGAAAGATATACTTACGCTTCCTGTTGAGTCTATAGGACAGGAAGTGAAGGGAAGACTTTCTAATGAGACACAGATGGCAAAAAAACAACAACCTGAAAGAAATTTCAAACCTCTCCTACTCTATCCAATATGGAAAATGGCTTTAGATGTATTTTAAAATATTGTTTGCTTTGTTTTAAAAAATCTTGCTGGTTTTAAGTTTCAAATACTGAGTTGTTGTAGTCTTATACAGCCATGTTTGTTTAAGAGGTTCCAGTCTCTTTCTGTTGCTCAGAAATTTGCAACTTTAATTTTTGTCAATCACTTTTAATACTTGTAACTTTGATTTATCACCCTGTTAAATTCATTTAGCAATGTTGTTATTTAGAGAAAATGTACATATAGAGCAAGCACAAACTAGAATATATGAATAGCCAACAGCATTACCGTCCCTAAGAATAATAGATATATGTTCCCAATTAAGGGATGGGGCATGGGACTGTGCGAATGCAAGTTGGGTGTGTTGTATTAAGAAAGAAAAATATAAATAAATATAACATATAATGTTATTGACAAATAACATTATATGTTATATTTATTTATATTTTTCTTTCTTAATACAACACACCCAACTTGCATTCGCACAGTCCCATGCCCCATCCCTTAATTGGGAACATATATCCAATGTTGTTATTTAATTAACATGTAGTTCCTGTTTAAATGACAGTCAACGAAACGGGTGAGAATCAAAAATAAGCTTTTGTTATTGGCCAAGATTGCTATGTGTCAATTTCTGTTAGTTTTCTGACTAGGGTTTTATTGTTCCATGCTTTTTAAGTCAGCCTACATTTCAAATGCTCGCAACATTTTTACCCTAGAGGAACCCTTGAAGTGATTTTTAGGTTTTAGGGTCAGGAAACCCTTACTAAAAGCAGGTGTCTTTTGAAAAATTGCCCCTTTGGACATGGAATCACTAGCAACCTCTGAAGGAACTCCACGGTTCCACAGAACCCTGGTTGGGAATGGCTGCTATAGATAGCACACCCATTAAAAAAAAGTGTAAAAAATTGACCCAATGCACAAAATCCCTGTGTGTGATGATAACGTGTACATTTGATAATGGGAAGAGCTTGTTACTGTTCACTAAAGAAGCCCTACAAAGTCTGATGGGTGCATTGGGCTGTCACCTTGACTTGGAGTCTGGGGCATATATGGCCATGGTTATGCCAGCAACATACATGACATATTTCAGGCAATTTTAGCAAATCTCAACTGGCTTTTGACTCCAAAATCATTCTAATGGGTCAAGGCAATGTAACACCTACAGTTTCTGGTAAAACTGTGAAGTGATGAAAACTGTTGGTGGGAGCTGTTTCCATAAGTCCAACTACACTAGTATGATGCTTTCATGGAATTTACCAGAAAAAGTGACACATTTTGTTCTTTTGTGGGTAATTGGTGTCACAACTATATGCAAGCTTCAATGCAGTAAAATAATCTATAGAGCAGTAGAATTTCACTGAATGTTCGCATGGGAAGTCTGAAATGTCATCACAGCATTTGTTCAGTCAACTAATTTTGCTCTACAATTTTGTCCACACCTGCTACTTGAATGGAATCCCAGATGTACTAAGGAGGTTTCCTTTGTCCTCAGAACATTAGCATTACAATATGTCTAATTTTTTTTCTGAATGAAAACCAGATTGACAATTCTATCCGTGATTCTGCCAACTTCTTTGCCACTATGGTCAAAAACCTACATTGATTTGACCACACTAACCATAAGGAAATCAAATGGGCATTCCAAAAACGTGTCAAACAATATTCCTGGTGTATGGTCAGCTTTAGGCAGATAGGTCTCATTTCAGTGAAAGTTTTATGACTGGTCATGTGTAGTACTAATCATATAGATCTAACAAACTTCTCCTACTTTGTACATCAGGAACAATTCTCACTAGGTCCAGTTTGTCAAACATTTTGCTGCAATTTTAAGTCTAAGTCAAAGGCACTGACTTGACAAATCCACTATTTTCAATAGCGCCCATTCTAGGGCTAACACCTACCCAGTACAAAATGAAACATGCTTCCAAAATGACTAATAAGAAAGAGATCCTAAGGCCGGTATTTCCCAGAAAAGGAGGCAATCTTAAGACCCCTTTCACATTTGTTAAAAATCTAACATGAAGCATTTTACTTCAGTCAGTTTCTCAATGTATGGGGTCCTAAAAAGAAGCAACATGTGCATTGGTGGCTGCATGTTCCTCTTCAGTGTACTGCACTGACATTAATACTTTTTATTATTATTATAAAAGGGAAATTTCTCATAATTGTATTTTCCCACAGGATAACAGACATTAATCTCCCAAGCTTTCATTATTGCCTTTACCACAGAATGAAGGGTAAGGTGTGTGTACCTCAGGGGGAGGTGTGAGGTGACATTGGGGGACAATGTTGTGTTTGACTGGTTATAACTACTCTGCTGTTATTCCTGATTTGCACTTTTTTTTCTTGTAGGTTTAGTCACAGGCTGGTCTCTGGCCTTTTTGGCCTTTGAGAGGTATATTGTTATCTGCAAACCGATGGGCACCTTCACCTTCACCTCTAAGCACGCCTTAGCGGTAGTGCTGTGTACCTGGATGATTGGTATCGGAGTGTCAGTACCACCTTTCTTTGGGTGGAGTAGGTAAGTCAGTATTTGGTGTTATACTATCATGTGCTTCCTCATATCAGCCAGTTTTTTGACCTAGACGTCTGTTACTAAAGCTACATGAATGTATGGCTTGGTGCGTTAGGCCTCATGTACACTGATGGTGAAAAACTGACGTTTAGGAGCAGTTGGGCATTTTTTTCAACTTATTCTGACTCTGATTGTTGTGAAGTGACTTATCCTTTGTGATACCTCTATGCCTGGCCTGCATAAGCAGATATAATCACTGAGGACAATCCTTATCAGATATCTTGAACTCACCAATACCGATTCTATTCACAGAAGTTGCTTTAATCCAAACATCAGAATACATCAGATGACAGGTTGTAGTATTGTGCGGTCAAAAGATGATACTGTCTGAAGCTTACTTATGCAAAACACATGTGCCCATGTTACATGTGGCCTGTAGCTTTTCTCCATTAGACAGGAAATACAAAACTCAGCAAGAAGGGTGGAGCATTACACAGAAAGGAAGTGTGTCATAGATCAGACAAAGAAATAACGAATAGGTGCATTACCACAAAAGGTCACTAGATGACAGCATGTAAACTAAACATAACATACATAGAAAATGGTTGAGAGAAACAATATGTATATATAACAAATCTCTGCTCATTGGGCAGCACACAACTGCTCCTGAACTTTCCTGTATGTTATCTTATCAGTACATGCACACTGGTTCCTTTATAGTCGTTTGTAGGCAGTTGTTTTTCTAAGCTTTTTCTTGAACCCAAAAAAATGCGTTCAGAAGCTGTGTTTAGAGGCAGTTGAAATGCCAAATGCTTGTTACTGCTTGTAAACTCATGTAAAAGCTGTAACCTGAGTTTAGCCACGTTTTCATTTATAATCGTTCCTAAAGAGGAACATGTAAGATATTAGAGAAACACAATTTTCACCACATGCTGCTGCTTGCAAGGGAGGGAGGTTGAGACAGACAGAGAGAGAGAGACCGGCAGAGAGAGAGACCGGCAGAGAGAGACACACACACACACACACACACACACAGGCAATGAGAGAAACACACAGGCAAAGAGAGAGAGACACAAAGAGAGAGAGAGAGACACACACACAGGCAGAGAGAGACACACACAGGCAGAGAGAGAGAGACACACACACAGGCAGAGAGAAAGATGCATGCACAGGCAGAGAGAGACACACAGGCAGAGAGAGAGAGACAGGCAGAGAGAGAGAGATGCACACACAGGCAGAGACACACACACACACACACACACACACACACACACACAGGCAAATAGAGAGACACACAGGCAGAGAGAAACACACACAGGCAGAGAGAGAGGCACACACAGTCAGAAAGAGAGGGACACACACACACACACACAGGCAGAGAGAGAGAGAGAGAGAGAGACAGACACACACACACAGACAAGCAGACAGAGACACACACAGGCAGAGAGAGACACACACAGGCAGAGAGAAAGACACACACAGGCAGAGAGAGACACACACAGGCAGAGAGAAAGACACACACAGGCAGAGAAATAGAGACACACAGGCAGAGAGAGAGAGAGAGAGGCAGAGACAAGTACAGCAAGAGAGACAGGCACAGAAAGAGGGAGCACGAGAGACAGCAGAGAGAGAGAGAGACAGTAAGACAGCAGCAGAGAGAGAGAGACTGATTGGCATAGTGCTAGAGAGAGACTCCATAGTTAAAGAACACTGCTCTCTCTTCTCAATGGCTGAAATAGTTAATAATTTACATGTTTTCCCTGCATTGTGGACATTTGGGAGGGTCTCCTGAGGTTATCTTTTAAAAAGCATGTATGTAAAAGCTGTTAAACGGAGATTTGAGACAGGCACAAAAAGAGAGAGCAAGAGAGAGACAGCAGAGAGAGAGACAGTAAGACAGCAGCAGAGAGAGAGACAGCAGAGAGAGAGAGAGAGTAAGACAGCAGCAGAGAGAGAGACAGCAGAGAGAGAGAGAGACTGATTGGCAGAGTGTTAGAGAGAGACTCCATAGTCAAAGAACACTGCTCTCTCTTCTCACAGAATGGCTGAAATAGTTAATAATTTACATGTTTTCCCTGCATTGTGGACATTTGGGAGGGTCTCCTGAGGTTATCTTTAAAAAAGCTTGTATGTAAAAGCTGTTAAACGGAGATTTTTCACTCTTGTTTATTAGCTGTCAGTTTCCATCATTCTGAAGAGGTTTTTAACTGCCCCGTGTACATGAGGCCTTACATGCTTCACAGAAAGCCCTATCAAGTCACACAGAGAACATAGCATGACTCTCATTTCTAGTAAGGAATGCTGGAAGGTCGTATAGAGCCCAGCAGAGTACGTGGGGCGCTGTGGCTTAGTTGGTTAAAGCGCCTGTCTAGTAAACAGGAGATCCTGAGTTCGAATCTCAGCAGTGCCTAAGCTTTTTTTTTTTTCCCCTATTATCTATAAAATTACAGCTCCAGATAGACCCGTCTAATGATCAAATAACTCCACACAAATTCGTTTTTACAAACAGTTATAAACATAGTTACATAGTTAAAAGGGGAGAGTATAGTCTCAGTTATTCAATTTCGGACAATAAATTTAAAATGTACCAGCATCCCGGAATATTTGAAAACAGGGGGGAGGGACCAACTAGATAGAGACAGCAAAGCTGCTTGACACTAAACTGGTCTATACTATATCGATCGGTATGGGTTTGGTTGGGATTTTCAAGGTACTTGTAGAGAGACGTATATCAAAATAGGTTTATTACAAAAAGAACAATACATCGATAATAAAAAGATGGGACAGGCCCCACAGTTCGGACACAGTAAGGTGTTTGTTAAGATAACACAAAACAAAGCAAAACCGTATTGGTCAGATGCGTGGAGCCAATCTGCGACCTCGACCGGTTTCGCGGTTGATACCGCTTCTTCAGGAGGATATGGGATGGCAGGTGGCCCGGAATGAGCAGACAACAAACGTGTCCCCCAAACAACAAAGAATACAAAGTGGCTCGCGCCGGAGAAGCTGACAAAAGCTCCGAAAAAGGTTTAAAATTTACAAAATACTGGGGATGAAAGGCAGCATCACAAACTAATAGGTGCAAGTAGCAACCTATGGGGTATGAGGAGAGCCAAAGGCGCTGGTAAGCAAATAACTTGGTGTGATGGCCGATATGTATCCCCAGGGAGAGCCTGTCATATCTCGAGTTACATAGTTAGCTAGGTTGAAAAAAGACACAAGTCCATCCAGTTCAACCACAAAAAAAAACAAAAAAACAAACAAACGAAAACACAGTACAATCCCATACACCCAACTCCATACCCACAGTTGATCCAGAGGAAGGCAAAAAACCCCAGCAGAGCGATGATCCAATTTGCTACCGGAGGGGAAAAAATTCCTTCCTGATCCCCCAAGAGGCAATCGGATTTACCCCGGATCAACTTTACCTAAACGGACACAGTCTATTATGATGGCCCCCTCCACTTCAAATGAGTATTGTGTTTTTTGTACAGATTTTCGGAGCGACTACATTCAAAGCAATGGAACGCCCTTTGTATCATCAAAACCGCACCAAAGTAGCGCCTGATCCATTTTTGGTTCTGACTTAGCGTGTCTTTTGTCGCACAATAAAATGCAGAGTTTCTTATCGCCTTTGGGGCACGCTCTGTGCTTTTTGACGCAATTTGTGCACAGTTTGGAAACGCAGGCAGAATCGTGCAATTCTGCCCATAATTCCAAGTCACTCAGATGTGAACAGGGCATTAAAGTGGTTGTAAACTCTGCAAAATGCAAATCGCGGTAAAAACGCATGTCGAAAAACGCAGCAATCACTGCAAAAAGCACTACAAAAACGCTCAAAAGCAACATGCATAGGTGTGAATCGAGCCTAACACACGGGCTGAATGTTTCTGTTCAACCGAACAATATGGCCCATATTTCCCCTGTGTGTACCGCGTAGGCTTTAGACCTAAATTTAATTTCCGATGACCTTAGCGATCAGGACGATTGAGGGGGACTGAATTCATTAGATGAATTAGAAATTTCTTTTATCATATTTACCCCATTGAGCCTTCGGATCTGTTTTACCCCCTATAGACCAGAGCAACTTTTATGTTTCAATTATGAGCCTGTTTATTTGTTGATAACTTTGTCATACTTAAAATACTTACTTAAAATAAAAAAGTAATACATGTATCATTTTTTTGTGGATAAACAAATCTTAACTCCTGTAGGATTTTGTTAATTTCTGCAAATTTTTTAATGAGACGCAAAAACATTAACGAGCAAAATTATTTTAAAAAACAAACAAAGATAATAAATGATAAAGGACAAAAAGAAGAAAAAAAAAGTAATAATTGCAGGGTTTGGGCCATGGTAAGTCCAGATCCTGGCATTCGAACTTACATGACTTATGGTATAGGTCAAGTTAATATAAGTGCCAGTTCACTCCAGGAAACAAACAGGTACGCGGGGCGCTTTCCTGTGCGATTTACTGCAATGTGATTTTCAGCCATTGATTTGAATGGGCTGAAATCACACTGGATTGCACCAAAATTAGTGCATGCATTACTTTTAAAAACACCCTACAACCAAATTGCATGGTACTGCAGGCAAATGCACTGCGTGATCTGCAATTGGGGTGTCGTTAGGAATCTGACACCCACAACAGATCGCACACCCTGTGCTTTTGGAATGTGGTGCGGGAAACATGCATAAAATGGGCACTTAAAGGGAAACTACAGTCAATATCAAACATTAAGGGCTAGATTCAGGAACACTTACGGCGGGCGTATCAGTAGATACTCCGTCGTAAGTCCTAATCTGAGCCAGTGCAACTTTAAGCGTATGCTCTAAATGAGATACGCTTAAATGTTGCTAAGATACGACCGGCAGGAGTCACTTACGCCGTCATATCTTAGTTTCATATTTACGCTGGCCGCTGGGTGACGTTCCTGTCTAAAATATGCAAATGAGCCTAATACGCCGATTCACGAACGTATGCCCGGCCAGCGTATTTACTTGTGTTGTTTACTTTAGGCTTACGCCTGGCGTAAAGTTACCCCTGCTATAGTGCGGCACAGCCAATGATAAGTATGGACGTCGTGACAGACGTCGTTTACGTTGTTTGCGTAAGTCGATTCAGAATGGGCCTGGGCGTAAGTTACGTTCATGTAGTTTTCATTGACAATTTGCGACGTGATTTGGAGCATGCGCACTGGGATACATTCATGCTTAGTACGTTTGGCGCAGGATCTTGCTTAATTTAAATACTAGATGCCCCTTATCCGCCCAATTTGAATTACGACGGGCCATTTACCCTACGCCGCCGCAACTTTACAGGCAAGTGCTTTGTGAATAAAGCACTTGCCTGGAAAAGTTGCGGCGGCGTAACGTATACGACATACGTTACGCCCGCACAAAGATCCGCTCTCCATCCTGAATCTAGCCCTAAGTCTCAAGATTTTTACAGTCCCATCTGTTTAGTAGTTTTTTTAAATTAGACTTTGCTATTCTGACATGTTTTGTTTACAAGTAAAAATCTGTAATTTTTTGCTAGAAAATCACTATCATTATATATTTTTTTTTTAGCAGAGGCCATAGACAATAAAATGTCTGTTGCTGAAATTGTTTATGTCACACGGTATTTGCGCAGGGGTTTTTAAAAGGCACTTTTTTGTCAAAAATACACTTTAATGAATTTGGAAAAAAAAACACAATATATATAAAAAATATATATTATTTTTTAAATGAAAGATGATGTTATGCCGAGTAAATAGATACCTAACATGTCAGTGCACAATGCACGTGAGCACGGGGTAATGGCGGCATTTAAAAAAAGTATTCATTATTATTTGTTTCATAATTTTTTTTTTACATTTTGACACTGTCCCTTAAAAAAATATTGGGTTGACTTTTATTGTTATGACAAGAAATGTAAACATTTTAATACGGGGGGTTTTGGCATCCAGCTGCGGCCATAACCCCAGTATTCTACTGTACAGTCATGTCGTATAATTCCAGTTAGGCGGTCAGCAATGGGTATTACACACAACTCATATAAAGGTAAACTGAGTGAATTTCTTTCTTGAGCATAGTTGCTGTTTTGTAGGTTAGTATTGAGTCTCACTGAATGCTTTAACTTGTTGCCTTGAATTGCTGTTTACATTTGTTTTCTACCTATTTTTCTTGTTCAGGTATATCCCAGAAGGTTTGCAATGCTCCTGTGGTCCTGATTGGTATACTGTTGGTACAAAATATTACAGTGAATATTACACGTGGTTCATATTTGTGTTCTGCTTTATTATTCCTCTGAGTCTGATCTGTTACTCTTATGCAAGACTGCTGGGAGCACTGCGGGCGGTGAGTGCAGGAAAAATATGGAAGTCTTACATGCATTGTTGCCCGTACAATCAATTAATTAGATTTTTTTTTCTTTGCATGTTTTCTATTTTTCTAACTCCTACTAAAACATCTATAACATATTAAGGTACTATGGAGAACACAGACCTTTGCATGTGTCTGTTTACACATTAAATGATTTGTATGGAAGTTTTAGCCCTTTCTATCATTGGACATAATGTCAAATCATATTGCTTTAGCCTCTGAGGAACATTTTCACACACTTCCTGTCCTGGGGATGTCCTCAAGATGCAAAGTGAGAGATGGAGACACAGACGGCAATAAAAAAAATTTGGGGGCTCTACTCTTTTCCTACACTACCAAAAAAATGTTTTCTTTTTGTCTGTGTCCCTTTTGCAGATCTACTCCTGTCCGATATGTTATGAAAAAGGACAAAAAATTAAGGAAAATCTTCCTAAAATGTTTATGAAAACTTGTCCCTAGTTTTCAAGTGAGCTATACTTTAAAGTGAAGTTGTCCTTTTAATTATTCCCTAACTGAGTGCAGCCCACCAGAATAATACTAACTTTCCTCCTCAATTTAGCAAACTTTTCTCCAACATGGGTCAATCAATCTGGTAAGCTGATACCCAATATGCATGAAGAGACATTTATAATAGTCTGTTGGAATTGAATGTGAGATTCTTTATTGAAACAATGCTGGTTTTGAGGAAGAACAGCTTCTCTTCATATTTTAGGATATTTCTATGCGTAATCTGTACTCAAAGGAAGCTGTCATGGGCTATGGTGCCATTAGGGGCCCTGGTGTGCAGTATGTAAAATAACTGGGCTGGTCCTCACTAGGGGAAAGATTGTTGGTTTGGGGAAGTCAGCATCACTTAAGCGCTGTATTCAAAGAGATGTGTGTGTGTAGTGTGCATTGGGGGAGGGGGAGGGAGTATTTATTAAAATAAGAGAATTTCCCTGAAAATGAATAAACAGTTGCATTAAAAATACTGGCCCAGATTCAGAGAGCGATTACGCCTGTCTAACTGGTGTAAGACAGGAGTAATTTCAAATTTCGCGTGCCGTATCACTAGTTTGAATCCTCAAACCATGATACAGCGGCTTCGATCCGAGAGGCTTACGTCTTCGTAAGCCTTCGGATCTACGTTGCGATATTTTTGCGGCCGCTGGGTGGAGTCTGCGTCGTTTTCACCGTCGGGGTATGCAAATGAGTTTTTACGGCGATCCACGAAGGTACGAGTGTCCTTCGCAATCGCCTACGTCATTTTTTGGCTACGTAACGTTAGAGCAGCTTTTTGCTGGTCTAACAGTGCGTAACCCATGGTAAGTATGGCCGTCGTTCCCGCGTCAAATTTTTTTTTTTTTTTTTTAACGTAACTCGTTCGGGAATAGGAATGTACGTAAACGACGCTACTACGACGTAACGATGTGATTTCGCGCAATGCACGGCGGGAAATTTGGGAACGGAGCACGCGCAGTTCAATCGCCGCGGGAACGCGCCAATTTTAAATGCTTCACGCCCCCTAATCGCGTAGATGGATTGCGCCGGGAGAAATACACTACGCCGCCGTCGTTTACTGGACAAAATCTACCTGGATTCCACGTAGAGCCAGGTAAAATACGGTGGCGTAGTGTATTTCGGAAATGCTACGATAATCTAATTGTATGTGAATCTGGCCCACTGAGTCCATTGTGGTAGGTCTCTGTAGTACTCCCCAAATTAGAGGTCTAGTGCCAAAAGACTGGAAGAAAAGGTTGCACAGTGGCAGATGACATTCTCCTGTTTTTGCAAGACCTGAATCTTTCTTTGAAGGCTACTCTGTTGACTTTAGATGCGTATTTGGTCTTCTCAGGCCTTAAAGTTAACTGGGGTAAGTCTCAAATACTTCTCCTTGACTCTGTGCTGCCTAAGAAAAACAGAGATGGGTCATTACGTCTTTATTACTATTCATTACGTCTTTAGTGGGTGACCCTGGTGTTCATGTGACTAAAAAAGTGGCAGACTTTGTACCTTTGAACTTCATTCCCCCTTGCAGCTAGCAAAGTCTAGAATTGAAACTTGGATATCTTTACTCCCATCTCTAGCTGGCAAGATTAACCTAATAAAAATAAAAGTTTCCCATATCCTTGCTCAAACATGCTTTGATTTCTTCCTTTTTGATCTCTTTCTTAAAAAGCACCAAAACGTATTCTGCCGACTCTGAAAGCCTACAGATTCTGGGGGTTTGGCTGTACCAAACTTTTATCAGTATTTCCTAGATGGAAAACTGATACATGCAAATAGTTGGCTTATGTTACAGAAGGATAAAGCATTAGTTGTGTTGGAGGCTGCTTTTCTGGGATTATCTGAAATGCTATAATCCCTTCTATATCGGGATGGCCACACCCGATATCAACTCACCCCATTACTATGAGAACCACCATTAGGGCATGGCATAAGATAGCATAAAATAGCATGGCAACATGGCATAAGGGCTTAGTTTTAGCCAACATAAACTGCTGGTCACCCCATATTCCTCTGTGGAACAATCCAAATCTCCACCATTTCTTCAATTCCCGCACCCGAAGGTCTTGAAGGATTTCAAAATGACCATTTTTTTTAATGGTCAATTCTCTTTATTTGGCTTATTGAAAGCTAAGTAAGCCCTCCTCAACTAGAATTCTTTCTGATTTATAAAATTACAAGATGCTTGTTCTTTCCAGTTTGACTTAGCCTCATTCTATTTATTTTCCACTAACATGGTAGTACTTTGGCAAGAGGAGGCTTTATCTAAAGATCATTCAAAGCTGGATAAGGCTTTGCAACAACCAATGTCACACAGGGCTTGGTTAAATGTGGGGAAGCATGGACCCCAGACCTGCACACTTAGATAATGATAATTGGGATGACTTATAGGAATATTTGTTTCATTTCTGCTAGAGGTAGGCTTATACAATTTGAAATTAGATACTACCTTACACCAGCTAGGCTTGGTAAATTTTCTGCTTACCATACCAGTGCATGTTGAAGATGCTCCTGTATACATGCAGATTTCATCCATATATTTTGGAAGTGGACTCTAATAGAGATATTCTGGTCCCAGATTCTCTAATTTGTGTTTGAGGTTAAATGACTTTCCAGGTACCTCAAGATATATCAATTTGTCTATTGGGGTTTGTGGAATCCTTGTCAGTAAAATAATTGTTTTACATTGGAAATCTTCTTGATTATCAACTTTGGCCAATTGGAAGTCTTTGGGAAACTCTGTATTTACTTTATTTTTGGCCATTTACAATAGCAGAGAGTGTCCATCTAAATATGGTAAGGTCTGGTCCACATTGCTAGAGAGTCCTGACACAGCAGCTTAACCTGTTACCTGAACAGTTTCATAGCTTGGGAATAGTCCTATTCGGGGGGTCAAGTCCTCTGACCCGGATTTACTGCCAGCATGTGGAAAACATCCTTTGCTGTTGTGAGGCCCTTTATTTATTGATTTTCCAGACATTATTTGTGAAATAGACCTAAGTTTACACATATGAATGCCGATTTGGATATTGATCATTGTCCTCTTGCCTTTGTTTGAAATTGATGGTCTGTTTGGTAATATGGAGCTCTTTTTCAAGTTGTTTTAACAGCGATACTACAGTGACTGATTTAAAAAAAAAATAATTATATAACTTAATAAAATAGAGACCATAAAAAAAGTGACATGCACTATCAACTGGCTCGTTGGTCTAGGGGTATGATTCTCGCTTAGGGTGCGAGAGGTCCCGGGTTCAAATCCCGGACGAGCCCTGTTTTCTTTGTGATTTATGTAAGGTATGTGAAAAAAAAAATGCCATAGAAATTTCTCACATTAACCTTTTTCAAACCTTGGAGTTACAGTGCATTATTAAAGTATTCAGACCCCCTTCACTTTTTTTAAATATGGTTATGTTGCAGAATAATATTACACAGATTTTCCCAGAAGTCTTCCTAAGATACAAGTCAGATTTCAGGCAACTCCTGCAACAAAAATTAAATTTTTGGTGAGATACTCCCAATAGGAAATCATGTCTAAATTGACACAGGCCCAGCAGCTTTCCTCATTAGAGCCCTGCAGGTGCACAGCCAATTGATAATTATGAAACCACTCCTATTATTTTTTTAAATTTAATCCTTTTTTATTTAGGAAATATTGGTTTTACAACAGTAATTTCTTATTCATCACATTATAACAAAACATATATACAGAACAGTCACTTATTGTCTTGTAGCCCCTTATATTTGTTAGGGCTAGGAAAGAAACTAAGAGGTGGCAGGGTAGGGGTAAATGGAGGCTAATTGTTTACGTCTGGGGTTCACCTAGCTGCAAAGCCCTGAAGTTTCTCCTCCAGGTTTCAGTTCCCCCTCTATTTAGTAGGGTGTTATGTTCCCCTATTTTCTCCAGTCTTTCCCTACTGTCCATCTTTAATTGTCCTTTTTACCCCAACCCCCCCTGTCCCTGATTCCATTTATAATTCCTGTATTCTCTTGTGTTACCGTATCTCCTTTTATTCCCTTCTTCCCCCCCACCCTCCCCTACCCCCAAAGAAAAAAAAAGGGGGGGGGTCTTCCCCCCCACCCACTTTCTCCCTCCTCTCCCCTCCTGTGAGACAGAGCTCCCCATCCGATTTCTTAGGGCCTTGTTCTATCCCGTTCCTCCACTCCCCTCCCCATCAACTTCCTCCCCTCTTCTGAGTACATAAATGTGTTCCATGCTCCCCAGGTCATATTATATTGTTCCTTTCTATCTTGGGCTGATAAGACCACGTCTTCTATTGCGCAAATATTCCTCACCCTATAGAGCCAGTCGGTTATCGTAGGGGGGTTATTTTTTTTCCAATTTTGAGTTATCCCCGCCTTAGCTTCGTTGATCATATGACATATGATCGATTTCTTATATATTTTTATTGGAATCTGTGTTAGATGCAGCAGACAGAAAGCTGGGTCATCCTGCATTTGATATGTTGTAAATTTTTGGGTTATCCTTATTACTTCCTGCCAGTATTTCCTAATCTTTGGACAGGTCCAGAATATATGGTATATGGTTCCCCTGTCTTTCTTACATCTCCAACAGGTATCTAAGGTTCCCGGGTACACCCTACTCAGTTTCTCTGGTGTATAGTACCATCTATTTAATATTTTATAGTTTAATTCTTGGAGCCTAGTGCTTATTGATGTTTTCATGGTTAAGTTAATTATTTTTTGCTGCTGAGTTTGTGAGAAATTTCTCTCCATATCTCTGGCCCATTCTCTTATAGATGGTATCTCCTGGCCTTCTAAAGGTGTTATTCCTAGCCTATACATCCTAGACAGTAGTTTATCTGGGGGTTCCTGGTCTTCACAGTATCTTTCAAATTGTGTTAATTCCCTTTTGTATCTACTTATTGGTCCCAAGGAGTTCAGAAAGTGACACAATTGTATAGCTTGCCAATTTTTAACCCCATATCTTCCTTCCGGGAGTGCCAATTCGGATACAGTTGGCCATCTGTCTCGTTCTGAGAAATTTACTGTCTGTATAAGGCCCCTCTCTCTCAGCTTCCTGTAAGCTCCTTTCTCCATACCTGGTAGGAAGCATGGGTTTCCTAGTACTGGATACAGGGGGGAATATCTTGAGGTATGTTTACCTAACTGGCATATCTTATGGCCTATTGCTAGCGTCGTCCTCTATGATGATGGATGATTTTTTAATTGTTTCGGCGAGTGCTTTGATAGCACCAGAGTGCTCTATGCAGTCGGGACTTGACTGATTTCTTGTTCGAAGGTCTAACCCATAGGCTTTGATCCTGTACTCCTACCCCATTCTATAATCCTACCCATATGGACCGCTTGATAATACTTAGTTACATCTGGTATTGCTAAGCCTCCGTTACTCTTAGGTAGAAACATTCTACTCCTACTGACCCTGGGTTTTTCTTAGACCAAATGAACTTGAAAAGAAGCCTGTTTACTTGAAGTAAAAAGGCAGGGGGGATCTTAATTGGTATTGTTTGAAGCAAATATAGTATTCTAGGGAGTATGCTCATCTTAATGGCATTACATCTCCCAAACCAAGAATGAAATCCCCTCTGCCATTTCCTCAAAGTATCCTTAATTATATTCATCAATGGAGGGAAATTTGCTTCAAAAATGTTACCTAGTTTTGGCGGGATATGTATCCCCAAATATTTCAGAGAGGTCTTAACCCACTTAAATTTAAAGCTGGGTTTTAGAATTTGTTGTAGGCCCCCCCCGGTAATTCCACACTCATTGCTTCTGATTTCTCATAGTTAATTTTTAAATTTGCTAATTCCCCATACTCCTCTATTTCTCTCATCAGGTTCTGTAGTGATTCCCGGGGGTGAGATATGGTGAACAGCATATCATCTGCAAATGCAGAAATTTTATATTCTCTGTCCCCTATATCTAATCCCCGGACTCTCGGATTTTGCCTTATCCTATTCAACAGAGGTTCCAGTGTCAAAACGTATAATAGCGGGGACAATGGGCACCCCTGTCTTGTTCCATTCAATATTTTAATAGGCTCTGAGAGGATCCCGTTTACCTTGATTAGTGCTTGAGGTGTAGTATATACCCCCATAATCCATCTATACATATGTTCTCCCAGTCCAATGTGTCTTAATACTCCTGCCATAAACTTCCAATTAACACGGTCGAAGGCCTTTTCGGCGTCTGTACTCAGGAAGATTGAAGGTGTTTTGGTTTCTCTTGCCCAGTGTACCAGGTTCAGCACTTTGATGGTATTGTCCCTGGCTTCCCGGGTCGGGATAAAGCCCACCTGATCTAGATGTATTAGCTGTGTCAAGAGGGGCTGTAATCGGGCTGCTATTAATTTAGTGAAAAGTTTTAGATCTGTGTTCAACAATGAGATCGGGCGATAACTACCGCACTCCGCCGGGTCCTTCCCTTCTTTGAGAATCACCGCAATATGTGCCATGAGGGCTTCCGGGCGGAGTGCGGTAGATCGGCCGATCTCATTGAACATCCTAATCATATACGGTCCCAGAGTGAGGTAGAAATGCTGGTAATATTGTATAGAGAACCCATCTGGACCTGGAGCTTTCCCTTTTTTTACCATTTTCATAACTCCCTGGAGTTCCTCCATTGAGATGGGTCTGTCCAGGTTCTCCCTTTCAGTTAAGGTTAGTCTTTTAAGATGTGCTGAGGATAAATAATCCTCTATCCTTCCTCTAGGGATATCTATTTGTTCTAAGTTGTATAGGGAGGAATAGTATTCTCTGAATCTCTGTGCTATATCTTTAGGGAGTGACCTTACATGACCGTTCTTACCCTTAATATGTGGTATATACACAGTATTCCTAGTGTCTTTTAATTTCCCTGCTAAGACTTTACCGCACTTATCCCCTAGTTCATATGTTATCCTTCTACCTACTTGAATAATCGCTTTAGCTTTATACCTCAGTAGGTCAGCTAACTCCCTCCTTTTATGTCCTAGTTCTTCTCCTACGCTTATTGACTGTATACCCTTATGTTGCATTTCCAAGGTTTGGATGTCTATCGTTAGTTTCCTAACCTGATTTTCTCGCATTCTTTTTATTCTTGCCCCATGCTTTATTAATAGTCCCCTCATCACCGCCTTGTGGGCCTCCCACACCACACTTGGGTCGCTCCCCGGGGTATCGTTGATCCGAAAGTATTCTCCTAGTTCCTTTTCTACTGCCTCTTTAACCTCTAGGGTCTGTAGTAAGCTTTCATTCAGACGCCAACGATACCCCGTGGAGAGAGCCTTGCCTGATATTGTTATGTCAATTGCCACTGGGGCGTGGTCTGACCAAGTTATATTCCCAATGTTTACTTCCTCAACTCCTGTCAGTAAATAATGAGGAATCAAGAAATAATCCAACCGGGAATACCTTTTATGTGGATTGGAATAGAAGGTATAGTCTCTCTCCTCTCCATGGAATATCCTCCAAGCATCAACCAGATGCATTTCTTTTAACTTTTGTAGAACACGCCTCCTAGATTTTCCCGATAGGGAGGAAGATCCTAGAGATGTATCTAATTTGGGGTCCAGTGTCATGTTAATATCTCCTCCTAGGATCAACTTCCCTTCTACAAATTTGTCTAATTTAGACAATACTTTAATTAGGAAGATATCTTGATACGTATTAGGTGTATATATCGTAGCTAATGTTACTTTCTCGTCTCCTAAGGTACCTTTTAAGAATATATACCTTCCATTTTCATCTATCTGTTTTTCCGTTAATGCCCAGGCGATCTGGTTGGATATTAATATAGCCACTCCTTTAGATTTAGATGTTGGGCTAAAGTAGTGGTAGACACAGGGGTAGAATCTATTTTGTAGATAGGGTAACCGACTGGCTCTAAGATGGGTTTCTTGGACAAAGGCCATGTCTGAGCGCATTTTTTTGAGTTCACTAAGGAGCATTCTCCTTTTTTCTGGGGTGTTTAGTCCCTTGACGTTAAAAGTAGTAATCCTTATACCCCCCATCTTGCAACCCGGGGCCTTCCCCTTCCCTCTCCCCCCTCTTCCCCTAGAGCCGGGAGACGAGGAGAGAAGCGGGGGAGGGAGGGGGTGCGCCGCAGCAAAAGAGGAGAGAGAGAGAGGAGAAGGAGAGAAAAAGAGAAAAAAAGAGAAAAAAAAAAAAAAAAAGAACAAGAGGAAAAACCCCTCCCGCCCCACCCACCCAACCCTCCGCTTCCCCTGACTTATTGACAGTGGGGGTCTGGGGGGTTCAGTGCACAAGACCCCCCCTCTACCCCAGAGCCAATTTAGCTCCTACTTGCTTACTCTAATCTGTCCCCTGAGTATTCCCCTGAGTAATTCCCTCGATACGGTACTGGTTACGCACGCTCCTGTACCAAGGTCCCCCGCTACCTCCAACCCTTCTTCCATACTACTTATATTATAATATATATATATATTTATTAACTATATATTAATATAATATTATAATATTATGTTGCCTATCTTTATTAATCCCTGGCTCTCGAGTTATCCTAATTTATCCTAATTTCATTCCTCCCCCTTCTCTCCCTCTCCCCCCTCCTCCTCTCACCCCCCCCCATATCATCGCCCCACTCAAAAACTACTCATTCTCCCTATGTACCTATTCATTAATAACTCCAGGGTAATGTCCTCCCTCCCCCTAATGGCTTCCCCGTATATAAATGTTCCCCCCCCTCCCCCCTCCCAATCCTAAGGTTAGATCACTAGGTAGAATGTATATACCAGTTATTCATATAGCATTATCACAGTACATAGTACATATAATCTGTAATACAGTGTTCTTACAGTAGTTAAAAAAAAAAAAAAAAAAAAAGGAAAACTAATTTTATAATACATTCTAATACATTCTAAGAGATCATACGTGGCACGTCTCAATCCGTGCCCTAACCAATTAATTCCCCCCCGGTCCAATACAAAAGTAATGCATTAATAATTCCAGATAAATTGTACTGATCCTTGTACCTGGGTTCTCAATAAGCCTGCTTAAAGTCTATAGAGTATATGTACCGGTTATTCATATAGCATTGTCACAGTACAGAATAAATAATAATCTGTAATACAGTATTCTTACAATAATTCTTACAGTGGTTCAAAAAGAAAAAGGAAAAAGGAAAAAGAAAAAAGGGAAACTAATTTTATAATACATTCTAGGAGATCATACCTAGTACGTCTCCATCCGTGCCCTATCCAACTAATCTCCCCTGGTATGATTTCTCGTACATATTCATAATACATTTATAATGCTTTAATAATTCCAAATAAATTGTATTGATCCTTATACTTAGGTTATCTATTAGCCTGCTAGTGTCGGGGGACTCCCCCTCCCTCCTCCCCCCCTCCCTATCCCCCTCCCGTCCTACCCCCCCCAATGTGTGTATATATTACTGTGAAAGCCTACCTGCTCTAGTACTGTAGGCTGTGAATTGTGAACAGTGAGTCGTAGCTAACCTATTTAGTGTCTTCTGTGGCTTATGTGGTGCCCTTCTGTTTATTATGCCCATAGGGCTCTCACTTTAATTCCCACCCCCTAAACCCCCCTAACCCTTGTGTAAAGTGTATATTATTCTATTTATCCATTATGATGTGTAGTGTAATTATATTACCCCCCATTATACCCCCCTTATACCCCCACCCCTTACTTCCCACTTCCCTATCTTATTCCCCCCGTCTAATCCCCATTACCCCCTCCCACCTCCTCCAATCCCCCCCCCCCCCACCCCCCCCCTCAATTCCCCCCACACTCTGCACACTCCTCGCACGGTCTACAACACTCAGGGGTTTTTAAAAAGTCCTGAGGAGGTAAAGCCAAAAAAGACAAAAGGAGGAGAGAGCTCAACAAAGAAAGGCACAAAAAGGAGAAGCAAAAAAAGAGAGAAAAAAAATAAAAAGTCCAATCTCTCTCAAAGGTCCAAAAAAAGACGAAAGGGGGGGGGGGAGAAAAAAAAAGGGGGGGGGGAGTGAGGGGCAGCCAGCAAGTCCTCAATTTTTAATTATTCCTCAAGATTGGCTGTCTCCAATCCACAACCTCAAAAGGGTTGATCCCCAAAAAGGAAAAAAGTTCCGGCAAGTCATTCTTGGAGCGCAGCCAAAATGTACCTGTGTCTTGTTTCCTGATTAGTACTGATATGGGATACCTCCATCTGTATGTTCCCCCTATTTCCCTTAATCGATCTAATATAGGACGTAACATAGCTCTCCGTTGCAGAGTAGCACTTGATAGGTCTGGGAGTATCTTCAACTGAGCTCCGTTAAATTCTATAGTCCCCATGTCCCAGGATTTCCTCAATATTGCCTCTTTTTGTCTAAAGTAGTGCAGTCTACATATCACATCTCGAGGCCGAGAGCTATCTTTGGGCTTGGGGCCCAGGGCTCTATGCACTCTGTCCATCTCAAGGTTTAAAGGTAAAGCATCTTTCAATAATACCAGAAAAATATTTTTTACCGTCTCTTGGAGGTCTTCTGGGGCTTCTGGGACTGCTGCTTCAGGGATACCTCGTATGCGAAGATTATTCCGTCTATTTCTGTCTTGGATTTCCTCCAGTTGTAGCTGTAGGGATTGATCACCTCTGATTGCTTATTTCTTTCCTGTTCCAATGTCGTCACACGCAGTATAAGGTCCTTGGAGGTACTTTCATTCATTGTCGTGCGTTTTTCCAGACCCTGGACTTCCCCTTTAATCTCTTCCATTTCTCTGCCGTGAGCTTCCTCTATTTTCGTAATTAGTATAGTAATGTCCTCTTTTGTTGGTAATGCCTGTATCAGGGATTTTAAGGTCTCGAGCTCATTCTTCTCCCCTTCGCTCGATAGCGGGGGGATCCCTCCCACCTGTATTAGTCACCCGGGGGCTTTGAGGGGCTGTCTGCAATGTCTCCACATCTGCCCGCACCTCTAGCCTTGGGATGATGTTCTGTCTTGGTGTCTGCGGACTCTCCTGGCACTGACCCTGTTCGCCCCCTTTCTCCATTTTGGAAAAGTAGCTCTGGATCTCCAGATGGCCTGCTAGGTTGGGTGGCTGTGTTAACAATGCGGTCCTCCGGGATGTACGTGTATCTCTGGCTCTAGCTGCACACATACCTCCCCTCCACTTTCCACCTTAGTTTTTAGCTTTAAGCTTTATGGTATACGCTCCTCCCGGTGCCTCTCTAAGGTGCTTGGTGGCTTGAGAAACTTGGGGGGCTGGAATAGACCCTCCCCACAGCTCGCCGCTCACCGCCACCTATCTAATTTTTGAGCTTCACCAACACAGTCTCCCAACCTGCTCCTCGTTCCTTCTCCCGTCTCCAGTCTCCTCAGCTCCTTTCTCACAGCGCCTAGCTCCCTCTTTCAATTGATCACGCCGGAGCCGACAGGTCTCCTCAACAGCGCCAGCACGCACGCCATGCATCAGGCGGAGGGCGGGGGAACAGGACGCAGCGGGGTCAGCAGCGGGGTCGATCAGCGGGCCTCACTCTCCAAACAGCTCCCAGCGGGGACGATCAGGGGAGACTTCACCGGCAACAAGTCACCTTCCTCGGTCTATAGGTATGTCTCACGCACGGAGGGCATGGAGGTAGCGGGAGCTCACACCTTCACAACCTCACTCGGCCATGCGCAGACCACGCCCCCCCCTGAGAAATGCCTCCAAACCACTCCTATTATACTCCCTTTTCTACATGGATACAGACAAACACACAGGGATTACTTCAGAATAACAAAAGGTAGGAATCTGCAACAAAGTTTGTTAAAATCCTTATAATGTACAGAGATCACCCAGAGAGGGACGTTTTTCTTTCTCAACAAAGGTGGAGTTACGCTTTAAGAATTTCAGAAACCCCCGATCGGCATATGCCTTTCCTGCTCTCCCCCTGACTAGTGTGGGCTGGCTTTGACTGGTGCCACCGATGATCCTGAGTCCCTGTCTTACCCTCCCTCTCTTACCTCACTTCCTCTCCTTTTTCGTGTATCTTTTCTTTTGTTCTTCCTTTCTTGCTGGGACCCTGTGCTCTCTTTCACTTTTCATACATGTCCAGGACTAATTGCACTATTGTATGGAACTTCACAAATCCCGGTACAACGCCAGCTAAAGCGGATCTTCCCTGAACCTTCTTCTTCTCTGAGACTGTGAAGGAAGGGGAGAGGCCAAAGCAGTTATTCTGACAATGATATAGAACTAATTGCATTATAGCCACATTTCCATTATGTTCCTACCCTGAGACCTTTTTTTCTACATTTACAGGTTGCAGCACAGCAACAGGAATCAGCCAGTACACAGAAGGCTGAGAAGGAAGTTTCCCGTATGGTCGTAGTTATGGTTGGATCCTTCTGTTTGTGTTATGTTCCTTATGCAGCTATGGCAATGTATATGATTACTAATCGAAACCATGGACTGGATTTACGTCTTGTAACCATCCCTGCTTTTTTTTCCAAGAGCGCTTGTGTCTACAATCCCATCATATACACCTTCATGAACAAACAGGTAACGCTGTGACATTATTTGGGTGTGAATGCTGAAGGTTTATTACCCTTTACCAGGTTTTTATTGTTGTCTGTGCCTCCATTGGTGAGATTTAACTTCACATTTTAATCCCTGTGAAGGCACAAAATCCCTTTTTTAGAGGTTTAAAGTCATTGTAAACCCATTACAACCACTTTAACCTACAGGTGAGCCTAGATTAAGGCTTAACTGTAAGTTCACATACAACAGGAATAGGAGCGCAACCCCAAACATTTATCTAGTGCAATCACAAAGGAGTGAATAACAATGTATCAAAAACCAAAATGTGATAAAAAAAAAGGAGGTGTATGGTACACCCTATATCAAGTGAACAAAGATATTAAAGGTTGACCCAAAAAAAAATATATATAAATATCCTAGAATCATCAAAGTCCTCAAAAAAACAATCAAGGACAAAATCTTGACCACTAAAAAAAACTTTCAAGCAATAGTTCATTAATCGCTGCAGACTTCAACCCAACATCTTGAAGAAACTTGAATCTTTATATTTCATCAGAAGAAATAAAAATACTGACTCTTACCAAATCGTTGGACCCCAGTTTTAACCACTTTAGCCCCGGACCATATTGCTGTCCAAAGACCAGAGCACTTTTTGTGATTCGGCACTGCGTCGCTTTAACAGACAATTGCGCGGTCGTGCGACGTGGCTCCCAAACAAAATTGGCGTCCTTTTTTTCCCACAAATAGAGCTTTCTTTTGGTGGTATTTGATCATCTCTGCGGTTTTTATTTTTTGCGCTATAAACAGATATAAAAAAACATTTTTTTTCCTCAGTTTAGGCCGATACGTATTCCTCTACATATTTTTCGTAAAAAAAAAAAATCGCAATTAGCGTTTATTGATTGGTTAGCGCAAAATTTATAGCGTTTACAAAAAAGAGGGTAGTTTTATGGCATTTTTATTAATATTTTTTATTTGGGGTTGCGCGCCTATTCCTGTTGTATGTATGTCTTTGAAGTTTAAGTATTTAAGCTTTGTATGGGCAGCAGCATCCCCCAAATTTTATTTAATTTATTTTCACTCACTTTTTCCTCTATTTTTAGAGGTCATATATAATAATTTCTTCACGTGTAAGTGGGTTTTAGGGCAGAGTTTTTTTCTTTTTTTGTTAACTGTTAACATAAAAGGTTTAGGAGATAATTGTAGAAAATACTGGCACCGATGTCTACGGTCAGGCACAGGCACACTGAGCGTGCCACTTCTAATGACGATCATGCTGTTAGTGGCGGCACCCGCGTGCATGTGCGGGAGTGACATCATCACTGCTCTGGCCAGTCACAGCGCCGGAACAGCGATACCCAGAAGTCACTCCGGGTATAATGGCGGCCACGGAGGAAGTCACCCAGGACCACTGCGGGGACTTCGATCTCAGGTAAGTAACTCATAATGAGCTAGTATGCTGTGCATACTAGCTCATTATGCCTTTTTCTTTTTTAGGAAATGTTTAAGAGGGTTTACTTGCTCTTTAAGCTTTCTCTATTTTATCCCTATTAAGTTAATTTCAAGTACTTCCTGTCCTGAGCCACTGGCACAGTACAGAAGTGAAATCTGTTTAACTGGAAACAGAGAGCAATACAACCCTTTTAATTCCTTACTGAAGAAAACGAATGTAGCTGGGGTTGCAGATATAGTAGGAACACTAGTCAGATGTAATGATATCTCTCGCTATGTTTTTAGTTTTCCTCCTTGGCACCAAAGCCAAAAGTTAATTGATTTTATTTCCATCATAGCCCCTTAGCACTGTGCAATTGGTTTATTAACCACTCTGGAAGATTTACCACCCCCCTCCCACCTTACCAGTCAATTTTATGTGCTAGGGCACTGTTTTACTTTAACTAACAATTTTGTGGTTGTTTGATGCGGTACACAAATAAAATGTGTCCTTTTTTTCCCTCCACAAATAGAGATTTTCTTTTGGTGGTATTTGATCATTTGGCGACTGACAAATTTGGAGATTTTTTTTTTTTATTTGTTCATCAATTTAGACCGTATTTGCCGGAGTATAAGACGACTCGGCATATAAGACGACCCCCTAATATACAGCTGAAAATGGTGGTTTTGTGGTCTACTCACCGTATTAGACGACCCCTTCTGCGGTAGTAATCCCCTTTAAAACGCCGCCGCTGTATATGCGCCGCTCAGCCAATCCTGATGCACTGTGTTGATGACAGAGCATGCTGTATGTAAGGCTGTATATGCCCCGCTCAGCCAATCCCGATGCACTGTGTTGATGACAGAGCATGCTAAGCCTGCTCGGATTGGCAGAGGTTATTACTCCAATCCGAGCAGGTTTAGCATGTTCTGTCATCAACAGAGTGCATCAAGATTGGCTGAGCGGCGCAGAATACAGACTACAGATCAACAACAGTGTTACAGAGCGCCTGGCGGGTTGATATCGTGCGAGCAGCTGCTTAACCCGGCGTATAAGACGACCCCCGGTTTTTGGCTGTGTAATTCCGGTGTAAAAGGTCGTCTTATACGCCGGAAAATACGGTAATATGTATTTTGCTACATATTTTTGGTAAAAAATCCCAATAAGTGTATGTTGATTGGATAGGTTATAGCATCCACAAACTATGGGATATATTTATGAAATTTGTATTTATTTTACTAGTATTGGTGGCAATCAGCGATTTATAGGATGAATAGCTTTCTGAATATTTTATAAATACACCACATAGTGATCACATGTGGACTGGAGTCTTCAATGAAAAAAAAATGAAACCTTCAGCCTGTCATGTTCATCTGCAGAGCCACCTATTTATAGATTAGGTTCACCTTTTGAACATGTTACATTTATTGTTATATTTAGAGCAGTGTTTCTCAACTCCAGTCCTCAAGCCCCCCCAACAGGTCATGTTTTCAGGATTTCCCTCAGATAAAAAAAGGCTGTGGGAATTACTAAGGCAGTGAAACTGATCAAATCACCTGTGCAAAATAATGGAAATCCTGAAAACCTGACCTGTTGGGGGGCCTTGAGGACTGGAGTTGAGAAACACTGATTTAAAGAGTAACATGTGTAACATGTTCAAGCACAGACCACCTTATCCTTAGCCCCTCCTTCCCTGTGACAGCGGGTAGGGATTCCCTTCAACCCGGCCCGAACTGGGACAAAAAATAGGCCCGGGCCAGCGGCGACGGTTAATGATGGGATGTGTGGTTCCAGCACCTTGCACCTCTGAACCCCTTTACATTACACAGCAACTTGCACCTCTGGAGCCCTTTACATTACACAGCACCCTGGACGCCTTTACATTACATAGCACCGCACTTCTTGACCCTTTTACATTACACAGCACCCTGCACCTCTGGACCCCTTTACATTACATAGCACTGCACCTCTGGACCCCTTTACATTACACAGCCCCCCACAGTTTGTTACACAGACACCCCCCTAACAGTTCTGGACCCCCTGCATGTTACACAGACCTCCCTTCAGTACAGACCCCCTCCCTACAGTACAGACTCCCCTACATTACAGCCCCCCTCTACAATACAGACCCCCTCCCTACAGAACCCCCCCTACAAACCCATAATGTACCTCAGATCAGCGCGGGACTGCATGTTGGGTCCCCTCCCCCTGTGCAAACATAAAGGAGGAGGGGGAGGCGTCTTCACTCTGCTCGGCTGTGTGAGACAGCCGAGACTGATCAGATCATCAGAGCTGCAGCCACTGTGCCGGAGAGAAGGGGATCATTGTGGGTCCCAGCCCCCTGATGTGCCGACGGGTGTCACTGTCACTCGAGTGCAGCGCTGACTCGCAGCTGAGAGTGCACTGGGGGGGAGACGTGACATGCGGCCCATGTGCCACAGCAGGTCGTCGCGGGCCGCCGGGCATATGCCCAGTATGCCCTATGGCCAGTCCGGGCCTGCCTGCAACTGATTTCACATTATAAATCCGCACAGCTCTGTGGGGCTCCGCCGGGACAACAGCTTCATTAATTCACAGGGATCTGTGAATAAATAAACTACAAGTCTTATCTGCTACTGCAGACAGACTTGTAGTTTCAGTGGACTGCAAGTGTCCTAATTAGCATGCTTGTAGTCCATTCGCACTTCCTACAGCTCGGAAACTGACAGCCCAGAGGTATGAGCACAAAGCACATTATAAAGTGTTCAAAAGTAACACATCTGCAGCACTTGAAAAGCGCACCTCAAGTACATTGCACAGATGTGAACCCAGCCTAAGTTTTAGCAGGTGGATGTTCAGGTTGATGCAAGCTTTGGCTGTACAGTCCATCAGGCAATGTTAGTATTTACCTGGTTGCTTGAGGGTGTTTTATTGTTTGCTTACTGTGTTGCTTTTGGATATCCTGTACTTTTCATAATTCCTAATGGCTCTGTTTACAATTAAGAAAACAAGATTTTTGACTTAACATAAAATAAAATAATTTTCTTGGTGTTTGTTAAGGGACATAGGTCCTGCCCCTTGTCTTATGTTCACTCATACTATTGCTTTTGTATTTGTCCCATATGAAAGGCTTTTACAGTAAGAAAAAATTATTGTTATTGCTATAACAGTCACTGTATGAAAAAAGGTTAATTTTTATATCATCATAATTACAACTCCCCTGTTTTAAGTCATATTAGATGAAAACAATATATCCTGATGTGAACATAAATGTAAAAAAGGATACATTTTCAGGTTAACATATCATTCTCTCTTTTACACCCAGTTCCGTGGATGTATCATGGAGACAGTATGTGGTAGACCTATGACCGATGATTCCACATTGTCTAGCACCAGCCAAAAAACTGAAGTTTCTACAGTATCCCACAGCCAGGTCAGCCCATCTGCCAGCTAGCAACATTTTTTTTTAACAAACTCCTAAGACAGATATAGTTGCTTTTATGTTTCACTGTAATTTGTTTTTAATTGGTTTCACAGTAAAAGCATTCTCAATTGCATCTTCTAAAATGTGTCTAATGATATTAATATAAAACAAGAAATTTCTGTGGTATTTTATGTAGAAACGTATGCTTTACAAAAACTCAGGAGGCGAAAAAGGAACTGCAGAAATGTATTCAAACAGCAGGCATTTCTTATTTCTACAGAATTTTTACCAATACATTCAATAATAAAAGTTTAAATTCTTGGCGCCCATTGAAGGACACGAGAATTTAGATACTGTTCGTTATGCTACCGCCTACACAATTTGACGCTGGCAAACAAAGATTGCGAGCCAGCCCAAAATAACCCCTCCTACTCTCAGCATTCCTCAGTTTTGTGGCAACAAAGTTCTAAGAGGTGCCAAAAGCAGTACCATTAATAGAGGGGTATGATCTGTGTACTTCAATCGACTCCAAGAATTTTTTTTAAGGTAAGTATAAATATTCTATTTTCTATCTCATCCAATTACACACTCAGGAATTCAAATACTGTTGGGACAACTATAAGCAGTCCAACTCAGGGGTGGGCAAAATGGGAACACCTTACAGGTCCAGCGAAGGAACTGGGTACAGGATGTAGCTCAGGAGCCACGTGAAGACCCAAGGCATGAATATGAAATGGATCAAGCTACCAATTATGAGAAATGTGGATGGTAATGTATCGCTACGTGTGAGCCAAAAAGCAATGGCTGTGTACACCTAATGGGGTGTGAAAATATATTGTGACACAAAGGATGTAATGGCAAAAATTGCCCCACAACAAAATGTGAAATTCAAATCAATAAAGTGAACAATATAAACAGAAATTTAATATAGTGTCGGTGGCCGATGAACATCTGGTCTTCCTGCCCTTTCCTGGGTTAACGACATCTGACTGCCTAGGAGGTAGACTCCATTTCCTTCTGGTGACATCTCTGTGGGACATTCTAAGCTCGATCGATCCACTGTCGTACGAAATTTGGTTCCAAGGGTTGCGGTAAGCACATATGTATTCCACCTCATATTTGAAGATTTTTGTTGGGAAGTTCCTCACCATCTCATGACATCTTCATTGTTTTATTGTTTATGAACACTATATTACATTTCTGTTTATATTGTTCACTTTATTGATTTGAATTTCACATTTTGTTGTGGGGCAATTTTTGCCATTACATCCTTTGTGTCACAATATATTTTCACACCCCATTAGGTGTACACAGCCATTGCTCTTTGGGTCACACATAGCACTACAATCCCATCCACATTTGTCTGTTTTGTCACATTCCTGTGTAGCTACTTCACTCCCCGTTCAGGGTTCATTCTTTGTTACACTTTTTTTTGTTTTTGGGTAGCGCATATATTTCTTTCCCTTTACATTGTACCAATTATGAGAACCACCCAAGATGACCAAAGGAAAGGCACCAAAAAAATCAACCAGACGCTCAAGACCTAGATAAAAAGTTCACTACCACATGGAAATGTTTTCATAAGGAAGTGAACAACAAACCCAAACCAGTGAGAAGGTGAATAACCAAATCTAACTGAATCCCTGTGAAGGGAAGACCTGATAGTCAAAAAAACAGATACTAGGAAGGACAGATCTCAAGCAGGAACCTCAGTCCAGGTAAGACAAGCTGGGCTACATGGGAAGACCCAAGCCTTTACACCTCTAAACCCCTAGGATCAAAGAGGCAAAAACTGTATTTAATGAGGTTGCTTTAATAAAGCCTCAAAAGGTAAAATATCTATGGACCTGCCAGGGTTCACAATCAGCCACCCCCACTTGTAGAAGTGGGGACACACCTTCATGGAGAAGGCTTTATAGAGGGCTTAGCTGGTCTCTAAATTCAAACCTTATGGGGTGTCTGAGTTAGGCTGAGGGCAACTACTGCAATAAACCTTTTTATGGTTTTACAACATTGGCACCATCATAGACTATTTTTCAGCAGAGTGGTCATCCGCCTTTCACATGGGTTTCCTGTTGGCTCTTTTTACTGTGTTTCTTTTCTGTTGTTTTTTTTTTTTTTGTCTTTTAATTCTAGCACCGCTCCTGGTGCAGCAGCTCCACACAGCCGCCTATGGCTCCCCATGTGGTACCATTCATTGTCATCTAGGGACTCACTGTCTTGGTCCCCTAGTGCCAGACTTGTTTGTGGTTATATTGGTAAGCATAACATTGTTATTAAAAAAACAAAGCAAAACAGGACTTTACAATAACTTAAAGGTGGGTCACTGGCAGAACCACAGTGGATATTAACCCTCATTTTCAATTCCCTGTCAAAGGATACAATTTTAACAGACCCTCAGAGTGCTTACAGACTACAGGTGCATAGTAGATATAGTGATAAATAAAATCAGAATGAAAATAGTAGATGTAGTGAAAAGGTTTTTGTAGCTGTAGGAGCTGAAATGAAAGGTAGTATGCACTGCATTAATAGGGTCTTCCCCATAATTCTGAGGTAAAGGCAAAAGCCTGCAGTGCCTCAAACAGTTTCTGTCAGAGATGATCACAGTGACTGGCGGCCCAGCCTGTTCACAGATAAAGTGAAGGGGGTTCCTCTGGGAGTCCATATCCATGCGCAATAGGGTGAATATATGCACACAGTCTTGAGTGGCTGCAGTAGAGGCATCTGATGACTAGGTTATGAGACTCAGCCTCATCCAATGGAGCTAAAGGATACTCCAAATACCTTATAATTACACAGTAGCTGAATTCCATATTGCAAACATCAATACCCTTAGAGCAGGGGTGTCAAACTGGTGGCCCTCCAGCTGTTGCAAAACTACAAGTCCCATGAGGCATTGCAAGGCTAACAGTTACAAGCATGACTCCCACAGGCAGAGGCATGATGGGACTTGTAGTTTCGGAACAGCTGGAGGGCCGCCAGTTTGACACCCCTGCCTTAGAGGATACCAAGCAGAATCCCTTTGAGAGTATGGGCTCTGTACTTGGAAAGTGTTCCACAGCCAATTTTCACAGGTATATATTTGGAAACCAGTGCCTTATGCATAACATTACAAAATACTTACCTTAGAACAAAGCCCTTCCAGTGGCCTAAAGGTTCAGCATGGTATGCCAAACCTTCAGAAAACATGTGCCGGTAATGCAGGGTGAATATCTCTTAAACAGTGCATGTTTAGGATATATTAATTTTACCTTCAGGTAAGCCTTATTATAGGCTTACCTGTAGGTAACAATAACAAAGCGGCCTTTACTACTGCTTTAAGGCCATATTCTAGGCTAGTTCTGAAATATCCAGTCAGGTCTAGGTACATGCTGAAGAAAGACTGATCCAGACAGCTTGGTATGTAGAGATTAGATCAATTAGCAATGCAGTGTGAAATCTTAATTAAAGTCAGAGTAAAAAGATTCTGAAAATCTAATTAAGGAAAAAAATAAAAAATTAGACTGTTCTCGGTAGTGCTAAAGATAAGACGTCCTTCTTCCTAGGAGACTAGCATAAAACAAACACATACATACTCAGAGCAGAAGTGGTAATCCTGGGCTGGCCAGTATTTACTCCTCCTGTAGGTGGTGAATAACCCTACACTATCTGAATCCTGTGTCCAAAAGTTCTTTGGTACACTCAAATGGCAGGTGATAAAGGATTGTGTGCTGCACTAAAATCACATACTAGAACTTGTTATTGCTTAAAGCGGATCTCCACCCTAAAGTGAAGATCCGCTGATCGGAACCCTCCCCCCCTCCGGTGTCACATTTGACACCTTGCAGGGGGGAGGGGGGTGCAGATACCTGTCTAAAGACAGGTATCCGCACCCACTTCCGGCCCGCAGTCTCGGGCAAAAGACGGGCTTTTCCCGTTGCGTGCTGGGAACTCTCAGCTCCCAGCACACAGCGGGAGCCAATCGCGGGCGCAGCGCGACTCGCGCATGCGCCGTAGGGAACCGGGCAGTGAAGCCGGAGCGCTTCACTTCCTGGTTCCCTCGCCGTGGATGGAGGGGGGAGCAGCAGGGTGACGAGCGATCGCTCATCCTCTGCTGCGGACGCCGCTGGACTCCAGGACAGGTAAGTGTCCTAATATTAAAAGTCAGCAGCTGCAGTATTTGTTGCTGCTGGCTTTTAATATTTGCTTTTTGGTGAACCATCCGCTTTAAACTTGGGTGCATCTTAGCAACTGATGAGCAGTTATTCTTAAACAGAACCTGTTATCAACGGCGAGTTGTTTTCAAAAGGTACAAATTATACTTGCTTCCCTACCCAGTGAGTTACTAACCTGGAACAAGCGAGTACTGGTTTTTAAAAGATAGTTGAGCTTCAGACAACTACCATTAGATTTAAATGTACAGTTTTAAGAAAGCTGCAAATACTAAACATAAGAATACAAAATACAAGCCAACCTGAATTCACAGAATAGTGTCTATTATTATTATATAGCGCTAACAGTTTGCAACATCAGGGAAGACAGTACAATACAGAAGGAATCAGAGGGCCCTGCTCGTTTGAGCTTACAATTTAGATGGGAGGGGCAAGTGAAACAAAGGGTAGTATCTGTGGGGGATGGTCAGATGGACAAGATTTAAAAAAAAAAAACAGTTGTTAGGTGTGGGTAGGATAGGCTTCTCTAAAGAGAAGGGTTTTCAGGGATTGTCTAAAAGCTAACAGAGTAGGAGATAAGCAGAGAGATTGGGGTAAGGCGTTCCATAGGCTTGGAGAGGCTCTGGAAAAGTCCCGGAGGCGAGCATGGGAGGAGGTAATGAGAAAGCTAGAGACCAAGAGGTCTTGCGAAGAACAAAGAGAACGAGTAGGTTGGTATTTTGAGACTAAGTCAGTGATGTAGCTAGGGGCAGAGTTGTGGATGGCTTAGTAGGTAGTCGTTAGTATTTTGAATTTAATTTGTTGGGTTAGCGCAGTGTTTCTCAATTCCAGTCCTCACGCCCCCCCAACAGGTCATGTTTTCAGGATTTCCCTCAGATGAAAAGGCTGTGGGAATTACTAAGGCAGTGAAACTGATCAAATCACCTGTGCAAAATAATGGAAATCCTGAAAACCTGACCTGTTGGGGGGGCGTGAGGACTGGAATTGAGAAACACTGGGTTAGCGGAAGCCAGTGGAGGGATTGACAGAGAGGAGTAGGAAAGACAGAGCGATTAGTAAGGTGGATGAGTCTGGCAGCAGCATTTATAATGGATTGAAAGGGGGATAGAGTATGTAGGGGTAAGCCAATGAGGAGGGAGTTGCAGTAATCAAGGTGAGAGATGACTAGGGAATGAATTAAGAGCTCTGTTGCGTCATTGGTTAGAAAGGGGCGAATTTTGGAGATGTTGCAGGTTGAGGTGGCAAGATTTGGACAGTGATTGGATGTGGGGATTAAAGGAGTTCAGAGTCCATGACTACACCTAGGACCTTGGCATGCCGGGATGGGCTGATAGGTGTGCCAACGATTTTAACAGAGAGATCAGGGGAGGAGGAAAAAAAAGGATTTTTAATAACAGCTTACCTGTAAAATCCTTTTCTTGAAGTACATCACGGGACACAGAGCGCATAGCCATTACATATGGGTTATATGGGTACCTTCAGGTGTGGACACTGGTGTAATCAACTTCACAGGAAGTTCCTCCCTATATAACCCCCTCCCACTGAGAGTGCTTTAGTTTTGTAGCAAGCAATTTCTCTGAGGTTACACAATGTTCCCCAAAAGAGGGGTGGGAGCTCTGTGTCCCGTGATGTACTTCAAGAAAAGGATTTTACAGGTAAGCTGTTATTAAAAATCCTTTTTTCTTTATCGTACATCACGGGACACAGAGCGCATAGCCATTACATATGGGATGTCCCAAAGCAATGCTCCATGAAGGGAGGGAGACCGTAAGGCCAAAAAATAGCCAAACAGAAAATATATCAGGAGGTAAAAACTAGCTCCACCAACAGAAAAAAGGGGCGTAATCCGGGCCAGAGGATTCTATACTGCTGCCCGTAGGACCGCCTGCCCAAATGCTGCGTCCGTAGCTTTTGTGACGTCCAACTTATAAAATTTAGTAAACGTATGTACGGAAGACCAGGTTGCCGCTTTGCAAACCTGTGCCATAGAGATCTGATGGTGTGCCGCCCAGGAGGCACTCATGGCCCTCGTAGAATGGGCTTTAACTGATAAGGGAGGTGGAACGCGCTTCAGACCATAGGCCTGAAAAATCAGCTGCTTAATCCACCTAGCCAAGGAAGACTTGGCAGCCGGCTGACCCTTCTTGGGGCCATCCGGGAGAACGAAAAGCACATCTGTTTTCCGAATCTTTTCTGTAGCCTTGAGATAAACCCTCATGGCTCGAACCACGTCCAAAGTATGAAGCAGTCTTTCCTCTCTGGACTGGGGAGTAGGAAAGAAGGATGGTAGGACTAGGTCCTGATTCAAGTGAAAACTGGATATGACCTTAGGAAGGAAAGAAGGCTGAGGCCGCAGAACCACTCTGTCCTTATGCAGAATCAGGTACGGTTCCCTGCAAGACAAGACTGCCAGCTCGGAGACCCTTCTGGTCGAAGCCATAGCCACCAAGAAAACCAACTTTCGGGTTAGCAGCACAAGAGGGATTTCTGTCAGAGGTTCAAACGGCTGCTTTTGTAAAGCTGACAAGACCAGATTTAAATTCCAGGGGCAGAGGGGAGCTCTAATAGGGGGATTTACATGCAAGACCCCCTGCAAAAAGGTTTTCACAAGCGAATGTGTGGCCAAAGGCCTTTGAAACCATATCGATAAGGCAGACACCTGCCCCTTTAGAGTACTAAGAGCCAACCCCTTGTCAACGCCAACCTGGAGGAATCGCAAGATCCTGTCAATAAAAAACTTGCGAGGATGCCCTCCTTGAGACTCGCACCACTCCACATAGGTTCTCCAGACTCTGTAATAGATATTTCTAGAGACTGGCTTTCTAGCTTGAATTAACGTAGATATGACTTGGGCTGAGAGGCCTCTGCCCTTAAGAATTAGGGATTCAGCCGCCAAGCCATCAAATTTAGCTGCTGTGAAGCAGGGTGGTAAATCGGGCCCTGAGACAGCAGATCTGGGCGCAGGGGGAGTGGCCACGGTGCCCCTACTGACATCCTCACGATGAGTGCGTACCAAGCCCTTCTGGGCCAGGCTGGGGCCACCAGGATCACCGGCCTGCGCTCCACCCTGATCCTTCGTAGAAGGCGGGGAATCATCTGTAGTGGAGGGAACGCATACAGGAGAGAAAACTGGTGCCAGGGGCAAACCCACGCATCGGTCCCGTAGGCCGAGGGGTCCCTGGCTCGGGATACGAATTTGTCCAACTTCTTGTTGAATCTTGTTGCCATGATGTCCACATCGGGAACTCCGAATCTTTGGCAAATCTCTTGGAATACCTGGGGGTGAAGAGACCACTCTCCCGGGAGTAACTGTTGACGACTCAAAAAATCTGCTTGAGAATTGTCTATCCCTGGGATGAACACTGCTGAGATGCAGGGTACATGGGCTTCGGCCCATGAAAAAATCAGGTTTACTTCCCTTTGAGCCGCTAGGCTCCTTGTGCCCCCCTGGTGGTTTATGTATGCCACCGCCGTGGCATTGTCGGACTGTATCCTTACTGGCAGACCCTGCAGGGGGAGAGTCCAGGCGACCAGGGCCAAGCGAGCAGCTCTGATCTCTAGGACATTGATGGGAAGCAGACTTTCTGCCTCTGACCACTGTCCCTGCTGGGTCCGTTTTCCTAAGATTGCCCCCCAACCTGATAGGCTGGCATCTGTGGTTACTATTTTCCACGAGATGGGGCAAAAGGTTTTCCCTTTTGATAATTTTTGAGGGATCAGCCACCAGTACAGGCTGCGCCTGACTCTAGGGGAAAGAACTAATGGACGGTCTAATGCCTGTATGGACTTGTTCCAAGCAGAGAGAATAGCTGCCTGCAGAATTCTGGTATGGATCTGGGCATAGGGCGCTGCTTCAAAGGCGGCCACCATCTTTCCCAGCAGTCGCATGCATAGGCGAATAGTCGGCTTCTTTTTGCCTAAGACTATTTGAATCGTTTGAATCAACGACCTGATCTTCTCTTGAGGTAAAAATACCCTCTGGCATTCTGTATCTAACCGAAAGCCTAGATATTCCAACTGTCTTGTGGGTTGTAACCTTGATTTTTCTTGGTTCACAATCCACCCGAACTCTTCTAGATGCCGCACTGTGCGGACTACTGCATGATTGAGGTTGGAAGCTGATCTGTCGATAACCAGGAGATCGTCCAGGTATGCCAGGACCAAGATGCCTTCTGTCCTTAGGACGGCTAGCACCGGGGCTAACACCTTTGTGAATACCCGTGGAGCTGTTGCCAACCCGAAAGGGAGGGCTACGAACTGGTAATGACTTTGATTTATCGTAAAACGAAGAAACTTGTGATGTGCTGGGTAAATCGGCACATGCAGATATGCATCCTTTATGTCTATAGATGCTAGAAAGTCGCCCTGATGCAGGCTGGCTGTCACTGAACGTATGGAGTCCATACGAAAGGTCTGAATCCTTAGAAAGCGATTTAGGCGTTTGAGGTCTAATATAGGCCTGACGTCGCCATTGGGTTTTGGTATAACAAAAAGGTTGGAGTAGAATCCCAGACCCCTTTCTTGGGTTGGTACTTCTACAATTACTCCTTGGAGCAAGAGGCGATCCAACGCCTTTACGAGAGAGGCCCTCTTTAACGGGTCGCTTGGAAGACTTGACCCCTGAAAATGAGGAGGGGGGATTTCTCGAAACTCTAGTTTGTAGCCTGAGGCTACTACGGCCCGAACCCAAGAGTCGGGAATTCTGGCCTTCCAGACTTCGGAGAAAAACTGAAGTCTTCCCCCCACCCAAGAGAGTGGGGGCGCCCCTTCATGAATCTGACTTGATGACTGGTTTAGCCGGCTTGCGAGACCAGGGCCGCTTGTCCCTGTGGGCGGCTATTAACTGCTGAACGCCCGGGAGGCCGTCGATACTGACGGGAAGTCGAAGGGGCCGAGCCTGCAATGGCCTGTCGTTTAAACGTGGGCCCACGCGGTCTTTTCTTGACCGGTAAGGAAGTACTTTTTCCACTTGATATGGTGTGGATATATTTATCTAGGTCTTCCCCGAATAGTCTTCCCCCATGAAAGGGAAACCCTGCTAAAAGCTTTTTGCAGGGTGCCTCTGCTGACCAGTTCTTTAGCCACAAAAGGCGACGCATGTGAACCATCAGTAGAGATGAACGGGATGCCTGTTGGATGGAGTCCTTAATAGCATCTATTGCAAAGCAGAGAGCCCTAGGGAATTCTGCTAATTCATGAGTATGCTGAGCCGGCATGTCCTTTAATATATGTTTTGCCTGATCCTTCAGGGCCTGACAAACACCAATGGCTGCTACTGCTGGCTGAACCATGGCACCTACTGAGGTGAAAGCTGCTTTCAGTAGGGTCTCGAATTTTTTGTCGACCGGATCCTTGAACATATGGACATTTTCAACCGGACAAGTCAGGGATTTATTCACGCAGGAAATGGCCGCGTCCACTGTAGGGAGTGCCCATTTCTTTACATGTTCCTCTTCCATAGGGTAGAGAATAGAGAATCTTTTAGGAGGGACAAAGATTCTATCAGGTCGAGCCCAATCCTGGTAAATCACGTTCCGCAGAAGGGGGTGCATTGGAAAAGACGCACAAGTTAATGGAGCCTTTAAAGAACCCAATGAGGATACCTCCGGGGCTACTGGTTCTGGCACTGGAAGTTTAAAGGCAGTGCAAACCATATCTGTCAAAGACTGGATCCACAGGCTCTCCGCTTGAGAGGCCGAAAAATATTCATCTATAGTGGAATTTTCCCTGTCTGAACTGTCGGGACTTGGGTCTGCCTGATCCCCTTGTGGGTCCCGTTCCTCTGAAGAGGAGACCTCCGCCTCTGAAAACCCCACACTGGGTGAGGGGGATCTAGCCCGCTTGCTACTTGGGCAAGGACTGGAAAACAACGCAGTTAACCTTTTCTCTAGCCCACTCATGGTGGCTGCTAGCATTTGTTCCGTCACGTAAACGGGAATGGGTGGATCGGGGGCCGCCTCTGCCCCCAGCACCCCCAATGGCTCTTGTACTATGCCACTCGGTGTCCTAACTGGCGAGGGTGGGGCCGTAGAAGCCTGGCCCAAATCCTCTGACCCCGATGGAGACCCCTTTTGCTTTTTGGCACCTTTAGCAGCCTTGGCTGGTCCAGATCCCTTTGGAGCCATTGTACAACCTTGGGTCACCCCTATAGCCAACACCTGACTGTTGCAGCTAGGAGTAACCAATATGAGGGCAGGTATGAGGAAAATGAAAAATAACTAATTTCTCTCTTTTTCCTTTTTTTTTACCCGCCTGGGAGGTGGCAATACTGAGGAAACCTGTGAGTATTGACACACCAATGCCCGTTAGCCGGAGTCCAAGGTAGACTCAGATACTGCTGGATCTAAGGCTGAGTCCCTTTAAGCAAAAAACTTCCTTTTTTTTTTTTTTTTTCTGGTCCTAGACCACCACTAGGTGTCCCTGTGTGGCCAAAAGACCCAGCTGCACGCTCTGTATCCTTTCTTCCTCTGCCTCCAGGAGGGAAAGACCAGCCAGAGAAAAAGTTTTTCCCTTTAAACAGACCCTGACGCTGCTGGCCCGCCCCCCCGACGCACGCCGACGCTATAAAAGGCGGTGTGCACGCGCGCGCGCACCACGCTGAAACCACATGGAGGAAGCAGAGCAGAGGAAACAACATGGACCAGCGTTTAGGCAGCACCAACAGACACCAGGTAAGCACTAATCTTATTGTAGTGCACACATAGCGAGGAAGCTGTCCCCATGGGCTTCCTAAGAAACAGGAGTTTTTACCAGCAATTTCCTCTTTAAAACATGTGGGGTTGCAGTATCAGTGTTAACAGGCAGACCTGGGGTGAGTAGCAAATATAACTTACACAAGTATACATATATCTACATGTTATCTGGGTAAACATTAGTATCCCATCCTGCCTACACAGACATAGTGGAGATAGTGGCTGATGCACAAGCATACTGTTAGCCAACCCAGAACCCCCAGGGGGATACCTACTGTCGAACCAAGTCCCGCAGGTTCCCTCTTACCTGCTCCACGCCGCAGGGTATTGCAAAATGCAAGAGGCCCAATCTTCCCCCATCTCCGTGGGTATTGTCTTGGACCTTCAGGGACCGGGGTCCTGTGTTAAGGAACCCACACCCCTGGACCTATATAGCATCCTGGCATCAGTAGCGTTTAGTTCTTGGAAGAGACTAAGGCACTGGAGCCCAGAATCCAGCCCTCCAAGGAGAGGCATTATAGGCAAAACCCCACTCCAGCAGGGCCCGGGTACCGTACACCTTGGCTTTGAAGCACTTCGGACGGATCCGGCTAGCTATCCTGGGTCCCGAGACCTCCGAGGGACAGCTAGACGTGACCAACACCTAAGACACTGGCGAAAAAACTAAAGCACTCTCAGTGGGAGGGGGTTATATAGGGAGGAACTTCCTGTGAAGTTGATTACACCAGTGTCCACACCTGAAGGTACCCATATAACCCATATGTAATGGCTATGCGCTCTGTGTCCCGTGATGTACGATAAAGAAATGATAAGTTTGGTTTTGGATAAATTAAGTTTGAGGAAGTGGTGTGACATCGCCTGATATATCTGATAGTAAATTAGTGATCCGTGAAGAGAATGATGGAGTTAGTTGAGGGGTAGAGAAATAGATTTGAGTGTCGTCAGCGTAGAAAAAAAGGTGTCGTCCAAGAACAGAACTTTGGGGGACTCCAACAGAGAAAGGAAGAGGAGAGGGTGAAGTAGAATTGTAAGTAACGCTAAAGGTGCGGTTTGATAAGTAGGTAGAGAACAAGCGAAGAGTACAGTCACGGAGACCAAAGGCATGGAGTTTTTTTTTGAGGAGGAGGTGGTCAACCATATCAAAGGCAGCAGAGAGGTCCAGGAGTAGGTGTACAGAATAGTGTCCCTTAGTTTTGGCCTTTAGTAGACTGTTAGTTTTAGGAGAGCAGTTTCTGTGGAGTGTTGAGGGCAAAAACCAGACTGAAGGGGGATCAAGGCCATTATCGACAAGGTGGATGCTCAGTCGGTTGTAGACTAGATGATCAAGGAGCTTGGATAAAAAGGGGAGCAAAGAGATGGGGCGTAGGCTGTTAAAAAACCCTCTGGACCCATCCAATCTTAAGTATGGGGCCGACAAGTGCATATTTTAGAGAGTTAGGGAAGATGCCAGAAGAGGGAGAGATTGAAGATGTGGGTTAGAGTGTAGAATAGAGCCAGAGGGTAAACGTAGCATTTGCGAGGAAACAGGATCCAGGGGGCAGGTGGGTAAGATGGACGTTGGCAAGTAATTTAGCAACCTTGTCAATAGTGGTGGGGTTGAAAGAGGGAAGCAAATGATTGTACAGTACCTGTAAACATGAGGTGTAAGGTGTGGAGGGTACCTGAACAGTAGAGATCTCCTTGCGAATTGTATCAATCTTCTGTTTGAAGTGATTGGCGATCTCCTGAGCAGTGAGTGAGTTAGTGGGTGAAGGACAAAGTAGAGAGTTGAAGGTTAAGAAGAGTTGACAGGGACAGGATGAAGTATTTAATGATAGTGATGAAATAGGTCTGCTTAACAGTAAGGAGGCTGGAATTGTATTTTTGGAGGGCAGATTTATACTGGCTGAAATCTGTCTGGGACTTTGTCTTGCGCCACAGGCGCTCAAGAGGTTCTAATATACAAGGTCACCTGTATGGGAGTTTAAGGTATTTTCTTGTGTTCCTTTGCATTGTGCATTCGCTGAAGTGCTCCCACTTATAGAAATACCCCCACTTTGAGAAAGAACCCCATCTGCAAACATGCCTTTCCCAAGAGATGCCAAGTTATATACTACTCGGAATGTGGGTTTGATCTTCCAATTACTAATTAGGGAGGTAATAAAAAATGGCTGGCTTTGCAGAGCAAAATTCTCACTTAAACAGACTTACAAGTGGACCACTAATAGAGATAAGCAAAGGCCATCATTTAAAAGGTAAGGCACAGGGAAGAAACAAACAAAAGCAGAGCTACAATGGAATGGTTTAGATCCAAGCATATTCATGTGCTAGAGTCAAAGTCCAGACCTAAAGCCAACTGTTCACAGACACGCTCCATCCAATCTGACAAAGCTTGAGCCATTTTGGAAAGAAGAATGGGCAAAAAATGTCACTCTAGATGTGCAAAGCTGGTAGAGGCATCCCCAAAATGACTTGCAGGTGTAATTGCAGCAAAAGGTAGTTCTACAAATGTATTGACTCTGAATACAAATGCACGCCAAAACGTAATTTTCCGTTCCACTTTGTGTTTGTCTATCACATAAAATAGATTTGTGTTTTTGGTTGGTACATGAACTATATGATGTAAAGTAAAGAACTTGAATGAAGTGGGTGTTAGCACTCTGTTATTGTTGATCCAAACCTTTAAGGCTGGGTACACACCTCTGATGGACACAGCTCGCAGCAGGGGTCCAGTGCACTGTTCTTCGTTGCAGGGACAAATCAGGGCCAAATTTTTGCTTGAAAAACTGAGCCAAAAACGCACATCGCTCCTGTGCAAGCCGCAACTGTGAATCGGTCAAATGTGAACCGGTCAAAATCTCCTGTCATTAGAAAGGGATGCAGGGAAAACTGCATCCAATTGGCATAGGTGTGAACCCAGCCATGATATTGACCCAGAAGACGCAAGCAGATTACTTCAGATTTTCCACCGACTTCAAGAACTGCGTGTTTGCCTCAAGTCAGAGAGTCAAATGTTATTAAACCTACAGAAAGCCAGGCAACTTGTATTATCAATAAAACTCAGGAATGTGTAGGAAACACACCAAGGCAATACTGACCAGAGAGTTTTTTTTCTTTTTTGGACAGTGCTTTTGTTTGCAGTCCTTGTGTGAAATATGCAAGGAGTGACAGCTCAGTGAATAAGTCAATACTTTTCTATATTGCTCAATGCTGTCAATCTAACATTGAGAGGCTCAGTTACAGGAGAAAAAAGCACACTGATATTCTAATGTGGGTATGCACACTTTAAGCATTTTTCATGCAGGACAGTATCCATCAACTCGCCGCTATTTCTTTCTTCGTGGGGATGAAAGTAAAGTGAAGTTCATTCAGGTCAATGTAGAGCTGTACAGCTCAGTACAACCTTATAAAACGTAGGTAGGTGTTCAATTTGCCTGGCACACATACCTTTTTTGCACTTCAAGGAATAAGGACTTATTGTCCAATAAACAGAGTGATGGTATGGAGGCAACCAAGCTAAACTACATTTTAATAAAGAAAAAAAAAAGGGGGGGGGGGGGTTTCCCCAGGATTACATAGTGTGGCGAGTTGTGTGAATCACAATATACTGTCAGATAAAACGGTTAGGATGTAGGTTTTTCAGCTGCGCATTTTTTTTTTCTGGCATTCAGCATTTAAAGTACCATTTGCGAGATTAAAATAAGAAAAAAAAAAAAAGTATGGCTTACAAGCTAAAAAAAATCTATGGGCAAGATTTTGAACGCATCTTCATTCACCGTATAGAATACTTACCCCTTGTGGTCTGCTAAATTTTACTTCATCAGTGGTTGCAGCACAAACTCAATTTACAGCATAGCACACAAAACACACACAACCAGATATTGGAAATCACTTTAATTGCAGGTCAATGTACAAATCAGACATGTTTTAGCACCTATGACAGTATGAATTCAGAATAAGTTGAATTGTGATAAAATGCAAAAGTGAATGGTTGTTGTACAGACTCTTGATAACAAAAAGTACACCAACTCATCTTTAGCACACAAGCATAGCATAAAGTGGTGAAAGTGCCTACAACACAAAAGGACAAGGCTCTTCCCTGTTCATATCTAAATGTATATTTAAGATCAACGTGCTGTGATACTAGTGTATTTTAAGTGTTCATATCTAAACTGGGTGGTAATACTATACATTTATGAGGTTTTCCTTTAGACAATACAAAATAGGCAAACATTTAGAGATGGACAGAATGTAGATTTAAAATGTTCTGCCGACTCCTTGAGTGTATTACAGAGATTAACAAAAAAAAAAAAAAAAAAGCGCCAGCTGCAATAAAGGGCATTTGATACCCATTTATTCCACCTTGACCAGCCCTGCAGCCAGACGTTTATGTAGAGGAGTCTTAAATATCAAAATATTCATACCACATTATAAAAAAGCATTTATAAAGTTTGGAAAAAAGATGAAAGCTTTGATTTGGGCTTTTTGTTTTGTATAGTTAAAAACCATATCAGAACATGTTAAATTGGTGTTTGCTTTCAATTATCTCAAGTCCTAATATAAATAAATGTGATCAATAAAACAAAGCAGGCGATACAAGACGATTTAACTTTCCTCAGAAATAACACTGGCATCTGCTGCGTGAAATACCTAGTCTGTATAATACTCATCAATAAATTGCATACAAAATTTGGGAAGAACAACTAAAAACGATTGCGTTTATCTTGTTCATTCACTGGACTCAATCCTTATTTAACCGATTTTCTGCCATAGTCATTACAAAATCCGTACTATGTATAGGTTAAAAAGGAGTCGTTTATGAAATGAACAAAAGGACCAATACTGAATTAGTTACAGGATTGTAACCATTAATGTAGGTTATAGGCAATTCAATAACATTAAATATAAAAAATAGGCAGCAAATTGACCTTTAACAGACTATTTAAAACTGAGAATACTCAGAAGAGTAATAATCAAGCAAAGAATTACTATAAATTTACAAATAAGGCCCTGGGATCTGTCACAATCGCGATATAAAAAAAGATACATGACTGTTAGAAAATTCCACATCAATTTGTTCTTTGAATTTGTATGTTTTTATGCAATTTTAACAAGTTGTATACAAATCAATGCCATGGGACCCTAGGATATACTGCCTGTTCTCTAAATACAGTCAAATGAAATTAGGACCGTAGCCCTCAACTCTGGTCTTCTAGACTTCCTAACAGTACACATTTTCATTTCTCTCTACAAACTCAAGAAGTGCAATAACTAGTGTGGTCTTTTCACACAGTTTGCTATTTAATGGAGGTACACCCCCACCTGGTAGAGGGAAAACATGCACCGTTGGTGTATTTCTAGGACAGGGATTGAGCATGGCTACATTAAACCCACAGAACAGCTATAGCCAGTAATGTGGAATGATTCCAAGTCTTCAACACCGCCGACATATCCCAGAATAAAAATAAAGTAAAAGAAAATGGTGTTGTTGCCATTATGAGGCATATTCATTTACAGAGAAATGTCTATGTGGTCTCCAAAGAGTAGAGTTAGGTTTGCATCTTCTCTCCCAAGTTTAAAAGTCAGTTTGCAATAAATTACTTTTGTTCTTTGTATTCTGGATGCATCCTCCAAAGCCCATGAAAAGGGTGAGGAGTCTCCTGTGCTCAGGAGTGAGCGCTGAGTCACTGATCTTCTTCAGAACTCATCATGTCTCACCAATGCCTCCCCGAAGTCTGTAGCTTGACTGCCCACAAATAAGTCATATTTATCAACTATTTCTTCTCGTGTCAGCTTGCCATCCTGAGAAAAGAATACATATCTTTAGTGGTATCTTTGAAGTGTATCCTACAATAAATCCTAACAAGCCTTTTCATAAGAACAAGTGACAGCTTGGTGTTAAAGCCCAATGCCGTTCTGCCACATATACACGTACAGCCGACATTAAGGTGTTAAACACTACTTGGAGCAATGAAATCCCAAGAATTTCAGATTGCAGATTCAATGCCCCTACTTCTATATTTGAGAAAGTCTGTAAAAACAAAGTTATTTTTTGGGAAATTAAGTCTGGTGCCATCCCATACGAGATTACAGTTTACCCCTTCTGTAAGTAAATACATATTAACTTTCTCAGCGTTTACCTTGTTTTGGTCAGATTCATAAACAAGATGACGAGCTTCAGCTTCAGCGTGGTCATAGTCAGAGGGTAAGATCCAATCTTTGGTCTCCTCTTTGTCCATTTTTCCATCACGGTTCTTATCTCTGAACTCGACAAACTGTTCTCTCTCTGTCTTCACCCAGTCTGGCTCATCAGCTTCATTATCATGGTTGTACATATCACCTGGACAGAAAAGGAGTAAATAAAGTCAACACGCATGACAACATTTTCCCACAGAAACACAAGATGTTTTCTCACACAAGTTAACTACAATTGACATCTGGCATTTAACCATTATTTAAAAGGCAACAAAACAATGGTCTATTTTAGGTTTATTATTCATTAAACAGTTGAGGACTTGCCTATATACTCTTCCAAATCAATCACTCCATCTGCATTTTTATCAATATCTTCCATTGTTTCCTATGTATTGAGATAAACAAGGGATATAAAATTAAAACTTTTTCAAACCATACAAGTAACATGGTGACTGCATAAGTGTTTTAAAGCACAAAGCAATTTTACAACTCCCTTCTATTTATGCCTGTAAACTCACCAGCACAACAATATCCTTCATATAGTCATACTCTTCAGGGTGCAGGAATGCTGTGAATTCCTCTTTTGTGGCAATCAGATCGCCATCCTTGTCAGCCATTTTAAACCGTCGCTCATCCCTCACCATCATCTGTTTGTAATTAAAACTGTTGTCAGGATCAGGATCATCTAAAACATGAAATGGTAAGAATCAATTAATGGCTCACTGCCATAAAATTAGATAGTTATTGAGTCAATAAAAAGTCAATAATCAAAAAAAAAAAGTATCTATAACCCCTAAAATTAGCAGCTATACAAGTGCAGTACCTAAACATGGCACAACACATACAGCCCCCCTTACAATATAAAACTAATAGTACAAAAAAAAAAAAAAGATGGCACATAAAAAAAAGAAGAAGGAAACCTACAAAATCCAGTATTACCACAAACATTGTTTTCACCTATTCCAGATACACTATTTTTACAAATAACCACTTGCTTATGCAAGAAAATGATATATATGAAATGCTGCAGTCACGTGTGCAAAATAAACAAATACAAAAAAAAATTAAATAAACCATGAATATCACAACTCGAAATGTGTGAATTCAAATCGATTTTACATAAGATATGAGAAATAATAAATGTAAGATTTCCATGTACTATGAAAAGTCCTGCTCTTCAAATTCTAACTTTAATTAGAGCGATTGATATAAGCAGTCCCGTTTTTTTTAAATGTAACTTCAATTAAAGTGATAGTGCTTCTTTGGACCTCCCCTGATTTAATAAAGTGCTGGTACTATCTGTGGACTTCACAAAGTGCTTCAGTCAAACGTGCTTTATTGTGCCCCACGTGGATTTGCACTCACCTTAGCTCTTTGACCAACTATTTCTAGTATGGTCAAACGTGCATGTGGCGGAATCCCCCAACAGATCTGTGCCGCTTGTATTCCACCAAATACTCGTCCACTGTGCTCAGCTATAGCAACTCAAAAGGGAAGAATACCCAGGGAAAGAGGCTCATAGCATAACACAGTTGTGGTAGGTTTATTAAAAAACAAAAAAAAAACCCGAGGCATGCAGAAATAAACTCACTTGCTGCTGTGCCCTATAAAATGGCACCTGATACATACAGCGCTGTGCATGTTGGGGGATGATGGCCGCTCACTGGACTGTGTGTATAGTTTAATTGGGACTTTAATATCAGTTAATGGACTTTTCTGTTTATTATATTATTCATGTATTAAAGTGACGTGGATGCCTGAAGGAGAACTCCACCTCATGCAAACTGAATAGGAGAGAATATTTAGGACTGGATCATCATGTGACTGGCTTTAGGAAGTTAAAACGGCACATTTAAAGTGATAAAAAAAAAAAAAAGGACTTTTAGTAAGTCAAAAATAACAAACATGTTATACTTACCTGTGCAGTGTTTTTTCACAGAGCAGCCCCAATCCTCCTCTTCTCGGGTCCCTCTTCAGCTCTCCTGGCCCCTCCCTCCTGCAGAGTGCCCCCATAGCAAGCAGCTGGTTACGGGGCCACCCGAGCCACAGCTCCGTGTCCATTCAGACACAGAGCCCCTGTTCGGCCCTGCCCCATCTCCTGATTGGCTAACCGACTTTGATTGCAGCAGCGGGGGCCAATGGCGCTGCTGCTGTCTCAGCCAATCAGGGGACTCCCAGGCCTGGACATTGCTGCCGAGAGAGAGAGATGGGGCTCAAGTAAGTATTAGAGGGCTGCTGCACACAGGTTTTTAATTTTAATGCATAGAATGCATTAACTACTTGAGATCCGCGCTACAGCCGAATGACGGCTCTAGCGCAGATCTAAATTGTCAACAAGCCGTCAATTGACGGCTTGTCACTAGCTGCTTCCCTGCGCGCGCTCCAGAGCGCGCTGCGGGGAAACACTGTGTTGGCCGTGTCCCTTGGACACAGCCAATCACAGATCGCCGCGAACGGCCAATCAGAGTGGCCGTTTGCGATGCGATCTGTGCGGCCAATGAGAGATGATCTCATAGATCATCTCTCATTGCCGCTTTACATAGAGACAGCGTTCTGTCTCTGGAGACAGATCTGTGTCTCTTGTACATAGAGACACAGATCGGTCACCTCCCCAGTCAGTCCCCTCCCCCCACAGTTAGAACACTATGCAGGGAATACATTTAACCCCTTCCTCACCCTCTAGTGTTAACCCCTTCAATGCCAGTCACATTTATACAGTAATTAGTGCATTTTTATATCACCGATCGCAGTATAAATGTGAATGAAGCCAAAAATGTGTCAAAAGTGTCTGCCATAATGTCGCAGTCCCCAAAAAAATCGCAGATCGCCGCCATTTCTAGTAAAAAAATAATAATTCTGTCCCCTATTTTGTAGGCACTATAAATTTTGCGCAAACCAGACGCTTATTGCGATTTTTTTTTTTTTTACCAAAAATATGTAGAAGAATACGTATCGCCCTAAACTGAGAAAAAAAAAGTTGTTTTTTTTTAATTGGGATATTTATTATAGCAACAAGTAAAAAATATTGTATTTTTTTCAAAATCGTCGCACTTTTTTGTTTATAGCGCAAAAAATAAAAACCGCAGAGGTGATCAAATACCACCAAAAGAAAGCTCTACTTGTGGGGAAAAAAGGACGTCAATTTTGTTTGGGAGCCACGTCGCACGACCGCGCAATTGTCAGTTAAAGCGACGCAGTGCCGGAAGCTGAAATATCACCTGGGCAGGAGGGGGGTATAAGTGCCCAGTAAGCAAGTGGTTAAAGGGCTTGTAAAGGTTTGTTCATTTTCTAAAATCGGTTCCTTTAAGCTAGTGCATTGTTGATTCACTTACCTTTTCCCTTCTAAATGTTTTTTTAATTTGTCTGAATTTCTCACTTCCTGTTCCCCCCCAGTAAGCTTGCCCCCCATCATCCAAGCCATTCTGGCTGGGGGTTAGTTAGGGGATGATGGCTGCTTGTGTTTTCACAGCGTCTCCCCGCAGGGATGTAGTCCCAAGGGAGGGGGCGAGCACGCCGACTAACCCCCAAGCAGAACTGCTCAGATGATGAAGGCAAGCTTACTGAGGAGGGACAGAAAGTGAGAAATTCAGCCAAAGAAAAAAATATTTAGAAGGTAAGTTAACCAACGATGCACTAGCTTTAACCACTTCCCGACGGCCGTACGAATATGTGCGGCCGCGGGGTGGTTCTAAATCTGACAGGACGCATATATGCATCCTCCGCTCTTCCAGGCCACTAGAGGGTGCGGGCGCTGCCGCATTCCTGAGATACAGATGCGCGTGCCTGGTGGCCGCAATGTCCGCCATGCACTCACAATCGGCGGTTACAGGGACAAGGATCTCTGTGTGTAAACACAGAGATCCATGTCCTGTCAGGGGAGAGAGGAGACCGATCTGTGTCCCTTGTACATAGGGACACAGCATCGGTCACCTCCCCCAGTCACCCCTCCCCCCACAGTTAGAACACACCCAGGGAATACATTTAACCCCTTCCATGTCCCCTCTAGTGTTAACCCCTTCACTGCCAGTCACATTTATACAGTAATCGGTGCATTTGTATATAAATGTGAATGGCGCCAAAAATGTGTCAAAAGTGTCTGCCATAATGTCGCAGTCCCAATAAAAATCGCAGATCGCCATTACTAGTAAAAAAAAAAAAATAATAATAATTAATAATAAATCTGTCCCCTATTTTGTAAGCGCTATAACTTTTGCGCAAACCAGTCGCTTCTTAAACCAAAAATATGTAGAATAATACGTATCGGCCTAAACTGAGAAAAAAATGATTTAAAAAAAAAAATATATATATAGGCTATTATAGTAACAAGTAAAAAATATTGATTTTCTTTCAAAATTGTCGCTCTTTTTTTGTTTATAGCGCAAAAAATAAAAAACCGCAGAGATGATCAAATACCGCCAAAAGAAAGCTCTATTTGTGGGGAAAAAGGGACACCAATTTTGTTTGGGAGCCACGTCGCACGACCGCGCAAGCTGAAATTTCACCTGGTCAGGAAGGGGTATACGTGCCCAGTAAGGAAGTGGTTAAAGGAACCTATTTAAAAAAAAAAAAACCTTAAGGCACCATGCACACGAGAAGCAAATGCAAACACATCTAAACTCAGGTTTTCAAAGGCAAAAACCGGCGTTTAAAACGCCAGTTTTTGCCGCGAATTTTGCGGCGTTTTGCCGCGTTTGCGGCTATCAGCGTTTATAGCACAGACATTGTAGACCCTCCCAAAGCTCTGAAAGCTATATATTTTTAACTATTTCTGCCATTTTCAACAGAGAGAGCAGCAGCAGACTTTCATATGCAGACTTGCATACTTTCATTTGATTCTTCTTTTTTTAAATGGATCCCATATTGAATATATGCCAAGAAATTGTCCATACGTTGCTCTTGCTGAGGATTCAACGCCGTCGCAAACTACGCGAGAGATCCGTTGGCAGAGCTCATCACTATTGGACCCATCCGTTGATGGCACAGAGATTTTCAGTTGGCTATTTTACCAATATGTATGTCCAGCTGCGTACTTATCCAGAGAATTTTTTTAAATTTTTCGAATTTTTCAAATTCTGAAGTACGAAAATTGAAAAATTTGTAATTCGAAAATTGAAACATTTCGAATTTCCTATTTTCGAAATTTCCAATTTTTCAATTTTCGAAATTTTGAATTTCGAATTTTTCAAATTTCGAATTTTTCAAATTTCGCATTTTCAAATTTCGCATTTTCAAATTTCGCATTTTCAAATTTCGCATTTTCAAATTTCGCATTTTCAAATTTGGAAATTTCTAATTTTCAAATTTCGAATTTTTCAATTTTTCAATTTTCGAAATTTTGAATTTCTAATTTTTCAAATTTCGAATTTTTCAAAAATTCGAAATTCTAAATTACGAAAATTGAATAATTCGAATTTCGAAAATTCTAAATTTTTAAATGTTCGAATTTCGATTCTTTTAATTTTTGTATTTCCGAATTTGAAAAATTCGAAAATTCGAAATTTGAAAAATTCGAATTTGAAAAATTCGAATTTGAAAAATTCGAATTTCGAAAACTGAAAAATTCGAAAATCGAAATTTCGAAAATTGAAAATTTTTTCTAATTTCAAATTTTTCAATTTTCGTATTTCAGAATTTGAACAATTCGAAATGTGAAAAATGCTAAATTTGAAAATTCGAAATGTCAAAATTTCGAAAATTCGAAATTTGAAAATTCGAAATTTGAAAATTCGAATTTCGAAAATTTCACAATTCTAAATTCGAAATTTGAAAATTGAAAAATTCGAAATTTGAAAATTGAAAAATTCGAAATTTGAAAATTGAAAAATTCGAAATTTGAAAATTGAAAATTCGAAATTTGAAAATTGAAAAATTCGAAATTCGAAATTTGAAAAATTCGAAATTTGAAAATTGAAAAATTCGAAATTTGAAAATTGAAAAATTCGAAATTTGAAACTTCGAAATTTGAAAAATTCGAAATTTGAAAGATTTCGAAAATGTCGAAATTCGACATTTCGAAAATTAGAAAATTCTAAATTTGAAAAATACGAAAATTGAAAAATTCTAAATTTGATTGTCCACTTGCCATGTCACCTGCCACAAGTTGTGGATTGTCCACTTGCCACGTCACCTGCCACAAGTTGTGGATTGTCCACTGGCCACGTCACCTGTCATGTCAACTGGCCACTTCACCTGCCACAAGTTGTGGATTGTCCACGTGCCACGTCACCTGCCACATCACCTGTTCACATCACCTGCCACGTCACCTGCCACAAGTTGTGGATTGTCCACTTGCCACATCACCTGGCCATGTCACCTGCCACAAGTTGTTGATTGTCCACCTGTCATGTCACCTGGCCACGTCACCTGCCACAAGTTGTGGATTGTCCACAATGCAATGCAAGCAATTACAGTTGTTTAGTTTTTTTTTGTTTTTTCATCATTTGCCATCATTTTTGAGATTTCTAATGTAAAAAAATAGGTCACCTTTAAAAACGCCTATAAACGAAATCGCGGCAAAACGCCGGTACCGCGTTTTGCCGCGATTAGCGGCGTTTTGCCGCGATTTGCGGCTGAAACGCGAAAACGCCAAAAGCTTCTGAACCCAAAATTTTGGGTTTGAAAAAACGGCCCTAAACCCAACTGCTTTAAAACGCCAAAAAACGTGATTGTGTGCATGGACACATAGGATAACATTAAATGTGTTCAGGGGCAGTTGAAAAAAATGCCCAAACGCCTCTGAACTCGAGTTTACCAGCGTCTCGTGTGCATGGGGCCTTACAACCCCCTTTAAGATTGAAAAAATAAAAAAAACACTTCTGACCATCAACCCAGTACAAGGTATAATATATAAATGTATGTATGTATGTATGTATGTACACACATATACACACACACACTTTTATTATATTCATTCTTACCACTAGAGACATTTCTTCCCATTGTGTCTGACAAATTGTGAACTGGAAAGGAAGTGAGGAGTAGCATTCCGAGAGAGGACACCAATGGGAATAAAGTCTAACCTTTCATTGCTGTCAAAAAATTTTAAATGTTGGATATAAAAAAATAAAAAAAAGGGGGGGGGGGTGGAAAAGGGAGAAGCAAGATTTATCAAATATGGATACAGACTCAAATCAAAAAAGTGGTTCTAAACCCCCTCTCGCTTAATCAAAAATTGTAATCATGGCTGCAGTGGGGTTTAATTACATGTCCGAGATCCTCAAAATGTAAGCCACTGGTGGTACTGGAAGTCAGGTTTGGAAAGCATTATATTTATATAAAATATTGTTTATATTTATAAGATCAACTTTTGCCATCTTTAGTTCTATTTTTTTTTTATGCCTCCATTCTTTTACATATATGTATAACGGAGTATATGTTACATAAACACACAATTACTTTTATTGTACATCGAACTAGCATTTGTACCTAAATTGATATTAGCACCTTAATATACAATCCTCCATCCACTGGGGCAAATGTTTCTTCAAACTACCACACAAAGGGCCAAGTAGGCAAATTTTTATTTTTATAATTTCCAAAAAATAAAGTTTTTGACCCACTAATGCAACTAGTAATTGAAACATTTTAAAAGCTCAACTACCTTAAATTTCTAATGTAAAATAGTAACTGTGTAATGAAAGTTTCAACACATGTGAAAGTAGAATCTGCAAGCAACATTATTTTAGTTTTTGTGCTCAACAACATTAAACTGACAAGTGTAAGATTTCACATGGTTGTTTCTTTAGCATGTCAGCCCAGGCACTGTACCAAACACATTTTTAAACTTTACTTCCAGCCCCCTTACCCAGGTAAGTACCATAGGTGACATTTCTGTACTCTTCCCATGATATAAAGCCATCTTGGTTCATGTCAAACTCCTGCCACTGACGCTCGACGTTGTCGTACACATATTTCCTTTGGGTTTTCTTGATCCATGCAGTCAGTTCCCCCTCCGTCACAAACCCATCCTTATCCAAGTCTATCTTACTTACAATGATTCTACAAAGAAAAAATGGCAGGGGTGAAGAGGATGCAGACAGGAACAACACCTACCGAAAATGTAACCATAGGTGGCATTTTTATATTCCTCCCACGACACCAGGTTGTCCCCATTGAGATCATGGCCCTTCCACTGGCGCTCTACGTCCTCAAAAATCCAACGCTTCTGAGCAAATTTTATCCAATCCCTTAGCTCTTCAACTGTAACAAGACCATCCTTGTCTGCATCTATCTTACTCACAATCTTTCTGTTGGGCCATCATAGCATCCAGCAGAAGAGGAAAGAAAGGCAATAGGTTAGATGCGAGTCAAAATCAGAAAGGGTACAGTTTATGGAACAAAACAATGACAGGGCAGAAACGAAATATCAATGGGTAAATTGGGCCATGTTACTATGCACACCAAAAATTCCAGGAACATCGATTTTGCCTTTTATGAATCAATCACATTATATTGGTAGAGGTGTCAATTTTTTTTTTTTTTTTTATCGTAGTGGAAATTGAAAAACGAATTAAAAAAGTTACCTATTGGTACAACAGTTTAACAAAGGTTTAAGTGTTTCTAAGAAAATCCAAACCAATCATTTGCCAGACGTTTTAGCAAACATGACATGGATAACAAACACAGGAAACACCTCAATCGAATGGATAACATTAAAGCGGAACTTTACTCTCAATCAACAATAGCCATTTTTAATCCTTATGCTATTGGCCTTAGTAAATAAATAGAATGGTACATTGTATTTACTTTTTTCCACACATTTTTGGGTCAAAATTATGTGGCATACATCTTAAGAGTCTTCATGGGCATTTTTTTCCCTTTCACTTGGGAGGAGGGGCTTTTCCAGCCAACATAGCCTCCTGCCTGAACTAAAAGCAGATGGATTCCAGGAGATAAATGCTATTTAAATCATCTGCCTTATGCAAGACGGCCATGGATAAAAATGTTAGGGTGGCATTTTTCAAAGTGATTTCTCAGCAAAATAAAGCACGGAAACATGGATGGGTATGAGAGTTTGCTCTGAATTTAGAAACAGCGTTTTTGGTTTGTAGTGCTCAGATACAGTTATGTTCCACTTTAATGTCCAACAAGAAATGACAGCTGGGGCCTGGGGGACAGCAAAACAACCGAGATTATCCATATCAGATAGCAAGCAGAGCAATAGTAAGGCATGTTCTTATTATCCTGTCACCAGCCTGGTTAAGTCAAACTGAGCATAGGATAAAGACATACACAAGTAGAAGTTGCCTGCAGTGAAAACGACATATTTAAACAATGAATAGATCCATAGACATTTATATGCAAATCTCAACTTTTGCCGTAAATTCCAAGCTTGCCTTCAAAACCCCTAAACCTCCATTTTGTTTCTGTATTGTAATCCTGATCGCTCAGAAGAAAGTCTTGGGACCTCTCAAACAAATTTGTGTATCACTTGCACAGTTTAAATTACATATGTTTGTGGAACCTTTACATCGAAACATTAACCACTTGACGACCGAGGATGTCCTCGACTTTGTGTGGCGATATCTGAATGATGCCTGCAGCTACAGGCATCATTCAGATATCACCGTCTTCAGCCACTGATTCTCTGCACGATAAGAATGATCAAAGCGGCAGTTCCACCGGTTGATCGTTCTTATAGGCAGCGGAAGGGGACGTCGCCCCCTTCATTCGGTGCTTCTCCGGGCTCTCCCGTGCCATCGGGGGGCCGGAGAGCGAATCGGCCGGCGCTGGCTGGAAAGCATAGTTATGACGTAATGCCCGGTACCCGGAAGTAAACAAAGCCGCAATCGCTGCTGTTGGCATTAAATCGGTGAATTTTTTTCACAATCTAATGCTTGTAAGCCTGGAGGAGAGATGTGGGGTCTTATTGATCCCAAATCTCTCCATAAAGAGGACCTGTCACAGTGATTCCTATTACAATGGATGTTTACATTCCTTGTAACAGGAATAAAAGCGATAAAAAAAAAATATATATATATTAATAAAAAAAAAATGTTTTAACCACTTCCCGACCGCCCACCGCAGGTATACGTCGGCACTTTGAGGATGGATATCTCGGTAACGGCAGCAGCTGCTGCCACAACCGAGATATCCATCTCTTCTGTGGGCGGTCGGGTAAACGATAATGGCGGTCTCCGCGGCGGAATCGCCGCGAGATCGCCGTTATCGGTAGCGGACGAGCGTCCCCCCCCCTCCCGTTGCGCTCCCGCGCTCTCCGCCGCTTACCGGAGCCGTCGGTAGCGGCGGAGGCGATCGGGTGCGCTCGTCTGGTCAGCGGGGATGCGAGTGAGGGAAAAAATTTCCCTCGTCCATCCCCGTAGCTCTGCTGGGCGGAAGTGACGTCAAACGTCAGTTCCAAACAGCGTCTTAAAGAGACATTTTTTTTTAAATGTCATTTGAAAAATGACATTTAAAATTTTTTTTTTTTTTTTTTGCATTTTAGCCTAAATATGAGATCTGAGGTCTTTTTGACCCCAGATCTCATATTTAAGAGGACCTGTCATGCTTTTTTCTATTACAAGGGATGTTTACATTTCTTGTAATAGGAATAAAAGTGATAATTTTTTTTTTTTTTTTATTTTAGTGTTAAAAAATGGTAAAATTAATACAAATAAATACGAAAACAAAAAAAAAAATTTTTTAAATCGCCCCGTCCCGACGAGCTCGCGCGCAGAAGCGAACGCATACGCGAGTAGCGCCCGCATATGAAAACGGTGTTCAAACCACACAAGTGAGGTATCGCCGCGATCGTTAGAGCGAGAGCAATAATTCTAGCCCTAGACCTCCTCTGTATCTCAAAAAATGCAACCTGTAGAATTTTTTAAACATCGCCTATCGAGATTTTTAAGGGTAAAAGTTTGACGCCATGCCACGAGCGGGCGCAATTTTTAAGCGTGACATGTTGGGTATCATTTTACTCGGCGTAACATTATCTTTCACAATATGTAAAAAAATTGGGCCAAATTTATTGTTGTCTTATTTTTTTATTTAAAAAAGTGAATTTTTTCCAAAAAAAGTGCGCTTGTAAGACCGCTGCGCAAATACGGTGTAACAAAAAGTATTGCAATGACTGCCATTTTATTCTCTAGAGTGTTAGAAAAAAAAAAATATATAATGTTTGGGGGTTTTAAGTAATTTTATAGCAAAAAAAAATGTTTTAGTCTCGTAAACACCGAATCTGAAAAACAGGCCCGGGGCTAAAGTGGTTAAAATGCCCCTGTCCCCGGTAGCTCACGCTGAGACGCGAACACGCATGCAAGTCCCGCCCACATATGTAAACACTGTTCAAACCCCACATGTGAGGTATCGCTGTGTGTGTTGGAGCCTGTGCAACAATTCTAGCACTAGACCTCCTCTAATTCGAAAATAGCAACCTGTAAAAAAAATTTAAAGCGTCGCCTATGGAGATTTTTAAGTACCAAAGTTTGGCGCCATTCCATGAGTGTGCGTACTTTTAAAGCATGACATCTATTTACTCGCTGTAACATCTTTCACGTTATACAAAAAAATTGGGATAACTTTACTGTTTTCTTATTTTTAAATTCATGAAACCGTTTTTTCCCCCAAAAAAGGGCGTTTGAAAAATTATAGCGCAAATACCGTGTGAGAAAAAAAAAAGTTGCAATGACCGCCATTTTATTCCCTAGGGTGCCTGCTCAAAAAAAAAATATTAGTGTTTGGAGGTTCTGATTAATTTTCTAGCAAATAAATTGTGTTTTTACATGAAGGAGAGAAGTGCCAAAATGGGCCCGGTTGTCAAGTGGTTAAAGCAGCCATATAACGCCAATCTTGTAGACAGTGCCTTGAAAAAATAATCATAACCCTTTACATTTTGTCCTGTTACAACCAAAAACAAATATATTTTATTGGGATTTGCCACATTTGTGAAGTGGAAATAAAATGATAAATGGTTTGCAAAAGTTTTTACAAATACATATGTGAAACGCGTGGCGTGCATTTGTATTCAGCCCCCCTGAATCAATACTCTGTAAAACCATCTTTCACTGCAATTACACCTGCAAGTCTCTTTGCACATCTAGAGAATGACATTTTTGCCCATTCTGCTTTGCAAAATAGCTCATCTCTGTCAGATTGGATGGAGAGTGTCTGAACAGATACTGTCAAGTCTTGCCACAGATTGTCAATTGGATTTAGGTCTGGACTTTGACTGGGTCATTCTAACATGAATATGCTTTGATCTAAATCATTCTAGCTCTGGCTGTATGTGGCTCCATCCATCTTCCCATGATCTCTGACCAGCTTCCCTGTCCTTGCTGAAGAAAAGCACAACATGATACTGCTGCCTACACCATGTTTCACGGTGGGGATGGTGTGTGGAATGCATGGCTAATGGTTGTCCTGTGGATAGATTCTCTCACCTGAGTTGTGGATCTTTGCAGCTCTGCCAGTTAACAAGGGCCTCTTGGCTGCTTCTCTTATTAATGCTCTCCTTGCCCGGCCTGTCAGTTTAGGTGGACGGCCATGTCTTGGTAGGTTTGCAGTTGTGCCATACTCTTTCCCATTTTTGGATGATGGCTTGAACAGTGCTCCATAATATTTTTTTTAAATAACCTAACCCTGCTTTAAGCTTCTCCACAACTTTATCCCTGACCTGTCAGGTGTGTTCCTCAGCCTTCATGATGCAATTTGTTCACTAAGGTTCTCTAACAAACCTCAGAGCTTCACAGAGCAGCTGTATTTATACCAAGATTAAAATTACACACAGATGGAGTAATTACTAATTAGATGACTTCTGAAGGCAAATGGTTCCACTAGATTTTAGTTAGGGGTAGCAGAGTAAAGGGGCTGAATACAAATGCACACCACACACTTCAAATATTGGTAAAGAAAACCATTTACCATTTCCCTTCCAGTTCATCATTGTGCACTGTTGTGTTGGTCTATCACATAAAACCCATTTACGTTTTTAGTTGTAACATGACAAAATGTGGAAAATATCAAGGGGTATGAATCCTTTTTCCAAGGCACTGTAGGAATCAATTCCACAGGACAGCTGGAATACAGCTCATCCATGAGAATGAACAGGGCCACAGTGCTTGCGTGCACTAAGGAGAGAAGACAGCAGGGATAATTTCAGGAGTATTCAGGATATTTTTAGCTGTGTGCTTCTGGTCAGGGACGTACAGTTGAGAAATGGAAGAACAAGGATGGTTTAAAACAAAAAAGATTTAAAACACAAGGTTGTAACCAGGGGATTAAAAAGCAAGTTCAATAAAAATGAAAGTATCATCAAAACACAACACTCAACATGGAAGACATACCCTAGCCTCTCCTTGCTCTCCTCTGGGGTTAGCTGATCGAATGACTTTGCTTCTTCTGCTCCTAGAAAAGCATCATGGTCGTAATCAAAGCTCTGGGAGTCATCGTGTAATTTTTCACTGAGTTGGGGGTCATGGTGGACACGATCCTTTTTCTCAGTAGGTTTGCAAAGGGCACAGAGAGCCCAGAGGCTGAAAATCAGCAGGAGGTAATTCTTGTCCATTGCTTAATGAAGTCACCTTAGTTAAAAATAAAGACAATGCCTAATTTTAAACATCTGGAAAACCTCCACGAAACATTAAACATGAATTTTATAACATTCGAGTAACAATAAGTGTTACATAAAACATAAGTGTTGTCTCAATTAGCCTAAATAAATTTAAAGCGAAGGTTCACCCTAAAAACATGTATATACCATTACATTCAGCATACTTCCGACATGTACAGTATGCTGTTTTTTTATTTTTTCGCTGTACATATCGTATTATTGTTGCGCCGCTGCATAGGAACGCCTACTCCCGCGGCGTTCCTATGCAGAGAACCCGGAAGACGGGTGGAAAACAACAATACATTATGTACAGCGAAAAAAACAAACAGCATACTGTACATGTCGGAAGTATGCTGAATGTAATGGTATATACATGTTTTTAGGGTGAACCTCCGCTTTAAGCAATCTGCTGTACAGATATGGGGAAAAAAAGCAAGCCATTTAGATGTGCATGGTGGTGCTTGGCTCCATATGCACTTACCAGTATTGCATAAGAGGATATTTATCAAAACTGTTTTCTTACATTGTTGCATCTGCTAAAATGCAGTTTAGGAACCAGAATGGATTTGATTTCAATCTCTAGTAAAAAGGCTTGATTTAAATCATAATTTTTAAAGAGCAACTTTCATCTCTGTCCCACAGCGGCTTCTCCTCTGACCGTCCCCATTCACTTTAAAAGGGACCGCTGGTGACAAGGTGAGGGACATGGCGGCAGCAGGTAAGTGGATGCCTGCTAACAGGCCCTGCCATGATGGATCTGAAATGACAGGTGCTCTTTAAATGCAAGGACTTATTCTTTATGGAAGTTAGAATCTTTAATACTTAGACAAAATTAAGGTTTCCAGTTTAGAATAAGCTGTCAGATTAGTAAAACAGCTACATTAGAACCAATTCAATCATACAGTTTGTAATGTACATAGATTTTCAAAACAATGGGATAAAGGAATATTCCTAAACTTTATTTTTTTAATTCTCACATTACTGTCAAATTCTGTGAATGTGTCAATGCAGTGCATGTAATCTCAGCTTGTAGAGCAGGGGTGTCAAACTGGCGGCCCTCCAGCTGTTCCGAAACTACAAGTCCCATCATGCCTCTGCCTGTGGGAGTCATGCTTGTAACTGTTAGCCTTGCAATGCCTCATGGGACTTGTAGTTTTGCAACAGCTGGAGGGCCGCCTGTTTGACATCCCTGTTGTAGAGTTTGGATTCATTGAGCTTACAAAAAATAAATGCATGCGTGTGTGTATATAAGAAAAATCATTTTTTTTCAAAATTTACGGTCTTTTTCCGTTTATAATTGCTAAAAACAAAAATCACAGAGGCAATCAAATACAATCAAAAGAAAGCTCTATTTGTGGGAAGAAAAGGACGCAAATTTTGTTTCGGTACAACATTGCATGACCGCGCAATTACCAGTTAAAGCAGCGCAGTGCCAAATTGTAAAAACACCTCTGGGCATTTAGCAGCATATTGGTCCGGGGGTTAAGTGGTTAAGGAGGAACAAAACAATAATAAACATAAGTCCAAAGGGTAAAGAAGGCACCACTGTACCCCTCCTACCTGGACCTGAGCGGTGTCTGGAGCGTCTGTTTCCGCCATTGCTGCTGATCCCTCTTCCATCGTGCACAGAGGAACGCAGCTGGGACCGTCCAATTTTTAAATTTCCCAGGTCCGGCGTCATCAGTGATGGCCGGAACCGGAAGACGCCGCTCGATAGGCCTGTTCCCTGGCCTCTGCGTTCCAGGCAGCGTGAACCAAGCGCTGCAACGCCCCTACATAAAGCTGCGCCACTGTGCATGACGTCACCCGCCCGCCAGGACGCGGAACCGACATGCGGAGGGGAAAACGCAACAACATACCGCCCGGCCACCTGAGCCAAGACCCGTGGCCCCCGGGCACAGCTTTCCTGCAGGGCCTTTGCTCCTCTGAGCAGGGAGAATCTGGGGACTCCGGAACACGCCCCTCTCGCTAGGGGGGGGGGGGGGCTGGGATGGCCTCTGCACACCTGACAGAATCACAAAAAGAAAGGTAAGCTTACCCCTCTCCCCATGGAGTGAGCGCAGCTCCTCTTGGTCCACAACATGCACTTCCACCATGGCGGAGGAAACACAATAACCGAGGCCATGGTGGAAGAGGAGGGCTTTAAAGATCAGCATGCGTTTCCTAAAAAAGAGGTGGAGCTGCGCGCTCTCCAAGGTTGTCCTGAAAGGCGAGTTGAGAAATTACTTTTTTTTAATGTCATTAAAAACAATCGTGTGTGGGCTCCAGAGCGCTGTCGTTTTTAACGTCGTGTGTAGGCTTTAATGATGTGAAAAAAACGTGCATGCTCAGAAGTTATGAGAAGGGAGCGCTCGCTCTGGACAAACTAGCGTTTGTAATGGAGATAGCACATTCATCACGCTGTAACAGATTGAAAATCGTTTCTCACCAAACCTTTACTAACACAAAATCAGTAAAAGCAGCCGAAAGGGTGGTGCCATCTGAATGGAACTTCCCCTTTATAGTGCCGTCGTACGTCACCGCGCTTTGCTAGAGCATTTTTTTTTCATGACCGTGTGTGGACAAGGGCGGCTTAACAATAATCGGGTTGAAAAAGGCCATTAAAAATGGTTGTGTGTACACAGCATTAGGCTCTTTTCACCCCCACTAGCGATTGAAAAAGGGTTTACGAGAGCTTTCACACTGGAGTGGCTTTTTTTTAGGGCGCTTTGCAGATGCCATTTTATCACCTGCAAAGTGCCCCAGTGTGAAAGCAGCCTTAGATGTTTTGCATTAATTGAGAACATGCAGACTATACGAGGTAGAGAGGCAGGATGGTGACATGATCTCCATTCTGTTCAGAGAACACATCGCATTTATCGCAAAGATGCAAATTGTTCTAAATTGCACTAAAATGTATTATATTTGTTCAGGAAAATTTGGATTTTTATAAAAAGTTGTGCAAATATCACATGAAGCAAAAATGTGCAACTATCACCTTTTTTCCCCCAACGGGCCTCTGCATTCAAAAAATGTTCAGGGATTTTGTCATTTTATTGGCAAATATTTTGATTTTTACATGTATGCCACAAAGAAAAAATAAAATAAAAATTGCTCTCGCCTATAGGTAATAAAAAAAGCTTCTCCCTCCAATCAGGGTGGTAGGACCATCAGACAAGGTCTAAAAATAATCTCTGTCCAAGTATGTCATAGAAAGGAGATCGGTAAAGACCCTCAAGTATTAAAATGAGAAGAGGCTAAACCCACAAAGCTAATAGAGTAGGATAAGGATATTATCCTAGAACTGGTGGGAGCAATTGTTAACTCCAGACTGGATTATGCAAATGCCCTTTACCTCGGACTCCCCAAGTACCAAATCGCTCGTCTGCAAGTCGTTCAAAATACGGCCGCCAGACTTGTGACTGGAAAAAAAACCTGGGAATCCATCTCACCTTCACTGAGAGCCCTTCACTGGCTACCAGTTAAAGACAGGATTGCTTTTAAAGCACTCTGTCTAACGCATAGATGTGTCCATGGGAATGCCCCCCAATATCTATGCGATAAAATAAAAGCTCACAATCCCAATCGCATCCTGCGATCCACCAATCAGAACCTACTACAGATCCCAAAAGCCAATTACAAGTCCAAAGGAGAAAGAAGATTCGCCGTCCAAGGTCCCAGACTATGGAACGCTTTACCAACCACCATTCGGTTGGAGGCGAATCACTTAGCCTTCAGGAGAAAGATCAAGACTTATCTCTTTTGATATCAAAGGAGACAGGAACAACAAGCGCCCAGAGGCGATTCAGTTCGCATGTGCCGCGCTCTATACGTTTTTCATTCATTCATTCATTACAATCAAAAAGTGAGTTATATCAGCTAGAACAGGCATGTCCAAAGTCTGGCCCGGGGGTCAATTGCGGCCCGCATTTCGGTTTAATGTGGCCCCCCCTTGTTATTTGGATATACATATTTGATATATACCATATTTTTTCGGGGCTGCCTCAGAAGGGAGGGGGCGGAACGAGCACCATCAGATTACATACAGGAGAATCTCCCTTTCCTCTGCGGCGTCTAATAGGAAATCCCGTCTCCTGGGCTGTCATTGGACAACTGTTTTGTCTATCATAGGAGGCAGGACTTTGTATTAAAGAGTCACAAAATATTCCAATTGCACACCTTTCTGGATAGCAGCCAACAAGAAAGAAAGGGTGCTGAAGCGATCACCAGCAGGGAACTGGAAAGGCAATCATGTAAACATATTCGCCAGCACACCAAGGATCGTTTTAAAAGAACGTCCAAAAATGTTTTAATGCAAAGAAACGATCACAAAAATGGCAATGTTTCGAGGCCACGCAGGGTCTCTTCGTCAGGCAAGTGATACAAACATAGTGCAACTCAATGATATATATAGAGAACAGTCACCAATCAAACCATGTGCAAATAGAAAAAAAAAGGAGGAAGAACCTACCCTCCCCTATCTCCTCCTCCCCCTTCCCTCCCTCCATATAGAACCCATGATTTGACAAAAGGGCAACAGGTCACTGAATGTACATCACTTACCCATAATCACAGATACATGTACATGGGTTCGGCCTTATTGGTGGTCAGTGGATCGATCCCAGTGCTCCCCGCAAAGTAGACAAACACCCTAATATCATTTTTAAGACACTATCTGGACTCCTTGTATGATGACTGCACACCACACTTTATACTTCACAGCCTACCCATCTTCTATTTCTATATTTATTTTTATTTAATATTAATTTTTGTTCTACTTTAGAATTTGTATTTCTTTTTTTTCTTTTCTTTTTTCTTTCTTGCTCTCTCTCTTTTTTTATTTTCCTTGTTTGTTCATCTTATTTTATCTTGTTTATTCTTTTATGTTTATTTCGTTATTTTTTCCCTTTTCTTGTTGTTTTTCTTTCGGTTTTCTTTTATTTACATTTTTGATATTTAATTTACTATTGTACTTCAATTTTTTATGTTTGTATCACTTGCCTGACGAAGAGACCCTGCGTGGCCTCGAAAAGTTGCCATTTTTGTGATCGTTTCTTTGCACTAAAAATTTTTTGGATGTTCTTTTAAAACGATCCTTGGTGTGCTGGCGAATATGTTTACATGTTTGTATTAACCACTTAAGACCCGGACCAAAATGCAGGTAAAGGACCAGGCCCCTTTTTGCGATTTGGCACTGCGTCGCTTTAACTGACAATTGCGCGGTCGTGCGACGTGGCTCCCAAACAAAATTTGCATCCTTTTCTTCCCACAAATAGAGCTTTCTTTTGGTGGCATTTGATCGCCTCTGCGATTTTTATTTTTTGCGCTATATACAAAAATAGAGAATTTTAGTCAAACATTTAGGCCAAAATTTTGCCACGTCTGTAGAAAAAAAATCGCAATAAAAAAAAAATCGCAATAAAAAAAAAAAAAAAATAGCTACCTAGCGGGAACAGCGACACTAATACAGCGATCAGAAAAATGAACGCTTAGTGACGCTGGCAATAGGGAGTGAAAGGGTTAACTAGGGCAGTGATCAAGGGGTTAAAACTTTTTTAGGGGGGGTACGGGGGCTACCCTGAACCTAACACTGACTGTCACACTGACACTAAATACAGTAATCATACATATATGATTACTGCATTCAGTGACACTGACAGAGGGAGGGGGGGGTAATCGCAAGGGGTTAATGTGCCTGCGTGTACTGGTGTCAGTGTAGTGTTGTGCAGACTTACTGTGTGATGTGATCTCTCCTCAGCGGCGGTTGAAAATACCGCCGAGAGCAGAGATCACATCACTTCCCTCTCCCTGTGTTTACGATCGGACCCCGACCCACGTCAAGGCAGCAACGTATATATACGTTGATGTGCCTGTCTGTGCCATTCTGCTGACGTAAATGTACATGCGGTGGTCCTTAAGGGGTTAAAGAGGCCGCCAAGTAAACAGGATTTTATCCTGTATGTAATGTGTTGGCAAGCGTACCGCCCCCCCTCCCTGTCCCCTCCGAGGCTGCAAATGGGAATGGATCAGGCTGCATTCATGGCACTTGTGAGGCTGCATTCATGGCACTTGTGAGGCTGCAGCTGGGAACTGATTAGTACAAATGGGAAGAAATTCTGGACAGCCACACTTCACAAGAAGTTTTTGCCTTTATTCAAAAAATTGATTCAAAAATACATGCCACAGCAGATCAGAACAGACAGAAGAGCATTTCACACTAACAAACAGTGCTTAGTCATAGCTCTATGATTAAGCACTGTTTTGTTAGAGTGAAACGCGGCGATATCCCTTTCTCTATTTTGACTCCTGGGTACGGATTAGGCTGCATTGATGGGTACTGACCCTTATTTTGTTTCACAGTTCTTTATTAAAGTAGATACCACTAATCCAGTGATCCCCACTTGCCTCGGGGTCTGTCTAGAGCAGTTCTTCTCAACTCCAGTCCTCAAGGAGCCCCAACAGGTCATGTTTTCAGGCTTTTGATTATTTTTGCACAGGTGATTTGATCCGTTTCACTGCCTTGACAATTACCACAACTGTTTCATCTGAGAGAAATCCTGAAAACGTGACCTGTTGGGGCGCCTTGAAGACTGGAGTTCAGAAACACTGTTCTAAATGAAATGGAGAGGAAGGGCAGCAAGATCACACACTCATTGTACAATCAGAGAATGCTTTGCATTCATTCAGAAAACACAAAGCATTCTCTGAATAGCACCTGTGTTGAGTAGAAGCAAGCAGAGATCATTGGAGTAGCAAGCAGTGTCTACTTTTGGTGAATTCCAGTTTACAATGAGATCAGCCAGGTATGGTATATAAATACTGCTCCCATCCCCACTCACAATGGTTATAATGCTAAATACAATTATATTCAGAGATAAAGATGTCCCCAAATATACACTCAGCGCTCAAAACACTATTATGAAATTAAACTGAAGCAGTGAGTGTGTCAATAGATAAAGGTAAAATGAGCCAAGCAGTTTCTACTTTCTCAAAGTGTTACTTTGTTAAAAAAAAGTATTGAAAACAAAGGGGGTTATTTACGGAAGGCAAATCCGATTTGCACTACAAGTGCACTTGGAAGTGCAGTCACTGTAGATCTACAGGGGACATGCAAGGAAAAAAAAAAAAAACAGCATTTTAGCTTGCACATGATTGGATAATAAAATCAGCAGAGCTTCCCTTCATTTCAGATCTACAGCAACTGCACTTTCAGTGCAATTTCAAGTGTATTTTGCACTTGTAGTGCAAAGTAGATTTACCTTTTGTAAATAACCCCCCAAAGTGTCCAAATAGCAACATAAAGTAATGTGGTGAAATCGATTTTTAATTTTTAATATATGTATTTGGACACTGTTGGCAAATATTCGCTGGACATTACTTTTTGGACACTTGTTTTCACTACTTCTAACAAAGTAACATTTTGAGGAAGTAAAAATTGGTTGGATCACAGAGGTTTAATTTTTACCTCGTTATTTATTGACACACTCACGGTTTCAGTTTAATGTTATAATTGGGTTTTGAGCACCAAGCTTAGGTTTGGGGGAAATGTTATCTCCAATTATAAGTTGTTTGTATTTACTTTGGGGCTGCTCAATGTAGATACGATTTATCACATTTATTTAGGATTTAAAAGAAAATAAGTTCACCTTTGGAACATGTTACATCTGTTTTTAGGATGGAAGATGTTCCAGCATCTGTACATTCCCCCCCCCCCCCCCCAAGCCCCCCTTGTACTAGAGAGCGGAGGAAGTTTCTCCCAAGCCCACTGTCACAATATGACAACTGCACTGCTGTGCAAGGCTCTGCCAACACAGCCACATGAGTCAGTTTCCTGTGAATGAATAGGCTACAAGTACCATGATCCATTGCAGCTAGGGGTGCAATGGATCGTCATTGATCCGTGATCCGCATGGTTCAACAGCCTCAGATTGGCACACACGTGATCCGTGGGATACGCTGTAACAGCCATCATTGTAATTGTCTCCGCTCTGCTGCACTCACACAGCCCCGCCTCCTCCTAACCCCAAGCTTGTGATAGACAGAACACATCCCAGCATTCCGTCGATCACAAGCTTGGGGTTAGGAGGAGGCGGGGTTGTGCGAGTGCGAGCTAGCATAGCAGGGACAGGACCAATCCCTTCCTCCCTCCAATCACATCACACTCTCTTCTATCGCTGCTCATACATCGCCCTGCCCCTTATACACACGCCGTGTCCCCATGTTATCTGTTTGTGTCCATCCAGGTAATGTAGAAGAGAATTACCGAGAACCGGAGAAGTGGGTGAGTATTTGTGAATTTACCCCAAATAAAATAGCTGGCAGTTTAGTGTGGATTGAAGGACTCTGCTGGTTTCTCTCCTTCACTCCACGGGCTAAACAAGAGAAATGTATGCATGTATGGCTAGAGTTAGAGGAGGGGAAAGCTATAATCTCTGTCATCCTTTTATCACCATTTGTGAATTTTGTTTTCTCAATTTCTATCTTGTGACTGAAGATAAGAGAGTGAGGGGAAATGTCACTAATGTTGCCGTAACCACAACAACAATTGGTCCCTACCTTTTACCATGCTGTCCAAAGCTATAAAAGAACATTTTTGCTGAAGTTAAACTATAAGTGGACCAGGTGGGTGTCTTTTCCCAAGTATTCACGATTGATGGATGAATGCTGCATGTACTACAAACCATTGTCACACACTGTAGATAACCGTTATGGTGCAGATAGAACCAGGATCAATTGCAAAATATATATTTCCAGTTGATTGTCAGTAGTGTAGGGATGATCAGTTGGTGAGGCTGCAATTTGGGGCAAGGTGAGACTACAGTGGAGGGCACAGGTCACGCTGCATTGATGGGCATTTGTCTTGGCTTTTTTTTTTTTTTTGCCGATCCGAAAAATGATCCGATCCGTGACTCCTGATCCGAGGAACGATCTGAACTGTGAGTTTTTTGATCCGTTGCACCCCTAATTGCAGCCGTCAGCTTGTAGTTCTCAATGAACTAAGAGGGCACTGATTAGTGTCCTTATAGTTTATCGATCTTCCTGTTCTCAAGTAACTAGTGATCCCATTATTGTATGATCGAAAGCGGTATTTTTCGTTAGATTTTCCGATCACATGTATGGGTTTTAAGGATAAGTACTCTGGCGTGGAGAGGGTTTATTTAAGGGTTAAATGCACATTTAGGTCTAGGGGTTTAGAAAGTGCAGGGTTACCTCCTCCAGTGCTCTCCTACACTCTGACAGTGAATGGTCCCTCAGCTCTACATTGGCCTTAATGACATCAGAGGACCTGTGACCTCTGGAGCATACAGAAGAGACTGAGGACCGATCTCACAGCCTGGAGGAGGCCTGCCATAGCAGAGGTTCAGGTAAGTAAAACAGATATTTGCAGCTTCCATCACCACCTAAATGAGCATGTAACCCTTGTAATGCCAGCCCCACTGTCAGGGGAGGAGATTTCCTTTCCGCAGAGTTGCGCTTTAATGAATAGAATAAAGCGGTGTTCACTTTGAACTTCCAATTACATCTGAGGAAAAAAATAGCGTATGATTGGCTATTCAAAGTGAACATTGCTTCTCCTAATATACCACCACCCGTCTTATAAACAGGAAACAGCCTGTACATTTGTAGTGAGACGCCCACCAGGGGTGGCAATTATTAAAAGGGGGGGGGCGGCTCTAGACTGGGTGGTCGCAGACACACTAGACTGAAGCTCCACCTCCAGCCCTGACTTATGTTCTACTGACCACTGGTTTCTAGAACCGCCTGGTGTCTAGCAACCAGTGACATCACAGCCACAAATCCCTACCCCAATGCGGCCGAGTTTTTAACTTCCTTCACGCCTAGTGCTCTAAACCCACCTTCTCCAGGCCCCCAGCATGCTTTGAGGGAAGAAGTGAACTAAAAAACTTGAGCTGAGGCAGGGCGCAGTTCATATTGATACAATGTGTGCAGGGTCATCATGGAGGGAGTCGTGCACAGTCACTGCAGGGCCAGAGACCCATACAAAAAAAAAAAAGAAAGGGCTCATGCTGGGACCTGTAGTCCACTGTTGGAGAATGTGACCCCCTAAAAGTGAAGGACTACATTTCCCAGCATGAACCAGTGAGATCTAAGGGGTTACACATCCCTAGATCTCAAGGATTAACTCTGGGATTTTTAGTCCAACAAAATTGGGGGGGGGGTTACATTTGTCGATACTGGGACTTGTACTTCTTCAAAAAATTGGGGGTCAAATCCATAGATCTCAGGTGTTCTATGGCTGTAGCTCCTAACTTTAGATCTCAGAACATGACACTTCCCAACTAGAGAAGCACTTCAAGTCCAATTATAAACTTTTGAGATCGAAGGATGCGACCCCAGTGTTCATTCATGCTTGGACCACACAGCCACCAGAGAAGGGAGGGATGTGACAAGCTTAGATGGGGGGGGGGGGGGGTTAATCTTGCCCAGGGCAGCGCAAGACCAAAATACACCACTGCCCCTACCTATACCTGGCTGTCCTCTCTATGGCTATGTCGTGCTCCCCCCAGACTACAGAGCAACATCACCTCCTGACACAAGAATGCACTCCCATGGTGTCTGTGGGGTGTCACTTGAAGGACTGCTTCTCTCCGTTTTATATATGGAAAGCACTTCACAATACAGCCCTCACAAGCCCCGACTCTATAACACACATAAGAAGAACCCGCAATGTCCCTTTACCGTTACCTTAGCAGCTTCTCTCTACGTCGTCCGACCTGCCTTGCTTGTCTAGACACAAGTGAACTGAAGAACTGAAGAATCGACATTGAATCCATTTCAGTGAGTGACTCGAAATGAACCGATTCAGTTAAAAGAGTCGAACTTCCCATCACTAACTTCAAGCTTATAAACTTTTGAGATCGAAGGATGCGACCCCAGTGTTCATTCATGGGACCACACAGCCACCAGAGAAGGGAGGGATGTGACAAGCTTAGATAATCTTGCTGCCCCTACCTATACCTGATGGCTATGTCAGACTACCTGACACAAGAATGCACTCCCATGGTGTCTGTGGGGTGTCACTTGAAGGACTCATATATGGAAAGCACTTCACAATACAGCCCTCACAAGCCCCGACTCTATAACACACATAAGAAGAACCCGCAATGTCCCTTTACCGTTACCTTAGCAGCTTCTCTCTACGTCGTCCGACCTGCCCCTCACACGCCGACACCGGAAGCAGCTGCTCTTCCCTGTGGGCGTGGTTTCCTGCTCCGACGTCACCCTGTTCCTCTGCGCTCATTAGCGGGAGATGAGAAGGAGGCGGGTCTTCCTTTGCGGTTGGCTGGAGAGCGCCACGTCCACACGGGCGCGCGCCGCTCTGGTGGAGGAGGGTGGGGAGGTGAGCGCGCGTTGCGGCGTGGCGGGAGATTCATGAATGTGAGGGAGTCAGGGAGAGGAGAGGTCCGCTTCTCTCTGGAGAATTGTGTGCCTCGTATGAGGAGTGAGGCGCGGCCCCCGCCTTGGCGTTCTCTGTGTGGACAGTATTCAGATAGTATGTGAGCTCTGCTAGGAGGGGGGAGCCCCTCCATACAGGCAATGATGTAGACAAGCTCGGGGGAGGAGGCACCTCATATTATCCTAACCAGGGAACCCCCAACATTCGGCATCACATTACACACATCCGGGTGTGGGATATAAATGGGGGAAAGGCACAAGAACATTGTATATGGAGTGACAGGAAAAGGGACATCAATTTCGTTTGGGTACAACGTTCCACGACCGCGCAGTTGTCGGTTAAAATGATGCAATGCCTTATTGCAAAAAAATGGCCTAGTCATTGAGGGGGAAAATCTTTGTGGTGCTGAAGTGGTTAAACTGGCTCTAGTATTATACACAGTGAAAAGTGAGGATGTACAGGGAGGACATATTGCTGGTTAATAGATGTACACCATAGTGAGAACCATGGGCGTCCGCTGAAATTTTTTCAGGGGGGGCGCTTTGGCAGCGGCGATACACAGTCGCATTTAACCCTTTCTTTGACCGCTAGCAGGGGGTTAAAGGGGTGTTCCACCCAAATGTAATGTTTATTAAAAGTCAGCAGCTACAAAAAGTGTAGCTGCAGGCTTTTAATAGACACTTACCTTCTCCACGTTCCAGCGATGCGCCGACTGTGGGTTCCGCTCCTCTCCCCCCCTCCCTGGCTGGCATCCTCATTGCGACTGTGGGCACCCAGCCGTGACAGCCTTCAGCTTCACGGCCGGGCACCCACTGCGCATGCCGCACTGCCTGCCGCTGATTAGACAGGGGATCGTCTAGGACCTGTCAGTGTCCTAGACGATCGCCAAAGGGAGGGGCTGCAGTAAGGCGATTAGGCCTAATCGCCTTACCAGCCCCTCGGCGGAAGTGGGACATGAAGTCCCACTCCTACTGAACCCCACACTCCCCCCCCCCCCCCGCCAAAAAAAAATTACATGCCAAATGTGGCATGTAAGGTGGAGGGGAGGGGATTAAGCGGACGTTCCATTTTTGGGTGGAACTCCGCTTTTAAAAACGTGCCCCCCCCCCCACACGCCTTTATATTACACAGTGATCCTGAAGCCTTTGGGTTCACACTGGTGTACTGGAGTTTGTCGTAGTGTGTATGCAGTTTTCTGCATTTAATCCCCACTTCTATTAGCTTGTGTAATTTTACTGTGTTTTCTGAAAGCACACCAAAGATTCAGTATAGAGAACATTTGGTGCGCTTTCAGAAAATGTTGAAAACATTTGTAATCTATGAGAAGTCTGTGGAACTTTGGTGAAAATGGAGATAAATGCAGGAAATCTGTATACACCGGTCTGGCACTGCATCAGTGTAAACCCACTTGAGTCTTAGTTCACATATATGCGATTCCTGCATTGCATGTTGATTGTCAGCCGTTCACTCTGCCCTTTGCAAACTGATACAGGTGTCAATGTAAAATGAATGACACCCCTATATGGGTTTGCAGATTGCAGTGAGAACTTTGAAATGGTGCAGGAATTGGATTGCACAGGTGTAAACACCTATCTACTCCAAAAAAAGGGTCTTGCACAGTTATGGTGCAAATGCCATTTCAGCCATACAGTTTTTATGGCTGAATTTGCATCGCACAGATATCCCATGTGATTTGCACAGCAATGCGGTGCAAATCACATGCAATGTCTATGATCGCACACAGGGCCGATCCTAGGATCACAGGCGCCTGGGTGCAGAAATATTTCTGGCACCCCCACATGGGCGTGGTCATTTTACTAACTCCTCCCCTTTACAAATGTTTCTATGGCAACGACTCAACCACATAGTTCCCCCCCCCCCCCCCTTAGCACTGCCAGGCTGGACGGGCTACAAACACAAACAAGGAGAGAAGGAGCGAGGGGAGAACTCTGGCACTTCGGTGCCCCCACCTCTGCAGGCACCTGGGTGCAAAGCACCCTGTGCACCCTGCCTAGGATCAGCCCTGATCGCACACGTGAAAACCCTGGCTAAAGGCATAGCATAGGGTTAATGAAAGACTGCTGGAGGACAAAAGATTTTAGAGAGAGGGCAGAGTACACAGTGACAATGCTGATAACTCACTTGATGTTCCCAGGATGCTCACACTAGTAGTTTAGTCAATGTTCCCGCCCACACACTCCTTTCAGAGCAGCACACGGGCTATGCACAGAGCATGGACAATGGCACACAGAAACAGAGGGGAGGAAGGGAGGGGGCAGGGCAGATGCAGCCTCTTTCATTTCTGTGGAAGGGGGGTGGTTGTACTCACTGGGATGTTACAATTTAACAGAGTGAGACACACATCATTGTGCATATGGGCCAATCCACCTGAGCTCTCCCTGCGCTGTCAGCATGTCTCATCGCTGCTGCACTACCAAGCCCGTCCTGCTCTCACTGTTTCAAGTGTCTTTTCCTCCGATCCTAGGAGGGGTCAAACGACCCCCGTTGCCCTATGGAGCGGACGCCCATGGTGAGAACTACACCCAAGGAGGAGAGGAATTCCACATCTTCCCATGAACTCCTGTAAATGGTACTCTGTGTTTACTAAAATAACAAAACTGGGCTCGTCCGGGATTTGAACCCGGGACCTCTCGCACCCTAAGCGAGAATCATACCCCTAGACCAACGAGCCATATGGTGACAACACCTCTGGTCCAATCAGAGAGCTCCTATATACAGCATACCACAGACAGCTAGTAACCATTAGACATGTGCATTCATTTTCGTCCAAAAAGTCAGAAAAGCACAGCATCCAAAAACCTAAAGATCCAACATAAACAAATGCTTTATTTTCGTTTTCTTTGCGACAACAGTTCGATATAGATAGGAGATTCAACATGACGCTGACAAAAACAATCTGTGTCTATCGGACCTGTTGGTCGAATGTGCCTAACCTTAACTCTATTAGTTCAAGATTATTCTACATAGAGAGAAAAGATTCAACATTATAGAGAGAAAAGCTTTGACATAGAGAAAAAAGATCGCTGCTGGAATTGGGTGGGGGAAGTAAAATAAAAATAATGATGATGATGAATGTTATTGGCTGATTGTAACCAAACAGGAGGAGCAATAAAATAGCTAGAACTAACTTGACAATTAAAAATGAACAACGAAGCAGCGAAAAACATACAAACGTTGAATCTGTCATTGACGGCTTATGGTGTCTGTCGAAAGTTCTAAGAAGATTCGTCAGGGCAGCTAAACTGTACGACGCTGCAATCGTACATTTCCGGTCAAATGCATCTGCCCATAGGCTATAGAAAAATTACAATGTTGGTTGACTAGTAATAATAATTAATATAATTATTACTAGTCATACAACATTAGAATTCTACTATAGCTAGCTTGTAGGCGGAACATTGAACCGGAAAAGTACAATTGCGGCGTCAAACAGTTTTGCTGCTCCGTTCGAATCTTCTTTGAACATTTGACAGACACCATAAGCCTTTAATGACAGATTCGACCTTAATTAATTCGGATTTTTGGACTAATGCAATTTCTAACGAAATATCTAAAAACGAATTTCGGGAGTAACTAAATACATTTCTTTTTCGGACAAAAATGAAATTCCGCAACATAATATTTCAGTGTGCACATGTCTAGTAACCATAAACAGACTTTATCTGTGAGGGGTTGCAGTGTTGTGGCACCAGTGCGTAAGGCCCGATTTTTAAAGACAACAAGGGATGTACAGGCATACCCCACTTTTAAGTACACAATGGGGTTGATCTACTAAAGTTCAATTAAAGCGGAGCTCCACCCAGGAAAACAACATTTTCCCATGTTGTTTAAAAAAAAAAAAAAAAATACTCACCCGAAATACCTGTTGCTATGCGGAAGTCCGTAATCTGCCTCTTCCACTCCGCGGTGCCTTTTCTTCTTGTCCTCCTCCTTGTGAATGGGGCGCGCTGCTTTCTGGGAACTGTGTGTGTTCTCAGAGAGCAGCGCGCCCATTCACAAGCCAGCGTGAGACTCACGCAGGCGCAGTAGGAAATGGGCAGTGAAGCCGTACTGTTTCCCATAGTGTGAATGGCGGCGCGGGACCCAGAGCGATCGTGGGACCGGCATCGGGGGGCCCATCAGCGCGGGCAAGTAGGACAAGGTAAGTGTCCTTATTTAAAGTCAGCAGCTACACTGTTAGTAGCTGCTGACTTTAAAAAAAAAAATCGCGGCTGGAGCTCCGCTTTAAGCTTTGGTAATACAACCTGGAAGCTCATTGGTTTCAATGCAGAAGTAAGCCTGATTTTGCACTTTTCAGCTATAGTAAATAAACCCCATTGTGTATTTAAATGTGGGGTATGCCGTATAAAGCTGGCACAATCGGAAAGGGTTAATCCTAGGACTAAGCACATGAACATGAAGTATCATATGCTTAGGGACATTCGAGAGCAAAGTAGTATCAACATTTAATATTTTCCATCAGAACAGATGACTGTGGATGCAATCACCAATCCATTGTTATTCTTCTTCAGGAACACCTCAATATCATAAAGCAAAGCATATACTGTTGAGAAAGGGGTGTTGAAAGTGCAACAGCATATACAGTACTATGCACTCTGAATTATAGATGGTGCTGTAGTGCTATACTATGATCTGTGTGTTTATATAGGCTTGTATATTCTGCACATGAAGGAAGTTTTTTCCTCTCTGCTCTCTCCTGTAATGCTGTTCTCACACATGTATGCTGTTCTCTTATGCAAATAAAGCTAAATTCTCAATTTTTAAAAATCTCAGTGCCTCATCCTATCGGGAAACCAACAATAACCCCTGTTAGTTTTTTTTTGCCATCTGTGTTCCACTGGGGATATTTACTTTCACTTCCTGTCCCATAGGCAAAAAAAGAAGAGAGAGGAAATCCTTACAAATTAAGGGAATCCCTTGGAGTCTCCCAGGTCACCAAAACTAGTGTCCCCATCATGGGCGTCCGCTCCATAGGGCAAGGGGGGTCATTTGCCCCCCCCCCTGGAATCGCCAGGGAGAGCCAGGAGCAGGGCCGAACTGGCCCTGGGGCCGATTTAAGCGGTGACTGCAATGCTCCCCTCCCCTCTAGTTGTCCCTTATTTACAGTGCCTGTCCCTCTTTTGGAATCAAATCAATTTGTACCTCATTCCAAAAGGTTCCTCTTTTAGACTTGAAATAAATATTTTCTGTCAATATAGTGTAGTGTAAAGGGGCCAGTGATGCAGGGTGCTGTGTAATGTAAAGGGGTCCAGTGATGCAGGGTGCTGTGTAATGTAAAGGGGGCCAGTGATGCAGGGTGCTGTGTAATGTAAAGGGGTCCAGAGCTGTTTGGTGCTGTGTAATGTAAAGGGGTCCAGAAGTGCAGTTGTGGAGAGGGGTTACACAGTAGTGACAAAGAGATATTGAAAGATGCAGGGGGCACAGTCGGGTGTTTTTACATTTAAATGTGGAGGGGAGCGCTTTTAACCCCCACTAGCGGTCGAAGAAAGGGTATAATGCGACTGTGTATCGCCGCTGCCAAAGCGCCCCCCTCTGAAAAAAATTCAGCGGACGCCCATGGTCCCCATTGGAAGATTTCCCCTCTATTACTGTTTTGTTGTCAACCTAAAAGCTGAGATCTTCTTTTACTTTCAATTTTGATAATAACAGTACACAGGAAAAACAGAGAGCGTTAATCCTCCTAATGGGTGCTCTATCCAAAACAAAAAAACACTTTAGCACTAGAGCAATTTTTTTATTTTTTGTACACACGTAAAAATCTGCATTTTTGGCTTACTTAAAACTCCCCAGAACATTCAAAATTGTTTGAAAGCAGAGGACCTGTGGAATAAAAAGATAATTGTTGCAACTTATATGTTGCAAGATTTTTGTGCAACTGTTTATTAAATGCATATTTTCAGGAAAAAATATAATACAACATTTCACAATGGGGGTTATTTACTAAAGGCAAATCCACTTTGCACTACAAGTGCAAACTACAAGTGCAAAGTGCACTTGGAAGTGCAGTCGCTGTAGATCCAAGGGGGACATGCAAGGAATATAAAATACATCATTTTAGCTTGCACATGATTGGATGATACAATCAACACTGCTTTCCCTCATTTCAGATCTACCCCTCAGATGCAAAGTGTGTGTGGTCGTAGTCATAGGCACACACTAATCACCCTATGTGGTGCAGATTCGCTGTGTAGAGCCCTGATTTTTCACCAAAACCCCCTAATGGGGATCCGAAAACGATTGTAAAAAAAAATGAATAAAAAAAAGGGATTTTTAAATACAGCTTACCTGTAAAATCCTTTTCTTGGAGTACATCACGGGACACAGAGCGGCATATTCATTACTATATGGGTTATATGGAGTACCTTCAGGTGTGGACACTGGCAATCTCAAACAAACAGGAAGTCCCTCCCTATATAACCCCCTCCCCTAGAGGGAGTCCCTCAGTTTTGTAGCAAGCAGTATGCCTCCCAAAATGTTCCCAAAAAGAGGGGTGGGAGCTCTGTGTCCTGTGATGTACTCCAAGAAAAGGATTTTACAGGTAAGCTGTATTTAAAAATCCCTTTTTCTTTCTCGTACATCACGGGACACAGAGCGGCATATTCATTACTATATGGGATGTCCGAAAGCAATGCTTTAATGAGGGGAGGGAGACATCTTCCAAAGAAGGATTTAATTTAGAGGTATACTCCAATACTAGTAAATCCAACTTAAACGAGAAATGTAAATCTCAAATCAAATCAAGGGAGCTCCCTCAGATCCTGAGGAGCTTGAATCGCGGCCTGTAGTACTGACTGCCCAAGGCTGTATCCGCATTCCTTCTTACGTCCATTTGATAACATTTTGTAAACATGTGGACTGACGACCACGTTGCTGCCTTGCATACTCGAGCCATAGAGATCTGATGATGATGTGCTGCCCAGGAGGTGCCCATGGCCCTGGTAGAATGGGCCTTTGCCGACAAAGGAGGAGGCAACCTCTTCAAACCGCAGGCCTGAACGATTAATTGTTTAATCCATCTTGCGATGGTGGATCAAGCAGCTGCCTGACCCATCTTGGGCCCTTCCGGTAAAACGAACACCACATCTGTTTTCCGAACTTTCTCTGTAGCTTTAAGATAGGCCTTTATGGCCCTGACAATATCCAACGTATGCAGCAACCCCTCCTTTCTAGAGGTGGGTTTTGGAAGAAGGATGGAAGTACCACATCCTGGTTCAGGTGGAAACTGGATATAACCTTTGGTAGAAAGGAAGAATGAGGACGGAACCCGCCCTATCCTTATGTAAAATGAGATATGGTTCCTTACAAGATAAGGCTGCCAATTCCGATACTCTCCTGGCCGAAACTATGGTGATCAGAAATACCGACTTTCTAGTCAGTAAAACCAAAGGTACCTCAGCCAACGGCTCAAGGGGTTGTTTCTGTAGAGTTGACAGAACAAGATTTAAGTCCCATGGACAAAGTGGTGATTTGACCGGAGGATTAACACGTAAGACTCCCTGTACGAAGATCTTAACCAGCGAGTGGGCGGCCAGCGGCCTCTGAAACCACACTGATAAGGCTGAAATCTGTCCCTAGATCGTGCTTAATGCCAGGCCTTTATCCACTCCTAGCTGGAGGAAACGTAATACTCTATCAATGGTATACTTGCGGGAAACCCATCTCTTAGCCTCACACCAGCCTACGTAGGCCCTCCAAACCCTGTAACAAAATTACCCTGGAGGCCGGCTTTCTAGCCTCAATGAGGGTAGGGATTACCTGCCTAGACAGACCTCTACCCCTGAGAATCAGGGATTCAGCCGCCAGGCCGTCAAATTTAGACGCCGTAATGGAGGGTGGAGGATCGGGCCTTGTGAGAGTAGGTCTGGTCCTAGAGGAAGAGTCCAAGGGCCTCCCGCTGCCAATTTCAGGACTAGTGAGTACCATGCCCTCCGGTACCAAGCTGGGGCTACCAGGATAACCAGCCTGTGGTATGATCCTGCGCCGCAGGCGGGGTAGTAACTGCAGTGGGGGAAATGCATATAGAAGTTATGATTGATGCCAAGGGCAAACCAACACATCGGTTCCGCAGGCCATAGGGTCCCTCGTTCGAGACATGAACCTGTCTAGCTTCTTGTTGAATCCTGATGCCATGACCTCCACGTCTGGCACTCCCCACTTCTGGCAGATTGTCTGAAAAAACTTGTGGATGCAGAGACCACTCCCCCGGCGACAGGGTTTGGCGACTTAGGAAGTACGCCTGCAGGTTGTCCACCTCGGGAATGAATGTCGCCGATATGCAGGGTACATAAACCTCTGCCCACCGAAAAACCAAGCTCCTCTCACTCTGAGTGGCTTGACTCTTGGTTCCCCCTTGGTGGTTCACCTATATGCCACCGCTGTGGCCTTGTCTGAATGACTTCTCACCGAGGACCCCTGTAATCTGGATGTCTATGCCAGGAAGGCTAGCTGAGCCGCTCAGAATTTCCAGACCTTGATGGGCAGCTCTCCGCCTCTGCCCAAGTTCCTTGGCGAGTGAACTTGTTCAAGACCGCTCTCCAGCCTTCCAGACCACTGGGCAGAACCAAGCTGCTAGAATTGCTGCCTGTAGGACACGAGTGTGGAAGCGTGTGGTATTGCCTCGAACATGGCCATCGCATACATAGGCGATTTTATAGTTGGCTCTTTTTTGCTTAGAACCAACTGAATCAATCTTTTGATAGCCTCGACCTTTACCAGGGGCAGGAACATCCATCTTCTGTTCTGTGTCTAATCTCGTGCCGAGATATTCCAACTGCTTTGTAGGTTGAAATGCTGATCTTTCCCCGGTTTAGGACTCAGCCGAACCTCTCGAGGTACTGAACCATGAGGGCTACTACGCATTCCACCAAGGAAGCGAGTGATCTTATGATTAAGAGGTCGTCCAGGTATGCTAGGACCGAGATCCCTTGGATCTTTTGGACTGACTAGAATAGGAGCTAGGACCTTCGTGAATACCCGGGGGCCGTAGCCAGCCCGAAGGGGGGCGCCACAAATTGGAAGTGACGCTGTATCACTGCGAAGCGTAAAAACAAAAATATTTGATGTGGCTGAAAGACCTGGTACATGAAGGTAACCATCCTTTATGTCTATAGAAGCCCGATCCTTCTGGAGTGTGGCGGCTGCTGGCCAAACGGATTATATCCGGAAAGAGCGAACCCTTAGGTAAGCATTTAAACCTTTTAGGTCCAAAATTGGTCTGACATTGCCGATGAGCCTTGGTATGACAAACAGATTGGAATAGAAACCTAGCCCCTGTTCTTGGGCTGGTACCTCTACCATTATGCCCTGGTAAAGCAGGTGATCCAATGCTGCCCGCATTGAGGCCTTCCTTGTGGAGGAAATTTTTAGAAATTCTAATCTGTAGCCTGCGGCCACAGATGATCGGACCCCCTCTGTCGGGGACCGATCCCCAGAGGCCTGTCCTTGCGATCCATTGTTAAAAGTTTGATCGCGCAGGAGGACCGTACTGCCTGAAATTTGAGGGCCCTGGAACCGGGGGGAGCTGCCCTTTTAAACGCAGGACCCCGGAACTTCCTTTGACTGGTAAAAGGGTACTTTTGCCACTTGAAACAGTCTGAATGTATTTATCCAGATCTTTCCATGGAAGGGCAAACCTGCCAGCAGTCTTTTACATGGGGCTCGGCCGCCCAGTTCTTCAACCATAAGAGCCTTCTCATATGCACTAAAAATAGTGACAACGAGACGCCTGCTGGATGGAGTCTTTTTATAGCCTCTACCGCAAAGCACAGAGCTCTGGGAATATCCAATAATTCCTCTGCCTATTGGGCAGGGATGTCTAAGCATCTGTTTTGTCTGGTTCCTTAATGCCTGAAAAAAAAAAAAAAAAACTCCAATTGCAGCCACTGCTGGCTGTAGCCAGGGATGCTGGAAAAAGTGTCTCTAAACGTTTATCGACCGGGACCTTAAACATTTGTATGTTTCCCCTTAGGCCAGTTAATGATTTATTCACCCATGAGATGGCTGCGTCCACCGTTGGGAGCGCCAACCTTCCTTTAGAAAAATGTCTTTTCCATAGGATAAATAACAGAAAACCTTCCAGGTGGTCTCCCATCCAGGCACTAACCAGGCCCTACCCTGCTTAGCCTCCGAGATCAGACGAGATCGGGCGCTTTCCGGGAGATGCGGCCTCAAGGACCTCACGGGTAGTTGAAAAGCAGTGCCCGAACCGGGACCTGAACCCTGGACCCTCAGATCCAAAGTCCGATGCTCTACCAACTGAGCCATCCGGGCCCCTTTTAAAGAGCACTTGGTCAGGGGAAAGAGTGCCTGCAAGCACAAATATTTCCTGGCAGACGTGCATAAAGACTACCCTCTCGTCAGCTTTAGGCGGCAGAAAAAATTCTGTCCGGTCGTCCCAATCCTGGAAAAACCAATTCCTCTAACAGAGGATGGACCAGAAAAGCTGCGTTGCTTAAAGGCGCTTTTAAAAGAACCCAAAGAGGATACCGCAGGAACCTGAGGCTCTGGAAATGGCAAATTGAATGCCAAGCGGACCATGTCTGTCAAAGACTGGACCCACAGACTCTCCGCCTGGGAGGCTGAAAACGATTCTTCAGTGGTAGATCCTCTAGGTTCTGTCCCTTTTGGCGATGGGGATCTAGTCCGCTTCTTGCCAGAAAAAGAGCCAGCGATCATAGCTGTTAACCTCTTTTCTCTAGCCCCCTAGGGTGACGGCTAGCATCTCCTCTGTGATAACACAGGGTTGGGCCGACCTGGGCCAGCCTCAGCACCAGACCCCCTTAATGGCTTATCCAGGGTGACCCCTATAGGAATAACCTGTGGGGAAAGTATTGGCATATTATCAGAACCAGAGGAGGAACCCCTTTGTCTTTGCCTTTTCTCTTTATTTTTTTTTATTTTTTTTGTGTTTTGATCCTGAACCCTTGGAAGCCATAATACAAAACCGAAGGACTCCGCTTACAACAACAGACTGTTATAGCCAGGAGTACAAAAAAATAAGGTTTAGGGGACAATAGGATCACTAATGCCCCAAAAACGGTGGGGCTCAGTATGTTTTCTTTTATATATTATTCACCACATACAGCCCCACCCCCCAACATGTTTGCCAGCATTCAACCTGTTGCCAAGGGGATTTTGGCTTAACAAAAAGTATTGGAGCTGACTCCAGCATGTAGTACCCCTTCTCGCCACCGGGAGTCACTGTGCTGCCAGCTCTACGTCCTCTCTCTCCAGCTCAGCTCTGAACTGAGCTAAGAACGCGCCTGCTGTGTATAACAGCAATTAAAGGCACGCCCACTCTAAACTGCAGTCACACTCCCCGCCCCCCCCCCGAACGGCGCGAAAATTTCCTATATGCATGCGCGCGTGCACGCGCGCGCGCGACTGTCGGGGGAGGAGAGCCCAGGAGGAGACACACTCTGGAGCCCAGGAATGCAGGTTGGAGGACGCATCAGGCGGCAGATTTGAATCCCGGCAAGGTAAGGCTAACACAGGCCCCTAAGGAGTCCCTTTAGCCTAGAGACAGATCTGTTTTTTTTTTTTTTTTAAAAGATCTTCAACCAGCGAGCAGCAGGTAGCTAGCAAACATAGATAGATAGGTAGGGGGATCAAGTTATGGGGGGAAACATTTCAGGGCATCCTGTCTATCAGACATAGTGACCATGGTGCCAATGCAGAGCATACTCAGGCTACCCCCCTTAAGATCTCCCCTGGAGAGCCTGCTGTCGAACCAAGTCCCGCAGGCTCCCCTCTTACCTGCTCCATGCCGCAGGACGTTTTGCAAAACGGTCCAATCTTCTCCCATCTCCGTGGGTAGCGTAGTAGACCTTCAGGCCCTGGGGTCCTATGAAGGTACCCACTGTCCTGGACCTATATAGCACCCTGGCAAACAGGAACTTATGGTCTTTACAAACTCCAAGTCCTGGGCCCAGGGTCCAGCCCTCCAAAGAGGAGCATTATAGGCAAAACCCCACGGTTTGGGGCCCGGGTACTGTCCACTTTGGCACTGAGGCTCCTTGGACAGATCCGGTTAGCCCGCCCTTAATCCCAAGGATGTGGAGCAAAGCTATTCCGTGACCAACACCTAAGACACTGGCGAAAAAACTGAGGGACTCCCTCTAGGGGAGGGGGTTATATAGGGAGGGACTTCCTGTTTGTTTCAGATTGCCAGTGTCCACACCTGAAGGTACTCCATATAACCCATATAGTAATGAATATGCCGCTCTGTGTCCCGTGATGTACAAGAAAGAAATAAAACTGTACAAAATAAAAACTACAGACACTGTCCACTGCCCTACTGACACCAATCTCTGCTCTGTGGACACTGTCAGTATATATACACATGCAAACACACATATATTTGAGATTTGGGGTGCACATCCTAATGCAATAGGCTGTGCACACACCTATGAGTGTAGTATTGCTGATTAAACAATTTATTCAAAAGTATTAAAAATACTCACAATGTCTGAAATGGGTCTCGCCCTTCCCCCCACTGTGGGCTCCTCCTCCTCTCCTCCCCCCCTCCTTGACCTACCCCCCCTTCCCTCTCCCCCTTCTCAGGGCGCCCGTTCTTATGTCTGCGGGGTTGTATATTGAAATGTTGCCTGCTGTTTTACTTGCTTCGTATAACCTTATCTTAAAAGTGTGCCTTATAAATTTTTTAAGCTGTATTTTGTCTTTTCTACCCTTGTTTTTAATTTTTTCCTCTTTTTTTTTTACTCTATGTATTGTTCTGCTCTTACCCAGAGTGATTTGTCATGTACCATTCTTATGTTTTTTCAATAAAGACAAACTTTGTTGTTAAAAAAAAAAACTACTCACAATGTAGTGCAATACGCAGACTGAAGCCCTGTACACACGGACGAGAGTCCCGTCTAAAAAAAAAAGTTTTTCTCGACGGGATTCTTGTCAATACACACTGTCAAGCCAAAATCTCTTTGTTCTAAAACGCGGTGACGTACAACACGTACAACGGCAGTATCACGAGGAAATTTGATTCCAATGGCGCCACCCCTTGGGCTGCTTTTGCTAATCTCATGTTACTTTCATTGTCTTTCAGGGAGTGTAGTCAGGTCGTATCTGTTTCTCAGTGCGTTCTTGTCCGCTCGTTTGTGACTTTTAGGTCGTTCTTCATAGGCCTTGCTGTTCTTCAGTGTGTTCTGTTTAGTTCGTTCTGATCAGATGACCGTTTTCTAGCCATGTTGTGGGTACGTTCTCGTCATAGATTTCATGCTGTGCAGGCGCTTTGTGTTGGTCTTCTTGTCGTGGAACAAGACGAGTCCATGAACAGGGTGAGGAGGAGTTCATGGACCAAGAATTGGTTGCTCTCTCACATGCCTCTGTTGCAGGAGATCCAGGAGAATAACCCTGATGATTACAGGAATTTTCTCAAGATGTTGGACCCCGTTTTTCAGCATTTCTTGGATTTGGTGTCCCCCTATATCACCAGGAAGGACACCTTTATGCGGGAAGCCATCAAGCTGAGCAGAGGCTAGTGGCTATGTTGCGATACCTGGTGACTGGGAGAAGCCTGCAGGACCTGAAGTTCACAACAGGCATCTCCCCCCAGGCTCTGGGACTCATTATCCCTGCCATCATCCAAGTCCTGCAGAAGGAATATATGAGGGTAAGTTTTCTCCTTTGGTCCCCTTTCACACTTATACGACTTATCTCACGATTATGTACTGCAATATCGTAAGTCATTCTCCATGATTTTCAATAAACGCTATTCATACTGGCACAACTTTAAGTAGTGCCGACTTCAAAGTAGTCCCTGCACTACTTTGGTCCAACTTCCATGCGAGTTGATGTCCATAGACCTCAATGTTAAACCCTCAAGTAGCATGCAAATCGTACCTGAATAATATAGACACGATTTCAGTACAACTTTGTAAGCACAAGCAGCTTTTTAACCCTTGTCCCACCCAATCCTTTCAGAAGCCCCTCTCAAGCACATTTTTCTAGCACATATTCACTTAATGGTTATGCTTCAAACAGGTAAAAAAAGAGACGTCCTCGATAATGAGAAAATCATTAGATTTATCCGTGAGTGCCCAGCTATTTATGATTTGTGTGACCCAAACTACAAAGACAAACTACAAAGACAATATCCCACTGACCACCAATGAAGGGGACATTCTTCCCACTGACCACCAATGAAGGGGACATTCTTCCCAATGACCACCAATGTTAGGAGCATTCTTTTCACTGACCACCAATGTAAGCAACATCCTTTCCACTGACCACCAATGTAAGGAGCATTCTTCTCACTGATCACCAATGTAAGGAGCATTCTTCCCACTGACCATCAATGTAAGGAGCATTCTTCCCACTGACCACCAATGTTAGGAGCATTCTTCTCACTGACCACCAATGTAAGGGACATTCTTCCCACTGATCACCAATGTAAGGAGCATTCTTTTTACTGACCATCAATCTAAGGGACATCCTTCCCACTGCCCACCAATGTAAGGAACATCATTCTAACTGACCACCAATGTAAGGAGCATTCTTCCCACTGACCACCAATGTAAGGAGCATTCTTCCCACTGACACCAATGTAAGGAGCATTCTTCCCACTGACACCAATGTAAGGAGCATTCTTCCCACTGATCACCAATGTAAGGAGCATCCTTCCCAGTGACCACCAATGTAAGGAGCATCCTTCCCAGTGACCACCAATGTAAGGAGCATCCGTCCCAGTGACCACCAATGTAAGGAGCATTCTTCCCACTGACACCAATGTAAGGAGCATTCTTCCCACTGATCACCAATGTAAGGAGCATCCTTCCCAGTGACCACCAATGTAAGGAGCATCCTTCCCAGTGACCACCAATGTAAGGAGCATCCTTTCCACTGACCACCAATGTAAGGAGCATTCTTCCCACTGAAATTAATGTAAGTAGCATTCTTCCCACTGATCACCAATGTAAGAAGCATTCTTCCCACTAACCACCAATGTAAGGGACATTCTTCCCACTGATCACCAATGTAAGGAGCATTCTTCTCTTTTTTTTTGTTTACAAACGGTTTATTGAAAAATAAGTCTCAATACAGTTATGAAGTACAGTGGCAAGAGGTACAAAAACAAATAAAACATATGTACATTATTATATATATATATATCAGCAGTAAGCATCTGTGAAACATAGACATAGCAGTAAATCAAGAGGAGAAGATATAGGTCCTGTTAAGTATAAAAGGTCATTCACTAGCAATATATAGTGACAAAATGGTCTAACGAATTAGTTTAATGGCCAATGGGAGAAAAAAAAAAAAGGGGGAAGATAATAGACTCAAATCTTTATTCAATGAATTAACAGACTTAGGTCCCATGGTTTCCATTTTTGATCGTATATGTCCATAGTATCATATAAGGTGTGGTGAATGCGTTCTGCTAGTTTGATGGACAACATACGATCCATAATTTGGGACCATGGCACTGTAGCGGAACGCCAGTTGAGAGCTATGGCCCAGTGTATTGATGTGAGCAAGGTGTGTATTAACCTAGTGTGGGCTATAGGAATGTCAGGGATAGGATAAAAAAGGAGACATAATTTAGGTGTTAGTTCTATTCTTCTACCTGTTATCTGTTCTATTTTGATACTGAGTTGTTGCCATGTATTTTTGAGGTGTGTGCAGTCCCAGAAGGTGTGTATAAGGGAGCCCTGGTCTGGGCAGCCTCTGAAACACAAGGGAGAGATTTCAGGATAGAATGAGTTAATTCTATCAGGGGTGAGGTACCATCTATGTTGAAGTTTTATAGCGGATTCCCTAATAGAGGCTGTTTTGGTGCATTTTCTTAGGTTATTTGCCATGCTGTCCCATTGTTCTGTGGAAAAGGATTCGTCTAGATCTGACTCCCATTGCAACATTTGGCGTGTTTTGTCTGGTAAATTGTGTTCATTTAGGTTTCTGTACATTCTAGATAGCAAGCCCCTTTCTCGAGGTGAAGTAAGACACATTTTTTCAAATATTGTGAAGGGGGTTTGGAGGTTGAGAGAGAAGTTTTTTTGATAGAATTGTTTGATATTGTTGTAGTCTGAGAGATCAGTATCTTTGAGTTTATATTCTGATTGCAAATCTAAGAATGTGCGAAAAGTATTGTTTTTAGTGAATGCTTTGAGGTTAGATAGATTGAGGAGTTGCCAAAGAGAGTATTGGTTAGAGTGTAGGTCCGGGGGGGAAAATAGGGGGTCCCCCAGGAAGGAAGCTAGGGGGGGGAGTTCTGAGGATAAATTAAATTTATGTTTATGTCTGTGCCACAATAGTAGGTCCTGGTGTACCACTCTGTTGAGGCTGCCCATTCTTTGTGTTTTAATAGGAGGCCTTGGAGGTGGAACGGTAGGACAGACTGTTCCTCAAATTCTAGCCACGGGATATGATTGGAGGGTGCGTACCATTGTGCGAGTTGTGTATACCTGGCTGAGAGATAGTATAGCCATAGGTTGGGAATACCCAACCCGCACTTCGATTGAGGTCTAAACATTAGTGCATAACCAAATCTGGCTTTTTTATTTTGCCATATGAATTTATTTATATCTCTCTGTACAGAGTCTAGAGTGCTTTTAGGTACCAGGATAGGGAGCGATCTAAAGAAGAACAGTAGTTTTGGCAATATAACCATCTTGGTGGCAATTATCCTACCCATAAAAGATATATGGAATACTGACCAGGCCTTGAGTAAGTCTCTGATGTTTTGAAGTAATCTAGGGTAATTTTTGTGGTATAGGGTTTTGTAGGACGGGGTGATATGAATGCCCAAATAACGAAAGGATTCCAAACTCCACTGAAAGGAAAATTTCTCTTTCAATGAGGCAGTCAAATCGGGGGAGCAATTAATTGGGAGGGCAGAACATTTAGATAGATTTATGCTTAAACCTGAGAGGTCGTGAAACGTATCCAACGTCTCGATTAGGATTGGTAGCGAAATTAATGGATCAGTGAGGAATAAGAGGACATCGTCTGCGTAGAGACTTAGCTTGAATTCTTTCGAGCCTTTAGTGTACCCTTTGATGTCGGAGTTACTGCGGATGGCACAAGCAAGGGGCTCGATGGCTAGGGCAAATAGAAGAGGGGATAAGGGGCAGCCTTGTCTTGTGCCCTTACTTAATGGGAAAAATTCAGAGTTATGGCCGGGGAGTTTGATACGGGTATGTGGGTCGTGGTATAATGCTTTAAATCCATGTAGAAATTCATCACCTATACCATATCTGGGGAGTAGTGAGTCTAAGTAGGACCAACTAACGCTATCAAAAGCTTTATGAATATCTAAACTAAGTAGAAGGGTGGATCTAGCGTGGAGGTTGGAATCTTGAATGATGTTTGTTGTTAATCTTATATTATCTGTAATTTGCCTGTCTGGGATAAAACCTGATTGATCAGGGTGGATAAGGGGTGAGATGACTGAGGCCAATCTGTCTGCTAATATTTTGCCGAAATTTTTTAGGTCATTGTCTATAACTGAGATCGGACGGAAGTTCTGGGGGGTTGAATGATCTTTGTTTGGTTTTGGAAGGAGAGACATATTAGCAAGGAGCATTTCAGAAGGGAATTGATTGCCTTTTAGGATGTGGTTGAACAAACTCATAAGGTGGGGAATTAATACTGGTGCAAATTTTTTATAGTAGGATGAGGAAAAGCCGTCAGGACCGGGGGCTGTGGAGGTCTTTAAAGAATTTATGATCTTGCCTATTTCTGTTTCAGAGCAGGGTGCATTCAAGGCCTCTTTTTGTTGGGTTGTAAGGGAGGGGAGCGGGATTTCATCAAGCCATTGCGTCGAGGATGGTTTCGGTGTGTTTTGTGGAGATGATAGAAGTTTCTTGTAAAATTTCAAAAAGACCTCCATGACTTCTTTAGGATGGGAAATTAGGTTGCCTGCAGAGTTTCTCAGTTTATAGGTATGGGGGGGTTTTGTGGATTGGTTTAGTTTCCTGGCAAACATGGTGGAGGTAGAGTTACTATGTAAAAGGAACTTAGCTTTAGACCATCTAAGGGCTTTTTCTGTATCTGAGGTTAGTAGAGTGTCTAGGACCGTGCGTTTCTCTTGGATATGTTTTAATATATCATTGGAGGGGGATTGATTATATTTGTGATATAGTTTATCTAGGTCTCTAGTTATTGTTTTTATATCTGTCAGCTTATTCCTGTTTTTAATCGAGGCCAACTTAATAAGATGGCCTCTCATGACCGCTTTGTGGGCCATCCAAAGAGACGTGGGAAGAATGTCAGGGGAGGAGTTAAGAAGAAAATATTCCTCCATTTTGGATGTTAGCTGTTGGATATTCAGATAATCTGTTAGTAGTGCATCATTGATGCGCCATTTGTGAGGGGTGTCAGCGAGGCCAATTTTAGAGGTGGTGAAAGATACAATCTGGTGATCTGACCAGGGGCAAGAATGGATGTCTGCTTTTGATGAATTAGCGACTAGGATTGGGGTGCTAAAGATGTAATCTAGTCTAGCAGAGCAATCATGAGGGTGAGAGTAAAAGGTGTAATTTTTGATGCCCACGTTGTGGGCCCGCCACGTGTCAATGAGTTGGTGGGTGAGTAGTATGCGATTTAACGTTTTAGGGAAGGCTTTGGATGAAGGTGCTACTTTGCTTCTATCTAGGGATGAGTGAGCGGCTAAATTAAAGTCTCCACCCACAATCATATGGGGGGAGGAGTATTTATCTAAAGTGTCAAAAAACTTTGAGAAAAATGTTGCATGAGCTTCATTGGGTGCATATACCGAGGCTATTGTGATTAGACGTCCTCCTATAGAGCCCTTAATAATCAAAAAACGACTTTCTGGGTCTCTGAAGACACTATGGGTTTCAAAGATAACTGAATTTTTGATAAAGATGGCAGTTCCTCTTTTTTTGGAATCGAAAGATGTGAAATAGAATTGCCTATAAGTTTTGTCAAAAAATTTGGGATGCTTGGATACAGCGAAGTGGGTTTCCTGCACTAATATTATGTCGGCGCCCAGTCTTTTATAATGACGGAAGGCCTTTTTTCCTTTTTTGGGGAGAGTTTATGCCATTGGCATTATGGGAAATTACCTTCAATTCCATTTATAGTGTAAAAATAAAGTTCTGAGGGATGACATATAGTGATAGTGGTTAGCACTGTCTGTGTCATGGGGTTTGGAAATGTGAGGCCGTGACAGATAGGTTGTATACCAAGAGTACAAACCCGCAATCGCATTGTGTGTATCTACTAAGTATAAAGAAACATGTGATAATGTAGCATTAACCTTAGTTGAGAAATACTTGCCAAGTCTATAACTAAACACTTTGTTATTACTGCGAGACTTGAGTGTAATAAAGCACAATAAAATGAACCGTACAAACATTATTACTGTAATTATAAAGCAACTAATCATGTAATAAAACTGTGAACATTGAGTAAACCAAAAAAAGGGGTCAAACTGAAGAGAACGGTTTGACAAAAAAGTAGTAACCTTTGGATCTGGGAGTCCAAAGCTCACCTCCGGAGTCCTGCCAAAAAAAAAAGCAGAAAGTATGATCAAAGGCACAAAAAAGCGTGCCGTAAGAGTCATACTGAGACTCCAAAAGTGAGAGGGGGGTCAATCTAGCGGGGGCGGAGAGACCGAGTTACTCTCCATGTATTTGTAGCGAGAGCTATCTAATGGTAGTAAGGGGAGAGTGTAAGAAGAGAGAGGGAGAGAGAAACATAACACACAAAAAAAAAAAAAAAAAAAAAATTTTCCCTGCCTCTCCCCCATCTCCTCTCCCACTCCTGGAATAGTCCGGTGCGAGTTGTCTGAATCTACTGACCCCGGTGGTGGGGGGGATAGAGAAAACTTTTTCCTTGGGGGGGGGGGGAGAAGTCATATCGGAAATTTCCTGAAAGAGTGAAGATGCTTAAGGCGACTCCCCTACTTTAGCAAAGCCCAGGATAACGGGCAACAGTTAATACTAGAATGTGAGCTAATTCCCTTGATTGCATTGAAGGTTCAAAACGTAATGGATAGTTGAGTGCGGATGTTCGGCGGTGAAATGTTATATAGGGGAGCCAGAAATTAATACAGTCCTTAAAGAAGGAGTCTAAGGTGGAGCCAAGGTATCATTTGCGGGTCAGTAAAAGTATAGATTAGAGAGAGAGAGAAAAAAAAAAAAAAAAGGAAAACTAGAGAACCCATCAGTTTCTTGTAACTTTCACGGATTTGCGAATCTCAAAGTTGATCTCATCCTTCTTTGATCGTATCTTGAGGACGGGGTGGCCCAAATGGGAGATGGGTGTGGAGTAGAAGGTGGTCTCGGGGACGCCTCTGGATCGAGCAATCCCAATTTAATTAGGAGCTCCTTGCCCTCTGCGACGTTGACAACAGAGTAGACAGTTCCATTATGCGGTACGGTTAATTTAAATGGAAAACCCCATCTATATCTGATGCGGGCCGATTGTAGGATCGATGTTACTTCTCTCATCTTGCGTCTTCTTTCCAGGGTGGCCTGTGAGATGTCAGGGTATAATTGGATCTTTGTGCCCTCCAACTCGATATTGCGCGAGTTCCTTGCGGCCCTTAATATATTCTCCTTGGTGATAAAGTCCTTCATGCAAAGGATAATGTCGCGGGGTGGTTTGTCTATAGGAGGTTTGGGACGGAGAGCCCTGTGAATTCTATCGCAGGTGAAGGATTGAGGTGGGGTGTCAGGAAGAAGAGAATGAAACAGTTTTGAGACAGCCGGCATCAGGTCCGTCACCGACTCTGGAACACCGCGTATTCTCAAATTATTCCTTCGATTTCTATTGTCCAGGTCCTCGACGTGAGCCTGTAGATAGGAGTAGTTTTCTGCCAGCAACTCAAAATCCTTCCTTAGATCATTGTGGGCTAATGCTAATTCATCATGCTTTGTTTCTAACATGTCTGTGCGACCACCCAAGGATGCTATTTCCTGTTGCAATGTGCTAGTGGATGTTTTCAGTTCTGAGTGGAACTTGTTTGCTAGCTTTTCATACATTATGGTGAGACTGGCATCCAGATCTGATTTTGTGAGCTGTGTAGGTGGTTCACAAACCTGTTTACGCGGAGTTGCGCATTGAGAAGTCTGAGGGAATGTCGGAGAGGCCTGCGGCGAGGGATGGGAGCCGTTCTGGGACATCTTGCCTTTCGATTTGGAGCGGAGCAAGATGTTAGTTGGGGTATGTTTTGATCGGCGACCTCGAGTCCTGTAGTTTCCAGGCATGCACAGAGGTGTACTATGGGGGTGATGGCAGTTTTCAGGCGTTTTCCGGCGTTATAGATGAATAATGTGGGTTCTGCTAGGATTCGGCACCGTAATTATGTTACATTCCTCGCTGAATCTTTTACATAGAGTCGCTGTGGTGTCGCATCACGCAAGCGACCCCCCTTAGTGAAGATTGTGTCTTCTAGCTCATGCTGACATTTTTAAATCAAAGTTTGAATTTGCTGCCATCACTTATATGTGACGACCGGTGGCAGAGGTAACCCCACAGAGCAAGTGGTGGTCTCAAGGTAATAGAATTGGCAGCGGTAGTAGTATGTAGGAGATACCTGAGACAGCTAGTGGAGATGATGGTTTGTTAAACAGGGGACACCAGTTCCAGTGCTGTTTTGAGAGGCTGGATTAACTATATGCAGGGTCTTCAAACTGCTTGACTGCTCCCCCGATCTGTCCCTAGGGTCAAACTAACTGTCTGAGGGTGGCTTCCCAGGGCTGGTCACGTTTCAAACAAGGTCCAGGGGGAAGAGGAGGCTGCAGCTAGGCCTGGGTGCAGCAAGATGGCCGCCGTACACCCCTGTGACTGAGGACCTGTATACAGAGGACTGCGCCCTGATCCCCTACCGCGTTGCCCACGGATCGTTGGGGGCCCCACTAGGTGGAATACGGGGGGCCCGATGTGCAGCCGCAGAATGTGGGTCCCGATCCCTGACAGACAGCAGGCCTCATAGGCCTCAAGATGGCGGGCGGACAGCGGCAGGTGGAGCCGGTCGGGAGCTCGATCGCCTACAGACCTCCAGCACCGGCTCCTGGGGGAAGCCAGACACCTACCAGGAAGAGTCCAGGGCTCCGGGGACGCCGCGGGCTCCCGCAGGGGGTCCCGACAGCGGAGCAGGCCTCAAGATGGCGGCCGGGCGCGGAGGGGGAAGGAGCAGACGGGGAGCCGGAATTTACAGGTACCAGACTCGGGGATCTGTAGGCATAGGCCGGGAACTGACCTGAGGGATCCTGAAGTTGTGTGGGGATCCTGTCTGCGAACCCCGGAGGATCCGAGGGTTTCGTAGGCCCAAGATGGCGGCCGGGCTGTGATGGAAGGAGCCTAGATGTGGCTGATGCCGCTCTGTTTGAGTCCCGATTTTGGCTGTCAGGCGTTTAGGAGTATCCAGGAGGCAGGTAGTGATAATTTAGAGCCCCAAAATCTGAGTTGAGCGGTGGATGCCTTAGGATTCAATTCCAGCCAGCGGAGCCCAGTGAAAGTGCGTCCTTCTTGCTTTGCCGCTGGACACGCCCCAGAGGAGCATTCTTCTCACTGACCACCAATGTAAGGAGCATTCTTCCCACTGACCACCAATGTAAGGAGCATTCTTCTCACTGACCACCAATGTAAGGAGCATTCTTCCCACTGATCACCAATGTAATGAGCATTCTTCCCACTGACCACCAATGTAAGGAGCATTCTTCCCACTGACCACCAATGTAAGTAGCATTCTTCTCACTGACCACCAATGTAAGGAACATTCTTCCCACTGATCACCAATGTAAGGAGCATTCTTCCCACTGACCACCAATGTAAGGAGCATTCTTCCCACTGACCACCAATGTAAGGAGCATTCTTCTCATTCTTCATTATAGAGGATCAAAAATGTACCCCTATCTTCACGATTGGCAATGATGGGATGTACCCAATATCAAAGTTTTCTCTGCCTCTGCTTCTACTCCTTCTTCCTCATGCACACTGCTACTACTGCAGCAGCAATGACAACTGCGGTGGCAGGAAAAGGAATTGCCTCACACCATGTATGTTTTCATTGGTTAATGCCAAAGTTGTGGCAAACTTGAAGTTGTACTGATCCCAAATCGTGGCCGCAAAATCGCGGGCAAAATCGCACGACTTTGAAGTCGTATAAATGTGAAAGGGGCCTTAACATCACATTCTATGTATTTAATGCTTGCTAATGTATTGTATTTCTTTCATCCTTCCTTAATAACCATGATTGCAATATGCTAGGAATGTCTCCTTTGTCCTCATGCATGCTGTAATTTTTTAATTCCCCATTTTTGGCCTACATGCATATTTCCCTTCACTAACCTCTCCAGCATGCTATCCTGGGCCAAAACACACCTAGCCTAGTCTGTTAACAATGTATTTTGTCAGATCTATTGTAGTGCTTTACCCCCCCCCCCCTAAAATGTGTTCTAAAGTATATTTTCACATTAAATTCTGAGTGTTTTTTGTTTTTTTTGGGTCCCAAACTCATCTAGCCCTTCCTAAAATGTTTACAATGGGACATCAGAGGGGGTGAGGAATCTGATAATTGGGCCTTCTATTTTTGTCTTTAAATTCTCCTTAAAATAAATGTTATAATGATGTTGGCCAATAATGTTTTTGTAAAATCTGCTTGCAATGTTATGTGCAAAAGTACTAAAAAATGTTTATCTTGTGTAGCACTACCCCTGTAGGAGCTGCTGGGTAGTTTTGGGCCTGCAAGTTATCTCAACACTTGTCATCTAGGGGAAGAAAGTCTGAAATAATTCCAATTTCCACGCAAGATGTAAAACCTCTAACTGTCAGGTTTTATTCTTTCTGCTTGCTTGAACTTGTGAAGAAGGTAGAAGGATGAAGGGGAAGGGAAGGTTCAGGTACACGATACAGATCACTTGGGAAAATACCCTAATCTCCAAAGTCATTCACCACTCCCTCCTGAGTGGGTATTGCTCACCCGGATAGACCCCTCGCCTAGCTGGCGGAATGAAGCACGAACCAGTTTGCGAACAGTCTCTGCCACAGACTGATTGGGAATAAATTGAATCGTCCGGAATTCTTTGCCACAGGATGTAATACCCAAACTTCCAGCCCTACAGTTAAAGAGCCTTTAAGCCGACCCGGTGAACTGTAGGACAACTTGAATTGTGAATCCCTCCTTAACAAAGTCACCAGGCCTATCCCGAGACATATGTCTTCCGCTTGGTCTCCTCCAGGGCAGGTCCTTCCCCTGTTTCCTTCATTAAGGGTAGCTTCCTTCACTTAATTGGACAGCTTAAAATCCCTCTTGAATCGTAGGCCCCAACCAGCATAACTGGGCCTACTAGCAGAGATGCAGCCTCGGGCCAACGTGGCCCCGGGGCTAGAAATCACACAACACATACCTCGTGCCAGGAGGGCCACGAGGCAAAGACCCCAAAACATGGCATCTGTCCCTTAAGTATCCCTTCCCGGCATGCACAGGGGGCACCACTCCCACTGGGCTGCTCCCAAGAAAAGACACTCAATGACCTATGGCTTACCCGGTTTCAAACACTGACCTGTGGGGGTATCGCCACCTACAGGCAACAGTGGGAAAATGCTGCCAGGACAGAGGCTAATTCAGAATAAATTATACAGTCCGAGCCACATTATCGGCTCAGACACCCATTAAATCTAACATAGCGCCCAGTCATTTGGGAGCAGGGCGCTACAGTTGTTTGATTCCACATCTTCCTTCCACGCAACACGAATGGCAGACTTTGGCATCTGAGTTTGCCATGTGGTGGGACTTCCCCAACTGCGGAGGTGCAATCAACGGGAAGCACTTCCGCAACGTACCACCACCCCGTTCGGGCTCTTATTACTTCAATTACAAGGGGTTTCATAGCATTGTGTTGATGGTGGTGGTGTCAGCACAGTATAAATTCCTCTATGGTGACGTGGGGAAGAACGGCCAGATGTCGGATGGGGGGAGCTTTCAGCCAGACGGAGTTTGCTGTTCGTCTCCAGAGTGATGACCTTGCATTGCCACCGGATGCAGAGAATGTTGAAGGACTCCCCTTTGTGTTTCTGGCTGATGAAGCCTTTTAGACTGGGACCGCATCTCATGAGGCCATTCCCCCAGAGAACCCTCACCCCGGAGAGGAGGGTATTTAACTACCGGCTGGCCAGAGCCCGAAGGGTTGTGGAGAATGCCGTTGGGATAATGGCCAGCCGGTTCTGCCTATTTTTAACTTCCATACCCATGGCGGAGTATAAAATAATCGACAATGCTGCTACATTCTCCACAATTTTTTGCGTAGACTTTCGCCAACTTATATGGCCACAATTGGTGAGGCCGGACTTTCCTCACCAGAGAATACCCTGCCGGGCCTAGAATCTGGCCATCCTGGCTTGCTACCCCAGAGCGGCCGTGCAGTTCGGCAGCAATATGTTGAATATTTCAAGGGTAGGGGGGCCATTACTCTGCCAGGCAATCTCTAACCTTTAAAAAAAAAAAGAAAATAAACAAAATCTGCTTAAATTTCATTTTTGATGTATTGCTGTCTCCTAGTTTTTCCAAGTGTACTTGTAGTGCCAAGTGTATTTTCCATAGGAAATAACAACCATTTCACTGGTAACACCAAAACTAAACACCAAAAAGGTTATAGCGGATTTGATAAAGTGTGCACATTCACACATTGGTCTTTAGAACATTTTTAGCGGTATAACATTTATTTTTTTTGGTTTGCCATAAACAGGCATGTTTATTTTAAAAGAAAATACAAATTTCTCATTAACATACCACAAAATAAAACATTGTAAACCTCTAGGCAATATCTCAGACATTCTAGTTTTAGAAAAATGTCTATGTGCCCTTTATAAGATGGGGTGTTGTCACCCCTGAACAAGCCAAAATTTGAAGATGCACACAATTATTTGGGATTTTAAAATGGGTATTTCCCTACTGATCTCTATTGTCAACATGTGCTATCTGCAATCATGGGTGATCAATAGACGTGTTTTGCACCCACCAAAACAAGTACATGGATATCATGTGATGGCAGATAGCACATGTTGACCCACTGTGTGCATCTTCAAATTTTGGCTTGTTTGAAAAAGTGCAATTTTTTTTTTTTTTATAAAACTTGAAAAAAATAAAAAGGGGAGGTTTTATTCTATTCGCTCCAAAACAGCAATGATGTCTTTTATGTTTGCTCCATAACATTCAAATTTTCTATGACGTCCATTTCCCTACTACATGCCATAATTTGTTGGATGATTCTTTGGGCACTAGCACTTGAGAAACAAGGCCTTTCTTCAACAACATGTTCATCCCCTAATAAAAAAAAAGGTATTATAAATCTGCAGGCCTACATCTCTTACCTGAAGCTGTGTTGACAGACACTGATCTGCTGTGGTGACAATTTCCACTTCTCCTTCCTCCACATCCTGGGTTTGGGGTTCTTGCTCAGGTTGGTGTTCTCTCTGAGGTGTGGGGTTCCTGGGCTCTGAGGAGTGGTGTCCTCCCAGTCTTCTCTCCCCTATGAGAATGAAACAAAAGAAAGGTACACTTAGCACACAGATATTTGAGGGCAAAAATAGGAATATGAAACATTGCTTGGAAGTGGGGTACAAGTGTCTGTTTGGGCAGAGTTACAAGCTGAAGACATTTTTCCAAACCCAAATCTTGACTACTCACCTTTTTGGGACAAGTTTCACACATGTAGACACCCCAAGTATCTACTGGAGCACCTTTGTGGGACACCCTAAAAAGGTTGTTCTGGTGGCCCACACTAGTGGAGACGTGCAGATGTGTGCAGCTGCTGAGTGTCCTCTCCTTTACACTGATTCAAGTTTGCATTTCATTCTAGTTACAAACACATCATCTAGACAACAATGTAATAACATTTATGGAATACAAACAGGCATGTCTAAATTCCTTTTTACACTGTATCTTCCGAAAACATTGTATGTAGTGGGCGAACGATGTGTCTGTAACAACTGATTACTGTGCCCACAAAATTTTAAAGGTAAAGGTGATCCTGTCCAGTCCATCCTGCGGGAGGAAGTCAGGGGAGGACCTATCCTGGAGAGGACCATGCAAGAGGCTGGTACCTTGGGAGAAGGCCTGGAAACTTAATCGAATGATGCACCGTACACCGAGAGGCTTGACAGTGTTGCCTGTCGGATCTAAAGTTCTAAAGAACCAAAGCTAAAGAGATCCGGGTGCTGAATCCTGTGGCAGGGGATTCCGGACCAAAGTGTCTCATCAAGAAAGGAAGGTCTGTGGCAGAGACTGTACTTTACTTTGTGCGCCATCCCGGCTTCTAGGCCAGTGAGAGGGACCTATCCGGGTGAGAAATACCCACTCTGGCTAGAGTGGCGACGAGAACTGTATGCTGGAAACAGGAGTGTTTCCTTACTTTTGATTATGCACCTGAACCTACCTACCCTTCCACCCCTTATCCTTCTTTTCTTCTAAAGTTCTCCCAATAAATCCAAGAAAAATAAGTGCATTGTGTGGACATTGAAATTCTTCAAACTCTCCTTTTACCCTGGACAGCGAGAACATAGAGATAATGTGCCACCCAAAATATAACCAGCAGCTCCTGCGGGGTAGTGCTACACTTCTCTTTTAATTTCCTGTCCAGTTCATACAACAGGAAGTGAGCGGATATGGGCTCATGTATACGGGTGGTTAGATTGCAGTGTTGAGATGTGGCTAAACTCTGCATCTGGACACGTACAAACTGGGTCAATAGTTGTGTCCATTACCTATGTGGCCGGAACCATCGGACCTGGATGCAAACTGTCTTCACCAAGGTTGGCCAGAGGCTCTAAAAAATGCATGTAACTGCTTATTATGAGTATCAGTTCTATGCACACAGCAGCGGCATCAGCCATTGATTTGTACAGGATAAGATCTGATTGCAGCTGTTCACAGGACATGTGCATGGCTCTAGTTCCGCACTTATAGCTGCTGGTAGGGTTGCCACCTTTTCTTCAAGTCAAACCCGCCAGCGCATCACCTCAGTGTGAAAGCCCTCAGGCTTTCACATTAAGAATGCTGGGGCAGGAGTATTTCAGGCGTTATTTATGCGCTATTTTTAGCGCTAAAACCCTGAAATGTGCCTCAGTGTGAAAGGGGCCTAAGTGTCCTATTAAAGCGGAGTTCCACCAAAAAAAACAAAACAACTTTGCATAAATCAACAGCATTATGCATTAGCAAAAACATTTAGAATTTATTTTTATTTATTTTTTACTCACCCCTTCAGCACTGTTGCTATGTGGTCCTTTGCATTCTGCCACTTCCTCTCTGTGGCGACTGACATAATTTTCCTCAGCGCTGGTGCTCCTGGGAGATGTGTGTCATCATTTCCCAGGAGTCAGTGGGCAGCGCCGAGGGCTAGTTTGCCATAACAACGATGCTGCCGTCGCCCGTTGTGATGGCATTTTTTGAAGTGTACGGTGCTGCGAGCCATTGATAATGCGCATGCACGAGAACAGGCGGTGCATGCTGGTCGCTCAGCTGTACTGTGTCCTGGGAAAATAGTGCTTGTGGGCTTCACATGACCACAAGCAATATGGACAGCAAGGCAGAATAAAAGTTATATTTGTTTGGGAAATCGGCAATCGAGCGGCGACCCATATAAAACATGTGAGTAATATAACTGAAAATATAATAAAAAAAAAACAAAACAATATTCATGAAAAAAAAAATGTAAACTGTGGGAACTCCGCTTTAAAAGTCAGCAGCTACAGTATTTGTAACTGCTGACTTTTGTTTTTTCTCCCCTAGGCTGGAACTCTGTTTTAACGTGGAATTAAACCCTTCTCTACTTTAAAGCCAAAGCTGCTTCTGTTCGATCTGCAACTGCCCTGGTGCTACACATCTGATCAGTTATGACACCAGCCATTTGATGGTGCGAAATTTTGGTTGAGGACACAAGCAAATGTAACAGTTAATGATCCCTGCATTCCTGGAATATAGCTGTTTTTTTAAACCATTAAATCGTTGGGTTTAATTCTGCTTTATGGTTTACTGCTGTTCAGGGGCTCTGTGTTTCAGCAAAATGGCAACCTCCAGCCAGAAGAAACAAGAGCAATGCTGGAGGCAATTTACAGCTCACACTAATTTTGGTATCATAATTATTAATGTGGAATGTATGTTCCAGTTCCTTGCTAAAGTAAATGTTTATTTATTAGTCGTTATGGCTAAAGTTCCGCTTTAAAGGGGTTGTAAAGGCTTGTTTTTTATTTTCTAAATAGGTTCCTTTAAGCCAGTGCATTGTTGGTTCACTTACCTTTTCCTTCAATTTTCCTACTAAATGTTTTTTTTCTTTGTCTGAATTTCTCACTTCATGTTCCTCAGTAAGCTGTTATGACTGACTAACCCCCATGGATAATGGGGGCAAGCTTACTGAGGAGAAACAGGAAGTGAGAAATTCAGACAAATAAAAAAAAAACATTTAGAAGGGAAATTGAAGGAAAAGGTGAGTGAACCAACAATGCACTAGCTTAACCACTTAAGGTTAGATATACATCGGCAGAATGGCATGGCTGGGCACAAGCACGTACCTGTACGTCCTCTTTAAGTGCCCAGCCGTGGGTCGCGGGTTCGCGCCCGCGACCCGGTCCAAAGCTTCGTGACTGCGGGACCCGAGCGCCGCCGGAGTCCTCCGATCGGTCCTTGAGCCTGAAGAATGGGGAGAGGTGTGTGTAAACACAGCTTCCCCGTTCTTCACAGTGGCAGCTTCATTGATCGTGTGTTCCCTAATATAGGGAAACACAGTCAATGATGTCACATGTCCAGCCCCACCCCCCTACAGTTAGAAAAACATATGAGGTCACACATAACCCCTACAGCGCCCCCTTGTGGTTAACTTCCAAACTGCAATTGTCATTTTCACAGTAAACAATGCATTTTTATAGCATTTTTTGCTGTGAAAATGACAATGGTCCCAAAAATGTGTCAACATTGTCCGATGTGTCCACCATAATGTCGCAGTTACGAAAAAAAATCGCTGATTGCCGCCATTAATAGTAAAAAAATAAATAATTAACAAAAATGCAATCTCCTATTTTGTAAACGCTATAAATTTGGCGCAAACCAATCGATAAACGCTTATTGCGATATTTTTTTTACCAAAAATAGGTAGAATACGTATCGGCCTAAACTGAGGGAGAAAAAAAAGTTTTGTTATATATTTTTGGGGGATATTTATTATAGCAAAAAGTAAAAAATATTGAATTTTTTTTAAATTGACGCTCTATTTTTGTTTATAGCGTAAAAAATAAAAACCGCAGAGGTGATCAAAAGAAAGATCTATTTGTGGGAAAAAAAGGACGCCAATTTTGTTTAGGATCCACATCGCATGACCGCGCAATTGTCAGTTAAAGCGACGCAGATCGCAAAAACTGGCCAGGTCCTTTACCTGCATAAAGGTCCGGGTCTTAAAGGGGTTGTAAAGGAAAACATTTTTTTTCATAATAAGCATCCTTTACCTGCAGACATTCCTCTTTTCACTTCCATTGTTCGTTTTTGCTCAGAAGTTGCTCTATTTCTTCTCTGTTCTGCTCACTTCCTGCTTGTCTGATTTTACTGACCACCGTGACGGGAGACTTTACTGCGGTGATCAGTAACGTGCTCGCCACCTCCTGGGAACTACATCTGTGTGGCAGGACGCTCTCTACAATGTGTTAGGGACTTCAAGGAGGTGTGAATTACTGGGCGTGCCGCAATTCATACTGGGAAATGTAGTTCTTACATGAACGAGAGCTGCAAACCAGGAAGTGAATGAGAGAACAGAAACTAAAACGCCGGAGGTGATATAGATGAAGGAATTTAATAGGTATTTACTTTTTATTTTTTTAACAGAATCCTTACACTATTCTGTCTGTCTACCTTGCAGACATTAATTTTAGGCAATAAAAAAAATTCCTTTACAACTCTTTTAAGTGGTTAAAGGAACCTATTTAGAAAATAAAAAACGAACCTTTACAACCCCGAATTTCACAGCCAGTTATCATTGAAAAAAAGTCTCCTTATTTGAAGAATTGTTTTGAAGTACAAAAATGTGACAAGGGTTTCCAGCCCTGCCCTACTCTCTCCACTAGTCGCACACCCATCCCCTATACACTCCCCTCTGCAATACAGCGCCCACCATTATCTGGCATAGGCGCTGCTCGTCTTTATGGTAGCGGCACTTGTATGGCAAGAGCGCCACCTAGCGGCGCAGAGCGGAATGATAGTGCGCAGACACAGGGCGGACCCAGTGTCTATGGTAACCCGAGGGGATGCTGGGCAGTGAGTGGGCTGGAAAGGGGAGAGAGATGGAGGAGCCGGAGAGCCCTAGAGGCGGCCGCCTGCCATGGGAATGCTTCTCAGCCTGGCTGGACGGAGTGTGTGTGGTCACCTTCGACCTGGAGCTGGGTCAGGCGATGGAGGTAAGGACGGGGGAGGAGGGAGAGGCCGTCATTGTATGGGATAGGCAGGCTGAGGAGAGATACTCGGCCGGACGAGGGGGGGTGATAGAGGAGGAGGACTGGAGGAGAGATCATCCACACAGGGGGAGGGAAGGGTCAGCACCCCAATGTCTTTACCATAGAAGACTGTCACCTCTACAATAACTCTGTCTTCTCTCTTTTACAGCTGGTGTACCCCCATAACACCCGGATCACAGAGAAAGAGGTAACCTGTGCCCCCCATTACCATGCAGTATTGTCAGCACCGCTCTCCCTTCTCTATGACTTTATCATTGTCTAATAAGCCCAGGTGTGCACATCATGGGTACAGCAACCTCTTCATTTCACAGTAACAATGGGAAGACAAGTCCTTTTCTAATAAGGTGCTGCACAGAATGGGGCATGTTTGTATTTCTCGCTGGCAAAAATGCGCAGCATGCGGGGGTCATCGAGAATTAATGGTACCCCCACGTGTCTGTGTTTTGTCTGCAGGTCGTGTTCATATGCGATTAAGCATGAATTCCCGACCCGCACATATGATCCTAAAATCGAAATATAAAAATAAATGCAGCCATCTCTTTTGCAGAAGAGACATGCAGTGTCTTTTCTGTAATAAAATAAACTTACCTGTCTGCTTCTGGTCAACTTTAAAATGTACACAGAGCCACACATGCGCAGCTCACTTTACATTACCTGCGCTGGGAAGTCTGACCTTGTAAACGGGAGTTGAATCATCCCTTGCCATCCTAACAAGATGGCTGTAGACCAGGCATCCAGAAGATACTGGCGAGGGACCTTGTGGGTGTCAGACTGGAGAGCACGTATGTTTTTTTTGGACTTTAGTTTCACTGTAAAGGGAACCTTTAGGCCTGGTTCACACTGCATTTTTTTTCTGCGCTGAGCTGTACTGGAACGCGGTAAAATGCACTGAAACACAAAGATCCTTATTTAACCACTTGCTCACCGGGTACTTAAACCCCCTTCCTGCCCAAACCAATCATCAGCTTTCAGCGCTGTCACACTTTAATGACAATTGCGCAATCATGCTACAGTGTACCAAAATGATATATTTTTTTTTAATATCATTTTTTCTTCACACAGATAGAGCTTAGTTTTGGTGGTATTTAGTTGCTGCTGGGTTTTTTTTTTTTTTGCTAAATAAAACAAAAAAAGGATGGAACATTTTGTAAAAAAAAATAAAAAAAAATACTGTTTCATAATTTGTTATAAAATGTTGAAAACAGGTGACGGCTCACTGATGTATGCTGATGGGTGGCAATGATGAACACTGGGGGGCACTCATCTGTGGCACTGATCATGAGACACTGGTGGGCATTGATGGATGGCACTGTGGGCACTGGTAGGTAGTGATAGTGACAGTGGGCACAGGCAGCTGACACTGGTGGGCATAGAAAATACAGCTGAGGCTTTCTGTGTGAGGGACCAATGTCTCTCTGACAGAATCCGGTGATCGTTTTTTTTTTTTTTCCACCCACGCTGACAGCGTGACGGAAAGAAAATACAGATTACCGAGCTTCTGTTTACATCACGTGATCAGCCATCATTGGCTGACAGCTGATCACATGGTAAGGGGCCGGGATCGACCCCCCCTTACTCAGATTTGTGATCAGCCGAGTCTCATAGACTCAGTGATTACAGAGCTCATGCACGGGACATCCATGGATGCTATCCCGGCAATTAAGGCCCTTGCTGTAGCCATCTTTTGGCTATAGTGTGGGCGGAAAGTAGTTAAGGTGGGGAAAAAATGCACTGGAACGCATCAACAACTTGCATGCAGAAACTCATCCGGATCGCATCCAGACTGCATTTCTATGGTGTGACCTAGCCCTAACTTTCCTTTGGTATTTTCAATAATATTGCATCTTCCTTTTCTTTCACATAACCAATCTTGTTCCTTCCCCCTCTTCTCTCCATTTCATAGATCACTGCATACTGTATATAATATACATATACAGAGAGCTCCAGTTTTGTGAGGCATGGTTAACATTAGCTGCTGCTTCTTATGAACAGCAATCTTAAAATGTCTGTGTCTTTCATCAATCTAAGTAGCTCTAAGCCACACTGCCAAACTAATTTTGTGAATTGGACTCCCAAGTGTGCAAACTACTGGCTTTCGTTGAAGTAATTAGTCTGTGGATTCACTTACTTTTTTTGCTAGCACTATGAATACTTAATGGGGTGTCTAATAAAGGCACACAAAAAATAAGAACTGTTTGTGTGTTATCAGCTTAAAGGGGTTGTAAAGGTACAATTTTTTTTTTTCCTAAATGGCTTCCTTTACCCTAGTACAGTTCTCCTTCACTTTTTTTGCTTTTAAATGTCCTTATTTCTTCTGAGAAATCCTCTCTTCCTGTTCTTCTGTCTGCAACTCCACACAGTAATGCAAGGCTTTCTCCCTGGTGTTAAGTGTCATGCTCGCCCCCTCCCTTGGACTACAGGAGAGTCAGGACACTCTCTACTTTGCAGATAGAGAAAGGAGCTGTGTGTTTGTGGGGACCTGACTCTCCTGTAGTCCGGGAGGGGGGGGCGAGCAGGACACTCCACACCAGGGAGAAAGCTTTGCATTACTGTGTGGAGTTACAGACAGAAGAACAGGAATTGAGGATTTCTCAGAAGAAATAAGGACATTTAAAAGCAAAATTGAAGGATGAAGGTAAGTGAAGGAGGACTGCACTAAGGTAAAGGAAGCTATTTAGGGGAAAAAAATGGTACCTTTACAACCCCTTTGGGCCGGGTTCACACCTATGCTAATTGGTTGCGGCTTAAACCGCATCCAATTCGCATAAAATACATTGATTTCAATGAGGCTGGTTCACATATGATGCATTCACACTGCGCATTGCCGAAAAAACGTGTGCGTTTTCTAGGCATTTTGATGCGGCTCAGGTGCGAAATCAGGCCCGTTATCTTCTATGGCCACGCATCTGATTGGCAGATGTGTTCATTACTCTTCAGAATTTCTCTTATTCACCTCAATACACTCCCCCTCCCCTCCCCTCCCCTCTCCTCTCCTCTCCCAGGTGTCCAAATTCGCAGCTAAAACTGAGATGATTTGCTGAACAGTTCTCTTATCTCTCTGCAGAGATAAGACAGCTAATATTCGCACCGCACAAGTGTGAATCCGGCCTCAAGCACATTGTGTTTGTCTATTTTATGGCAAGTTACTGCAGAAAACATTTCCTTCCAAGGGGTTCACATCATTTTTTTTATATACCCCCAGAGCTTCCGTTCCTTGGTTCCACCCCTTACCCATCTCCCAGTACTGTCTCTGTAGAACAAAGTAACAGTTGTGGTACTAAGTAATTTGTGGGAAATTTGTTAATAAAAACAAGAAAAGCAGTAAACTAGATCCCATGTAGGCAGCAACAATAGATTCCCCCCCCTTTCAAGCAACAATGGGCCACAAGCAACAAAATACCCCCTCCCCCCACAACAATAGACCCCCAGCAGCAACAACAGATCTCCCTGCAGCCAGCATCACTAGATCCTGCCCAGCAACAACTGATCCCCCAACCAGCAGTAGTATACCCCTCCAACAACAATAGATCCCCAGCAGCTAGCATCAATAGACCCTACATCCCTTGCCATTACATGCATTCAGTGCTGGAGATGGCGGAACTGCTTTTCCCCTGCTTTCCCGCTGGAAATTAGCCCTGTATATGCCAATATTTTTTTTTTTTTTTTTATCATTCGACCCCCAGAATGCCTGCAGCTATTTGGGATACTCGTGTTACAATCCCAGGAGGCTTCAGGTCAATCTACAGAAACTGCACATGCATACTGGTGGGGGGGGACAGAACATGGGGGTGTGACAACCCTATTCTACCTAATTTATCCAGTTTGTATCCAATTAAGCAGGCCCAAACTTTCTGTTTTTTTGTCACTGGAAATAACACAGTAATCTATGCAGTTTTTCTTTCCTTAACCACTTCCATACCAGGCACTTACGCACCTTCCCGCCCAAGACAATTTTCAGCTTTCAGCACTGTCGCAATTTGAATGACAATTGCGCGGTCATGCTACACTGCACCCAAACAAAATTGGCGTCCTTTTTTCCCCACAAATAGAGCTTTCTTTTGGTGGTATTTGATCACCTCTGCGATTTTTTTTTTTTTTTGCGCAACAACTAAAAATAGAGCGAAGATTTTGAAAAAAAAATAAAGTTTTTATTTTTTTCTGTTAATTTTTTTGTAAATGAGTATGTTTTCTCTTTCAATTACGGGCACTGATATGGTGGCACTGATGGGCACCGATGAGGTGGCACTGATGAGGTAGTTCTGATGGGCGCCAATTAGGTAGCACTGATGGGCACTGATAGGCGGCGCTGGTATGGGGCACTGATGGGCACTCATGGGCGGCACTGATGGGCACTCATGGGCGGCACTGATGGGCACTCATGGGCGGCACTGATGGGCACTCATGGGCGGCACTGGGCACTCATAGGCGGCACAGATGGGCACTCATAGGCAGCACAGGTGGGCACTCATAGGTGGCACAGGTGGGCACTGATAGGTGGCACAGGTGGGCACTGATAGGTGGCACAGGTGGGCACTGATAGGTGGGCACTGGGCATGGATTGGCACTGACAATCACTGAGGGGTGGCACTGATGGATCAATGTTGCCAATCAGTGCCCATGTGTGGGCACTGATTGGCATCATTTATTTTTTTACTGCCCCCCTTTTTTTTTTTTCCTTTTTTTTTTGTTCTTTTTTTTTTATTATTTTTTAGTACCCTGGTGGTCTAGTGTGGCGATCCGAGGGGGGGCTGCGCTGATAAACAATCAGCGCGAACCCCCCCTGTCAGGAGAGCCGCTGATCGGCTCTCCTCTACACGCGTCTGTCAGACGCGAGTGAGGAAGAGCCGTCGGCGGCTCTTCCTGTTTACATCGTGATCAGCCGTGATTGGACACGGCTGATCACGTGGTAACGAGGCTCCGCCGGAGACTCGTTACCGAGATCGGAGGTGCAGGGTGTCAGACTGACACCCCGCATCACCGATCGCCGCGCTGCGCGCCCCCACGGGCGCGCGCGGCATTGAAATCGTGCTGGACGTTTGAGAACGGCCAGTCACGATTTCATAACCACTTCCCGGCCGTAAATCTGTTATTGGCCGGGCGGGAAGTGGTTAACCACTTCAATACAGGGTACTTTAACCCCCTTCCTGCCCAGGCCAATTTTCATTACTGTCACACTTTAGGCTAGATTCACACTAGTGCGGTGCGAATTTCAGCTCTCTTATCTCTGCAGATAGATAAGAGAAGTGTTCAGCAGATTAGCTCCATTTTAGCTGCGAATTAGGAGACCTGGGAGAAGTTACAGGCGAGAGGAGAGTGGGGGAGAAGTATATTGAGCTGAATGAGAGAAATTCCTGAAGAGAACTGAACACATCTGCGAATCGGCTGCGTACCCATAGAAGATAATGGGCCTGAATTCGCACCTGAGCCGCACCGCAAGGCATAAAATACGCTTACGTTTTTACTGCAATGCGCAGTGCGAATGCATCGCACATATGTGAACCAACCTCATTGAAAACAATGTATTTAGAAATTTTCTGCGTATTGGATGCGGTTTAAGCCGCACTCAATACGCATAGGTGTAAACCCGGCCTTAAACGACAATTGCACGGTCATGCAACACTGTGCCCATATGAAATAACCCATAATTGTTTGAGACAGATCAATCTTTCTATTTAAAAAACCCAGTGGTATTTAATTTTAAAAAAAATTAATCCTTTTTCCTTGTTTCTGTTAAACACTTTTGCAAATAAAGTAATTTCTCTTCTGCACTGATGTGCGCTGATGAGGATGCACTGATGGAAGCTGATAAGGCGGCACTGATATGCTGTACTGATGGTCATTGATGAGGCTGTACTTATAATCAGAGCCCTGATTATCAGTGTAAATGTCCCCTGTAAATGGAAAGCCGGATATCTGCTTTACTTTCCTCAGACCCAGACATCGCTGGGAAAAGTAAATGCTGATAATCGGTGTTTGTTTACACATGATCAGCTGTGATTGGACACAGCTGATCACATGGAAAATAGCCTATGTCATCGGCTATTTTCCTAGGGACACAGCTCACTGCCAATCGCTGTGCGGCTCCGGGGGAGTGCACATGCGGCGCAATGTCAGGATAGTAAAGCCACCGCCTGGCTGTAATTCTGCTATAGGCCGGGCGGGAAGGTGTTAAAGTGAGTAGCAAATGCTTTATTGACCAGGTATCTCTCTGTTCTGTCCTGCATGATTAGAATCTCACACTTTCTCCTTCCTTTTGCTTTGTTTCCTTCCTTGCAGAAAACTAGTATTTGCTACCTGTCCTTTCCAGACTCCTATTCAGGTAGGCAGATAATATCTAAAGGAACATTTAGCACTGTAGAGAATTGTCCTAGAATATGATGAATATGAAACACAACACTAGATATTTTGTGGGTTTTACTACAAAGTTTTTGTTTTGCACTACATCAGCAGTGACCTGTCCCTAAGGGGCGCCGCCCCCCTAGTCCAAGGGCCCCGCCCCTAATCTACATGTTTTTTAATAAACATTTTTTTTTATAGAAGCCCTTGATTAGAGCACGGCGCCCTGAGCTCACCCAGTTGTGTGACGATAACAAATAATATTAATATTCGCTATTGGCTTCCCGATTCTTCTCCCGGCCAATCAGCAAGCGGGTCCTGAGACCGATTAGCTGAGAAGAGAAGCGATCGTATTGGCCGCCAAGGAGGAGGAGATGCAGGGGAAGCCCCCGTGAAGCAGAGGAGGAGGAGATGCCTGGCTGATGCTTTTGGAAATAACTGAAGTAGACGCCAATACTTCAGTGATTTCTACTTGCTTCCAGGTCCTGTGTTTAGTGTCTGTTCTGCATTATGAACACACAAGGTCAGCTGCTCAGCACAGGCGCCATTCAAAGAATGGTTTGCGTTTTCTGAAAGTATTCTTTTATTGGATAAGGTGAAGATGTGGGGCAGGTTCTGCACCTTGTCCAATAAGAGAACGCTTTGCATTCATTCAGAAATGGCAAAGCATTCTCTGAATGGCACCTGTGCTGAGTGGGCAACCTTTTGTATTCACAATGCAGAAGAACAGCTGCTTAGCACAAGGCCTGGAAGTAAGTGAAGATTAGCAGGGTATACTTCAGTGATTTCCAGATTCATCGGCTAGGTATGGTATATACATAATTACATTAAACCAAGCTGGACCAATGTGACTATGCATAAAATACCCATGCCTGGAATTATACTTTAACAGCTTAGGATCTTCAGGCAGAACAGCGGTACAGATGATCCAATAGGGACACAACTCCTCTTTCTTTCTTTCTCTTACATTGATAAAAGTTCTTCATTGATTATGCTGCTTCTGGCTGGATCTGCGAATGGGGGATAATATCCTGTGACTGATCCGTCTTTCCCGCATTTAGATCCTGCTAGAAGCTGTGTAATCAATGATGGAGGAGTGGATGTGTCACCGTAAGTCTATCTCTTCTGCCTGCACGTCTAAAGCTATTAACCACTGCAGTGCCAACATTTCTCCTTAATACTTCATTACAGGCAAGTGATTTGACTAACGATGTAGGGTGTTTTTTTTTTATGTTATTATTAATGTGGAATGTTCCATTTCCTTGCTAAAGAAAATGTTTATTAGTCGTTATGGCTAAAGTTCCGCTTTAAAGGGGTTGTAAAGGTTTGTTTTTTATTTTCTAAATCGGTTCCTTTAACCACTTAAGACCCGGACCAAAATGCAGGTAAATGACCAGGCCCCTTTTTGCGATTCGGCACTGCGTCGCTTTAACTGACAATTGCCAGGTTGTGCGACGTGGCTTCCAAACAAAATTTGCGTCCTTTTCTTCCCACAAATAGAGCTTTCTTTTGGTGGTATTTGATCGCCTCTGCGATTTTTATTTTTTTATTTTTTTTCACTAATCTTTTACTTAGATTTCCCTTCTAAATGTTTTTTTTTTCCTTTGTTTGAATTTCTCACTGCCTGTTCCTCCTCAGTAAGCTGTTCTGGCTGACTAACCCCCAGCCAGAACGGCTCAGATGATGGGGGCAAGCTTACTGAGGAGGAACAGGAAGTGTGAAATTCATATAAAGAAAAAAACATTTCAAAGGGAAATTGAAGGAAAAGGTTAGTGAACTACTAATGCACTAGCTTAAAGGAACCTATATAGAAAATAAAAAACCTTTACGATTCCTTTAAGCTAAACTTTAGATTTAATTGAACGATTCAAAGTTTATTTGAAGCACGTTAATATGCTGATGCAAACAAGCACAAGACATTTTTTTTATTAATATTTCCAAAATCCAAAGCTAGAAACTATATACTTAACTGACCTTGCATGATTGAGTGTTGGAGTGATTGTGTTTTTATTTTTTATTTATTTTTTACAAATTCATTTGAAAGTAATAAGCCTATAGTAAAAAACTGTACGCATGTTTGGTTTGTAATTATGTCTGTACATGGGGTCAGCTACATTATACTGTATACAGGCTCTGATTTCTGATTAGTGGTGCTTTACAGTAGATTTGATTTTTAGCTGCTCCTACACAAGAGATTGTCTGTCTGTCTGTCTGTCTTTTTTTTTTTCCTGGATCAAGTCTTTTTGCATGCATTCAATTTGTCAATGTTTTAAGGGTTGTCCTTATGTTTATCTGAATGCATTGTGTGGTTAATCTTACTTTTACTAAATCCAGACCTGGATTTAAAGGGGTGTTCCAGCCAAAATTGTGTTTATTAAAAGTCAGCAGCTACAAAAAGTGTAGCTGCTGGCTTTTAATAAACACTCACTTACCTGCTCCTGCGTTCCAGCGACGCGCCAACCGGGGCTACGCTCCTCTCCCCCCCTCCCCAGCCGGCATCTCCATCTCAACTGTGGGCACCCAGCCGTGACAGCCTTCGGCTTCACGGCCGGGCACCCACTGCGCATGCGCGAGCCGCACTGCGCATGCGCGCGTGGCGCGGCTCGCCGCTGATTGGAGAGGCGATCGCATGGGACCTGTCAGTGTCCCATGTGATCGCCTACAGGGAGGGGCTGGTGTAGGCGATTAAGGCTTAATCGCCTAACCAGCCCCTCGGCGGAAGCAGGAAGTGGGACAGGAAGTCCCACTCCTACTGAAGTCCCCACTTCCCCCCCCCCCCCCAAAAAAAATTACATGCCAAATGTGGCATGTATGGGGGTGAGGAGTGGAACAAGAGGAAGTTCCAAATTTGGGTGGAACTCCTCTTTAAGAAGAGGCTGAAAGTTCTAATTGGCAAACCAAATGCAAATCTTAAGCATCTAATATTTCTTCTTTGTTTTTGAAGGATGTCTGGGTGACACACAGTTCACTTTTCGAATGCGGCGCTCTGCAGGGCAGAGAAGCCTATTTCAAGACAATGAAAAGTACAATAGAGAAGCCCCTGTTACGTTACAGGTGAGTAGAAACAGACAGTGTTCAGTATACCATTGAAACATTAAAGTTACCTAAAATGGTGTTGGACCACCTTTGGCATACAAGACGGCATGAATTCTCCTGAGAATTGACAAATATAAGTCTTGGATGGTGGATAATGGAATCACAGTTCTGCGCAATGTCCTTTTTTGCCTGTTCGGTCAGTTGACCGCACTTTAGCTTATCATACGTTTTCCCAGAAACTGTATATGCATTCATAACCTTTGATACTGTAACTCGCACCACCACAAATAAATTGACAAATTCAGTCACAGAGACACTAGCTAAGTTTGCTCCAACAATTTTCCCTCTTTGAAACTCAGTAAGCTTAGACATGACTGTATTATTAGCAACCCACCCAGGGAATGACAAAAGTGAGGCTTCCCACCTGTTAGCTAGGTGTGTCTTATCACACAACGGAAGCAAAAGAATGTTACATCACTTCTGCTTTTACAGCAGAACATGTCGTCACTTTCACACCTGCAAATCATGTAGTATTTCCATATTTTTGTCCTACTGTAAAGGCAAAACTTTTTTTTTTTTGGATAGCGTAAGGGAGGGTTACAACCCCGTCGGATTTTCTTTTGCCATCTGTTTCACTTTTGGGAGCTTTCCCTTCACTTCCTGTTTTGATTTTTAGAAATCCCTCCAAGTGCGGGAAATCCCTGGTTGTCACCAAGATCACCAGAACTAGTGTCCCCATAACTAGTGTCCCCATTGGAAGATCTCCTCTCTTACTTTTCTGGGAACAACCCAAAAGTGAGGAATTTCACTTTCAGTGAAATGCTAAACATGACTTGCAGAGAGTGATTCTTCCCGATGGTGCAACAGATAGCATTGAACACCTGAAAGGCGTTCTAATTCCATTCCACTGTAACTAAAAAAGTTTTGCCTTAGTTATACTTTAGGTAATCAATCGAGTATTTTGCCTGTAGCAAAATAAAGCTGTGTTTTTTCACTTGGGGTGCATAACAATACTAGTACTTATAACATTGTTGGTCCTCATTCGGTTGATCTACTTTGCATAGTAAATCTCAAGATATTTTACTGGCACAATTTTTTTTTTGCACTTGTACATAAAGCGGAACTTCTTCCAAAAGAAAAAGTTTCACTTGTTTGCACCCCCCCCCCCCCCCTCCACTGCCACATTTTGAGGGGAGCAGGTACCTAGTTTGGACAGGTGCAGCAACCTGAGGGCATGTTCCAGCCACCTCCTCCCCCCTGAAGTCTTCTGGAACATATCGCAGGTCCTAGATAACTGCGGAACCAGTCGGAAAGCATAGACCAGTCCGCCTTGCGCATGCACAGAAGGAAACCAGCTGTGAAGCCGCAAGGCTTCACTGTCGGTTTCCCTTAGTTAAGATGCCTGCACCTGGACCCAAAGCCAATTTGAAGAGGACATCGCTAGATTCCTGGACAGATAAGTGTTCTTATATTAAAAGCCAGTAACTATGGTATTTGTAGCTGATGACTTTGCTGAATTGGTTGTACTGGAGAGATGCCTGCAACCACAGGATTCACCCCGGTACCGCTTTTTAGAGCTGATGGTCGGCTTTGTAGTAATAACAACTGATGCAGCCAAGCAGCTGCTCAGCTGTTATTACAAGGAGCAGGAGGGGATACCCCTGCCACCTTCCACCACTCCGCCCGGATCTCCCGTCCCACGAGGAGACCCGAGCCATCAGCTGGCACATCCATCGGCTGGCCGGAGTCCCAAACGCAGCTGGATTCGGGTATCCGATGTAGAAACCCGAAAGCAACATCACAATGTCACTTCCGGTTTACTCGGCAGCCAACTTCACAGATTAAAAAAAAAAGACAGGATTCAAAAACACTGATCTTGCCGTTTTGAATACTTTTAATTGCAGAGGAGGGGTTTGCGGTCTTTTAGACCCCGGATCCCTCCATAAAGAGTACCTGTTGCTACCGATTACTGTCACAAGAGATGTTTACATTCCTTGTGACAGCAATAAAAGCGATCAGAATTGTTTTGTTTTTGCACTGTTCCATTAAAGGTTCCCATCCCTTCGTGCTCGCGTGCCAAAAAAAGCACATATGTAAGTTGTGCCTGCAAATGTAATGTGAGGTAATTGTTAGCGCAAGAGCAATAATTCTAGCACAAGACCTCCTCTGTAACGCTAAACAGGAAACGGTTAAAACATTTTAAAGCGTTGCCTATAGAGATTTTTAAAAGAGAAGTAAAAAACTTTTATTTTTGTTTGTTTTTTCACATTCATACCTACATACAGTGCGGAAAATAAGTATTTCTTTCTCGTACATCACGGGACACAGAGCGGCATATTCATTACTATATGGGTTATATGGAGTACCTTCAGGTGTGGACACTGGCAATCTCAAACAGGAAGTCCCCTCCCTATATAACCCCCTCCCCTAGAGGGAGTCCCTCAGTTTTTTCGCCAGTGTCTTAGGTGTTGGTCACGGAATAGCTTTGCTCCACATCCTTGGGATTAAGGGCGGGCTAACCGGATCTGTCCAAGGAGCCTCAGTGCCAAAGTGGACAGTACCCGGGCCCCAAACCGTGGGGTTTTGCCTATAATGCTCCTCTTTGGAGGGCTGGATCCTGGGCCCAGGACTTGGAGTTCATAAAGACCATAAGTTCCTGTTTGCCAGGGTGCTATATAGGTCCAGGACAGTGGGTACCTTCATAGGACCCCAGGGCCTGAAGGTCTACTACGCTACCCACGGAGATGGGAGAAGATTGGATCGTTTGCTGGACAAACATCCTGCAGCATGGAGCAGGTAAGAGGGGAGCCTGCGGGACTTGGTTCGACAGCAGGCTCTCCGGGGTAACCTAAAAGGGGGGTAGCCTAAGTATGCTCTGCATTGGCAACCTTGCTCACTATGTCTGAGAAAGACAGGATGATCCCATTTCCCCCATCACTAGGTTCCCCTGTCTAAGAATGGTGTTGCTAGCTACCTGCTAGCTACCTGCTGCTTTCTTCCTAGGACTGGTAAGGATCCCTATGGGGCCTTTTGGAGAGTCCTACCTGGCCGGGGGTTTGAATCTGCCGCCTGATACTGCAGTCCTGGGTCTCCAGCAGCGCGGCTCCTCCATGTTCCTCCTGCTCCGGCATACACGCGCGCGCACGTCTTATAGACGTTTTTCGCGCCGTTCGGAGAGGAGGGCGGGGGGGGGCGTGCCTGCAGCGTCATACAGGGGCGCGCCTTGTGCTGTTATAGATCAGCAGGCATTGTCAGTGCTCAGTCTGAGGCTGATCTCAAAGGGAGAGGACGCAGAGCGGCAGAACAGTGACTCCCGGTGGCGGAAGATGGGTAGTACATGCTGGACTTTGTTCCAATGCCTTTTTTGTTAAGCCAAGAAATTCCCCTTTTTGCAGCAGGTTGGAGGCTGGCAAACTAAGTTTGGGGTCACTGTATGTTTGAAAAAAAAAAAAAAAAAAAGAAAGAGACTTATATATATTTAAAAAAAAAAAAAAAAAACATACGGGGCCCCATCAGTTTTTGGGCATTAGTGATCTATTGTCCCCTAAGCTCTAGTTTTGTACTCCTGGCCACTACAGTCTGTTGTTGTTGGCGGAGTCCCTCGATTTTGTATTATGGCTTCCAAAGGTTCGGGGTCAAAGGGTACAAAAAAGACCAAAAAACAAAGGGGTTCCCCCTCTGATTCTGATGATATGCCGATACTTTCCCCGCAACTTATTCCCATAAAGGTCGCCTTGGATGAGCCATTAGGGGGGTCTGGTGCGGAGGCTGGCCCAGATCAGCCCAGCCCTGTGTTTATCACAGAGGAGATGCTAGCTGTATCCCTAGGGGGGCTAGAAGAGAGAATAGCAGCATTGATCGCTAGAGCTATTCCTGGCAAAAAACGGGTTAGATCCCCATCACCAAGAGGTGTATCCTCAGATGCTGAGATTCTCTCTCCGGAGGAATTGGAATCGCAGGAGGATCAACTAGACCTGAACCAAGAGGGTTCAGGGATTGAGGGATCTACCTCTGAGGAACCATTTTCAGACTCCCAGACAGAGAGACTGTGGGTGCAGTCTTTGACGGACATGGTCCGCTCGGCATTTAGTTTACCATTGCCAGAGCCTCAGGTTCCTCCGGTATCCTCTCTGGGCTCTTTGAAAGCTCCGTTAAGCAACGCAGTTTTTCCGGTCCATCCTCTCTTGGAGGAATTGATCTTTCGGGATTGGGTACGGCCGGACAGGATTTTTCTGCCACCGAAGAGATTTGCGGTCATTTACCCCATGTAGGAAAAATTCTCCAAGAGGTGGAGGCTCCCAGTGGTGGATGCAGCCATCTCATGTGTGAATAAATCACTAACTTGCCCGGTGGAAAACATACATATGTTTAAAGATCCGGTTGATAAACGGTTAGAGACACTTTTAAAAGCATCCTTTGCTACGGCAGGAGCAGTGGTACAGCCAGCTGTGGCTGCAATTGGAGTTTGTCAGGCGTTAAAGGACCAGACAAAAGAAATGCTAAAGGACATGCCTACCCAACAAGCAGAAGAGTTTTCTGACATTCCCAGAGCTCTGTGTTTTGCTGTAGATGCTATAAAGGATTCCATCCAGCAGGCCTCTCGTTTATCACTATTTTTGGTACACATGAGAAGGCTCTTATGGTTGAAGAACTGGGCGGCGGAGCCCCCATGCAAAAAGCTTCTGGCAGGGTTTCCCTTCCATGGAGGACGACTCTTCGGGGAGGATCTGGATAAATACATTCAGACTATTTCAAGTGGCAAAAGTACCCTTTTACCGGTCAAAAAGACATTCCGGGGTCCTACATTTAAAAGGCAGCTCTTTCCTGTCTCAGGGCCCTCAAATTCCAGGCAGTATCGACGGCCGCCTGCACGATCCAACGTTAACAGTAGATCGCAGGGACAGGCCCCTGGGGGTAAGAGGCCATGGTATCGCAAGCCGCCAAAGACAGCCCCTAAGTCTGCCTTATGAAGGGGCGCCCCCACTCTCGCGGGTGGGGGGAAGGCTTCGTTTCTTCTCAGAAGTTTGGGAAGCCAAGATCCCCGACAAATGGGGCCGGGCGTCTGTAACCGCAGGCTACAGACTGGAGTTTCTAAACTTTCCTCCGCCTCATTTTCAAGAGTCAAGGCTACCAAAGGATCCAGCAAGGAAGGCCTCAATGCTGGCAGCTTTGGATCACCTGCTTTGCCAGGACGTAATAATAGAGGTGCCAGCCCAAGAGCAAGGGCTAGGTTTCTATTCCAATCTCTTTGTCATACCAAAGCCCAACGGCGATGTCAGGCCAATCTTGGACCTAAAGAGGTTAAACGGTTACCTAAAGGTTCGTTCCTTCCGGATGGAATCCATCCGGTCAGCAGCCGCCGCGCTTCAGAGGGACGATTTTCTGGCTTCCATAGACATAAAGGATGCTTACCTTCATGTACCAATCTTTCAGTCGCATCAAAGATTTTTACGCTTCGCGGTGGGGCAGCGACACTTCCAATTCAGGGCGCTCCCCTTCGGGCTGGCCACGGCCCCCCGGGTATTCACGAAGATCCTAGCCCCAGTTCTGGCCAATTTAAGGATCCAAGGGGTCACAGTCCTAGCATACTTGGACGACCTTTTAATCATAGATCACTCACGGCCGTGTCTGCAACAGGCAGTAAACCTCACGGTTCAGTACCTCGAAGGATTCCGCTGGGTCCTAAACCGGGAAAAGTCAGCGTTCCAGCCTACAAAGCAGTTGGAATACCTCGGCATGAGGTTAGACACAGAACAGCAAAGGGTGTTCCTGCCCCTTGTAAAGATCGAGGCTATCAAGGGGTTGGTTCAGTTGGTTCTAAGCAAGAAAAAACCAACTATTCGCCTGTGTATGCGATTACTAGCTAAGCTAGTGGCCACGTTCGAGGCAGTACCATACGCTCAGATCCACACTCGCGTCCTACAGGCAGCCATTCTAGCAGCCTGGGGCAAGAGAGCACATGCCTTAGAGTCCCCTTTGACGCTATCATCAAGGGTCCGACAAAGCCTGGCCTGGTGGTTGAACCCTCAGAATCTTCTAAAGGGAAGATCCTTCAGCCCTGTTGTCTGGAAGGTAGTTACCACAGACGCCAGCCTGGCAGGCTGGGGGGCGGTCTTCGAGGGGTTCTCTCGCCAGGGAACTTGGGTGAAAACAGAGAGGCAGCTCCCCATCAATATCTTGGAGATTAGAGCTGCTCGCCTAGCCCTTCTGGCATGGACCTCCAGATTACAGGGGTTCCCGGTGAGAATCCAGTCAGACAATGCCACAGCGGTGGCATACATAAACCACCAAGGGGGAACCAGGAGTCAGGCCGCTCAGAGGGAGGTGAGCTTGATTTTTCAGTGGGCAGAGGTTCATGTACCCTGCATTTCGGCGATATTCATTCCCGGAGTGGACAACCTGCAGGCAGACTTCTTAAGTCGCCAGATTCTGTCGCCAGGGGAGTGGTCTCTGCATCCCCAGGTCTTTCAGACAATCTGCCAGAGGTGGGGAATGCCAGACGTAGATATAATGGCATCCAGGTTCAACAAGAAACTAGACAGGTTCGTGTCTCGAGCGAGGGACCCTATGGCCTGCGGAACCGATGCGTTGGTTTGCCCTTGGCATCAATTCAAACTTCTATATGCATTCCCTCCGCTACAGTTACTTCCTCGCCTGTTGCGCAGGATCAGAGTGGAGCACAAGCCGGTCATTCTAGTAGCTCCAGCTTGGCCCCGGAGGACATGGTACTCACTAGTCCTGAAGATGGCAGTGGGAGACCCTTGGACTCTTCCTCTACGACCAGACCTACTCTCACAAGGCCCGATCCTCCACCCTACATTACAACGTCTAAATTTGACGGCCTGGAGGCTGAATCCCTGATTCTCAGGGGTAGAGGTCTGTCTAGGCAGGTAATTCCTACCCTGATTAGGGCTAGAAAGCCGGCCTCCAGGGTGATTTATTACAGGGTGTGGAGGAACTACGTAGGCTGGTGTGAATCCAAAAGATGGAATTCCCGCAAATATACCATTGATAGGGTGTTAGGTTTTCTCCAGCTAGGAGTGGATAAAGGCCTGGCATTAAGCACAATCAAGGGACAGATTTCAGCTCTGTCAGTGTGGTTTCAGAGGCCGCTGGCCACCCACTCGCTGGTAAAGACCTTCATACAGGGGGTCTTGCGTATTAATCCTCCGGTCAAGTCACCAATTTGTCCATGGGACTTAAATCTTGTCCTGTCCACTCTACAGAAACAACCCTTGGAGCCGTTGGCTGAGATTCCTTTAGTTTTACTGACAAGAAAGTTGGTTTTCTTGGTCGCCATAGTTTCGGCCAGGAGAGTGTCAGAATTAGCAGCCTTATCGTGTAAGGAACCATATCTCGTTCTACATTAGGACAGGGCAGTTCTCCGGCCCCATCCTTCCTTTCTACCAAAGGTTATATCCAATTTTCACTTGAACCAGGATTTGGTACTTCCATCCTTCTTTCCGAAACCCACATCTAGAAAGGAGGGGTTGCTGCATACCTTGGATATTGTCCGGGCCATGAAGGCCTATCTTAAAGCTACAGAAAAGATCCGGAAAACAGATGTGTTGTTCGTTCTACCAGATGGCCCCAAGAAGGGGCAGGCAGCTGCAAAATCCACCATCTCGAGATGGATTAGACAATTAATCATTCAAGCCTACGGTTTGAAGAGGTTGCCTCCTCCTTTGTCGGTAAAGGCCCATTCTACCAGGGCCATGGGCGCCTCCTGGGCAGCACACCATCAGATCTCTATGGCTCAGATATGCAAGGCGGCGACGTGGTCATCAGTCCACACGTTTACAAAGTTTTATCAACTAGACGTGAGAAGGAATGCGGATTCTGCCTTTGGACAGGCAGTACTACAGGCTGCAGTTTAAGATCCTCGGGATCAGGGGCACCCTTGGTTGTAAAAAAGAAAAAGAAAAAAAAAAAAAAAAACGTTTTTTCTTGACTAAGTTGGAATTATTATTATTATTATTTGAGTATACCTCTAAATTGAATCCTTCTTTGGAAGATGTCTCCCTCCCCTCATTAAAGCATTGCTTTCGGACATCCCATATAGTAATAAATATGCCGCTCTGTGTCCCGTGATGTACGAGAAAGAAAAAGGGATTTTTAAATACAGCTTACCTGTAAAATCCTTTTCTTGGAGTACATCACGGGACACAGAGCTCCCACCCCTCTTTTGGGTGAACATTTTGGGAGGCATACTGCTTGCTACTAAACTGAGGGACTCCCTCTAGGGGAGGGGGTTATATAGGGAGGGGACTTCCTGTTTGAGATTGCCAGTGTCCACACCTGAAGGTACTCCATATAACCCATATAGTAATGAATATGCCGCTCTGTGTCCCGTGATGTACTCCAAGAAAAGGATTTTACAGGTAAGCTGTATTTAAAAATCCCTTTTTGAACACCCTGCTATTTTGCAAGTTCTCCCACTTGGAAATCATGGAGGGGTCTGAAATTGTCATCGTAGGTGCATGTCCACTGTGAGAGACATAATCAAAAAAAAAAATTCCAGAAATCACAATGTATGATTTTTTTAACTATTTATTTGTATGATACAGCTGCAAATAAGTATTTGAACACCTGAGAAAATCAATGTTAATATTTGGTACAGTAGCCTTTGTTTGCAATTACAGAGGTCAAACGTTTCTTGTAGTTTTTCACCAGGTTTGCACACACTGGAGGAGGGATTTTGGCCCACTCCTCCACACAGATCTTCTCTAGATCAGTCAGGTTTCTGGGCTGCGCTAAGAAACACGGAGTTTGAGCTCCCTCCAAAGATTCTCTATTGGGTTTAGGTTTGGAGACTGGCTAGGCCACGCCAGAACCTTGATATGCTTCTTACAGAGCCACTCCTTGGTTATCCTTGCTGTGTGCTTCGGGTAATTGTCATGTTGGAAGACCCAGCCTCGACCCATCTTCAAAGCTCTAACTGAGGGAAGGAGGTTGTTGCCCAAAATCTCGCAATACATGGCCCTGGTCATCCTCTCCTTAATACAGTGCAGTCGCCCTGTCCCATGTGCAGAAAAACACCCCCAAAGCATGATGCTACCACCCCCATGCTTCACAGTAGGGATGGTGTTCTTGGGATGGTACTCATCATTCTTCTTCCTCCAAACACGGTTAGTGGAATTATGACCAAAAAGTTCTATTTTGGTCTCATCTGACCACATGACTTTCTCCCATGACTCCTCTGGATCATCCAAATGGTCATTGGCAAACTTAAGACGGGCCTTGACATGTGCTGGTTTAAGCAGGGGAACCTTTCCGTGCCATGCATGATTTCAAACCATGACGTCTTAGTGTATTACCAACAGTAACCTTGGAAACAGTGGTCCCAGCTCTTTTCAGGTCATTGACCAGCTCCTCCCGTGTAGTCCTGGGCTGATTTCTCACCTTTCTTAGGATCATTGAGACCCCACGAGGTGAGATTTTGCATGGAGCCCCAGTCCGAGGGAGATTGACAGTCATGTTTAGCTTCTTCCATTTTCTAATGATTGCTCCAACAGTGGACCTTTTTTCACCAAGCTGCTTGGCAATTTCCCCGTAGCCCTTTCCAGCCTTGTGGAGGTGTACAATTTTGTCTCTAGTGTCTTTGGACAGCTCTTTGGTCTTGGCCATGTTAGTAGTTGGATTCTTACTGATTGTATGGGGTGGACAGGTGTCTTTATGCAGCTAATGACCTCAAACAGGTGCATCTAATTTAGGATAATAAATGGAGTGGAGGTGGACATTTCAAAGGCAGACTAACAGGTCTTTGAGGGTCAGAATTCTAGCTGATAGACAGGTGTTCAAATACTTCTTTGCAGCTGTATCATACAAATAAATAGTTAAAAATTCATACATTGTGATTTCTGGAATTTTTTTATTTTTTATTATGTCTCTCACAGTGGACATGCACCTACGATGACAATTTCAGACCCCTCCATGATTTCCAAGTGGGAGAACTTGCAAAATAGCAGGGTGTTCAAATACTTATTTTCCGCACTGTAGGTGGATGCACCATGGGTATGATGCTGCATCTGTCTTCTGGGGCCTCTGCACTCAGATTCGAGCGATCCAACACCGCTGATCGCTCAGTTATCAGAGCTCCGTGAGGGGATGGAAACCATAAAAAAAAAAAAGTTTTTTGGGCATGTCGACATCTGCTAAAAGTGACCACGGCAGCGGATTCGCCACGGGATCGCTTTTAGGGAGAGGTGCCTGCCCCCCCACCGATTTCCGGTCATTTACCAGAGCCATCGGTAAACCTGGAAACGATCCGTTGCATACATAGGCAGGAAGTTGAGTGAGGGCAATGTCACTTCCGGCGCTCATGCAGATAGGCGGTAGTTTTTTTTTTTTTTTTAAGGTAAATGAGAGAACTGGGGTATTTTTGACCCCCAGATCTCTCAATAAAAAGGACCTGTCATACTACTTTTTATTACAAGGGATGTAATATGAATAAAAGTGATTACATTTTTTCATAATGGGACAGTGTAAGATGCATAAGTTAGTCACGCCAGTTGGGCTTTAAACATAAATATGGAGTACTCCTAATAAATGTACAATAAGCCTAGTGTTATGATATTGTTGAATTGGCATACATACAGGTAAATTCTAGGTTAATGTCTGAAATTTCTGACAAAATTAAAAAAATGATGACATAAACTGGTTACACACATTACAACCCATTTGTACCATCCCTTTCAGCTTGCTAACAATCGCAACTATGTTGTGTAAAGGGTCCCCCTGTCTGATATAAGCAATATAAATGGATTGATTAGATATTACTTCCGCCACTATCTTTTTGTTAGTAAATCTACGGGAGCTTGCACAGGGTTTGCAAAATCGGATTGTAACTTGTGTGGCTGGCTATGTCTAAATCTTTATTGTATCCATATAGTGACATGTTCTTCTATTCTATCAGAGAGATCCCGCCCATTACTATGGATATGTATATTTCAGACAAGTGAGAGACAGCTCTGTGAAAAGAGGTTACTTCCAAAAGGTAAGTGTTTACAATAGGCGTTAAGGTGAAACTCCAGATTTAGGAGAAAAAAACTGTCTCTCCCCAGTAATCTATATACGCTGTAAGGATTTTAAAAGGCTTTTTTTCAGATTCATAACCTTTTTGTTCTGAAGACACGGTTAGTCATACTTTTTTCCTTCCTAAACTGATGGGGGCAACAAGAGGATCTATGTTCAGCATAACCATTTGAGAAATAAGAAAAACGGCATTGCATGCATCCCTTTACCTGGTAGTCTCAAAAAGCATCTCAGTAAAGACTAAACGGATTCAGGGGATGCCTGTAATTCGGTGTTTCTCAACTTCAGTACAGGCATACCCCGCTTTAAGTACACTCACTTTACATACACTCGCGAGTAAGTACATACCTGTGAGTGTATGTAAAGTGCCTTACAAGTACTGTACAGACATTTTGCAGCCGCAGTAAAAGGAGCTGAAGATCAGAGAGCATAGTCCGCCCTGTTCCAGTGTGCTCCTGACACCCCCTGAGACCTTAACTACAGCTCCTAACACCTCCCTGACCCCCCACTACACCCTATAAGTGAAAAAAGGTATTGTTTCACTTTAAGTACATTTTTGTTTTACATACATGCTCTGGTCCCATTGTGTACTTAAAAGTGGGGAATGCCTGTATTCAAGGCGCCCCAACAGGTCATGTTTTCAGAGATTTCCCTTAGGTGGAACAGCTGTGGTAATTATTACTAAGGCAGTGAAACTGATCAAATCACATGTGCAAAATAATGGAAAGCCTGAAAACATGACCTGTTGGGGCACCTTGAGGACTGGTGTTGAGAAACACTGCTATAATTTGACTTCCACAACTCTGCAGAATTCTGAGAAAAATTGTAAGCTAATAAAAGAAGCAGAATTTTAGGTTAGCCCTGTACAAAAATGCTGCACACAAAGCCTCTTGTTTTTTATATTACTTTACACACACAATTTTTGTTCCTGTTTTTCATGTTGCAAAGAAGCAATATTTGAATTTTTGGCAGTTTTAGAAGATGCTTGTCCTTAAAGTAGAACTATAGGCAAACCTTTTAAAAAATTAAATAAAAATTAGATAGAGTAAGAGAAAGTCAAAACCCCTGTCAGTTTATTTTTTGCCATCTGTGTCCCATTGGGAAGATTTAGCTTCACTTCCTGTCCCATAGCCAAAATAGGAAGTGAGAGGAAATTCCTGCAAATTAAAGCGGGATTCCACCCGCAATTTTTATTTTATTTTTTAAAGTCAGCAGCTACTAGCAGTGTAGCTGCTGACTTTTAATAAGGACACTTACCTTGTCCTACTTGCCCACGCTGATGGCCCCCCCGATGCCGGTCCCACGATCGATGCAGGTCCCGTGCCGCCATTCGCACTAGGGGAAACAGGCAGTGAAGCCTTTACGGCTTCACTGCCCATTTCCTACTGCGCCTGCATGAGTTTCACGCCGGCTTGTGAATGGGCGGCTACTCTCTGAGAACACACACAGTTCCCAGAAAGCAGCGCGCCCCATTCACACGGAGAAGAAGCAGAAGAAAACACACCGCGGTGGGGAAGAGGCAGATTACGGACTTCCGCATAGCAACAGGTATTTCAGGTGAGTATAATTTTTTTTTTTTTTTTAGGATATATGGCCAAATGTTGTTTTCCTGGGTGGAACTCCGCTTTAAGGAAATTCCATGGGGACCCCCAGGTCACCAGAACTAATATCTTCATTGGAAGATTTCCACTCTTGCTTCTTTTCTAGGGACAACACAACCAAATTTGAGATTTTTTTTTACCTTCTCTTTCAATGATGATAGTAAATCGAACAAATAGAGAGGGTGAATCTGACAGGGGTGCTAATCCCTTTCTGTTCTGTCCAAAAAAAAAATACGCTGACGTAAGTGCAAATTTGCGCCGGTAAGCGATTGCCTCTCCGCGCTGCGTAGGCGTAGCGTACGGCATTTGCGCTACGGCGGGGTAATGTGCACCCACTCTCTGTGAATCTGGGCCTTAGTCTTTTACTTATACTTTAATTAGAAATGGAAAGGTATTGTTTAAAGAAGTGTTATATTTTTGTTGAATATACAGTTTTTTTTTTTTTAAGTATAACTATGTTTATTGCAAAAAGAGGTACAAAGACAGGGTACCAAAAACTTGACATTACATACAATATATCATACAGATATCCTTGCAGCATACAATAGTAAAAAGGCAAGCACGTGCAATAAACCATGGAACAAAATAAACAGTATAACAAACCAACGTTTCCCTGAGTCGGTTCAGTTTCTTTTGAATATACCAATGATCTTGGCGTCTCACTTTGATCAAGGTTAACTTGATATGTGGGCATAGAAAAGAGGTACTCAATCTCTAGGGGTTGAATACGTTAAGGTAGATGCACACATCCCAGATCTTCTTATATTTGCGGAGGTAACCCTTGTTTTGGTAAATAAACTTCTCATAAGACAAAACCTGGTTAATTGCACATAACCACTGACGTAGGGAGGGTGGAGAGGGTTACACCCATTTCAGGGTGATATGTTTATAAAAAATAGTTTCTCTCAGGAATATTCTTGTATATCTTGCCTATGTTCTTCATCTAAGAGGCCCATTAAACAGAGGTTTACCGTGATTATGGCTGAAGATATCGGCCATAACCCCGGTACCATATTATTATTATTTATTTTTTTGTAGCAGGCGGCCAGCTTTTCCATGAAACTGGTCCAAGCAGCTCATGAACAGAACGGTTTCTAAAGCGCCCCCCAATGCGGCTGTTTGCTGGCGTTTCTTGGGCTTACTGTTTTCGCTGGTATGCATGAGAAACAGCCGGCTGTTGCCATAGGCGATCAAAGAGTTAACCCTTTGATTGACTTTATGGCCTTTGAGGACCAGAGCAACGTCAACACTTTTTTTTTAACCATTTCAGCCCCAGAAGGATTTACCCTCCTAATGACAATGCCATTTTTTGTGATATGTCACTGCGTCACTTTACCTGACAATTGCGCGGTCGTGCAATGTTGTACCCAAACAAAATTGTTATTTCTCTTATCGGCCATGGACGGACACAGCTCCTTAAATCTTGACAAGTGGGTTATGTTCCTGTTCACAGGAGAGGACTAGGCAGAAACATGTTGGATAATTAAATACATGTTACTTTAACAGAGTTGAACAGCCCCGCCCAGGGGGCGGTCTCTCCAGACATAACCCTCCTCCCTGCAGTATGCAGCCTCAGTTCGTAACAAGCAGTACAAACCTAAACAGGAGGGGTGGGTGCTGTGTCCATCCATGGACGTTGGAGAAAAGGATTTTACGGTAAGTACAAAAAAATCCTATTTTCTCTTATCGTCTATGGACGGACACCGCTCTTTAAATCTTGACAAGTGGGACTGTAAAATCTGGAAAAAGTATGAATGGACGACCAAGTCGCCGCCCCGCACACCTGTGAGACGCATGATGTCAGAAAACCCAGGAAGCAACAAATTGCCCTGGTCGAAAGTGCCGTGACCGAATCCTAAATGAATGGGATGGTGTAAAAAAAAAAAAAATGAAAGCGACCCCCATCCCTCTTTGCTCACGTGTGCTCAAGTGAACGCATTCGTAAGCTGTGCTTGCATATGTAAATGGCATTCGAACCACACATAGTGCTAGACCTCCTCTGAACCTCTAAACGGGTAACCTGTATAGGTGTTTAAAGCATCGCCTATATATATATATGTATATATATATATATATATATATATATATATATATATATATATATATATATATATATATATATAATTACGAACATGTTATACTTGCCTCCACTGTGCAGTTCGTTTTTGCACAGAGTGGCCCTGATCCAAGTTTTCTGGGGTCCCTCGGCGGCTGTCTCGGCTCCTCCCTGCAATAGCTAACCCCCTTCATGGGAAGCTCTCTCCCAAGGGGGGTTAGCTTGCGGGCGCGCTCCTGTGATACAGCCGTCGACTGTATCACACGGCCCCACCCCCCCGACACGCCGCGTAATTGGATGTGATCGATGGTAGAGTGAGCCAATGGCTGCGCTGCTATCAATCTATCCAATCAACGTCCAGACTCCGTTTAGAAGAGGACGTCGGGGAACGCGCACAACAGGTGAATGGACTCGGGTAAGTAAAACGGGGGGGGGGGGGCCATCATTGCCAGGTGGTTTTCACCTTGATGCATAGGATGTGCATTAAGGTGAAAAAACACAAACCTTTACAACCCCTTTAAGTAAATAACAAAAGTGACCTGGGGAATGCCCAGGGAAAAACCAAGCCTACTTACCAACCAGCTTGCAAAACAACCAATTAACCTGTCTAACTGTATGCGTTAAAAACAGGTTTTTTGTCCGCACGCATTTGTAAACGCATGCGTGAGCCACAGAGCCGCGCCAAGGCACCCCATAATTCTGTGGTCCTAACACTAAACAATGAGTGTCCCCACAATGGAGGCACATGCATTTTAATGGATAGAAAGGGGCAGGTGAACTGAAGGGGAGCCACCCCTCCTTAAAGTAAAGGATGTGCATTAAGGTGAAAAAACACAAACCTTTACAACCCCTTTAAGTACCGGAGTTTGTTGCCATTCCACGAGCGTTCACAATTTTAAAGCGTGATATGTTGGGTATCTATTTACTTGGTGAGACATCAACTTTCACATTCTACAAAAATATTGGGGTAACTGTTGTGTTTATTTATTTTTTTCAAAAAATTTACAATGATCTCCATTTTATTCCCTAGGGTCTCTGCTGCATCACAGGGGGTGCTGACGCTCATGACCGGCCGTCGCAATGACCGCTGGGCACGAGAGGCAAAGCAGGAACGTGTGTGTGTGTGTGTAAACGCACAAATCCCTGTTCTGTTCTGTGAGGAATGACAGATCGTGAGTTCCTAATAGCTAGGAACCATGATCTGTCATTTCTTCTAGGTCAGTCCCCTCCCCCCACAGTTAGAAACACACATTAGGGAACACACTTAACCCCTTGATTTCCCCCTTCCATGCCATTGACATTCATACAGTAAACAGTGCATTTTTATAGCACTGATGGCTGTATAAATGCCAGTGGTTCCAAAAATGTGTCTGTGTCTGATTTGTCTGCCATAATGACTCAGTCCCGATTTAAAAAAATAGCAGATCGTCGCCATTATTGCGATTTTTTTTTTTTTTTTTTTTTTTTTTAACCAAAAATAGGTAGAACACCACATATTGGCTTAAACTGAGAAAAAACATTAAAAAAAACCAAAAAAAAAAAACAAATGGGGATATTTATTCTAAAAATACAAAATATTGTGTTTTTTTTTTTTTCAAAATTTTATAGCGCAAAAAATAAAAACCGCAGAGATAATAAAATACCACCAAAAGAAAGCTCTATTTGTGGGAAAAAAAGGACGTAAATTTTGTTTAGTTAAAGCGAAGCAGTGCCAAATCACGAAAAATGGCCTGGTCCTTCAGGAGCCAAATTTTACGGGGCTGAAGTGGTTAAAGAGGAGTTCCAGTCTCCTGTGAAAAAAATACGTCAGCAGTTACAAAAACTGTAGCTTCTGACATTTAAAGAACAGTCACTCACCTGTCCCACCATCCAGCGGTGTGCTTACCCCAGTCGGTTTCACCCTCTGTCTTTTTTCCTCTGCGATGGCATCTTCGCTACTGCATGTGAATGGTGGGTGCACTCTTCTGGGACCTGTCAGTTTCCCAGAAGACTGCGGGGAGGGGGGAGAGGAGAACTTCCGGAAGTGGGAGAAGGTACCCGCTGCCCCCTCTGTTCCTCAAAAGTGCCAGGGGACGAGGCCTTAACCACTTAAGGACCCGCTCCCGTATATATACACGTCGGCACTTTAAAGATGGCTATCTCGGTAACGACACCACCTGCTGCCACAACCGAGATATCCATCTTTCCTGTGAGCGGTCCTGTTATCGCCGCAAGATCAGTTATCGGTGGCGGGAGAGGGCCCCCCCCCCGGCGCTCTCTCGTGCCCTCCGCTTCTTACCGGAGCCGTCGGCAGCAGCGGAGGCGATCGGGTCATTCGTCCTGCATTGCTGGGATACAAGTGAGAGCAAGATGACCCCCTCCCATCTCCATAGCATGGCGTCACTTCCGCCCATGCTTCTTAAAGGCATATTTTCCTGTTGTCATTTTTTCAAATGACAATTTTTTTTTTTTTTTTATTGCAATTAAAGCGGAGCTCCAGCCGCAAATTTTTTTTTTTTTTAAAGTCAGCAGCTACTAACAGTGTAGCTGCTGACTTTAAATAAGGACACTTACCTGTCCTAGGCGCCCGCGCTGATGGCCCCCCCGATGCCGGTCCCGCGATCGCTCCGAGTCCCGCGCCGCCATTCACACTATGGGAAACAGGCAGTGAAGCCGTACGGCTTCACTGCCCGTTTCCTACTGTGCCTGCGCGAGTCTCACGCTGGCTTGTGAATGGGCGCGCTGCTCTCTGAGAACACACACAGTTCCCAGAAAGCAGCACGCCCCATTCACAAGGAGAAGGACAAGAAGAAATCGGACCGCGGTGCAGGTGAGGCAGATTACGGACTTCCGCATAGCAACAGCTATTTCGGGTGAGTTTTTTTTTTTTTTTTTTTTCAGGTTTTTTTTTTTTTTTTTAAACATGGCAAAATGTTGTTTTCCTTGGTGGAGCTCCGCTTTAAGTCTAAATATGAGATCAGAGGTCTTTTTGACGCCCAGATCTCATATTTAAGAGGACCTATCGTGCTTTTTTTTTTTTTCTATTAACAGGGATGTTTTTTTTTAAATTTGAAATTAAAATAAATAAGAAAACAAACTTTTTTGAAAGCGCCCCGTCCCGACGAGCTCGCGCGCAGAAGCAAACGCATATGTGAGTAGCGCCCACATATGAAAACTGTGTTCAACCCGCACAAGTGAGGTATGAAGCGTGACATGTTGGGTATCATTTTATTGTATCATTTTACTTTTACAAAAAAGTTCCAGAAAAAGCCTGGTCAGCAAGTGGTTAATGTGTGAATTGCATGCCCTTGAGTTAATACTATCTAATGTTAACACCAATACTCATGCAGTATTTAACTCTTAGTAAATTGAGCCCACAGTCACCCATTGTATCGGGGTAGCAGCATTAGATCCTAGATCTGATGCTTCCCATTGCTGCGTTTTAGTCACTAATGAGGAGATTTTCTAACCATTGTGGAGTAGTGAATGAATATGTCAATGAACAACAACTTCTCCAAAGTAATGATCATTTGCACCCCCCAATCAATACGATACCTTGGCTATGTCCCTTATTGTCATGGTCAGCAAATGATTCTGAAGTATAATGAAGCTTTTTTTTTTTTTTGTGTGAAAATTGTGAAGGCTAATTATCCGTAGTTGTTGCATGCCATGCTTGGATGACTTGCTGGCATACACTGTACATTGTAATACATGAAGACACACTTGGAAGTGGTCTATTAGTTTAACAAGACTTTGTAAATCAATCAAAAAATGGATAATTTCAGTTTACAGCCCAAATGTTTACCTCCTCCATTCCCAGCATTATTTTTAGAAAATGTTGCAGAAAAGCACACACGGGGGGTTATTTACTAAAAAGTGTCAAAGCCTAATTGAACAAGCTGACGTTTGAAGCTATTGTTTACTATGAATAAGCCATTAACATTTTCTGTCTGACAATTTTTTTTTTTGCACTTGAATGCTCGTTTTACTTCTTATTGACTGCAGCAGATGTCGGCAGCTGCTAATTGCATTTTGTTTGAAAATCAAAATCCAGGATGGATGGGTTTTAAATAAATCAATGTTTATAAATTCAGTACAGACTTTATTTTAGAAACTCCATATGAATAATTTGAGATACATTAAATAACTTGCACATAAATAAAGATACGTCTCATCTGTCTTTCCATTTACAGTATAGCTCTATATACTCTGTGTGGCCATTGTATTACACCTAGCTATCAGTACCAGTGAAGAGGAGAATAGAATTGGCAACAATACCCACTACATTCTGGCTTACAAATCATGCTCAGCTGGTATTGAAGACCTGATGTATGCAAATTGTAACAGTCCACATCACGTCCACCACCCTGGACTGTTGAAATAAGACAGTGGTGGGATTTACTAAAACTGGTGCACACAGAATCTGTTGCAGCTCTGCATAGTAAACGATCGGCTTCAAACGTTGGCTTGTTCAATTAACCATTTAAGACCTGGACCAAAATGCAGGTAAAGGACCAGGCCCCTTTTTGCGATTCGGCACTGCGTCGCTTTAACTGACAATTGCCCCACCCCCTTTCCTGACTGGCCGAGCTGCGTGCTCGGATAAGGGTCTGGTATGGCTTTTGGGGGGGACCCAAGGGCCTGGTATGGTCTTGGAGGGGGAACATAAACAGCTGACATGGTGCACTGCAATTACCCGCTGTTATGTGCAGATAGCTGCGCCAAATCGTTCCTGTTTTTTTTTCTATCTGCACCAAACCGCATGTAACGAAACCGCAGCTAAACCCAGTGTGTGAATGGGGCCATAGGAAAGCTGTGTGTGCTTTTTAGCTGCAGTAAATAACTTGAGAATCCGCAGCTAAAAGCATTATTCTATCAGTCTGTATGAAAGGGACCTTAGCTCACTGAATGTTTTTTTTTTTTTTGTTTGTTTTTTTTAACCATCATCTGTAATTGCTACAGTAGACCTGTCAGACCCCAATGTGACCCAAATGATGAACAACTATAGGCAAAACTTTTTTTTTTTTTTTCATTTTGAATATAGTAATGGGGGGGGGGGGGTTATAACCCGTCAGATTTTTTTTCACTATCTGTGTCCCATCGCATAGATTTCGCATCACTTACTGTCCCATAATGAGAGGAAATCCCTGCAAATTAAGGGAATTCTTTGAGGACCCCCCCCCCCCCCCCCCATTTGGAATATTTCCCCTCTATTACTTTTCTAGGGATAACCCAACATTTGGGGTTTTTTTTTTGCTTTCAATGAAAACCAGTAAATGGGGTTAAATAGAGGTGGTGAATCTCCTTAATGAGGGTACAGACGGTAATAAAAACTGAAAGGTATTCTAATCTATCTCCACTCTATCCAAAGCAAAAAAATAAGTTTTGCCTTTTAGTTTTACCTTAAGCTGGTTATAGATGGTTTGAATCTTGGCTGGTTCAGCCAGGACCAGCTGAGATTCGATCCATCTATGAGCAGGCTGATTGTATACATGTTGATCCATCGATCAACTTGTGTAGCATGTTTGATTTCTGCCGCTGGCAATAATCACTGTGTTTTTCCGACAGGGACGGCTTTCCGGAATCAAACAAATGTCTATCCTGCAAGAAAGAAAATTGCATAATCTATGGCCTGCCTTAGACCTGGGGGGGAGCTACAACACGTTTGTATCTTTAACCACTTAAGGACCGGACCAATACGCTGCTAAATGACCCAAGGGGTTTTTACAATTCGGCACTGCGTCGCTTTAACAGACAATTGCGCGGTCGTGCGACGTGGCTCCCAAACAAAATTTGCGTCCTTTTCTTCCCACAAATAGAGCTTTCTTTTGGTGGTATTTGATCGCCTCTGCGATTTTTTATTTTTTTTTATTTTTTGCGCTATATACAAAAATAGAGCGACATTTTTGAAAAAAAAACAACAATATTTTTTAATTTTTGTTATAAGAAAAATCAATAAACTAAATTTTAGTCAAACATTTAGGCCAAAATGTATTTAGCCACATGTCTTTAGTAAAAAAAAAAAATCGCAATAAAAAAAAAATTAGCTACCTAGCGGGAACAGCGACACTAATACAGCGATCAGAAAAATGATCGCTTAGTGATGCTGGCAATAGGGAGTGAAAGGGTTAACTAGGGCGGTGATCAAGGGGTTAAAACTTTATTAGGGGGGGGTACGGGGGCTACCCAGGACCTAACACTAACTGCCTGTCACACTAACTGTCACACTGACACTAAATACAGTAATCATACATGTATGATTACTGCATTCAGTGACACTGTGACAGGGGGGGGGGGGGGGGGGCGATCGCGGGGGTTAAATGTGCCTATGTGTCTGTGTGTCAGTGTAGTGTTAGTGCAGACTTGCTTGTGATGTGATCTCTCCTCAGCGGTGGTTGAAAAAAACGCAGAGGGAGAGATCATATCGCTTCCTCCTTCCTGTGTTTACACAGGAGGAGGAAGTGACAGGGCGGGGGGGCGCGCGCATTGGCTGAGAGCGATCCGAAGGGGGCGGACTAAAACGAATAGCCGCTCCCTCTTGCCGGATCGCTCGTACAGCCGCGGGGACCGCCGCATGTACCGGGGGGGGGGGGGGGGGGTCCCGATCGGACCCCCGACCCACCTCAAGGCACCAACGTATATATACGTTGATGTGCCTGTCGGTGCCATTCTGCCGACGTAAATGTACATGCGGCGGTCCTTAAGTGGTTAAAGGTGTATGTAGGTAGGATACTTGCTGTAATATACATGATTGAATTACTGAAGTTATACTTTTAACTGTATTATGTTGTTGGCAATCCCACCTTCAAATCGGATTCTCAAAAATCCTATGTGTAGGCATTTCTTGGCCCCTTCTATTCAGTTTTTTATGTGGAATAGATGAAAAAATGATTAGACTGGTTGGAAATGTTTGCTTATATTGGTATTATGGCATGTGTAGCATATAAAATGATTATTTAGGAGCATAGGAAAGGGTAAATTAAATTATGTTGTAAACGACAGATTGATAGTCTAATTGTAATTTCAATCCTAATTCTAACTGTGAATGCTATGTGGTGCTGCGTTCCATGCTCCTTGCATTATATTGTTACATTGGTTAATTTGTTTACAGATATGTGACTGTTTTCCCTTTCCCCTTTTCAGTCTTTAGTTCTCCTTTCAAGTTTGCCATATACCAATCTCTTCCATACACTTTTGCAACTGATTGCACCTGAATATTTCAACAAACTGGAGCCATGTCTTGAAGCTGGTAAGAATGTAAATATTTTTTTCATGATCTGCTGCTGGTGTTTGTTGGGCTGAGGTTTTGGCTCTGAAAATAAGTAAAAAATAACCAGTTTTCCTAAATGACCCACAACCTAAGCCCTTATGGATTAATTGTAATATTGGGGAGCCTGGGATCACAAGTTGGCTGTCTTTATTCCTTCAAAAACATGCAAAACAAAATAGTTTCCTTTAGCACAAACAAAACAGTTACAGGCATACCCCACTTTTAAGTACACAATGGGACCAGAGCATGTATGTAAAACGAAAATGTACTTAAAGTGAAACAATACCTTTTTTTCACTTCTAGGGTGTAGTGGGGGGTCAGGGGCTGTAGTGGGGGTGTCAGCGACACACTGGAACAGGGCGGACCATGCTCTCTGAGCTTCAGCTCCTTCTACTGCGGCTACAAAATGTCTGTACAGTACTTGTAAGGCACCTTGCATACACTCGCGGATATGTCCTTACTTGTGAGTGTACCTAAAGCGGGGTATGCCTGTAATACACTTGTAACATAGATATGGCTCACCGCCAGCATACAGGGTTTAAAGTCCCCCACCTGCTCCAAGGATCCCAAAAAATAAGTCTCCACAGTTCATCAATGTCTTGGATACAGACCTCACACATCTGTGTCCTGCTCCACTCTACACCTCACAGACACCTGCTGACTCCTTCCTGTCCTTTTTAGCCGCCCTCTTGCAGGCAGGTTAATCCATACAGGACCCAAATACCCATAATCACGGTTTGAGGGCTCTTTCCCACCAAAAAACACAGAGCCTCTGAATTCTGGGACTCATACCAGGACTTGACAATCCCTGAGAAAACTAAGTCCGTTTTCCCCTTTTGCAGGAGGACACTGGAACTCCTTACACTAGGTTGACAATCTCTAAATACTCAAAATTGTTTAATTTCGTCCCCCTTAAAGGGACCACAACCACATAATGGGGACACATATGTCCCATCCAAGACCCATCCCCAGCATCCTATACATCATATATTCTTAATACTTAACCTCCCACCCTAATGTTATGCTTGATTAATCGTAAAACCGCACAATATTGTAACCCTAACACTTAAACTGACACTAAATTTTACTGTTGGCCATGGGATAACCTACAGGGGTGACAATTGCGACCCAGCCCTATGCTCCAGAGGGCCCATGCGGATCCCCTATACACCTGAAAAACAGGCCATGGGGTGGCAGGCAGCATATGCATGCCGCCCCCACGTCCCTGTGTGCTCATCCTTTGCTGACATTCATTTTTAGAGATCTGTAATCTTAGTTAAGATTGTTTTGCTGTATCTTCCCATTTGTCTGGTGCTGCTAAACCTCATGTCACAAATACAGAACAAATGTTCTAAATTGAATACTGTATCAACTGGAGGAGCAATAAGGGTTGGGCTGTAATTGATGGGTTGCTTCATTCAAGGAAGAAACCATACGATTCCTGACTGGTTTCTAAAAATCGTCCGGAATGCTCTCGGGAGAGAAATACAGGAGCGGCGACTGTAGATTTGTTTTTGAAGGTGCAAGCTTTATTCCTTTTGCTTGCTTCACTACTTACTGTCTCTCTACTTTGTTCACAGTGGGCCATTAAGGTAACAGACAAGGATAAGGAATACAGCACTGTTGATTTACATAATTTTACATACGTCTACTTTAAGCTAAGCAAACTTATATTTTTATCTCCTTCAGTATGTAACCAGATTGACCGCTGGCCATTTCCAGAACCAGGACTTTCACTGTCTCTACCAATCATGGGCCTTGTTCTACAGGTATTATGCCTTCAGTAGCAGCAGGAATAGTAGTAGTTATATCCATATGTAGGTCCATATACAGGATAATCTTATTGTACCTTTTTTAAGGACATATAACAATTATTATGTCTCAGCTATTGACTTTTAAAAGGAGAAGTACAGCCAAAGCTTGTTGGCTGTACTTCTCCTGTGGATCACAGGAGTGCAGTTCGTTCTGCACTGTGACTTGTTTTCAGCCAACGGCAGGCTGAAGCCCGCTGGTGGTTGATGTCAGAGCTGGTCTAGGCTGGAGAAAGATTGCATCCATATGATTGGAATCCACCCAGGAGCCTGGGTCGACACCTGGCTCAGCCTCTCAGCGTGCCACTGAGAGCCAGCTGCTCCCACCTTTTCCACAGCCCAGCTCTGTGTGTATGTGTGTGTGGGGTGTGTCAGAGCAGAGAGCCGGTTACTATCAGACGCCAGCTGTCTGCTCACGGAGCATAAACAAAGTGTATGTAAGCCCAAAATATGAACTTATTTTAGTTTCTTTCTTTTGGTCTTTTAAATTCATACAAGACTACAGTTATTGAACTATTTGTATAAAGATATGAAACCGCCCCTAATATCCTGTACCACCACTGCGCCAAAAAAAAAAAAATGTGAGATAAAAGCTGCCACTTAAAAAATAATGATAAACTGAATTTCAACCTATAGATCAAACTGTGAAAATAGGACAAAAATGTAGCGCTCATGAGTTCAGTACCCAAGTACCAATCACTGAATAACTGTAAACAAATCACTAGTGATAAAACGAAATAGTCCCGTGTGACATGTGGCTAATCAATAAATAATTAGTCCATAAAGTGAAGTGATATTTACACAAGATTCAATCTTCTTAAAATCTTCCACCACACCGCCGTGCTTGTGACACCATTCTTCTGAAATCGCACTCACCAGCTAAACTTGCCTTCCACTCTCGTGTTCGGCTCAAGAGCTTGTTAATTAGAACTCCAAAGGGCTAAATGACCATCTACTGTGTGTTTCAACTCAGGACAAAACGGCCATCCAATATTCAACTGTGTTTCAACTCAGGGTTTATCCACACGTGTAAATAAGATAAAATGCTCCAATAGTGTAAAATAACGACCAATTTATTAAAATCCACACTAACACTTCATTATAAATGTAGAAGTAGTGCTGCGCTGTGCATAAATAGGTGATAAAGTGCAAATGTGCTCATGTGACAGGTACACTTGAAAGGCAATAAATGAATGGTCAAAATGGCAACAATAAAATATAAATAATCAGCTGCGACAGTATAAACGATGGACTAATAAAGTGTCCAAATACTGTGAAAAGTGTACCACAAAATAGATGTGAGAATAAAACTCATAAAATTTTTAAAATGGCATCATCATGTGACATGTGCAACCATAAATAAATATATTCACACTTAAATTCCATAAAATTAAATAAAAATGTGAATATAAAAAAAAACGCAGTGCAGATAATGTCCATAAGGTGCAAGCTGGATGGATGGCTGTGTGTGCGCAGGGATCACAGTGAAGGTGCTGATGCTAGTAGTCAGTCTCTGGTACAGTGACGGTGCGTCCGTAGAGGGCGCCGGAGCGCCGCCCCCTCTCGCTCCCGCACTGCCACTGAATACAATACATAGATTCATGCATTGCATGAATCTATGTATTGCCACTGCCGCCGACTATTCAGTTGGCCGGCCCCCTGGTGAGCGCCAGCCATCTGAATAATGGCAGCTGGTTGGCTGATAGGCTTTCCGATAAGAGCCCTCGAGCTGTAATAGGCTTCCAAATACTTATCCAGCGACGCATGGGGGGGTGCGTTCCCTAAATAAGACTGACAGGCGTCTCAGCCAATCGGGTTCACCGGTTCTGGTTACCGGTAACCTGATTGGCTGAAGCGTCACTAAGGGCGGGAGAAGACATCGAGGGACTGTGGAAAGAGGATGGTCGACCCCAGAAAGGTAAGTGCCGGGCAGGGGGGGGGGGCAGCATTTTACAGGGCACAGTGGCGACAATTCCAGGGCACAGTGGCGACAATTCCAGGGCACAGTGGCGACAATTCCAGGGCACAGTGGCGACAATTCCAGGGCACAGTGGCGACAATTCCAGGGCACAGTGGCGACAATTCCAGGGCACAGTGGCGACAATTCCAGGGCACAGTGGCGACCATTGGCACAGTGGCGACAATTGGCACAGTGGCGACAATTACAGGGCACAGTGGCGACAATTGGCACAGTGGCGACAATAACAGGGCACGGCACAGTGGCTGCGTTTGATGGGCACAGTGAGGCTGCAATTGTTTTGTTTTTTTTGTTTGTTTGAGCCAACCCCCCCCCCCCCAAAAAAAAACATGAGCACCAGCCGCCGCTGCTCTGGTATGGAGTGCTGCTGATAGGTGGTTGCTGGTTCTTCGTGCAACTTAGGGTATAGGTGTCCCCTTACCTTACTAAGGTAACAGTGTATGAGTGTGTCTTTCAATCTCCTGGTGGCTCCTGACGTCTCAGGCTCCGCTGGTATGTATCATTACTTTGGCATCAAAGTCCCCTTTAAGTGTCCCTGGTGTATCTGTATCAGCCTCACATTGGGGCATGAGGGGATGTAAAGAGAGATGCTCGATAGTGTAGTATTTAAAACATTTATTGGAATCGGTAGCAATAATAAAAACAGGTACTCGCAATGTGAAGTAGCAAAAACGAGTCGCAAACTCATCCAATATCACTTCCGGTGCCCTGCTTTCCCACATGTGTTGGTTACAGTCATGTAACTTCATCAGGGTCTAACTGGAGGCCTTTAGGAAGTGGCTTTATATATGGTTGTGAATTAATACAGGTAATTACTATGGTGGCTATTTTCTTGTAGCTCTGGTCCCTGGAAGTAGTACGGTGGCCATTTTTGGGTGTTTTTTGTTGCCGGAGGTAAGTCGTGGCCATTTTGTTGTCTATGGTCAGAAATAACATTAAATAACTACGGTGGCCATTTTCTTGTAGCTCCTGACGCCGGAAGTAGTATGGGGATGTTTTTTGTCAGCAGAAGTGGGTGGATTTGGTCACAGTAAACAATGCAGTGGCTTTAACTAAAAGTGCAATCTAGTAAAATAGATACACATCCGTTTAAGAAAAAAGAGACAGACTTGTGGGTGGAGAGATGTGGCTGCATACCCCGATATAATGAAAAAGAAATTGTCCCAGTGGGGCTTTAGAACAGCGAAGGTAGAAAAAATATGGAGATGCAACGTGTAAAGTACAACGTTTTATTGAAAAAAGGTTATGACGTAAAAATAAGGAATGAGTTGCGACATAATGCACAATATAAAAATATCCATACACAGATCATAATGTAACAATAAAATACATAGCCTGTGATAGTAACAAGCATTTGTAGTTACTAACGCGTTTCGACCAAAAGGTCTTCTTCAGAGGATTTTTACTGGTTGCAGCTGAAAAATAGTAATTTCATAAATCATCCCTCAAGAAGTACCCCGCCCAGTCAAGGGACATGGATAGTCCCAGACTATGGGGAAGGGGAAAGCATATGAGGGACGAAGAGGAGAGGGATTGATTGAAATATTTGAATAAAAAACAGCGCAATTACCAGAATAAAAAGGTATGGGACTATCCATGTCCCTTGACTGGGCGGGGTACTTCTTGAGGGAGTGGATAGATGAGATAAATTATGTACAGTATGATTTATGAAATTACTCTTTTTCAGCTGCAACCAGTAAAAATCCTCTGAAGAAGACCTTTTGGTCGAAACGTGTTAGCTCTACAAATGCTTGCTACTATCACAGGCTATGTATTTTATTGTTACATTATGATCTGTGTATGGATATTTTTATATTGTGCATTATGTCGCAACTCATTCCTTATTTTTATGTCATAACCTTTTTTCAATAAAACGTTGTACTTTACACGTTGCATCTCCATATTTTTTCTACCTTCGCTGTTCTAAAGCCCCACTGGGACAATTTCTTTTTCACACATCCGTTTAATGGCTATTTTCTGCTGGCCGCAAGTGGATAGGTGGCCTAGAAAACTAAAAACGGTAGAACAGACCGGGTCATCTAGGGGGTAGCGGGGACTATGCAAAAGACCCATGTTGCTAATAGTAAAAGAATATATGGGCATACGACTCTAAAGCAAATAATATGATGAAGGTCATACTTACTAACTTTGTGTAAATATGGAAAAACAATAAAAACAAACGGCCAATGTCTTTAAAAATATAATTGGTAAGATATTAAAATATAAAAAATAGACATTAAACATACGGCAGGTGGATAAACAGGTGAAATGCCGCCACGCCCCCGATGTTTTGTCACTTGGACTTATTCATGGGCCCATGAATAAGTCCAAGTGACAAAACGGCGGCGGTGTGGCTGCATGACAGGAATCTACACTGAAGTAAGACGCCGCAGCTGAGCACGGTATCGATCAGCGCGGTCTGGGATCCAGGAGGGGGTGAGAGACCTTGATTGAGCGCATATCTCGGGTCCACTGTGACTGCAAAGCACTGCAGAGCCATCATATACACGTTTGCTGTGATTTTTTAAAAGCTGTTTTTTAAAGTTCATCATGAGTGCAAAGATTGACATGTTAATGTGGATTTTAATAAATTGGTCATTGTTATTTTACACTATTGGAGCACTTTTTCTTATTTACATGTGTGGATAAACCCAGAGTTGAAACACAGTTGTATATTGGATGGTCGTTTTGTCCTGAGTTGAAACACACAGTGGATGGTCGTTTTATCCTTTGGAGTTCTAATTAACAAGCTCTTGAGCCGAACACGAAAGTGGGAGGCAAGTTTAGCTGGTGAGTTAGATTCCAGAGGGCTGGTGTCGCAAGCACGGCGGTGTGGTGGAAGATTTTAAGAAGATTGAATCTTGTTTGAATATCGCTTCACTTTATGGACTATTTAATTTATTTATTAATTAGCCACATGTCACGTGGGACTATTTATATTTATATTCGATATCTATCTATCACTAGTGATTTGTTTACAGTTATTCAGTGATTGGTACTTGAGTACTGAACTCATGAGCGCTACATTTTTGTCCTATTTTCACAGTTTGATCCATAGGTTGAAATTCAGTTTATCAAGACTACAGTTATGGTGAATCCTTTGATCAAAGTTAAAGTGCTCACCTTACAGATTTTCTGTAAAGATGAACTTACACTGGACCCCCTCCCCATTACACCTGGTCTCGCTTTACCTGAGGCCGGCTATCACCTGTTCAAGCCATACTTTTTTAGGCAGAAGATTAGCATGGGTAGGTGTACTGTATGCATGTGAAATATAAAAAGATTAGCATAAGACAGTATTGTTCAATTTATTTAGTAAAATGGTAATCAATTACCTTTTTTTGTTTTTCATTTCCTATTGTAAAGGTCAAAATTCCAGGCCATGATGATATATTGGAGACAAATGCTATTACAGATCATCAAAAAGTATGTGATCCTTGTTTCTTGTAAGTTGTTAATATGTAGTTTACCTGATTATACATAATATGCAAACTTTTTTTTAACCACTTCAGCCCCAGAAGGTTTTACCCCCTTCCTGCCCAGGCGAAATTTCAGCTTCCGGCACTGCGTCGCTTTAACTGACAATTGCGTGGTCGTGCACCGTGGCTCCCAAACAAAATTGGCGTCCCTTTTTTTCCCCACAAATAGAGCTTTTTTTTTTTTTTTCTCAAACAAAGGTTTTTATTAAACAAAAAAATAACAATACAGGCGATGAGTTCCAGAGCAGACATATACCGTCAGGAGAGTGTGGCGCAGCACACCCAAAAACAGAAGGATAATTAAAAGACGAGGTAAAACTTTACATACAAATGTGTGTCCCCAACTCGTCCCCCCGACATCTCTCATATATTAACTCCAGCACAAGCCTCCGCCCCCCTTCGCCCAAATGTGATACCCCACATAATCAGCATTCTGTATAGTGTTATGGCTCTGGGGCCCACTCCCATCCCACAGCTCTAGAACAGCCGATCATATACTAAATCAATTGGGGCCAGACCCGGGACGTCAAGCCAAGGGGCCCATACTTTCTCAAATTTAGTGTCAGTGCCTCTATGTTGAAATATTACTTTTTCCAGCCTCAATGTGACCCACATCTGTTTGATCCATTCGTGCACAGTGGGGGGTTCGGTGTCCTTCCAGTGCCTTAGTATCATCAGGCGGGCCTGAAACAGGGCTCTGCAGATCGCCTGCCCGGAGCCACCCTCCACCTCCAAGGTGTCACAGATTCCCAGCAGGCAGATCTTGGGGTCTAGCGGTATCTGTGTCTGAAAAGCCCCGTTAAGGGTATCGATGACCTTCGCCCAGTAGAGATGCAGTTTCGGGCATCTCCATAGTAGGTGAATAAGATCGCCATGATCCCTGCAGCACCGAACGCAGATGGGGTCAACCCCCAGCCCCATCCGTGCCAGTCTAGCTGGTGTGTAGTGTACTTTCAGGAGAATGTAAAGTTGCGACAGTCTGTGTGCTACGTTCAAGGAGCACACAGGAACTGCCTGCATCGCCTCCTCCCACTGTCCCTCCTCAAATGCCCCCACGTCTTGTTCCCACCGGGTCATTGCCCTCAAAGGGGCGTCCGGTAGGAAGAGACTCAGAAGCATAGCGTAGCAACTTGATATAAAGCCCTTGTATGTGTCCACCCCAGATAGATAGTTGAAGACAGGTGCCGGGTTCAGGGACCAGACATCTGCCTCTCCCTGAGCGGCCACTGCATGCTTAAGTTGAAGGTAATAAAATTGCATAGAGGCCGGCAAACGGTAGTCTGCGCTAAGCTCTTGGAATGGCCTAAGCTTACCATCCCTAATCACATGGGTCATAAGGGTAATGCCATATTGTTTCCATCTAGAGCCATAAGGTATTTTAGCCAGTTCTCTGTAATAGTGATTGTCCCAAATAGGGCTATACTTAGTGAACCCCGTCACCCCCTGTAGCATTCTAACCTTATTCCATGTCTTCTGCATTAGTGCATACGTGGGGAAAAGTTTGTTAGACTTAGTGTATCGTAGGGCCTCTAGACCTTCCGCCACCTCCCCTCCAGTGGTGAAGCTGAGCAGCTGGACAGAGGAGTCCCTCAAATTCAGTTCCCGGTCCCTTTCGGGCCTCACGAGTCGTGCAATATGTTGCATTTGGGAGGCTAAATAGTAGATCCAGGGATTGGGCAATGCCAACCCGCCAGCATCCTTCGGCCGCTGGAGCTGTTCAAGCCTAACCCTCGGGGGCTTAGCAAGCCATATAAGTGAACGGAAGACAGAGTTGATAATTCTGAATTTCTTAAGGGGAATGACCATTGGGGAGTTGTGAAGGACATATAACAACTGTGGCATGAGGATCATCTTTATCAAGTTTACTCTACCCACAGGGGACAGCCTGAGCCTACTCCACACCTTAACCCGGTCGCGGCATCTGTTAATCAGGGGGGTGAGATTAAGACTAACGTAATCCAGCAAGCGTGCAGTAACCTGAACACCAAGGTATCGAAATGACCTGGAGACAGGAATGTCCTGCACAGTCGCTGGGGATAGGGAGAGGTCCCGATCTAGTAACAGGAGGGAGGATTTCGTCCAGTTAATAACCAATCCCGAGTATTCTCCAAAGATCCGAACGACCCTCATGGCCTCCGACAGCGAAACCGAGGTATCACCTAGGAGAAGCATGGTGTCGTCCGCATATAGCATGATTTTTTCGTGTAAATCACCGTACTGGAATCCCCGGATCGAGGGGCTCGTTCTGATTATTGCAGCCAGGGGCTCTATGGCTAGGGCGAACAGGAGGGGGGACAGAGGGCACCCCTGTCGCGTACCCCTGTGTAAGGGAAAGGTGTGTGATACCCTTCCCCCCTCCCGTATAGCAGAAATGGGGGATGAGTACAAGAGCTGTACCCACGCAATGAAATTGTCGCCAAACCCGAATTTCCGCATCACCGCCCACAGGAACTCCCATTCGACACTATCAAATGCCTTATGGGCATCTAGGGACAATAAGACTCTGTCTCCCATGTTATCCGCTCTGGACTGGATATTCAAAAAAAGTCGCCGCAGGTTTATTGCCGTCGATTTTTGGGGCATGAAACCGGATTGGTCGGAGTGAATTATGGTAGAGATGGCACTGTTTAGTCTGACCGCCAGCACTTTGGCAAGGATCTTAACGTCATTTTGTAGTAATGAAATCGGCCTGTATGAGCTTGGGTCAAGAGGGTCCTTATCTGGCTTCAGAATTAACACTATATTGGCTCTAGACATAGATCGTGGTAGTGTACTAGTCCTTTTTGCCTCATTAAACACCTTTAAGAGGTGCGGGAGTATTGTTTCCCCATATTGCTTGTACACCTCCGCTGGGAGGCCGTCATCCCCCGGGGCCTTCGAGTTAGGGAACAAACTGGTCGCCGCCTGCAGTTCCCCCAGAGAAAGGGGGGCGTCAAGCATCTTTCTGTTTGAGGCTGACAAAACTGGGAGTTGGACCAGGTCCAGGTATTCAGCTAGGGAGTCCAGCGAGTACGCTTGACGGGACTCATATAGAGATGAATAAAAGCTCACAAGTTCGGATAGTACATGGTCTGGGGAACTAGTCAACCCACCGGCCCGGGTGCGCAATGCCCCAATAGAAGGGGACATCTGTTGAGAACGGGCAATAGTTGCCAGCATGCGATCAGTGTGCTCACCCTCCTCATAGAATGCCGCCTTCTGAAAGAAGCGCTTCTTCTCTGCCCCTGAGGTCGTGACTCGGTACAGCGCGTCCTGCGCCGAGAGCCACGCCTCCCTACTGGTATCAGATGGGTCAGCAATGAATGCGTCCTCCAGCCTCCCGGCCATCACTTCTATATCCTCCCTCTGAGCACTGGTCTGTCTTTTAATGGCTTGGATCTCTGTAATAAACAGGCCCCTGAGAACCGCCTTAAAGGCCTCCCAGGTTACTGCTATGTCTTCCGATTCAGCATGAACATGCCAGAACTCCGAAATGCAGGATTCTATGCGTTCATGCGAAGGGAAGAGATTCAGCCAAAAGGCGTTCATCTTCCACGGGGCCTTGGCCCCCGCAGAAGGGGGACGCACATCCAAGGAAGTCACCAATGGGGAATGATCTGATACACTCCTAGGAGCGTACACCAATTCACCAATATATCGCTCAGCTGCGTGTGAGCAGAGACACAGATCAATCCTAGACAAAGAGGAGTAACTCTTGGAAAAGCAGGAAAACTGTTTCACACCCGGGTTCCTGGCTCTCCACGGGTCACGCCACCCCACCTCCTCCATGAATCTACCCAGAGCAGAGCGGGTCACTTTCCTCCCTCCTCCCCCCTGTGGGTGTCTGTCCAACTGAGGGTCCGTGCAGCAGTTGAAGTCCCCAAAGGCGTACAATGGCACCTCTGGAAACCGCACCTGGAACTCCACCAATGCCCTCAGTACCTGGTTGTTATACGGGGGTGGTATATACACAAAGGCAAGAATACATTTGAAATCAAACAGCTTACATAGTAAAAACACATATCTACCATCAGTGTCAATCTCAGAGCACAGTTCCTCGTATTTGATCGAGCAATGTATCAGCACACTCACACCCCTAGAATATGAGGTGTGAGTGGAATGGTAACTCTGACCCACCCATCGGTATTTCAAGCATGACAGTGAGTCAGCAGTGAGATGGGTCTCTTGTAAGGCACATATGGCCGGCAGCCTGGCTCTCAGTAAGGTCGAGACCATAGTGCGTTTAAGAGGGTCTTGCAGCCCCCTGACATTCCAGGAGAGTATCTTAACCGCTGCCATCAGGGGGGGTCAAACACACATCCATCAGGGGGATAACCGCCACCCACGACCCACCCCACCTCCCTCTCAGTGGCCGTGAATATCACAACATATTGGGGTGCAAGTAGGGGCAGAGCAGTTCGCTGGGCAAAAAAGGAATTTGGGAAGCCACTCCGCAAGTAGTAGGAAGTATCCGCTCCGGGGAAGTCCATCGCATAACAGGAACTGTAATCGCACAACGGTGCTTCGGTGGAACACGCAGAGCCCTGTCGCATAGGGGCTTGTCGTCGTACCAACCTCTGGGGAGCCAACGGGCAGTCCCTCCTCAACTGGGACAACTGATCCCACACACCTTCAACTGGGCCATCAAACGTGGCTGTACATTCACTGGCCAACTTCACTGGGTGGAGTGGCATCATTAATCACATTACAAATAGAGCTTTCTTTAGGTGGTATTTGATCACCTCTGCGGTTTTTATTTTTTGCGCTATAAACAAAAATAGAACGACAATTTTGAAAAAAAAAATGCAATATTTTTTTTAGTTATTTGCTTTATTTTGTTTCCCCTGGTTTTCTGCTCATTTTGTGCATTGCTTGGCATTCCTCGCCCTCTCGGTTTCCTTCATCTCCTTCTTCTTCATCTTCTCTCCTTGTTTCCTCAGTTTTTTTATCCTCTTCTCTTCGATCTTCTTTCTGATTTCTGCTCTCTTGCTGACTTTATCTAAGTACTTCTCGGTTTTCTTCCTCATTTTTTACTTTTTGCTGTAATAAATATTTCCCAACATATATATATAAAAAAAATTTCCTCAGTTTAGGCCGATACGTATTCTTCTACCTATTATTGGTAAAAAAAAATTGCAGTAAGCGTTTATCAATTGGTTTGCGCAAAATGTATAGCGTTTACAAAATAGGGGATAGTTTTATGGCATTTTTATTATTATTTTTTTTTTTTTTACTAGTAATGGCGGCGATCTGCGATTTTTATTTTTATTGGGACTGCGACATTATAGCAGACACATCGGACACTTTTGTGAAATTTTTGGGACCAATCACATTCATACAGTGAACAGTGTTATAAATATGCATTGATTACTGTATAAATATGACTGGCAAGGAAGGGGGTTAACCACCAGGGGTGGGGAAGGGGTTAAATGTGTAGCCTAGTTTGTGTTCTAACTGTAGGGGGGTGACTGGGGGAGGTGACCGATTTATGTCCCTATGTACAAGGGACACAGATCGGTCTCCTCTCTCCCTGACAGGACGTGGAGCTCTGTGTTAACACACAGAACTCCACGTCCCTGCCCAGTTACTGGGCAATCGCGGGTGCCCGGCGGCGATCGTTGCCGCCGGGCACGCGCATCGTGATCCCAGCAAAGCGGCGGGCGCCCCCTAGCGGGTTTAAAAGACAGGATGTCATATGTCATTTGACGGCGGGCGGTGGACAAGTGGTTAAACACTAGCTAATACAGTACGTGTTATTTGTTTGCTTTACAACAAAGATTTCATATGATAATTATTCTAATACTTTGAAAACGACTTCAAAGCAAATCAAAGGTTAGAAAATTAAATATATGGGAGCAGATGGTTGGTGTCTTCAAATGCCTGTTCACCACCAACAAGCACTAGTGCAAGGTGGCACTCTTAATGGCCATGGTACCCCATTAGAAACAGTATAGAAAGCTTACAGCTATGTGCTAATGAAGAACATTTTTGACATATTCGTTTTGTGTTTAAAGCTTAATTGCAGGTATTTCTTTTGTATAGTTACATTGGTTTAGCTTGGACCAATGTAAGTATGCAGATTCCATGCTTGACTGATCCCTGTAGAAGCAAAGCATCTCTATAGAAGCCAGTGCTACTACAGTGTCTTCCTGGCACTGTTTAGAGAATGCTTTGCACTTGGAGAGACATGGCGTTAATGTCACAATCTCCAGCTCATCCAATCAAAGATTAATACAGGGTGTTCTCTGAATAGCTCCCATGCCAAGCAGGTGACCCCCCCCCCCCCTTCCAAAATAAACATACTTGGAATTCAGCTTTATATATATATACATTATTCAGAAATGGTTTTACAAATCAAAAAGGTCCCATTATCATACAGCATTACTTTATACCTCTATACCCGAATTGTTGAGAAGCTATGATTTTAGGTCAATTTTATCCTGTTTTTAATGATTATTTTTCCTTTTTAAAAAGTACCACCATTCTACTCTCAAGCCCCCCCTACATCCTCAGGATTTATCTCAACATCACAGTGGGTGCCCACTCTGGTGTTTACCTCGTTTCTGCAGAAATTCTCTTCAATGCTGGCTCCTCCTCCACCTAGACTTGAATATGGCCATATACCAAGCATGGAGATTTTGAAGAAAATTTTTGCAAAGAGGATGGCAGACTGCTGTAATACAGAGGGTATCTGTTTCTGGTGTTCTCCACATGTTTGTGCAGCACTGCAGCCAAGGACCTAAGTACCCATGATCATGGTGGTTGTAACCGACACTTGTAACAGGACCTATTGGTTGCTCTATTTTTGCCCCATGTCAAAAACTCTGTTAATTTGAGCAAAAGAAATACAAATATCATAGGCTATTTCACGTTTAAACAAGATTCCTGTATTTCTGCTGACTGTGTTTCGTATTGTGACTAGGACCGCCTGGATCCTCCTTATCACATCTCCAGCATCCATGAGTTGGATCTTTTCAGGTGAGCTAGAATTGAAAAGAAACCCATGCCAAGTTAAGTTTAGCTATGTGAGTACTTTGAATAGAACAGGAGTAACTGTAAAATAATTTTTTTTTTTTAATAATTGAGAAAAAGTGCAGGGAGGAGTAAAGTGGCCACATGATTTTGACAGGATTTGTCATAGGGTTCTCCACCTATCATTGACGAGAGAACATTCTTTAGGACACCATAAACTGCACAGCCTCCCTGCATATGGTGAATAAAATGCAGGAACAGTGTGGAATAAGTACTGTGGTACCCTGCGAAGAATAAATAAAGTTTTCTCCTCTACATTGCACAGTAAATTGGCCCTGGGTGTGTAAGATACAGTGGGGGACATTTACTAAAACTTGTGCAGCTGTGCATGGTATCCAATCAGCTTCTAACTTCAGCTTGTTAAATTCAGCTTTGACAATAAAACCTGGAAGCTGATTGGTTTCTATGGAAAGCTTCACCAGATTTTACACCATGCAGTTTTACAAAAAAAAACAGTGTGATCTGATCCTGAACATGGGGGCTGGGTTAAGAGATATTTTGCAACCAATATTTGTAGTTTTTCCTTTTAAATCCTTGTTCATGTCAAGGAGTCGTTGCAACATTTGTAAGATCAAAATTAGAATTTTTAGTATGCTGTAGTTTATTTAGCAGTAACGTTTTAACTGATTTGCATACCAAATGAGTTTTACAAATGGCATCCAAATTTGGTTATTTGTTTTTAAAAACACCTTGAATACTTATTTTATAAAAAGCATATGAAATGGACCAAAATACCAAAAAATATATTTTTAAATGCATAATCTATTTTGTAAAATATTTTTCCAATATTTCCTGTTATTTAACCTGAATACAGGGACCCCAAATGTATGCATATGTTTTGATTTATAGGTCAGTGCTATGTTGTTGAATAATAAGCTTAGATTTTAGGATTTCTAATTATCATACACTTTCCAGTACTTTGCTGTAATTCACAGATTCTGAGAAAATTGTATTCTTGACTTAATGCTTATATAATGCTTTGTATAACAAATTCATCTTCTAAACGGCTAACCTAATATAACCAGATATATTTGTTTCTTATTTGTAATAACTTCTAAACTTTTTGTTTATTGTAACTGTCTATCTCGCACATCTCCTCTCCTCATAGTTGTAGCCTCTGTGAGCATGAGATGATGCGATTTGACAAGCAGTGCACACTGCTGGGTACTGTGGTGGCCTGTGCATATGTACTATGTATTTATGTAAGTATCTATACCTAGTGTATAAACAGCTGTCTTTTTCAATATCTCTAGATCCTTTCAGTCTGTACTGATGAACCTCCAGTTACTATGGGAGTTGGTTCTACTTGGGGAACCTTTGGTTGTTATGGCTCCTTCTCCAACCATTTCCTCTGAGATTGTACTGGCATTAACTGGGTAACTGCTTGTCCTTTCTTTTTGAAACGATATTGTTGTGTGTAGCATGGAAACCATAGTCTATTGCTTATATAGGAAACTTTGGCTGGGGAACTGCACTAATAAGACATTGGTTTGGTTGTACAGGATGGCTCGTGATACTTTTTACCTTTTTGTAGATTTCTATAAAGTAGATCTAGGGGTAGCCTCTCATATGTTGGGATTCTGACCCACCGTCTAACATTCTTTAATTGAGAAAGAGGAACAGGTTTTACCAACAGAATATACTGTATAGGCTTAGGCTACATACACACTACTGCCAAGCTCACTTCCACGGACCAATTAAGAATTACTAAAAAAATACTGGATAAGCTCACTAATATTTATTACGTACTGATTTTGTATCTATAGTTCGATACTTGATCCAGTATTCTTCCTTTATACTGACATTTAAAAACCCAAAAAATTGTTTAGGGTTTGAGTTTAAGGTTTAATCCAGTATAAGTCTTTCTTTCTCGTACATCACGGGACACAGAGCGGCATATTCATTACTATATGGGTTATATGGAGTACCTTCAGGTGTGGACACTGGCAATCTCAAACAAACAGGAAGTCCCTCCCTATATAACCCCCTCCCCTAGAGGGAGTCCCTCAGTTTTTTCGCCAGTGTCTTAGGTGTTGGTCACGGAATAGCTTTGCTCCACATCCTTGGGATTAAGGGCGGGCTAACCGGATCTGTCCAAGGAGCCTCAGTGCCAAAGTGGACAGTACCCGGGCCCCAAACCGTGGGGTTTTGCCTATAATGCTCCTCTTTGGAGGGCTGGACCCTGGGCCCAGGACTTGGAGTTTGTAAAGACCATAAGTTCCTGTTTGCCGGGGTGCTATATAGGTCCAGGACAGTGGGTACCTTCATAGGACCCCAGGGCCTGAAGGTCTACTACGCTACCCACGGAGATGGGAGAAGATTGGACCGTTTTGCAAAACGTCCTGCGGCATGGAGCAGGTAAGAGGGGAGCCTGCGGGACTTGGTTTGACAGCAGGCTCTCCAGGGGAGATCTTAAGGGGGGTAGCCTGAGTATGCTCTGCATTGGCACCATGGTCACTATGTCTGATAGACAGGATGCCCTGAAATGTTTCCCCCCATAACTTGATCCCCCTACCTATCTATGTATGTTTGCTAGCTACCTGCTGCTCGCTGGTTGAAGATCTTTTAAAAAAAAAAAAAAAAAAAAGATCTGTCTCTAGGCTAAAGGGACTCCTTAGGGGCCTGTGTTAGCCTTACCTTGCCGGGATTCAAATCTGCCGCCTGATGCGTCCTCCAACCTGCATTCCTGGGCTCCAGAGTGCGTCTCCTCCTGGGCTCTCCTCCCCCGACAGTCGCGCGCGCGCGTGCACGCGCGCATGCATATAGAAAATTTTCGCGCCGTTCGGGAGGGGGGGGGGGGGGCGGGGAGTGTGACTGCAGTGTAGAATGGGCGTGCCTTTAATTGCTGTTATACACAGCAGGCGCGTTCTTAGCTCAGTTCAGAGCTGAGCTGGAGAGAGAGAGGACGTAGAGCTGGCAGCACAGTGACTCCCGGTGGCGAGAAGGGGTACTACATACTGGAGTCAGCTCCAATACTTTTTGTTAAGCCAAAATTCCCTTGGCAACAGGTTGAATGCTGGCAAACATGTTGGGGGTGGGGCTGTATGTGGTGAATAATATATAAAAGTAAACATACTGAGCCCCACCGGTTTTGGGGCATTAGTGATCCTATTGTCCCCTAAACCTTATTTTTTTGTACTCCTGGCTATAACAGTCTGTTGTTGTAAGCGGAGTCCTTCGGTTTTGTATTATGGCTTCCAAGGGTTCAGGATCAAAAAATAAATAAATAAATAAATAAATAAAAATAAAGAGAAAAGGCAAAGACAAAGGGGTTCCTCCTCTGGTTCTGATAATATGCCAATACTTTCCCCACAGGTTATTCCTATAGGGGTCACCCTGGATAAGCCATTAAGGGGGTCTGGTGCTGAGGCTGGCCCAGGTCGGCCCAACCCTGTGTTATCACAGAGGAGATGCTAGCCGTCACCCTAGGGGGGCTAGAGAAAAGAGGTTAACAGCTATGATCGCTGGCTCTTTTTCTGGCAAGAAGCGGACTAGATCCCCATCGCCAAAAGGGACAGAACCTAGAGGATCTACCACTGTAGAATCGTTTTCAGCCTCCCAGGCGGAGAGTCTGTGGGTCCAGTTTTTGACAGACATGGTCCGCTTGGCATTCAATTTGCCATTTCCAGAGCCTCAGGTTCCTGCGGTATCCTCTTTGGGTTCTTTTAAAAGCGCCTTTAAGCAACGCAGCTTTTCTGGCCCATCCTCTGTTAGAGGAATTGGTTTTTCCAGGATTGGGACGACCGGACAGAATTTTTTCTGCCGCCTAAAGCTGACGAGAGGGTAGTCTTCCAGGAAATATTTGTGCTTGCAGGCACTCTTTCCCCTGACCAAGTGCTCTTTAAAAGGGGCCCGGATGGCTCAGTTGGTAGAGCATCGGACTTTTGATCTGAGGGTCCAGGGTTCAGGTCCCGGTTCGGGCACTGCTTTTCAACTACCCGTGAGGTCCTTGAGGCCGCATCTCCCGGAAAGCGCCCGATCTCGTTTGATCTCGGAGGCTAAGCAGGGTAGGGCCTGGTTAGTGCCTGGATGGGAGACCACCTGGAAGGTTTTCTGTTATTTACCCTATGGAAAAGACATTTTTCTAAAGAAAGGGGGCGCTCCCAACGGTGGACGCAGCCATCTCAGGGGTGAATAAATCATTAACTGGCCTAAGGGGAAACATACAAATGTTTAAGGTCCCGGTCGATAAACGTTTAGAGACACTTTTTCCAGCATCCCTGGCTACAGCCAGCAGTGGCTACAATTGGAGTTTTTTTCAGGCATTAAGGAACCAGACAAAACAGATGCTTAGACATCCCTGCCCGATAGGCAGAGGAGTTATTGGATATTCCCAGAGCTCTGTGCTTTGCGGTAGAGGCTATAAAAAGACTCCATCCAGCAGGCGTCTCGTTGTCACTATTTTTAGTGCATATGAGAAGGCTCTTTTGGTTGAAGAACTGGGCGGCCGAGCCCCATGTAAAAGACTGCTGGCAGGTTTGCCCTTCCATGGAAAGATCTGGATAAATACATTCAGACTGTTTCAAGTGGCAAAAGTACCCTTTTACCAGTCAAAGGAAGTTCCGGGGTCCTGCGTTTAAAAGGGCAGCTCCCCCCGGTTCCAGGGCCCTCAAATTTCAGGCAGTACGGTCCTCCTGCGCGATCAAACTTTTAACAATGGATCGCAAGGACAGGCTTCTGGGGATCGGTCCCTGACAGAGGGGGTTCGATCATCTGTGGCCGCAGGCTACAGATTAGAATTTCTAAAATTTCCTCCACAAGGAAGGCCTCAATGCGGGCAGCATTGGATCACCTGCTTTACCAGGGCATAATGGTAGAGGTACCAGCCCAAGAACAGGGGCTAGGTTTCTATTCCAATCTGTTTGTCATACCAAGGCTCATCGGCAATGTCAGACCAATTTTGGACCTAAAAGGTTTAAATGCTTACCTAAGGGTTCGCTCTTTTCCGGATAGAATCCGTTTGGCCAGCAGCCGCCACACTCCAGAAGGATCGGGCTTCTATAGACATAAAGGAGGGTTACCTTCATGTACCAGGTCTTTCAGCCACATCAAATATTTTTGTTTTTACGATTCGCAGTGATACAGCGTCACTTCCAATTTGTGGCGCCCCCCTTCGGGCTGGCTACGGCCCCCGGGTATTCACGAAGGTCCTAGCTCCTATTCTAGTCAGTCCAAAGGATCCAAGGGATCTCGGTCCTAGCATACCTGGACGACCTCTTAATCATAAGATCACTCGCTTCCTTGGTGGAATGCGTAGTAGCCCTCATGGTTCAGTACCTCGAGAGGTTCGGCTGAGTCCTAAACCGGGGAAAGATCAGCATTTCAACCTACAAAGCAGTTGGAATATCTCGGCACGAGATTAGACACAGAACAGAAGATGGATGTTCCTGCCCCTGGTAAAGGTCGAGGATATCAAGAGATTGATTCAGTTGGTTCTAAGCAAAAAAAAAAAAGAGCCAACTATTCGCCTATGTATGCGATGGCCATGTTCGAGGCAATACCACACGCTTCCACGCTCGTGTCCTACAGGCAGCAATTCTAGCAGCTTGGTTCTGCCCAGTGGTCTGGAAGGCTGGAGAGCGGTCTTGAACAAGTTCACTCGCCAAGGAACTTGGGCAGAGGCGGAGAGGCAGCTGCCCATCAAGGTCTGGGAGTTCTGAGCGGCTCAGCTAGCCCTCCTGGCATAGACATCCAGATTACAGGGGTCCTCGGTGAGAAGTCATTCAGACAAGGCCACAGCGGTGGCATATAGGTGAACCACCAAGGGGGAACCAAGAGTCAAGCCACTCAGAGTGAGAGGAGCTTGGTTTTTCGGTGGGCAGAGGTTTATGTACCCTGCATATCGGCGACATTCATTCCCGAGGTGGACAACCTGCAGGCGTACTTCCTAAGTCGCCAAACCCTGTCGCCGGGGGAGTGGTCTCTGCATCCACAAGTTTTTTTCAGACAATCTGCCAGAAGTGGGGAGTGCCAGACGTGGAGGTCATGGCATCAGGATTCAACAAGAAGCTAGACAGGTTCATGTCTCGAACGAGGGACCCTATGGCCTGCGGAACCGATGTGTTGGTTTGCCCTTGGCATCAATCATAACTTCTATATGCATTTCCCCCACTGCAGTTACTACCCCGCCTGCGGCGCAGGATCATACCACAGGCTGGTTATCCTGGTAGCCCCAGCTTGGTACCGGAGGGCATGGTACTCACTAGTCCTGAAATTGGCAGCGGGAGGCCCTTGGACTCTTCCTCTAGGGCCAGACCTACTCTCACAAGGCCCGATCCTCCACCCTCCATTACGGCGTCTAAATTTGACGGCCTGGCGGCTGAATCCCTGATTCTCAGGGGTAGAGGTCTGTCTAGGCAGGTAATCCCTACCCTCATTGAGGCTAGAAAGCCGGCCTCCAGGGTAATTTTGTTACAGGGTTTGGAGGGCCTACGTAGGCTGGTGTGAGGCTAAGAGATGGGTTTCCCACAAGTATACCATTGATAGAGTATTACGTTTCCTCCAGCTAGGAGTGGATAAAGGCCTGGCATTAAGCACGATCTAGGGACAGATTTCAGCCTTATCAGTGTGATTTCAGAGGCCGCTGGCCGCCCACTCGCTGGTTAAGATCTGCGTACAGGGAGTCTTACGTGTTAATCCTCCGGCCAAATCACCACTTTGTCCATATGACTTAAATCTTGTTCTGTCAACTCTACAGAAACAACCCCTTGAGCCGTTGGCTGAGGTACCTTGGTTTTACTGACTAGAAAGTCGGTATTTCTGATCACCATAGTTTCGGCCAGGAGAGTATCGGAATTGGCAGCCTTATCTTGTAAGGAACCATATCTCATTTTACATAAGGATAGGGCGGGGTTCCGTCCTCATTCTTCCTTTCTACCAAAGGTTATATCCAGTTTCCACCTGAACCAGGATGTGGTACTTCCATCCTTCTTCCAAAACCCACCTCTAGAAAGGAGGGGTTGCTGCATACGTTGGATATTGTCAGGGCCATAAAGGCCTATCTTAGAGCTACAGAGAAGGTTCGGAAAACAGATGTGGTGTTCGTTTTACCGGAAGGGCCCAAGATGGGTCAGGCAGCTGCTTGATCCACCATCGCAAGATGGATTAAACAATTAATCGTTCAGGCCTGCGGTTTGAAGAGGTTGCCTCCTCCTTTGTCGGCAAAGGCCCATTCTACCAGGGCCATGGGCACCTCCTGGGCAGCACATCATCATCAGATCTCTATGGCTCGAATATGCAAGGCAGCAACGTGGTCGTCGGTCCACATGTTTACAAAATTTTATCAAATGGACGTAAGAAGGAATTCGGATACAGCCTTTGGGCAGTCAGTACTACAGGCCGCGATTCAAGCTCCTCAGGATCTGAGGGGGCTCCCTTGATTTGATTTGAGATTTACATTTCTCGTTTAAGTTGGATTTACTAGTATTTGAGTATACCTCTAAATTAAATCCTTCTTTGGAAGATGTCTCCCTCCCCTCATTAAAGCATTGCTTTCGGACATCCCATATAGTAATGAATATGCCGCTCTGTGTCCCGTGATGTACGAGAAAGAAAAAGGGATTTTTAAATACAGCTTACCTGTAAAATCCTTTTCTTGGAGTACATCACGGGACACAGAGCTCCCACCCCTCTTTTTGGGAACATTTTGGGAGGCATACTGCTTGCTACAAAACTGAGGGACTCCCTCTAGGGGAGGGGGTTATATAGGGAGGGACTTCCTGTTTGTTTGAGATTGCCAGTGTCCACACCTGAAGGTACTCCATATAACCCATATAGTAATGAATATGCCGCTCTGTGTCCCGTGATGTACTCCAAGAAAAGGATTTTACAGGTAAGCTGTATTTAAAAATCCCTTTTTTGACAGGTAAAGCTGAACTTTAGCTTTACTTTAGTCTTACTGGAGGACATCCAACAACTTCTAGCTGGCCATAAATGGATCAAAATTCAACAGGTTTAGCCAGGGATCAGCTAAATTTCAATCTATGTGTGGGCATCCCTGTTCGAGAGAAGTCGATCTTCAGATAGACATCTGTCAATTGGAAATATTGGAATTGTATTCTCAAACAGTAACTGCAGCTGCTGATCAGCGTATTCTAAAAGTGGGACTCTGTGCACTCCCACTGCTTGCATCAGGTTTGAGGAACATTATGAGGAGTACTGAGGCTGAGGGTGCTGTTCATGGCTTTCTGAAAACAGGACAGCACTCTGCTAGTCCCTTCCACCAGCCAAGATATGTTTGCAGTGCATAGATATGCAAAAAACAACAGCGATGACATCATTGAGACTAATATAAGGTATGGGAAGGTTTTTTTTTTTTAAATGTTATATGCATGCTGATAGTGAGGATAAAGAAACCAGGGAAGGCAAAATATAAACGGATTAAACTTTACCCTTGAGTTTACCCTGTAAAACAAATACAAGAATAAGCACAAGGGACATTACTTACCTTCAGTGTGATGTGTCCCTTGTTCTTTTGCCTTCAGGTTCATGTAGTACAGCTTCTGTGTATGGAGGAGCTGGGCAGAAGGGGTGGTCATAGTCCGGCACTTATGATGAGTGCCTGTGGTGGTTCCTCAATTCCATTAATGCTTGCTATACTGAAAGATTATGGCAGTGAGTGGGTAGCTGGGGCAGTATTGGAGGAGGAAAATTACTACTGAGACAGAAGCACAGGGGACACATCCTACTAAAGGCATCTAATGTCAGTTGTGCTTATTTCCTTTTTATTTATTTTTTTAGGCTTTAAATGGTACATTTCTTAGAGCTTGCACAGTTAGGGGGCACTTCTAGACTAGTTCTCTTGCCTAGTCTTTTACCATCCAAGTCATCTTAGTCTTTATTTTAGTTACCGTATTTATCGGCGTATAACACGCACCTATAACTTTAAGAGGGAAGTTTCAGGAAAAAAACTTTCCACAGCCCCCTGCGTATAACACGCCGGCACAGTTTACCCTCTATTTTTAGGGTAAAAAAGTGAGTGGTATACGACAATAAATACAGTATTCGATCTTATCTGTTTCCAGAAGTGGCATACAAGTTACTGTAATGTTGTATAACATATGTAAGTGACAGCATGGGGATCAAAAGGCAACATTAGGATATGCTTTAGCGATAGCAATGCACATATTAAGCTAAACCTGAAAGGGTGGCAACATTTATGAACTGCACAAGGCTGAAGGTGTGTACTGTAATTTTTATTCCACCCTAGGAGGAATTGTTAAAGTGGATGGCCCATCGAAAAAAAATATTAAAAGCCAGCAGCTACAAATACTGCAGCTGCTGACTTTTAATATTAGGACACTTACCTGTCCTGGAGTCCAGCGCCGTCCGCAGCAGAGGACGAGCGTTCGCTCGTCTCTCTGCTGCTCCCCCCTATATCCACGGTGAGGGAACCAGGAAGTGAAGCGCTCCGGCTTCACTGCCCGGTTCCCTACGGCGCATGCGCGAGTCGCGCTGCGCCCGTCGATTGGCTACCGTTGTGTGCTGGGAGCCGAGTGTTCCCAGCACACGAGGGGGGGGGGGGGGAGTGAATGAAAAACCCGTCTTTTGCCGGAGAATACTGGGCCGGAAGTGGGTGCAAATACCTGTCTTTAGACTGGTATCTGCACCCCCCTCCCCCTGAAAGGTGTCAAATGTGACACTGGAGGGGGGAGGGTTCCGATTAGCAGAACTTCACTTTAGGGTGGAGCTCCGCTTTAAGTGAACAAAAGTCACTGATTATCAGGATAGAACAGTGTATGCTTCACATACAAAGGGTAGCATGATTAAACACAACAGCTTACATTTAACCCTTTACTATTCACAGCCATTTTCTTATATATCCAATAGGCATATATAAAATATGCCTATTGGATAAATTATTTTGGTAATATGTTACTTTTTTATAATGCTATTTTAGTTTCATTAATCACTATTTACAACTAAACTAGGCACTATATTTTGTTTTTAGTCTGGGGTAAAGAGATGTATTGTTTGTTATATCCTTGCGCTCCATTTGTACACCTGTAGGAATTAAAAAAACGAACTCTGGGAACTCTGTGGCCAGTAGTCGGGGTGGGCGCACACAGAGTATGGCTTCCATTGATTCCCTATGATCTCAAAGCAGGGCAGACACGCGCATATATTTTTGGTGTCTTGTTTAGATCGGCTAATTTGTATATTTACCACCTTTCCAGCTTTAGTTGCTTTTTAATTACTATTAGGATATTTATTGTAGAGATCATGATGTTGGTGTGTAACTAAAGCAAAATTATCTATTTGCTCTGTCAGGTTTTATCGTTGCTGTTTGTGTCCACACTAGGGAGATTCTATTTCTCCATTTGTCCTAGTCATACATTTTTCCCATTAATTTGAGTCACCAGGACAGAAAAAGGAGGGGAAATCTTTCAATAGTGATGCTTTAGAAATACATTTTTTTTTACTTCCTGTTGTGTCTATTGGACAGGAAGTGATGGGAAAATACCCCTATGAGACACAGATGGCAAGGGTTTAAAGCCATTGCTGCTGTATCTAGGCTTTACAGTTAAATATGCTGAAATACAAATCGGTTATGCTTTTGTGTTTTTCTAGATGCATTTCGCCTCTGAAGTTTTGTTCAGACTTCCGTCCATATTTCACTATCCATGACAGTGAATTCAAAGAATATACAACAAGGACACAGGCTCCGTGAGTAAATATTAGCATGGGGCAAATTGAGGATAGTTATGCTACTGAAATGGGTCCTTCAGAAGCATTGACAACACATTCAACCAAACGTTTGTGGACTTGGTGAGCTTCTGTAACATGGTGCTGAAAGTAATTGTAGGGTGACCACATGGTCCTCAATAATACCTTTATGGCTCACTGTGGAGTGAAGTTGCAATGCTGAAAGATATATCCAGCTTTTAGAGCAGTATATTCTCCCATCCAGAAACATTATTTTTCAGGGAATGCCCAGAAGACCCAGGAACTGTTGAGCAGTTCCTATATCGGGCAAAAATGGAACAACATTCCTCTCCCAAAACTCTAGAAACTGGTCTTAGTTCACAGACCTTTACAGGATGTTCTTAAAAGAAGAGGGGATGCTACACCTTGGTAATCGTGGCCTTGTCCCAACTTTTTCCAGACATGTTGCTGCCATGAATTTCCAAATTGCCTTAAAGAGGAGCTCAAGTCATTTCTATGTTTATTAAAAGTCAACAGCTCCAAAAAGCGTAGCTACTGTCTTTTAACCACTTAAGACCGGGACCAATATGCTGCCAAATGACCCAAGGGGTTTTTGCGATTCGGCACTGCGTCGCTTTAACAGACAAATGCGCGGTCGTGCGACGTGGCTCCCAAACAAAATTTGCGTCCTTTTCTTCCCACAAATGGAGCTTTCTTTTGGTGGTATTTGATTGCCTCTGCGATTTTTATTTTTTGCACTATATACAAAAATAGAGCCACATTTTTGAAAAAAAATCAATATTTTTAACTTTTTGTTATAAGAAAAATCAATAAACTAAATTTTAGTCAAACATTTAGGCCAAAATTTATTTAGCCACATGTCTTTAGTAAAAAAAAAATTGCAATAAAAAAAAAATTTGCTACCTAGCGGGAACAGCGACACTAATACAGCGATCAGAAAAATGATCGCTTAGTGATGCTGGCAATAGGGAGTGAACGGGTTAACTAGGGTGGTGATCAAGGGGTTAAAACTTTATTAGGGGGGGTACGGGGGCTACCCTGAACCTAACACCAACTGACTGTCACACTGACACTAAATACAGTAATCATACATGTATGATTACTGCATTCAGTGACACTGTGACAGGAGGGAGGGGGGCGATCGCGGGGGTTAAATGTGTTTATGTGTAGTGTTAGTGCAGGACTTACTGTGTGGTGACCTCTCCTCAGCGGTGGTTGAAAAAAACGCCGAGGGAGAGATCACATCGCTTCCTCCTTCCTGTGTTTACACAGGAGGAGGAAGTGACAGGGCGGGCGGGCGCGCATTAGCTGGGAGCGATCCGGTGGGGGCGGACAAAAACGAATAGCCGCCCCCTCTTGTCGGATCGCTCCTGCAGTCGCGCGGACCACCGCATGTACGGGGGGTGGGGGGGGTCCGATCGGACCCCCGAACCCCCCCCCCAAGGCACCAACATATATATACGTTGATGTGCCTGTTGGTGCCATTCTGCCGATGTAAATGTACATGCGGCGGTCCTTAAGTGGTTAATAAACACACACTCACCTGTCACAGGATACAGCGACATGCTCACCCGAGCCATTGCTTCTCTCCCTCTTCTGTCTCCTGTGATGGCATTTCAACTTTGGGGCACCTGGATGTGAAAGCTCGTGGCTACACTGCCGGGTACGCAATGTGCATGCGTGAGTCATGCTGTGTGTTCTAAATGGTCCGGCAGTCATCTGGGGAGGAGGGAGGTGAACTTCCACTCGGATCGCCTAGGCGGTCCCTTTTGGATGGAGCTCTGCTTTAAAGGGGTGTTCCAGCCCTAAGTTGTGTTTATTAAAAGTCAGCAGCTACAAAAAGTGTAGCTGCTGGCTTTTAATAAACACTCACTTACCTGCTCCTGCGTTCCAGCGACGCGCCGACCGGGGCTCCGCTCCTCTGCCCCCCTCCCCGGCCGGCGTCTCCATCCTGACTGTGGGCACCCAGCCGTGACAGCCTTCGGCTTCACGGCCGGGCACCCACTGCGCATGCGCGAGCCGTACTGCGCATGCGTGCGCGGCTCGCCGCTGATTGGAGAGGCGATCGCATGGGACCTGTCAGTGTCCCATGTGATCGCCTACAGGGAGGGGGCTGGTGTAGGCGATTAAGCTTAATCGCCTAACCAGCCCCTCGGCGGAAGCAGGAAGTGGGACAGGAAGTCCCACTCCTACTGAAGCCCCCACTCCCCCCCCAAAAAAATTACATGCCAAATGTGGCATGTATGGGGGTGAGGAGTGGATTGAGAAAAGGTCATTTTTTTGGGTGGAACACCCCTTTAAAGTGGTTGTACACCCTCTTCTATACCCAGTGAAGTGACTGACCTCAGGTCAGAGCTGTGTTCTGAATAGACCAGCTCCATGTTGAGCTCCCTCCAAGTCACAAATTACCTAATATGTTGGGAAAAATTCTCAGAAGTGAGACATGCTGATAAGGAGGAACGAAACACCAGAGAGAATTGACAGAGCTTTGGAGAGAGATAAGTAAACCCTACATATACAGTATATGTGCTTTTTTCATATTTCATGACAGAGGTTTACAACCACTTTAATCATTCTTAAAATTGTAAATTGTTCTCAGTTTAAACATTTGATGTCTTCTATTTTCTATTGTGACTAAAATAACAGTGTTTGAGATTTGCAAAGGATTGCATTCTGTTTTTATGTTTTTAGTGACCCATCTTTTTTTGAAGTTGTAGAAACCTTTTCCTGTTATTTTTGGCATTAAAGTTTTTGTTAGTTAAAGCTGTGATTGAACGCTTATGCCGCGTACAGACGATCGGACATTCTGACAACAAAACTGTGGATGTTGGCTCAAACTTGTCTTGCATATACATGGTCACACAAATGTTGTCAGAAATTCTGAACATCAGGAACGCGGTCACCTACAACACGTACGATGGCACTATAAAAGGGAAGTTCAATACAAGTCGTGTTAGTAGGTTTGGTGAGAGACGATTTTTAGACTCATGCTTCTCAGTCCGTTACAGCGTGACGAATGTGCTATCTCCATTACGAATGCTAGTTTTACCAGACTAAGCGCTTCCATCTCGCACTTGATTCAGAGCATGCGTGGAATTTTGTGAGTCGGAATTGTCCACACACGGAATTTACAAGAACGGATTTTGTTGTCGGAAAATTTGAGAATCAGCTCTCAATTTTTTATTTTTTTTTAACAGAAAAAAACTCTCAAATTTTAGTTGTCGGAAATTCCGACAACAAATGTCTGATGAGGTCCACATAAGGTTGGAATTTCCAACAAAAAGCTCCCATCGAACATTTTGTTGTTGGAAATTCTGAGCGTGTGTCCGCGGCATTACTTAGTACCTTTTTTAGTTTTTTTAGTTTTTTTTAATTTAATTTTTTTTCTTTATATGCCATTTGTTTGCTGCCATGGAATTAGTCAGGAAAACCAAAATTTGTTATCACCAAACCAAATTTTTTCTTTCCTGATTAAATCCACGGCGGAATAGAATCCCTCCCAGTTAAGTAGGCTAGTTAAGGAACATTATTTGGATCAGACTCAAGGGCAAGGCAAGGCCAGAGCAGAGACTACCCATTCGTATGCTGCCATGGAGCTAGTCAAGGGATCTTTTTTTTTTTGGCTTGCATAAATACTGAACACTAACACCAACCATCTGAGCATTTTATTCTACTTTTTGTTTAGTGAAAATATTGTACAGATATGTTTTGCTGCTTTTTAATTTTTTTCTTTTTTTTTATATAGACCTAGCCTTCTCCTAGGAGTCACCAATCCTTTTTTCATAAAAACTTTGCAGCATTGGCCACACATTCTACGAGTAGGAGAACCTAGGATATCTGGTAAGGGACAGAATAGGTTTAATTTTTTTTTTTTTTTTTTTGGCAACAAAAGTCAAATTAAACCATGCAAAATCTATCAGTCAATTTGCATGTGAATCAACAGATGGTGTACTATTTTTTTTTTTTATCTGCAGGGGATCTGCCAAAGCAAGTAAAACTGAAGAAGCTAACAAAACTAAAGACGCTGGATACTAAAACCGGTGAGACTTTTGGTGTTGAATCCAGAGGCAAATTAAATGGGTCTGGACTGCACACATAAATGCGGGTCTATGTTTGGACACAAATGTTAACCCAAACAAATTGGCAGACTTGATGGACTACTAGGTGTTTTTTTTAGGTAGTAGAATTGGAATTTTGAAAGGCTTTTCAATCATGTAACAGGGCGGTGGCGGGCACCCTCCCTTACAGGGAGTGGAGGGAACTGCTACCACCCTTTTCTCTACATTTACATGTCCCCTGAAGGGGAGTTGTAATGTGGGAGTGGACTAGTCCGCTTTCCAAACAACAAGTAGTTATGGTGTGTTCGGAAGATTAAGGGCTGGGTCTCCTGGGTGGAGTGCAAGAGGAGGGGGCAACTATAGGCCTCCAACTGACCTCAAATGAGCAACCATTGGTCAGGGGACTGGGTAAGAAGAGATAAAAGTAAGAAAAAGTATAGGGAACAAGAAAAGGAAGACTGTTGCATAACTAACATACCTGGAATCTTGTGTTCAACGCCACCTCTCACGCTCCGCCTCTGATGCCACAGCAAAATATGTAACTAAAAAATATATTCCCCCCCCCCCCCCCCCCCACAGGCGGCTAAATTAGGTCTCTATTCTCACTTGTGGAGTCTGAGGGAATCGCTTAAGGGATGGCTATGCCAGTTCCAGTAGGGCCACGTCCAAGCTAGAGGACACTTGTCCTGGGTCGCAGTCATATGCTATCCAAGCTGACCAAGTGCCGGAGAATCGGTCCTGGGCACCTCTGCAGATGGCGATCCAGTCCTTCGCTTCCCTTACCTAGGTCTGCCTTTACTGTTTTCCTTCTGAAAATGCAATTTGCTGGCTGGGTCAGCATGATAGCCAGGCAACTAGCACTTTTACAAGGAAAGGTTAGAAATGGCAGCCACAAATAACCGCAAAATACAGTACAAGAGTTAGCTGTAGGTAAGAAAGAGTCTGGTAGAAAAAAAATCTGTTCATCCAGTCTGCCATCCCCTCTATATTATGGTTCAAATGCCCAGCCAGAAAAATGCATTGTTGTTCCTTTTACATTTTTTTTTTTTTTTTAATCCACTTTAGGAATGTATACCTCCTACAAGCCATTTCTTCATAAAGACAAAACACTGATCAAACAGTTGCTAAAGGTAATACTGTGGCAAGAATGGTGAATATTCAATATTTGTGTAACCCTATACATCTACATCCTTTATATTTAGTTAGTTTAGCCTTGGAAAGTGCTAACCTTCATATATTATCTGTCATCCAACAAAACGCTAATTGTTGTTTTGCTTTTAATTTCAAAACACTTATTGAAAACTTTTACAAATAATAACCACCGTCGGCGGAACAAGTAAAGAAAACATATACAAATACTGTATTTTTTGCACCATAAGATGCACCTGACCATAAGACGCATCTAGGTTTTAGAGGAGGAAACCAAGAAAAAAAAATATTCTGACCCATACAGAAGCATGGCAAAAAAATGTACATTAGCCAGTGGACAGTATGTTAGGCAGTAGTATTCCTATAATACAAAAAGATACACCAGTGTTTATGTGAGTATAATCAGATGAGCAAGTAATTGGATCTTATAAGGCCATACAGTGTAAATCTATAGCAGGATGTCTCCCATGTCCCTATGGATGTATAGCACAGTATGCACACACCACTGTCATAATACAAGCAAAGATATTGAAATAGTAAGAAAAGGTGAGAAACAGTGAGTGTAGTTAGCTGTGTCTCGTTCCATCTGTCTAAGCACCTAGTATGATCTCCATATAAATACTCCCATAATATACACATATTTCCAACACACACCGCTTCTCCATCTCCGTTGGCCCTGCCTCCCTCTGGCTCGCAGCAGCCCAGGAGGAAGGCGTTCCAAGAAACGTCGTGGGTATGGCTGCGATTGGTGGCAGCGTCGCCCCATGTTGGGTTAGCGGCGCCGTGATTGGATGCGACGCGGCATTGCCTTGGGCGGGGCTGGCTTCTGGTTAGCTGGAGTAAGAGAGGGCGGCCCAAGTAGGTGGTGTGCCCCATGTGTATGGACGGAGCGAGCAGCGGTGGCGACTCCTGCTTAATATTCACTCCATAAGACGCAGAGGCACTTTCCCCATTTCTTGATCGTACATCACGGGACACAGAGCGCATAGTCATTACATATGGGTTATATGGAGTACCTTCAGGTGTGGACACTGGTGTAATCAACTTCACAGGAAGTTCCTCCCTATATAACCCCCTCCCACTGAGAGTGCTTTAGTTTTTCCGCCAGTGTCTTAGGTGTTGGTCACGTCTAGCTGTCCCTCGGAGGTCTCGGGACCCAGGATAGCTAGCCGGATCCGTCCGAAGTGCTTCAGAGCCAAGATGTACGGTACCCGGGCCCTGCTGGAGTGGGGTTTTGCCTATAATGCCTCTCCTTGGAGGGCTGGATTCTGGGCTCCAGTGCTTTAGTCTCTTCCAAGAACTAAAAGTTACTGATGCCAGGATGCTATATAGGTCCAGGGGTGTGGGTTCCTTAACACAGGACCCCGGTCCCTGAAGGTCCAAGACAATACCCACGGAGATGGGGGAAGGCTGGGCCTCTTGCATTTTGCAATACCCTGCGGCGTGGAGCAGGTAAGAGGGAACCTGCGGGACTTGGTTCGACAGTAGGTATCCCCCTGGGGGTTCTGGGTTGGCTAATGGTATGCTTGTGCATCAGCCACTATCTCCACTATGTCTGTTGAGGCAGGATGGGATTCTAATGTTTACCCAGATAACATGTAGATATATGTATACTTGTGTAAGTTATATATTTGCTACTCACCCCAGGTCTGCCTGTTAACACTGATACTGCAACCCCACATGTTTTAAAGAGGAAATTGCTGGTTAAAACTCCTGTTTCTTAGGAAGCCCATGGGGACAGCTTCCTCGCTGTGTGTGCACTACAATAAGATTAGTGCTTACCTGGTGTCTGTTGGTGCTGCATAACGCTGGTCCATGTTGTTCCTCTGCTCTGCTTCCTCCATGTGGGTTCAGCGTGGTGCGCACGATCGTGCGCGCGATCGTACGCGCGTGTGTGCGCGCGCATACGCGCGCGCGTGCACGCCGCCTTTTATAACATCGGCGTGCGTCGGGGGGGCGGGCCAGCAGCGTCAGGGTCTGTATAAGGGAAAAAACTTTTCTCTGGCTGGTCTTTACCTCCTGGAGGCAGAGGAAGAAAGGATACAGAGCGTGCAGCTGGGTCTTTTGGCCACACAGGGACACCTAGTGGCGGTTTTGTGGATCTTCAGGTCTAGGACTTAGGTCCACTATTGACCAGAAAGAAAAAAAAAAAAAAAAAAAAAAAAAAAAAAGTTTTTTTGCTTAAAGGGACTCAGCCTTAGATCCAGCAGTATCTGAGTCTACCTTGGACTCCGGCTAACGGGCATTGGTGTGTCAATACTCACAGGCTTCCTCGGTATTGCCACCTCCCAGGCGGGTAAAAAAAAAAAAAAAAAAAAATGTTTTGAAAAAAAAAAAAAGAAAAAGAGAAAAAGAGAGAAATTAGTTCTTTTTCATTTTTCTCATACCTGCCCTCACATTGGTTATTCCTAGCTGCAACAGTCAGGTGTTGGCTACAGGGGTGACCCAAGGTTGTACAATGGCTCCAAAGGGATCTGGACCAGCCAAGGCTGCTAAAGGTGCCAAAAAGCAAAAGGGGTCTCCATCGGAGTCAGAGGATTTGGGCCAGGCTTCTACGGCCCCACCCTCGCCAGTCAGGACACCGAGTGGCATAGTACAAGAGCCATTGGGGGTGCTGGGGGCAGAGGCGGCCCCCGATCCACCCATTCCCGTTTACGTGACGGAAGAAATGCTAGCAGCCACCATGAGTGGGCTAGAGAAAAGGTTAACTGCGTTACTTTCCCGTCCTTGCCCAAGTAGCAAGCGGGCTAGATCCCCCTCACCCAGTGTGGGGTTTTCAGATGCGGAGGTCTCCTCTTCAGAGGAACGGGACCCACAAGGGGATCACGCAGACCCAAGTCCCGACGGTTCAGACAGGGAAAATTCCACTATAGATGAATTCTTTTCGGCCTCGCAAGCGGAGAGCCTGTGGATCCAGTCTTTGACAGATATGGTTCGCACTGCCTTTAAACTCCCAGTGCCAGAACTAGTAGCCCCGGAGGTATCCTCATTGGGTTCTTTAAAGGCCCCATTAACTGGTGCATCTTTTCCAATGCACCCCCTTCTGCGGAACGTGATTTACCAAGATTGGGCTCGACCTGATAGAATCTTTGTCCCTCCTAAAAGATTCTCTATTCTCTACCCTATGGAAGAGGAATATGTAAAGAAATGGGCTCTTCCTACAGTGGACGCAGCCATTTCCTGCGTGAATAAATCCCTGACTTGTCCGGTTGAAAATGTCCATATGTTCAAGGATCCGGTCGACAAGAAATTCGAGACCCTACTGAAAGCAACTTTCACCTCAGTAGGTGCCATGGTTCAGCCAGCAGTAGCAGCCATTGGTGTTTGTCAGGCCTTGAAGGATCAGGCAAAACATATATTGAAGGACATGCCGGCTCAGCATACTCATGAATTAGCAGAATTCCCTAGGGCTCTCTGCTTTGCAGTAGATGCTATTAAGGACTCCATCCAACAGGCATCCCGTTCATCTCTACTGGTGGTTCACATGCGTCGTCTTTTGTGGCTAAAGAACTGGTCAGCAGAGGCACCCTGCAAAAAGCTTCTAGCAGGGTTTCCCTTTCATGGGGGAAGACTATTCGGGGAAGACCTAGATAAATATATCCACACCATATCAAGTGGAAAAAGTACTTCCTTACCGGTCAAGAAAAGACCGCGTGGGCCCACGTTTAAACGACAGGCCATGGTAGGCTCGGCCCCTTCGACTTCCCGTCAGTATCGACGGCCTCCCGGGCGGTCAACAGCTAATAGCCGCCCACAGGGACAAGCTGCGGCAAACAAGAGGCCCTGGTCTCGCAAGCCGGCTAAATCAGTCATCAAATCAGATTCATGAAGGGGCGCCCCCACTCTCTTGGGTGGGGGGAAGACTTCAGTTTTTCTCCGAAGTCTGGAAGGCCAGAATTCCCGACTCTTGGGTTCGGTCCGTGGTAGCCACAGGCTACAAACTAGAGTTTCGAGAAATCCCCCCTCCTCATTTTCAGGGGTCAAGTCTTCCAAGCGACCCATTAAAGAGGGCCTCTCTCGTAAAGGCGTTGGATCGCCTCTTGCTCCAAGGAGTAATTGTAGAAGTACCAACCCAAGAAAGGGGTCTGGGATTCTACTCCAACCTTTTTGTTATACCAAAACCCAATGGCGACATCAGGCCTATATTAGACCTCAAACGCCTAAATCGCTTTCTAAGGATTCAGACCTTCCGTATGGACTCCATACGTTTAGTGACAACCAGCCTGCATCAGGGCGACTTCCTAGCATCTATAGACATAAAGGATGCATATCTGCATGTGCCGATCTACCCAGCACATCACAAGTTTCTTCGTTTTACGATAAACCAAAGTCATTACCAGTTCGTAGCCCTCCCTTTCGGGTTGGCAACAGCTCCACGGGTATTCACAAAGGTGTTAGCCCCGGTACTAGCCGTCCTAAGGACAGAAGGCATCTTGGTCCTAGCATACCTGGACGATCTCCTGGTTATCGACAGATCAGCTTCCAACCTCAATCATGCAGTAGTCCGCACAGTGCGGCATCTAGAAGAGTTCGGATGGATTGTGAACCAAGAAAAATCAAGGTTACAACCCACAAGACAGTTGGAATATCTAGGCTTTCGGTTAGATACAGAATGCCAGAGGGTATTTTTACCTCAAAAGAAGATCAGGTCGTTAATTCAAACGATTCAAATAGTCTTAGGCAAAAGGAAGCCGACTATTCGCCTATGCATGCGACTGCTGGGAAAGATGGTGGCCGCCTTCGAAGCAGCGCCCTATGCCCAGATCCATACCAGAATTCTGCAAGCAGCTATTCTCTCTGCTTGGAACAAATCCATACAGGCATTAGACCGTCCATTAGTTCTTTCCCCAGGAGTCAGGCACAGCCTGTACTGGTGGCTGATCCCTCAAAAATTATCAAAAGGGAAAACCTTTTGCCCCATCTCGTGGAAAATAGTAACCACAGATGCCAGCCTAACAGGTTGGGGGGCAATCTTAGGAAAACGGACCCAGCAGGGACAGTGGTCAGAGGCAGAAAGTCTGCTTCCCATCAATGTCCTAGAGATCAGAGCTGCTCGGTTGGCCCTGGTCGCCTGGACGCTTCCCCTGCAGGGTCTGCCAGTAAGGATACAGTCCGACAATGCCACGGCGGTGGCATACATAAACCACCAGGGGGGCACAAGGAGCCTAGCGGCTCAAAGGGAAGTAAACCTGATTTTTTCATGGGCCGAAGCCCATGTACCCTGCATCTCAGCAGTGTTCATCCCAGGGATAGACAATTCTCAAGCAGATTTTTTGAGTCGTCAACAGTTACTCCCGGGAGAGTGGTCTCTTCACCCCCAGGTATTCCAAGAGATTTGCCAAAGATTCGGAATTCCCGATGTGGACATCATGGCAACAAGATTCAACAAGAAATTGGACAAATTCGTATCCCGAGCCAGGGACCCCTCGGCCTACGGGACCGATGCGTTGGTTTGCCCCTGGCACCAGTTTTCTCTCCTGTATGCGTTCCCTCCACTACAGATGATTCCCCGCCTTCTACGAAGGATCAGGGTGGAGCGCAGGCCGGTGATCCTGGTGGCCCCAGCCTGGCCCAGAAGGGCTTGGTACGCACTCATCGTGAGGATGTCAGTAAGGGCACCGTGGCCACTCCCCCTGCGCCCAGATCTGCTGTCTCAGGGCCCGATCTACCACCCTGCTTCACAGCAGCTAAATTTGATGGCTTGGCGGCTGAATCCCTAATTCTTAAGGGCAGAGGCCTCTCAGCCCAGGTCATATCTACGCTAATTCAAGCTAGGAAACCAGTTTCTAGAAATATCTATTACAGAGTCTGGAAGAACTATGTGGAGTGGTGCAAGTCTCAAGGAGGGCATCCTCGCAAGTTTTTTATTGACAGGATCTTGCGATTCCTACAGGTTGGCGTTGACAAGGGGTTAGCTCTTAGTACTCTAAAGGGGCAGGTGTCTGCCTTAGCGATATGGTTTCAAAGGCCTTTGGCCACACATTCGCTTGTGAAAACCTTTTTGCAGGGGGTCTTGCATGTAAATCCCCCTATTAGAGCTCCCCTCTGCCCCTGGAATTTAAATCTGGTCTTGTCAGCTTTACAAAGGCAGCCGTTTGAACCTCTGACAGAAATCCCTCTTGTGCTGCTAACCCGAAAATTGGTTTTCTTGGTGGCTATGGCTTCGGCCAGAAGGGTCTCCGAGCTGGCAGCCTTGTCTTGCAGGGAGCCATACCTTATTCTGCATAAGGACAGAGTGGTTCTGCGGCCACAGCCTTCTTTCCTTCCTAAGGTCATATCCAGTTTTCACTTGAATCAGGACCTAGTCCTACCATCCTTCTTTCCTACTCCCCAGTCCAGAGAGGAAAGATTGCTTCATACTTTGGACGTGGTCCGAGCCATGAGGGTCTATCTCAAGGCTACAGAAAAGATTAGGAAAACAGATGTGCTTTTCATTCTTCCGGAGGGCCCCAAGAAGGGTCAGCCGGCTGCCAAGTCTTCCTTGGCTAGGTGGATTAAGCAGCTGATTTTTCAGGCCTATGGTCTGAAGCGCGTTCCACCGCCCTTATCAGTTAAAGCCCATTCTACGAGGGCCATGAGTGCCTCTTGGGCGGCACACCATCAGATCTCTATGGCACAGGTTTGCAAAGCAGCAACCTGGTCTTCCGTACATACGTTTACTAAATTCTATAAGTTGGACGTCACAAAGGCTGCGGACGCAGCATTTGGGCAGGCGGTCCTACGGGCAGCAGTATAGAATCCTCTGGCCCGGTTCACGCCCCCTTTTTTCTGTTGGTGGAGCTATTTTACCTCCTGATATAGTTTCTGTTTGGCTATTTTTTGGCCTTACGGTCTCCCTCCCTTCATGGAGCATTGCTTTGGGACATCCCATATGTAATGACTATGCGCTCTGTGTCCCGTGATGTACGATCAAGAAAAAGGGATTTTTAATAACAGCTTACCTGTAAAATCCTTTTCTTGGAGTACATCACGGGACACAGAGCTCCCACCCCTCTTTGTGGGAACATTGTGTAACCTCAGAGAAATTGCTTGCTACAAAACTAAAGCACTCTCAGTGGGAGGGGGTTATATAGGGAGGAACTTCCTGTGAAGTTGATTACACCAGTGTCCACACCTGAAGGTACTCCATATAACCCATATGTAATGACTATGCGCTCTGTGTCCCGTGATGTACTCCAAGAAAAGGATTTTACAGGTAAGCTGTTATTAAAAATCCCTTTTTTTTAGGGGGAAAAAGTGCGTCTTATGGAGCCAAAAATACGGTACATGAGATATTGAAACCCACAATGTAAATTCCAAAACAGTGAAGGTATCGGCAATCTAAATAGGGGCCAGTACCTCATTATCCGATACATCTAGGAGATGAGTACAATAAAGACTACCCCAAAATCAAAAAAATAAAAATAAACATGTGGGGTGGTAGTATAGAAACGCTTAGGAAACCAAACGTACAATAGAAGGAAAGTGAAAAAAAAAGCTAAAAGAAAAAGCACAATGCTGTTCCAAATGTTTTTACTTTTTATTTGGAATTGAGCCATTCGTATGATTCATGTATTCCCTCACTTCGCTTAGTTCAGACAGGTGAGACCATTATATCCTTGTTTTAGTTTTCCATGTTACCTGCTTGCTTATTGCAAAGTGAATAGGCATCATTGTACTTGAAGCAACCAGACCATGGTTATGTTCATGTAGGCTATTTTTATCTTTTGTGCAAAAACAGTGTAGCGCTGGACAGCATATACCACATAAGTATCTAAAGTAACTGGTGTAAACAGTGTTAACCACTTAAGGACCCCCGCACGCACATATACGGCCACAGAATGGCACGTACAGGCACAAGGGCGTAAATTTACGTCCCCGCCTGAGTGCGGTTCGGGGGTCCCATCGGGACCCCCTCCGCGGCGTGCGGGGGTCCCCCTACCTCTGGGAGCGATCCGGGATCTGCGGGCGGATGTCCGTGATATCCGCCCCCCCGCGATCGCTCCCAGCCTGTCACTTCCTCCTCCTGTGTTTACACAGGAAGGAGGAAATGATGTATTCTCTCATCGCAGCGCTGTTTCCCAGCACTGCTGATGAGAGAAGACATCACAAGTAAGTGTGCACCAACACAACACTGACACACACTCACATAGGCATATTAACCCCTTGTGATCGCCCCCCCCACCCCCCCTGTCACAGTGTCACTGAATGCAGTGATTTAATCACTGCATTTAGTGTCAGTGTGACAGGCAGTGTAAAAAACAGTTAGTGTTAGGTTCAGGATAGCCCCCCCACCCCCCTAAAAGTTTTAACCCCCTGATCACCGCCCTAGTTAACCCTTTCACTCCCTATTGCCAGCGTCACTAAGCGATCATTTTTCTGATCGCTGTATTAGTGCCGCTGTTCCCGCTAGGTAGCTATTTTTTTTTTATTGCGATTTTTTTTTTTTTTTACTAAAGACATGTGGCTAAATAAATTTTGGCCTAAATGTTTGACTAAAATTTAGTTTATTTGATTTTTTTTTTAACAAAAAGTAAAAAATAGTGTTTTTTTTTCAAAAATGTCGCTCTATTTTTGTATATAGCGCAAAAAATAAAAATCGCAGAGGTGATCAAATACCACCAAAAGAAAGCTCTATTTATGGGAAGAAAAGGACGCAAATTTTGTTTGGGAGCCACGTCGCACGACCGCGCAATTGTCTGTTAAAGCGACGCAGTGCCGAATCGCAAAAACACCTTGGGTCATTTACCAGCGTATTGGTCCGGGTCTTAAGTGGTTAATCTATAAATGGTAACAATCAAAATGTGAATACACAAAATCTATAAGTGCATAGATTGTTATAACACTGTGCCAATCAATATGGCACTGAGCATAAAGTACTTATAAATATCAACAGATAAATAAACAGTGTAAAAATAAAGTGACCAATTCAGCATATGAGGTGCAAAACAAATAGAGTCCACAGAAAAAAGCTGGGAGTTTTTAGCCCCTTCCAATGCAGGTGATGAAAAGATGCAAACAATGAAAGTCCAATTAGGAAATCCACAGGTGAGAAAGGAGGGAGATTTCAGACATCAGTGGCCCAACACCAGTAGAAATAAAGGCTTACCAGAAAACCTGTGACTATCCCTTTCAGGAGTAGTCTAAACAGGCATAGCAGGAAATTCTGATCCTTTGGGGTGTCAGGAACGAATCCGCATCTCTCCACAGATTAGATGGTAGAATCCACAGCTCCTCATGGGGTTAACCACTGCTTCCAAATGGAACTTGCATAGATGTATGTGAGCGTGTGTTTATCAAACACCATGTGGGAAAAAAGAAAGTAATAATCCCATAGTGTAGGCGTAAAAAACGAGAGGGTTTATTTAAAAACTAAAAAAATTGAAACAGCTTAAAATACTCTCATTCATAGAGAGTGATACAAAAGTCCTTGCAAGGATAAAAAGCTCCGTATGAATATCAGACCGCCTAAGGCCGTTAGCATATGCGCAATACGAGTGTGTCTGCCCGACGATCGTTTCGTCGTAATGACATCATCAGGTGCCCCTGATGATGTCATTACGACGAAACGATCGTCGGGCAGACACACTCGTTTTGCGCATATGCTAACGGCCTTAGGCGGTCTGATATTCTCGTGCCCCTGATGATGTCATTACGACGAAACGATCGTCGGGCAGACACACTCGTATTGCGCATATGCTAATGGCCTTAGGCGGTCTGATATTCATACAGAGCTTTTTATCCTTGCAAGGACTTTTGTATCACTCTCTATGAATGAGAGTATTTCTTTATCGTACATCACGGGACACAGAGCGCATAGCCATTACACTTGGGTTATATGGGTACCTTCAGGTGATGGACACTGGTGTAATCAATTTCACAGGAAGTTTCCTCCCTATATAACCCCCTCCCACTGGGAGTGCTTCAGTTTTTTCGCCAGTGTCTTAGGTGTTGGTCACGTCTAGCTGTCCCTCGGAGGTCTCGGGACCCAGGATAGCTAGCCGGATCCGTCCGAAGTGCTTCAAAGCCAAAGTGTACGGTACCCGGGCCCTGCTGGAGTGGGGTTTTGCCTATAATGCCTCTCCTTGGAGGGCTGGATTCTGGACTACAGTGCCTTAGTCTCTTCCAAGAACTAAACGCTACTGATGCCAGGATGCTATATAGGTCCAGGTGTGTGGGTTCCTTAACACAGGACCCCGGTCCCTGAAGGTCCAAGACAATACCCACGGAGATGGGGGAAGATTGGGCCTCTTGCATTTTGCAATACCCTGCGGCGTGGAGCAGGTAAGAGGGAACCTGCGGGACTTGGTTCGACAGTAGGTATCCCCCTGGGGGTTCTGGGTCGGCTAATGGTATGCTTGTGCATCAGCCACTATCTCCACTATGTCTTTTGAGGCAGGATGGGATGTACTAATGTTTACCCAAATAACATGTAGGTATATGTATGCTTTTAAAGATATGTTTCTTTATCGTACATCACGGGACACAGAGCGGCAATCCATTACTATGTGGGTTACAGAGTCTACCTTCAGGTGTGGACACTGGTGTAATTAACTACACAGGAAGTTCCCTCCCTATATAACCCCTCCCATACTGGGAGCTCCTCAGTTTTTTTCATCAGTGTCTAAGGTGTTGGTCATGAGTGAACATGTGCTCTTAGGAGCTCCACTGGAGGGATCCATGCTGGATGTAAAAAACCTCCATAAATCCGGATCCGTCCAAGGTGCTTCATAGCCAAAGTGGACGGTACCCGGGCCTCGGTACGAAGAACGAGGTTTAGCCTATAATGCCTCTCTGCGGAGGGCTGGATCCTGGGTTCCAGAACTTTGTGCCTTCTAAGGACCAAATGTTTTTTCTGCTGCCAGGATGCTATATAGGTCCAGGGGAGTTGGTGTTCCTGCCATGGACCCCGGTCCCTGAAGGTCTAGGACAATACCCACGGTGAAGGGGGAAGATTGGGCCTCTTGCTTGGCAATACCCTGCAGCGTGGAGAAGGTAAGAGGAGGGCCTACGGGACTTGGTTCGACAGTATGTCCTCCGTGGGGGACTTGGGTCTCGCCTATATTATGCTTCTATGCATGGGCAATGTAAACCACTATGTCTTCTGAGACAGGATGGCTCAGGGCACCCATATACCTCCCCTAGCCGGCATGCAGCCTGGCCCACCATGTCTGTTAGACAGGATGGCTGCAGTACCTATATATCTCCCCTTGAAGGGGCCGGTACATAAATATAAAAAAAAAAAATATGCCCTTAATCCTATACAAAGGATTGTCTTCCGTGAGTAGCTGCAAGTCTTATCTGTGTTTCCACTACTATGGGCAGTAGAAGACATGCCTGATGTTTTTGCTTACCATGCTTTCCAAAAAACGGAAGCTTAAGTGTTAGCTGATCTATTGTGTCCCACTTCCTCCGCTTCAGGCTCTACCATGTTGCACGTGCTCACCGGCTCAGTGCAGTCGCAGAGAAGGCTCTTCAAAGGGCCCGGACGTCAGAGCTCTGTAAAGCTAGGGGGACACAAACGTAAGCACCTTGTGTGAGTTGGATACAGATTCATCTAAGACACCTACTCGCATCTAGCTGTGCAGATTAGCAGGCATTGTGTCAGACTAAATTCAGCTATTTGATGCACCTGGGTTAAGTGCCTCTGCTTTTAGCTTAGGACTTGGTCTCCCCATTGAATAAGGTCAGGGGTAGGAATATAAAGAGGGATCGCCACCTGAACCTGGTGGACCCTTATTCTCCTCTGAAGAGACTTAAACAGCTCATAGATTGAGCCATCAGACCTGTCAGGCAATGCAGCCTTCCCCCAACATTGCAATCACTCTGCATGTGTTTTGTGTTTTGCAAGAAAAAAAAAAAAGGGGGGGTGTCCCCCTTTTCCTGCTTTAATCCTGAAACAAAGGGATTAGAAAGCTTGGGGATAAAAGTTTCACTGTCAGAGGACAGGAGACAGGAGCTGCAGCCTAACAAGGAGAAGCTATCAAAAGCCCTACAGGTTCTGATTACACCTCTATCTTCTCCTTAGAGTGTAAAGAGAGGTTTTCCTATTGGTGGCTAGTAAGACCTCCATATAATCCTCAGCCTGGTGTCGGCTTCAGGCTAACCAAATGCATCGGAGAGATGCACAGTTGCGGGCACACATTGCTAATGTCTCTTAATTGAGGAAACGCACATCTGCAGAGGATAATTTCCTCTTTACCAGTCCGCATGTTGCATAACATACATGAGTTTGGAATGCATGTGGGATAAAAACAAGTAACAGAGCAGATTCTATTGTGGATCGCATAAACATACATGTTTCTGTCTATATGGTGCTGCATGTTTCCACAAAAGAGGTCGCATAAAAGATGCTTGTAATGCTGAATCGCATAAAGACATTTGTAGGCATAAAAATGCTGAATCACACATGATTACCTGATCACCCAAGTCCTTGTTTCCCCCAAGGATGTTTGGTTACACAGAAGAGGTTTTGTTTCCACAGAAAGGCCTAAAATCGCATAAAGTTGCTTGGATGCAAAAAAGATGCTGGATCACACATGGTTAACTGATCATCAGCGTCCTGGATTACCCAAGGATGTTTGGTCACACAAATAGGCTTGTTTCCACAAAGGTACCTAAAGTCGCATAAAGATGCTTGTATGCATAAAAATGCTGAATCACACATGATTACCTGATCACCCAAGTCCTTGTTTCCCCCAAGGATGTTTGGTTACACTGAAGAGGTTTGTTTCCACAGAAAGGCCTAAAATCGCATAAAGTTGCTTGGATGCAAAAAAGATGCTGGATCACACATGGTTACCTGATCATCAGCGTCCTGGATTACCCAAGGATGTTTGGTCACACAAATAGGCTTGTTTCCACAAAAGTACCTAAAGTCGCATAAAGATGCTTGTATGCATAAAAATGCTGAATCGCATAAAGGATGCTTGTATGCATAAAAAGGTTGAATCACACAGGATTACATGATTACCCAAGTCCTTGATTCCCCAAGGATATTTGGTCACGCAAAGAGGCTTGTTCCCACAGAAATGCCTAGAATCGCATAAAGAGGCCTGAAGGTATAAACATGCTGAATCACACAGGATTACATGATCACCCAAGTCCTTGATTCCCCCAGGATATTTGGTCACGCAAAGAGGCTTGTTCCCACAGAAATGCCTAAAATCGCATAAAGAGGCCTGAAGGCATAAAAATGCTGAATCGCACAGGATTACCCGATCACCCAAGTCCTGGATTACTCAAGGCCTAAAGGGATCGCTTAAAGATGCTTGAATGCAAAAAGAAGCTGGATCACACATGGTTGTTGGATCAACAGAGTCCTGGATTACCCAGGGATATTTGATCACATAGAGAGGCTTGTTTCACAGAAATGCCTAAAGTCGCATTAAGATGCTTGGATGCATAAGGATGCTGGAACGCACAGGGGTGCTTGGTCACACAAGGGTTCTTGTCCGCACAGTAGTGCTTAAAATGCATAAGATGTTGATCGCATGGAAGATGCTGAATCGCATGCATGGTTACTTTAAAGTTGCACATGGTGGCTTAATTAAGCAATACAGGATGCCTTGTGTTTGCATAGAGATACGTGTCTGCATGGGTTCATGTTGCACATTGTTGCATAACACGTTTATAGCACATGCTTGCTTGCTTGCAAGGATGCTCGTTCCAGAGCACACATGCTATATGCATGTTTGGCGTGAGACATATTTATATGATTTCATGCTTCCATGAACACACACTGCCATGTACACACGCCTCCATTGAGGCATATGGCTTTAACACTTGCCACATACACATATGGGGAGCCAGTTGCATATGTGTTTATTTACTCGGGACTGCAGAGGTTGTCTGCGTTGTGCAGGGGAACAGCACTATCTCCAGTTGGTGGTCTTGCCCTTTTGGGTTAGCCTCCGTGTCTGGGTTGTCAGGGCGCTAGGGCCCGCCTCTAGCAAGTCTGTAGGCCCAGGGTATAGCAGTAATGGCATACGGAAGCAGACTCCTGCTGATGGATCAGTCAGCAGCATGGCTGGACCTAAGGGTGTCCAGCATGGTCAGGTATCTGGATCTCCTGGGTTAGGATTCCAGTCTAAAGATACATTCTTCATTGACAAGAAGCTGGGTATGTTTTGCACCAGGAGAGTACTTTTGGCCTAAGACAAGACCATCGCTATAAGAAAGCTGGTCTAGGTGGTTACGGCAAGGAACAGTTCCTTACTTTTGGCCTTCTGCTTAAGGCACTAGGGAAGATGCTGGCTTCAATCAAGACAGTTCCCTATACTTTTATTCAGGACTGTTATAAACAGTTTTGTGTTGGCCTAGAAGGAGTGGATCTTGACCTAGCATTATCCAAAGAACCGGTCCCAGAGATAGGCTGGAATTCCTCTTGGTGGTTCTTAACCTCTTGGTATAAAACCATACTTATTCTTACTAGTAGGGTGATGTTAATCCTCACCCAGCCTTATTTACTAGAAGGATCTAGTGTTCATTTGAATCTAGATATTCTTACCTCCCCCTTTTTCAAAACCTTGTTTTCGGAAGCAAAGGTTATTGCTTTCTCTCAGTAGAGATGAGAGCAGTTAAATATCTATCTGAAGGTTCAGATATAGAAATCTGAAGTTTTTATTGTGCTGCCAGAAGACCCTAGATGTGGGCAGGCAGTGTTCAGTTCAGCTATTAAAATGGTTACACTCTCTCTCCTTTGGAGTAGAAGGGTCAAGGCCTATCTGAAGCGGCTGCTCGGATACGGAAAGCTGATGTTGTTATTGCGCTACCAGGAGGCCCCAGGAAGGGGCAGGCAGCGTCTAAAATCAACTGTTTTCAAGATTGATTCATCAGGGTATTATTCAGGCTTGTGGTTCGGAGAGTGGGACTCCCCCTGTTTCTTGGGGGGGGGGGGTGCTCCGTACCAGGATAGTAAGCGCTTTATGCGCGATGCTTTACCGAGCCTTTATGACGCAGATTTTCAGGGCCGCAACTTGGCGTCTGTGCTTAGGTTCACTGATTCTTGTCAGATGTACATAGGAGGGCAAAAGGATGCAGCTTTTTGGCGCAGTATGCATCTGGCAGCATTATAGATCCTCACATCTGATGGCGGCCTGCGTTGTTTGTGTCTCCCTCCCCTCAGTAAGCATTGCTTTCGGACATCCCACATAGTAATGGATTGCCGCTCTGTGTCCCGTGATGTACGATAAAGAAAATAGGATTTTTTATGACAGCTTACCTGTAAAATCCTTTTCTTGGAGTACATCACGGGACACAGAGCTCCCGCCCCTCTTGTTTGGGGATATTGGGACACTTATTGCTTTGCTACAAAAACTGAGGAGCTCCCAGTATGGGAGGGGTTATATAGGGAGGGAACTTCCTGTGTAGTTAATTACACCAGTGTCCACACCTGAAGGTAGACTCTATAACCCACATAGTAATGGATTGCCGCTCCCGTGTCCCGTGATGTACTCCAAGAAAAGGATTTTACAGGTAAGCTGTCATAAAAAATCCTATTATTTGCTACTCCCCCCAGATCTGCCTGTTAGCATGATACTGCAGCCCCACGTGCTATAAGGAGGAAATGCTGGCAAAACTCCTGTTTCTTAGGAAGCCTATGGGGACAGCTTCCTCTATGTGTGCACTACAATAAGATTAGTGTCTTGCCTGGTGTCTGTTGGGTTGCTAGCGCTGGTCCAGGCTTCTCCTCTGCTTTCTGCTTCCTCCATGTTGGTTTCAGCGTGGGGGGGGGGGGGGGGGGGGGGGCGCGCGCCGCCTTTTACAGCGTCAGCGTGCGTGGGGGGGGCGGACCAGCAGCGTCAGGTCTCAGTTAAAGCAGCAAAGCATTTCCTGGCTGGTCATTCCCTCCTGAAAGCAGAGGAGGCTGAGGACACAGAGCGCGCAGCTGAGCCATTTCTGGCTATACAGTGACACCCAGTGGGGGTTTGTGGATCTTCAGGTCTGGACTTAGCTCCATACTGACCAGAAAAAAAAAAAAAAAAGGGTTTTTTTCTTAAAGGGATCTGGCAGTATCTGAGTCGGTGCAACCTTGGGCTCCAGCTAACGGGCATTGGTGTGGCAATACTCACAGGACTTCCTCGGTATTGCCGCCTTCTCGGGCGTATGAAAATTTGGAAAAATTTTAAACATAGCCTGTTCTTATTAATGGTTCACTTCTAGCTACAACAGTTGGGTGTTGGCTTTAGGGGTGTCTCAAGGTTGTGCAATGGCTCCCAAGGGATCAGGACCAGCTAAGGCTGCAAAAGGTACCAAAAAACTAAAGGGGTCTCCATCGGGGTCAGAGGATTTGGGCCAGGCTCTAGCGGTCCCACCCTCACCAGATAGACCACCGAACAGCATGTTGCAGGAGCCATTGAGGGTGCTAGGGGCAGAGGCGGCCCCCAATCAACCCATTCCCGTTTACGTTACGGAAGAAATGCTAGCGACCACCCTGGGTGGGCTAGAGGAAAGGTTAACTGCTTTAATTGCCCGCTCTTTGCCAGGTGGAAAGCGGGCTAGATCCCCGTCGCCTAGATTGGTGTTTTCAGATGCAGAGGTCCTCTCTTCGGAGGAATTGGACCCACAGGGGGATCAAGCGGACCCGAGTCCCGACGGTTCAGACATTGAGGGTTCCACTGTAGATGAAATTTTTTCGGCTTCTCAAGCGGAGAGCCTGTGGATCCAGTCTCTGACAGATATGGTTCGCACTGCTTTTAAACTTCCAGTGTCAGAACAATTAGCCCCCGCGGTATCCTCTTTAGGTTCCTTGAAGGCACCGTTGAGTGGTGCGTCTTTTCCGGTTCACCCCCTTCTGGAGAGCGTGATTTTTCAGGATTGGGCTCGACCTGATAGGATTTTTATCCCTCCTAAAAGGTTCACTATTCTCTATCCTATGGAAGAAGAATTTGCAAAGAAATGGGCACTCCCTACCGTGGACGCAGCCATTTCCTGCGTAAATAAATCCCTGACCTGTCCGGTTGAAAATGTCCAGATGTTTAAAGATCCAGTCGACAAAAAGTTGGAGACCCTACTGAAGGCTTCTTTTACCACAGTAGGTGCCGTGGTTCAGCCAGCGGTGGCAGCCATTGGCGTTTGTCAGGCTTTAAAGGATCAAACTAAACAAATATTAAGGGACAAACCGGCTCAGCAAGCTTGTGAATTGACTGACCTCCCAAGGGCTCTCTGCTTTGCAGTAGATGCTATTAAGGACTCCATTCAACAGGCGTCCCGTTTATCTCTGCTATTGGTTCATATGCGGCGCCTTTTGTGGCTGAAGAACTGGTCAGCAGAGGCACCCTACAAAAGGCTTTTAGCAGGATTTCCCTTTCATGGTGGGAGACTATTCGGTGAAGACCTAGATAAATATATCCAGACCATATCAAGTGGTAAAAGTTCTTTCTTGCCTGTCAAGAAAAGATTGCGTGGGCCCGCGTTTAAGCGACAGGCCTTCGCAGGCTCGGCCCCTTCAACTTCCCGTCAGTATCGACGGCCTCCCGGGCGTTCAGCATTTAATAGCCGCCCACAAGGACAAGCCACGGCAGGCAAGAGGCCATGGTCTCGCAAGCCGGTTAAACCAGTCATCAAGTCAGATTCATGAAGGGGCGCCCCCACTCTCTTGGGTGGGGGGAAGGCTTCGGTTTTTCTCCGAAGTGTGGGAGGCCAGAATTCCCGACTCTTGGGTACTATCCGTGGTAGCCACGGGCTACAAGCTAGAGTTTCGGGAAGTCCCCCCTCCTCATTTTCAGGGGTCAAGTCTTCCAAGCGACCCATTAAAGAGGGCCTCTCTTGTAAAAGCATTGGATCGTCTCTTGCTCCAAGGAGTAATTGTAGAAGTACCAACCCAGGAATGGGGTCTGGGATTCTACTCCAACCTTTTCATAATACCAAAGCCCAATGGCGACGTCAGGCCTATCTTAGACCTCAAACGCCTAAATCGCTTTCTAAAGATTCAGACCTTTCGTATGGAGTCCATACGTTCGGTGGCAGCCAGCCTACATCAAGGCGACTTTCTAGCATCTATAGACACAAAGGATGCGTATCTGCACGTGCCGATCTACCCGGCACATCACAAGTTTCTTCGTTTTATGATAGATCACCGTCATTACCAGTTCGTAGCCCTCCCTTTCGGGTTGGCAACAGCTCCGCGGGTATTCACAAAGGTGTTAGCCCCGGTGCTAGCCGTCCTAAGGACAGAAGGCATTTTGGTCCTGGCATACCTGGACGATCTTCTGGTTATCGACAGATCAGCTTCCAGCCTCAATCATGCAGTAGTTCGCACAGTTCGGCATCTCGAGGAATTCGGGTGGATTGTGAACCAAGAAAAATCGATATTGCCACTCAAGCAGTTCAAGTGATCTTAGGCAAGAAGAGGCCGACTATTCGCCTATGTATGCTACTGCTGGGGAAGATGGTGGCCGCCTTCGAGGCAGTGCCCTACGCCCACATCCATACCAGATATCTCCAGGCAGCCATTCTCTCTGCTTGGAACAAGTCCATTCAGGCGTTAGATCGTCCGTTAGTTCTCTCCCCAGGAGTCCGGCGCAGCCTGTTCTGGTGGCTGGTCCCTCAAAATTTGTCAAAGGGCAAATCCTTTTGCCCCATCACGTGGAAGATAGTAGCCACTGATGCCAGCCTGTCAGGTTGGGGGGCAGTTCTAGAAGGACAGACCCAGCAAGGGCAGTGGTCGGAGGCAGAAAAACTGCTTCCCATCAATATCCTAGAGATCAGAGCTGCTCGGCTGGCCCTGGTCGCCTGGACTCTCCCCCTTCAGGGTCTGCCAGTAAGGATACAGTCCGACAATGCCACTGCGGTGGCATACATAAACCACCAGGGGGGCACGAGGAGCCTAGCGGCCCAAAGGGAAGTAAACCTGATTTTCTCATGGGCCGAAGCCCATGTACCCTGCATCTCGGCGGTGTTCATCCCAGGGATAGACAATTCTCAAGCAGATTTTTTGAGTCGTCAACAGTTGCTCCCGGGGGAGTGGTCTCTTCACCCCCAGGTATTCCAAGAGATTTGCCAAAGATTCGGAGTTCCAGATGTGGACATTATGGCAACAAGATCCAACAAAAAGTTGGACAAATTCATATCCCGAGCCAGGGATCCCTCGGCCTACGGGACCGATGCGTTGGTTTGCCCCTGGCACCAGTTTTCTCTCCTGTATGCATTCCCTCCACTGCAGATGATTCCCCGCCTTCTACGGAGGATCAGGGTGGAGCGCAGGCCTGTGAGGGCTTGGTACGCACTCATTGTGAGGATGTCAGTCGGGGCGCCGTGGCCGCTCCCCCTGCGCCCAGATCTGCTGTCTCAGGGCCCAATCTGCCACCCTGCTTCACAGCAGCTAAATTTGACGGCTTGGCGGCTGAATCCCTAATTCTTAAGGGCAGAGGCCTCTCAGCTCAGGTCATATCTACGTTGATTCAGGCTAGGAAACCAGTCTCTAGAAATATTTATTACAGAGTCTGGAGAACCTATGTGGAGTGGTGCGAGTCTCAAAAATGGCACCCTCAAAAGTTTTTTATTGACAGGATCTTGCGATTCCTCCAGGTTGGCGTTGACAAAGGGTTGGCTCTTAGTACTCTAAAGGGGCAGGTGTCGGCTTTATCGATATGGTTTCAAAGACCCTTGGCCACCCATTCGCTTATGAAAACCTTCTTGCAGGGGGTCTTGCATGTGAATCCCCCTATTAGAGCTCCCCTCTGCCCCTGGAATTTAAATCTGGTCTTGTCAGCTTTACAAAGGCAGCCGTTTGAACCTCTGACAGAAATCCCTCTTGTGCTACTAACCCGAAAGTTGGTTTTCTTGGTGGCTATGGCTTCGGCCAGAAGGGTTTCCGAGCTGGCAGCCTTGTCATGCAGGGAGCCATACCTTATTCTGCATAAGGACAGAGTGGTTCTGCGGCCTCAACCTTCTTTCCTTCCTAAGGTCATATCCAGTTTTCACTTGAATCAGGACCTAGTCCTACCATCCTTCTTTCCTACTCCCCAGTCCAGAGAGGAAAGACTGCTTCATACTTTGGACGTGGTTCGAGCCATGAGGGTCTATCTCAAGGCTACAGAGAAGATTCGGAAAACAGATGTGCTTTTTGTTCTTCCGGATGGCCCCAAGAAGGGTCAGCCGGCTGCCAAGTCTTCCTTGGCTAGGTGGATTAAGCAGCTGATTTTTCAGGCCTATGGTCAGCCTATGGTCAGCGCGTTCCACCTCCCTTATCAGTTAAAGCCCATTCTACGAGGGCCATGAGTGCCTCCTGGGCGGCACACCATCAGATCTCTATGGCACAGGTTTGCAAGGCGGCAACCTGGTCTTCTGTACATACGTTTACTAAATTTTATAAGTTGGACGTTGCAAAGGGTACGGACGCAGCATTTGGGCAGGCGGTCCTACGGGCAGCAGTATAGAATCCTCTGGTCCGGGTCGCGCCCCCTTTTCTCTGTTGGTGGAGCTACTTTACTTCCTGATAATTTTTTGTTCGGCTATTCTTGGCCTTACGGTCTCCCTCCCTTCATAGAGCATTGCTTTAGGACATCCCAAGTGTAATGGCTATGCGCTCTGTGTCCCGTGATGTACGATAAAGAAAAAAAGGATTTTTTAATAAACAGCTTACTTGTAAAATCCTTTTCTTGAAGTACATCACGGGACACAGAGCTCCCACCCCTTTTTTGGGGAACATTGTGTAACCTCAGAGGAATTGCTTGCTACAAAACTGAAGCACTCCCAGTGGGAGGGGGTTATATAGGGAGGAAACTTCCTGTGAAATTGATTACACCAGTGTCCATCACCTGAAGGTACCCATATAACCCAAGTGTAATGGCTATGCACTCTGTGTCCTGTGATGTACTTCAAGAAAAGGATTTTACAGGTAAGCTGTTTATTAAAAATCCTTTTTTTAAGCTGTTTCAATTTCTTTAGTTTTTAACCACTTAAGACCCGGACCAAAATGTAGGTAAAGGACATGGCCCCTTTTTGCGATTCGGCACTGCTTCGTTTTAACTGACAATTGCGCGGTCGTGCGACGTGGCTCCCAAACAAAATTGGCGTCCTTTTTTTCCCACAAATAGAGCTTTCTTTTGGTGGTATTTGATCACCTCTGCGGTTTTTATTTTTTGCGCTATTAACAAAAATAGAGCGACAATTTTTAAAAAAATGCAATATTTTTTACTTTTTGATATAATAAATATCCCCCAAAAATATATAAAAAAACATTTTTTTTCCTCAGTTTAGGCCGATACGTATTCTTCTACGTATTTTTGGTAAAAAAAATCGCAATAAGCGTTTATCGGTCGGTTTTCGCAAAATGTATAGCGTTTACAAAATAAGGGATAGTTTTATTGCATTTTTATTAATTTTTTTTTTTTTACTACTAATAGCGGCGATCAGCGATTTTTTTTCGTGACTGCGACAATATGGCGGACACTTCGGACAATTTTGACACATTTTTGGGACAATTGTCATTTTCACAGCAAAAAATGCATTTAAATTGCATTGTTTACTGTGGAAATGACAGCTGCAGTTTGGGAGTTAACCACAGGTGGCGCTGTAGGGGATGTGAGACCTAGTGTGTTTGTTTACAACTGTAGGGGGGTGTGGCTGTAGGTGTGACGTCATCGATGGCGTCCCCCTATTACAGCGATGACGCGATCGATGCTGCTTCCACAGAGAAGCACGGGGAAGCCGTGTGTACAGGGACGGATCGCCGCACTCCAGCGGCGATCGGGTCCGCGAATCCCGCGGTCCTGGAGCTTCGGACCGGGTCGCGGGCGCGCGCCCCCGACCCACGGCTGGGTACTAAAATCAACGTATATATACGTATATATACGTTGATGTGCCCAGCTGTGCCATTCTGCCGACGTAAATGTGCAGTAGGCGGTCCTTAAGTGGTTAAATAAACCCTCTCGTTTTTTTACGCCTACACTATGGGATTGTCCCTTTCTTTTTTCCCACATGGTGTTTGATAAACACACGCTCACATACATCTATGCAAGTTCCATTTGGAAGCAGTGGTTAACCCCATGAGGAGCTGTGGATTCTACCATCTAATCTGTGGAAAGATGCGGATTCGTTCCTGACACCCCAAAGGATCAGAATTTCCTGCTATGCCTGTTTAGACTACTCCTGAAAGGGATAGTCACAGGCTTTCTGGTAAGCCTTTATTTCTACTGGTGTTGGGCCACTGATGTCTGAAATCTCCCTCCTTTCTCACCTGTGGATCTCCTAATTGGACTTTCATTGTTTGCATCTTTTCATCACCTGCATTGGAAGGGGCTAAAAACTCCCAGCTTTTTTCTGTGGACTCTATTTGTTTTGCACCTCATATGCTGAATTGGTCACTTTATTTTTACACTGTTTATTTATCTGTTGATATTTATAAGTACTTTATGCTCAGTGCCATATTGATTGGCACAGTGTTATAACAATCTATGCACTTATATTTTTTGTGTATTCACATTTTGATTGTTACCATTTATAGATTAACACTGTTTACACCAGTTACTTTAGATACTTATGTGGTATATGCTGTCCAGCGCTACACTGTTTTTGCACATTTTTCTTTACACTTTATATCTAAGTTGTAGTGTTTAGCAGCAGGACGTCCTTCTCAGGACCCTATCTTAATTGTTTCACTAATATACATTTTTACTAAGCGCAATTATTCCCATTCCCTTTTCCCTTACTTTTACATATTTTTATCTTTTGCTTTTGAGGGGTTTAAAGGCCAACTGTAGATTTGTTTGTTTTCCTTTTCTTTAATTGCCTCTATCCATATGATTGCTGTTCTCTAGTTCTTATACTTGCCCTTCACCCTTGATCCATCGATCTGCAGTGTATATTCCCCTGAAAATGGATCCTTCTAACTGTGCATGCATACTGCAGCCCCATTAACTTCTATGGGAAAGCTATATTCCGAGCAATTTCTTGAGGCTACCATGAGTTTTGTATTGCCAAAGGAATAAATGGGGCTGTGGTACGCATGCACAGTAAGAAGCTCCATTTTTGGAAGAAAAGTTGAGCAGGGCCACATAGTGAACAGCTACATATATTGTAGCTGATGACTTTTAATATAAGGACACTTTGCCTGTCCAGGGAGCCTGCAATGTCGGCACCCCAAGTTGATCTGTCCATCGGCTACGGCTGAAGGCGCCAGCATTTCTAGTAAGGGAAACCAGCAGTGAAGCCTTCAGACTTTACAGACGGTTTCCTACTGCACATGCACAAGGCGCTTTCTGCATGTTCCCATCTTCTGGGTACGATCTGATTGCGGAAATGACATACCTCGCCATGGTGGCCTTAACCGGATTAAAAAAGATTACACCATACAAGCTAGAAAAATAAAATAAAAGGCCATATTCAAAAAATCTAAAAATTAGCGGGCTTTGTGGGCACACGAGAGAAAATCGTTAAAGTTTAAATTTATTACAACATACAATCACCCTGTATGGACACAGTTTCCCAAAAATGCAGTTAGAGGACTGAACCTACGGTACAAAGATTTAATACTGTATTTGTTTTAAATATGTTGTAATAACATTTTTTACTGACTCTCTCTCATTGTGTGCCCACAAAGTCCGCAATTTTTTTGACTTGGTTAATCCTTGAATATATATTTTGGATGTTGGCATGGTGAGGGTCTTCCCTACAAAATAAAGACTGTTGATGTTTTATTTTGCTGTTCCGAAGCGGATGGTGTAAAGAAGTAAATGTGGGTTGAAAACTGCATGTCAACCTAACCTTAACTGTGTTGCCTCCAGTACAGTGATGCCATATTACTGCCCAATAATCAAGCAGGTAACATAAGAAACAGGAAAGTTCAACCAAGATATTGAGGTGGGGGGGACTACTTAAAGACATTGTACACTTTCAAATGATTTAGTTTTTTTAACTGTGTACTAGTGTAGTTCTATTCCCTGTGCTGTTTGTTTGCCTTACCTTCTAAGGATGGGCTCACATGTTGTAGCTGTAGTTTGTAGTGCCATGCTAATCGATTCCCCTATGCTCATAAATTCATTTACCTAGCTTGTCCCTATTTGCGAAAGGGGCAAGAAAACTTCCTATTCTGGGTCACACAGAGTCTAGAGCATGCGTTGCCATCTGCTCTGTATGGACTCACAAATATGGGAGTGCTGAGTTAATAAAAACATTGAAAACAAATGGATATGTGGGGTTGACAGAAGAATAGAGGTCAGATATTAATACCGGTGGGCCATTGTCAAATACCCTTCATTCCTTTGTTTCTTCTAAGTTAATAAAAAAACCTCTAGCTGCAGCAGTGAACTCTCTGCGTCTGTAAGCCCTGGTTCACACTGAGCTACGGGAATGAAGCCGTGCCAGTTAAGCTGAACTCACCAGATTTCACTCCATGTCGGTCCCGATTTCGGCAGCTATTTCACACACATCTATGAGGGTTTCTGCACAGATGTCAATGGAAATTGCACCCTGAAATTGCAAAAAGTAGTACAAAAACGATTTTTGAAATCGTCTGCAGCATTGCACCGATTCGGACGGTGCCATTGCTGGCAATTGCAGGCGATTTGACATACCAAAATGCACCAATGTGAACCAGGGCTTAATGCTGTGCCTGTTTGTCTCTGTGTTAGATCTTATAACTGTGAAGCTCTCACCTGGACAAGCACTAAATTGAGAGACCACTGGATTGTGGGATATCTAGTTTCTTCATAGGCAAATGTAGTTCTTACACTACAGACAGGGGTCATGGATAACTTTTGCAGCACCATACGGCACGCCTCATGTTTGAACACAAACATAAACTGCAGACGCCAGAATGTAAAGCTTTACTCTACTATAGCCTGTGTGTATAAGGATACTAGCATGCAAGTTTACATTGTCTGATGTTTCTTCGACAGGGTCTTCAGAAGAGGCTCCCATCTTCTACCCTGAGTTTATTGCTTCAAAAACATCTGTTTGAGCTTACACAAAGCTTTATGCTTCCACTGGTGAGGCACTCGGCTTTTGTTTGGTATACAAATTTTTTTTTTTTTTTTTTTTTTTTTTACATCATATGTTTTTTTACATGATATTTTCACTTTATCTTTTAGGAGCGGTACATTGGTAGTCTGATGCCACATCACAGTTCCATCACCCCTTGGAAGGTAAGACGTTTTTATACAATAACATATTTTTATACATAAACATTTATCATATTTTAATTTTGTGAATCAAAAACATGCTCTTTAAATATTATAGCCTATGTTTTGATTTTTGCCTGTTTAATAGTTGAACTATATAATATATAAAATTTTGAGCTATAATATATAAAAGCTATTTTGACAGCAATATTATTTTTAAACAAAAATAAAATAAAATATTTTAAAGAGGTTGTAAACCTCTCTGTGGAAGTTGTACCTATAGGTAAGCCTAGAATAAGGCTTACATATAGGTACTGTAAATATCTCCTAAACATGCCCTGTTTAGGAGAGATCTACTGTGTTTTACGCCGATGATGTAATCGGCTCATGCGCTGTGAGGAAACGCCCCCCCCATGCAGTTTCTTTACGAGCAAGTGCCGTGACTGGCTGTTCCCATGTGCATGCATGGGAGTGACGCCACGCGGCTCTGGACAGTTACAGAGCCGGAGTCTGTGGCCCCGGAAGGAAGAGGGGTGAACATGAATGTGGCCTGCAGCGGGATGGAGCAATGCATATTGGCACATTATGCTTTTAATTTTCAGGGGCGAAGCAAGTAAAACCAATCAGGGTTAACTTCCTCTTTTAAGCTTTGTCTAAAGGCCTAGGCAGATGTTCATGTGATCTCTACTGAAGGAGAGGATCAAAGTTATGCTCAGCTTATTTTTCTTCTCAGAATGGATCTTGTCTAGTCTTGTACATGCACCCCAAAATGTAATATTTTATTTAAAGGAGAAGTATAGTCCAAGCTATTTTGGCTATACTTCTCCTGTAGGTCACAGAAGCACAGTTTGTTCTTCACTCCGGTGACGAGCTAAAACCTAAAGCGTCCCTCAGCTAATCTAGGCTCGGGAAAGTCAGGATCCACCCAGATGCCTGGACTGGCAACCTTTCAGTTCGCTGCCCTCTCGACTCCCAGTGAGCACTAGAGGGGCAGGGCAGAGTGTCGGTGGCTGACTGGCTCTTTGCTCAGTGAAGAGTGAGTACTAAGCGATCAGCGGTCTTTGATCACTCAGTTCTCAGTCTTGGACGCGGCGGGGGACAGATGCAGCATCGTATTGATGCCGCATCTACCTAGGTGAGTATCATTTTTTTTTTTTCTAAAAACCAAACCTTTCTTTCTTTATCGTACATCACGGGACACAGAGCGCATAGCCATTACACTTGGGTTATATGGGTACCTTCAGGTGTGGACACTGGTGTAATCAATTTCACAGGAAGTTTCCTCCCTATATAACCCCCTCCCACTGGGAGTGCTTCAGTTTTTTCGCCAGTGTCTTAGGTGTTGGTCACGTCTAGCTGTCCCTCGGAGGTCTCGGGACCCAGGATAGCTAGCCGGATCCGTCCGAAGTGCTTCAAAGCCAAGGTGTACGGTACCCGGGCCCTGCTGGAGTGGGGTTTTGCCTATAATGCCTCTCCTTGGAGGGCTGGATTCTGGGCTCCAGTGCCTTAGTCTCTTCCAAGAACTAAACGCTACTGATGCCAGGATGCTATATAGGTCCAGGTGTGTGGGTTCCTTAACACAGGACCCCGGTCCCTGAAGGTCCAAGACAATACCCACGGAGATGGGGGAAGGTTGGGCCTCTTGCATTTTGCAATACCCTGCGGCGTGGAGCAGGTAAGAGGGAACCTGCGGGACTTGGTTCGACAGTAGGTATTCCCCTGGGGGTTCTGGGTCGGCTAATGGTATGCTTGTGCATCAGCCACTATCTCCACTATGTCTTTTGAGGCAGGATGGGATGTACTAATGTTTACCCAGATAACATTTAGGTATATGTATGCTTTAAAGATATGTATTTACTACTCCCCCCAGATCTGCCTGTTAGCATGATACTGCAGCCCCACGTGCTATAAGGAGGAAATGCTGGCAAAACTCCTGTTTCTTAGGAAGCCTATGTGGACAGCTTCCTCTATGTGTGCACTACAATAAGATTAGTGTCTTGCCTGGTGTCTGTTGGGTTGCTAGCGCTGGTCCAGACTTCTCCTCTGCTTTCTGCTTCCTCCATGTTGGTTTCAGCGTGGGGGGGGAGGCGCGCGCGCGCGCGCCGCCTTTTACAGCGTCAGCGTGCGTGGGGGGGGCGGGCCAGCAGCATCAGGTCTCAATTAAAGCAGCAAAGCATTTCCTGGCTGGTCATTCCCTCCTGAAAGCGGAGGAGGCTGAGGACACAGAGCGCGCAGCTGAGCTATTTCTGGCTAACAGTGACACCCAGTGGGGGTTTGTGGATCTTCAGGTCTGGACTTAGCTCCATACTGACCAGAAAAGAAAAAAAAAGTTTTTTTTCTTAAAGGGACTCAGCCTTAGATCTGGCAGTATCTGAGTCGGTGCAACCTTGGGCTCCAGCTAACGGGCATTGGTGTGGCAATACTCACAGGACCTTCCTCGGTATTGCCGCCTTCTCGGGCGTATGAAAATTTGGAAAAATGTTACCATAGCCTGTTCTTATTAATGGTTCACTTCTAGCTACAACAGTTGGGTGTTGGCTTTAGGGGTGTCTCAAGGTTGTGCAATGGTTCCCAAGGGATCAGGACCAGCTAAGGCTGCAAAAGGTACCAAAAAACTAAAGGGGTCTCCATCGGGGTCAGAGGATTTGGGCCAGGCTCTAGCGGTCCCACCCTCACCAGATAGACCACCGAACAGCATGTTGCAGGAGCCATTGAGGGTGCTAGGGGCAGAGGCGGCCCCCAATCAACCCATTCCCGTTTACGTTACGGAAGAAATGCTAGCGACCACCCTGGGTGGGCTAGAGGAAAGGTTAACTGCTTTAATTGCCCGCTCTTTGCCAGGTGGCAAACGGGCTAGATCCCCGTCACCTAGATTGGTGTTTTCAGATGCAGAGGTCCTCTCTTCGGAGGAATTGGACCCACAGGGGGATCAAGCGGACCTGAGTCCCGACGGTTCAGACATTGAGGGTTCCACTATAGATGAAATTTTTTTGGCTTCTCAAGCAGAGAGCCTGTGGATCCAGTCTCTGACAGATATGGTTCGCACTGCTTTTAAACTTCCAGTGTCAGAACAATTAGCCCCCGCGGTATCCTCTTTAGGTTCCTTGAAGGCACCGTTGAGTGGTGCGTCTTTTCCGGTTCGCCCCCTTCTGGAGAGCGTGATTTTTCAGGATTGGGCTCGACCTGATAGGATTTTTATCCCTCCTAAAAGGTTCACTATTCTCTATCCTATGGAAGGAGAATTTGCAAAGAAATGGGCACTCCCTACCGTGGACGCAGCCATTTCCTGCGTAAATAAATCCCTGACCTGTCCGGTTGAAAATGTCCAGATGTTTAAAGATCCAGTCGACAAAAAGTTGGAGACCCTACTGAAGGCTTCTTTTACCACAGTAGGTGCCGTGGTTCAGCCAGCGGTGGCAGCCATTGGCGTTTGTCAGGCTTTAAAGGATCAAACTAAACAAATATTAAGGGACATACCGGCTCGGCAAGCTCGTGAATTGGCTGACCTCCCAAGGGCTCTCTGCTTTGCAGTAGATGCTATTAAGGACTCCATTCAACAGGCGTCCCGTTTATCTCTGCTGTTGGTTCATATGCGTCGCCTTTTGTGGCTGAAAAACTGGTCAGCAGAGGCACCCTGCAAAAGGCTTTTAGCAGGATTTCCCTTTCATAGTGGGAGACTATTCGGTGAAGACCTAGATAAATATATCCAGACCATATCAAGTGGTAAAAGTTCTTTCTTGCCTGTCAAGAAAAGATCGCGTGGGCCCGCGTTTAAGCGACAGGCCTTCGCAGGCTCGGCCCCTTCAACTTCCCGTCAGTATCGACGTTCAGCATTTAATAGCCGCCCACAAGGACAAGCCACGGCAGGCAAGAGGCCATGGTCTCGCAAGTCGGTTAAACCAGTCATCAAGTCAGATTCATGAAGGGGCGCCCCCACTCTCTTGGGTGGGGGGAAGGCTTCGGTTTTTCTCCGAAGTGTGGGAGGCCAGAATTCCCGACTCTTGGGTACTATCCGTGGTAGCCACGGGCTACAAGCTAGAGTTTCGGGAAGTCCCCCCTCCTCATTTTCAGGGGTCAAGTCTTCCAAGCGACCCATTAAAGAGGGCCTCTCTTGTAAAAGCATTGGATCGTCTCTTGCTCCAAGGAGTAATTGTAGAAGTACCAACCCAGGAATGGGGTCTGGGATTCTACTCCAACCTTTTCATAATACCAAAGCCCAATGGCGACGTCAGGCCTATCTTAGACCTCAAACGCCTAAATCGCTTTCTAAAGATTCAGACCTTTCGTATGGAGTCCATACGTTCGGTGGCAGCCAGCCTACATCAAGACGACTTTCTAGCATCTATAGACATAAAGGATGCGTATCTGCACGTGCCGATCTACCCAAGACACAACACAAGTTTCTTCGTTTTATGATAGATCACCGTCATTACCAGTTCGTAGCCCTCCCTTTCGGGTTGGCAACAGCTCCGCGGGTATTCACAAAGGTGTTAGCCCCGGTGCTAGCCGTCCTAAGGACAGAAGGCATTTTGGTCCTGGCATACCTGGACGATCTTCTGGTTATCGACAGCTCAGCTTCCAGCCTCAATCAGGCAGTAGTTTGCACAGTTCAGCATCTAGAGGAATTCGGGTGGATTGTGAACCAAGAAAAATCGATATTGAAACCCACAAAGCAGTTGGAATATCTAGGCCTTCGGCTAGATACAGACTGCCAGAGGATATTTTTACCTCAAGCAAAGGTCAGATCAATAACTCAAGCAGTTAAAGTGATCTTAGGCAAGAAGAGGCCGACTATTCGCCTATGTATGCGACTGCTGGGGAAGATGGTGGCCGCCTTCGAGGCAGTGCCCTACGCCCAGATCCATACCAGATATCTTCAGGCAGCCATTCTCTCTGCTTGGAACAAGTCCATTCAGGCGTTAGATCGTCCGTTAGTGCTCTCCCCAGGAGTCCGGCGCAGCCTGTTTTGGTGGCTTGTCCCTCAAAATTTGTCAAAGGGGAAATCCTTTTGCCCCATCACGTGGAAGATAGTAGCCACGGATGCCAGCCTGTCAGGTTGGGGGGCAGTTCTAGAAGGACAGACCCAGCAAGGGCAGTGGTCGGAGGCAGAAAAACTGCTTCCCATCAATATCCTAGAGATCAGAGCTGCTCGGCTGGCCCTGATCGCCTGGACTCTCCCCCTTCAGGGTCTGCCAGTAAGGATACAGTCCGACAATGCCACTGCGGTGGCATACATAAACCACCAGGGGGGCACGAGGAGCCTAGCAGCCCAAAGGGAAGTAAACCTAATTTTCTCATGGGCCGAAGCCCATGTACCCTGCATCTCGGCGGTGTTCATCCCAGGGATAGACAATTCTCAAGCAGATTTTTTGAGTCGTCAACAGTTGCTCCCGGGGGAGTGGTCTCTTCACCCCCAGGTATTCCAAGAGATTTGCCAAAGATTCGGAGTCCCAGATGTGGACATTATGGCAACGAGATCCAACAAAAAGTTGGACAAATTCATATCCCGAGCCAGGGATCCCTCGGCCTACGGGACCGATGCGTTGGTTTGCCCCTGGCACCAGTTTTCTCTCCTGTATGCGTTCCCTCCACTGCAGATGATTCCCCGCCTTCTACGGAGGATCAGGGTGGAGCGCAGGCCTGTGATCCTGGTGGCCCCAGCCTGGCCCAGGAGGGCTTGGTACGCACTCATCGTGAAGATGTCAGTCGGGGCGCCGTGGCCACTCCCCCTGCGCCCAGATCTGCTGTCTCAGGGCCCAATCTGCCACCCTGCTTCACAGCAGCTAAATTTGACGGCTTGGCGGCTGAATCCCTAATTCTTAAGGGCAGAGGCCTCTCAGCTCAGGTCATATCTACGTTGATTCAGGCTAGGAAACCGGTCTCCCAAATATTTATTACAGAGTCTGGAGAACCTATGTGGAGTGGTGCGAGTCTCAAAAATGGCATCCTCGAAAGTTTTTTATTGACAGGATCTTGCGATTCCTCCAGGTTGGCGTTGACAAAGGGTTGGCTCTTAGTACTCTAAAGGGGCAGGTGTCGGCTTTATCGATATGGTTTCAAAGACCCCTGGCCACCCATTCACTTATGAAAACCTTCTTGCAGGGGGTCTTGCATGTGAATCCCCCTATTAGAGCTCCCCTCTGCCCCTGGAATTTAAATCTGGTCTTGTCAGCTTTACAAAGGCAGCCGTTTGAACCTCTGACAGAAATCCCTCTTGTGCTACTAACCCGAAAGTTGGTTTTCTTGGTGGCTATGGCTTCGGCCAGAAGGGTTTCCGAGCTGGCAGCCTTGTCATGCAGGGAGCCATACCTTATTCTGCATAAGGACAGAGTGGTTCTGCGGCCTCAACCTTCTTTCCTTCCTAAGGTCATATCCAGTTTTCACTTGAATCAGGACCTAGTCCTACCATCCTTCTTTCCTACTCCCCAGCCCAGAGAGGAAAGACTGCTTCATACTTTGGACGTGGTTCGAGCCATGAGGGTCTATCTCAAGGCTACAGAGAAGATTCGGAAAACAGATGTGCTTTTTGTTCTTCCGGATGGCCCCAAGAAGGGTCAGCCGGCTGCCAAGTCTTCCTTGGCTAGGTGGATTAAGCAGCTGATTTTTCAGGCCTATGGTCTGAAGCGCGTTCCACCTCCCTTATCAGTTAAAGCCCATTCTACGAGGGCCATGAGTGCCTCCTGGGCGGCACACCATCAGATCTCTATGGCACAGGTTTGCAAGGTGGCAACCTGGTCTTCCGTACATACGTTTACTAAATTTTATAAGTTGGACGTTGCAAAGGGTACGGACGCAGCGTTTGGGCAGGTGGTCCTACGGGCAGCAGTATAGAATCCTCTGGTCCGGGTTACGCCCACTTTTTTTCTGTTGGTGGAGTTACTTTACTTCCTGATAATTTTTTGTTTGGCTATTCTTGGCCTTACGGTCTCCCTCCCTTCATAGAGCATTGCTTTAGGACATCCCAAGTGTAATGGCTATGCGCTCTGTGTCCCGTGATGTACGATAAAGAAAGAAGGATTTTTAATAAACAGCTTGCCTGTAAAATCCTTTTCTTGAAGTACATCACGGGACACAGAGCTCCCACCCCTCTTTTGGGGAACATTGTGTAACCTCGGAGGAATTGCTTGCTACAAAACTGAAGCACTCCCAGTGGGAGGGGGTTATATAGGGAGGAAACTTCCTGTGAAATTGATTACACCAGTGTCCACACCTGAAGGTACCCATATAACCCAAGTGTAATGGCTATGCGCTCTGTGTCCCGTGATGTACTTCAAGAAAAGGATTTTACAGGCAAGCTGTTTAAAAATCCTTCTTTTTAAGAATTCATTATAAATCCTTCCATAACTTCTTTGTATGCATTATTCAGTTTGTGCATATATTTTCAATTCTGAAAAGTAATGAAAGTGCTAGTTGCCTGACAGTTTTGCTGAACCTTTAGCTTCAGTTGTCTGAGTTGCACCTGGAACTTGGGATAGGTTTAGTTTAATGTAACCTATAAAAATGGTTATTGCTGACAGCATTTTTTATATTATTTGTGTTTCCAAGCTCAAAGGCTGCATCATTTAACACATGGTTAATCTAAATGTACAGAATCCACCCCAGGTGAGACCTTTCCAGCAAGAGGAGCTCATGAAGATGCTGGAACACACAGGACCCCAGTTTAGCTCTACAATAAAAGGGGATTGGATGGGGCTGTACAGGTAAATGAGCTGTGTTTTTTTTTTTTTTTATCAAAGTCTAAACGGACAGCTAAATGCACATAAAAAAACTACGAGAGCTGTTTTTTTTGTTTGTTTGTTTTTTAAACTGACAATTTTTATTGAGTTTACAAATTTTCCAAAAGGAAAAGACCAACAAAATAAACAGAAAAAGCACAAAAATAAAATAAAAAAGCACACTTTGCAATAGGAGGGAGACAACAGGTGGGCCAACCCCGATACAATATAGAACAAAATAGGAGACAGGGTCAATATGTAGAAAACAAACATGCATTTAGCCAAGGATGCTCAGAACCAGGCCACGAGATTGACAAGAGAGCTGTTTTACTTGCCATAGGATTTGTATTTCAGGCCAACAAGTCCTGAGATTCAATCACATAGAACAGCCAGAGACTGTTACTGTAAGGGCATACAGTTCCTGCTTTATACAATGGTCTTGCACAGAGCAAACCCGATCCTCTTGGTGTCCCTCGAAGACTCACACACAGGAGCTGACAGGCAGGGGGGGGGGGGTCACCAAGTGGTAGGTCACAAAAATAATGGAGCAGAATCAGCGCATGCTGAAGTGCGCAGAAGTTGCCAACTGTCTGCAGTCAATAGCTACAGACCTCCAAACTGTGTTTGGCTTTCGGATTAGCACAACAGTGTGTAGAGTGCTTCATGGAATGGGTTTCAATGGCCAAGCAGCTGCAACCAAGCCTTGCATCACTAAGCACAATGCAAAGCGTCTGATACAGTGGTGTAAAGCATGCCGCCACTGGACTCTAGAGCAGTGAAGATGTGTTCTCTGGAGTGACGAATCACGCGTCTCTGTCTGGAAATCCGATGGACGTGTCTGGGTTTGGTGGTTGCCAGGAGAACAGTACTTGCCTGGGTGCATTGTGCAAAGTGTAAAGTTTGTTGGATGGGGGATTTTTTTTTTTTTTTTTTTCAGGGGTTGGGCTTGGCCCCTTAGTTCCAGTGAAGAGAATTCTTAAGGATTCTGGAAGAATGGTCCAACATTCCCATAAACGCACGCCTAAAACTTGTGGATGGCCTTCCCAGAGGAGTTGAAGCTGTTATAACTGCAAAGGGTGGGCCAACTCAATATTGAACCCTTTGGGTGTCCCAATACTTTTGGCAATATAGTGTATTATGTTAATTTAGGAAACAATCCAGATCTCTTTTATAACAATCTACTAATTGTGAATGTTTTGGTGGGTTTTTTTTTCGACATCAAGCATCTTTTGCAAATTTGCAAGGCTTCTACATATTCTTCTGTTCTTTCTAAATTCTACCAGGCGAATGTTTGAGGTCTTACCAGTCCACTTCAGGCATTGGATTCTTCAGGCAGTTCTTTGAGCTATGGGCAAGACCTAGTTTTCTGTTGATTTTTTTGGAGTCTGTTGGTCTTAATTGCTATGCTGCACATCCCTCTTTTGGGCTGCTATTGAACATGCTGACAGTCAAAAAATTCCTGTTTCAATGAACAAGAATAAAAATAGACTTTTTGTACTCACCATAACATACTTTTCTTGGAATCCATTGAGAGACGCAGGTTTTATGCTTTCCGGTACAACTTTGCCAAAAAACCTGAAGCGTGATGTTTGTGGGCGGGGCTATCCTGTGTTTGCCAATGCTCCTCCTCCTTTTTTTTTTTGCAATTGTCCATTTCTCCTGTAGGTGGCAGTTTAACTTGTGAGTCTAAGAATTCCTGTGCCCCTCAATGGACTCCGCGAAAAAGATTTTATGAGAACAAAGATCCAATTGTTTCTTCATAAAAATATATTGCAAAGGTAATGGGTGTTTTGAGGGTCCCCACTGGGTATATTCACCCTCTATGTCCTGTTGACCCTTGTCTCCAAGACAGGAGGCGATAGGAAATCCTAGTAGTTGTCAGAGCAAGATGTGAAGGTGGGTTTTTTCTAAGGGTACACCTGTGGTGTAAACTGTCCATTCTTTGCAGAGTTCTCTCAGTTCCAGCTGTGTCTCTGGGAGAGAAAGTCAATGGATATCTCCCTATTGGGTTGCAGACAGCAAAAAGTATTTCCAATAATCTAAAAAAGTTTTGAAGAATGTACTATGCAGGGAAACATTTTAGATATATGATTTATATTTTTCAGTGGGAAAACAGGGGAAACCTAAATTAATGAGATAAGAGGGAACATGCCGGGGTAAACATGTCAGCAGGTCTTCAGGTGATATGTTAGCATTTGCTCTCCTACATATTACCAAGCATAAAGACCCAATGAATCTTTACACATTTGTTGGTTTTATACAGTGCGCTGCGTTTGATGTCACACCTGGCTTTGTTTATTTACCAGGTGAATCCTTTTCTACATCACAGTAATGAATACTCTTAAAATATTTTAACCAAAGTTAGAATTAATTTGTACGTTTATTTTGTTTATTTTTCCAGAAAGCTAATGCTTTTTATTTTTCTGCAGGCGTTTTTTGAAATCTCCACATTTCGATGGTTGGTATCGTCACAAACAACGTGAGATGAGAGAGAAGCTAGAAACAGCACATCTCAATGTCATCTGTGAAGCTGTAAGTGTCAAAGAGCAGTTTTTCCAGGCTCAGAAATTTTCAGGATAAAACCCACTACAGTACATATTATTTACATTTAACCTTAATATATGTATATAACGACCCTTCTGCAGGACCATATATGTGTTGCACAACTGGCATTTACTTAAGCACATTGTGTGCTAGGTTTTACTTTATGTATGTGTGTGCACAGGGGGAGGGGGTCCTTCTTCTTTTTTTTAAATTTTATTTAGGTTGTATGTTTTTCTTCTTTTTTTACTTAACCACTTGCCCACGGTGTCATAGTCAAAAGACGTCATGATTTTAAAGATGGATATCTCGGTAACGGCAGCAGCTGCTGCCACAACCGAGATATCCATCTTTTCCGTGGGCAGTGCTGTACACGATAATGGCGGTCCCAGCGGCGGATTCGCCGCAAGATCGCCGTTATCGGTGGCGGGAGAGGGCCCCCCCCCCCTCTCCCGCGCTCTCCGCCGCTTACCGGAGCCGTCGGTAACGGCGGAGGCGATCGGGTCCTCCTGCTGGCTGTGTTGGGATACGAGTGAGGGAAAAATCGCCCCCACCCGTCCCCCACAACTCTGCTGGGCGGAAGTGACGTCAAAACGTCAGTCCCGCCCAGCGTCTTAAAGAAACATTTTTTTTTTCTGAAATTTGAAAAATGACATTTTTTTTTTTTTTTCTTTTTTTGCATTTAAGCCTAAATATGAGATCTGAGGTCTTTTTGACCCCAGATCTCATATTTAAGAGGACCTGTCATGCTTTTTTCTATTACAAGGGATGTTTACATTCCTTGTAATAGGAATAAAAGTGATAATTTTTTTTTTTTAATTTATTTCGATGTATAAAATTATAAACTAATTAAAAATAAATAAGAAAACAAAAAAAAAAAAATGTAAAACGCCCCGTCCCGACGAGCTCGCGCACAGAAGCGAACGCATACGCGAGTAGCGCCCGCATATGAAAACGGTGTTCAAACCACACAAGTGAGGTATCGCCGCGATCGTTAGAGCGAGAGCAATAATTCTAGCCCTAGACCTCCTCTGTATCTCAAAAAATGCAACCTGTAGAATTTTTTAAACGTTGCCTATCGAGATTTTTAAGGGTAAAAGTTTGACGCCATGCCACGAGCGGGCGCAATTTTTAAGTGTGACATGTTGGGTATCATTTTACTCGGCGTAACATTATCTATCACAATATATAAAAAAATTGGGCCAAATTTATTGTTGTCTTATTTTTTTATTCAAAAAAGTGTTTTTTTTTCAAAAAAAGTGCGCTTGTAAGACCGCTGCGCAAATACGGTGTGACAAAAAGTATTGCAATGACTGCCATTTTATTCTCTAGGGTGTTAGAAAAAAAAAATATATAATGTTTGGGGGGTTTAAGTAATTTTCTAGCAAAAAAAAACTGTTTTAGTCTCGTAAACACAGAATCTGAAAAACAAACCCGGTGGGCAAGTGGTTAATAGTATTGCTATTGCCATAATGTTTCCTTTGCCTTTTAACAGATCCAGTACAGAAAGTACATGATCCAATGTGAACTGGGTACGACTTGCTGTCATCTGACAGCTGTAAACCTGAAAGTGTTTAGAGCAGAGAGCTTCTGGGTTCGCTGCATGGAAGAAAGATCAAGCATCAGATCTTTCCTGTTTACTCCCTTCTGGCCACCCTGACACATTTTTGGGGTCCTTGGCTCCCAAAAGTAGTGGGAGAGCCCAGGACCACTGCCGCTGCCCATAGAAGTGATCAGACAGATTTTCAGATGCCTTGTTTACTTCTAAATTAAAGCCAGCAGCTGGCTAATACATTTCGAACAAGCCTGTTGTAATCCTTTTAATGCCATGACATGTGGTACACATTATTGGCAATGAAGGGCATTAAAATAGTGCAAGTACAGAAAAATGTTTTGATCCTGCCCGAAATACCGTTGGCTTATAACTTTGTGCCTTTTGCCTGTGCTGCAGTGAAATGTTAAGAAGTGCTAGCAGCACTATTATTCTTTTTAAAATATAGAACACTTCCACCTTATGGTATGGAGATTAGGAGGAGAGAGTGTTGTATTGTCTAAATTAGAGAGAGCAGCCTAGGGTGACAATGCTGCTCCTCCACTAAATGTGTTATGCCCTGTACACACCGATTAGAACGGTCTGATGGATTTTTCCATCGGTTAACCGATGAAGCTGACTGATGGTCAGTCGTGCCTACACGCCATTGGTCAAAAAACTGATCGTGTCAGAACGCGGTGACGTAAAACACGACGACGTGCTGAAAAAAATAACGTTTTTAATGCTTCCAAGCATGCGTTGACTTGATTCTGAGCATTGGAGAAGAAGGGAACTGCCGCTCCAGGTGAGTGCACTAAGCAATCCGTGTCTTCTCAGAAGCATGGGTGCAGGCAATGCATGGAACAAAACTTGAAAAGAAAAAGGTTGGAGAGCTGAACTTCCAAAAATCCTTAAAAAGGTCGCCTTTAATAGTAAAAAGAAACAGCACTACATATCACAGCAGGCAGTGGGGTATAAGCTGACACGTTTCGCACTGTAATGTCAGTGTTGACATTAGTGCGAAACGCGTCAGCTTATACCCCACTGCCTGCTGTGATTTGTAGTGCTGTTTCTTTGATTCTGAGCATGCATGGATTTTTAACCGATGGTCGTGCCTACAAACAATCGTTTTTTTGCTATCGGTTGGGTATCCATCGGTTAAATTTAAAACAAGTTTGCTTTTTTTTAACCAATGGATAAATAACCGATGGCGCCCACACACGATCAGTTTGGTCTGATGAAAACAGTCCATCAGACCGTTCTCATCGGTTTGACCGATCGTGTGTATGCGGCTTTAGTGGCAGGACCACCAGAAATTAAAAGGAAAATAATCCAGAAAACTGCAATATATTCATTTTTGTTCTTTGTTTCTATGAAGTTTAAGAAACAGCACAAGTCGTTTTTCATAAACAGTTGAGCCTAATTCCTAAAATGTATTGAGCATACGATTGTGGTGACATGTGTGTTGCTTCTGTTGTAGAACATTGGAGCATGGATCAAGAACAAATCAGAAGTGGAGATTGTAGATCTGGTATTGAAGCTAAGGGATAAATTGGTAATGTATCAGAATCCAACCATTCTACGAATAATATCTTTTTTTATGGCTCATGGCGATTGGCCTTTTATTGGTATTAGAACTGCTTGTCTTCACATATAAGTCCAAAGGGGAAAAAAAAAACGCTTTATAGCAGGTTTCTGGCAAGAAAATTCTTCCAACAAACATCGTACCGTATTTTTTCCTAGTGTATTTAGGAGAGTGAACATGTTTTTTTGCAGGTCTGCTGTTCTTTGTTTGGAATATTTTTCTACTAACAGCTGCTGTTAGATTTATGATAGATATGTTAAATCCTGCAAGTCTCTCCAGCCAGCCAACAAGCACTGATAGATTCATGCTGGATGTGTTTCTCCAGTTAGCTATGAGCACCATGCTCCCGTGGGAGTGCATGTGAAGGTTATGAGGTGACTTATTAAAAATAAAAAATCAATATGGAATGTAAATCTGTAAACTGTTAAATGTCTCACAGGTTGTTTTGCAAAAACCAGTAAGGTTATTCACATTCATTCACTTCCTGTAATCAGTAGACAACGCTGCTTCTTCTGTTTCTAAATGCCTCTGTTGTCGTTTTTTGCGTTATGCGGCTCTGTACAGACTGCAACGTACTGTTATTACATGATTGGGGGAGTTTTTTCATCCATGACAAGCTCTGGCATCTCAATCAACACAGAAGTCCCGCCAAGGCTCAGCCCACTCCCCCTCACAATCTGCCTGCAATGTCCAGCCCATTCCTGCCTATGTCCCTCCCATCCTTCACCTGCTCCTGCCTATGCGCTGCCTACTTATGCCTATCTCTATACATCCTGTTCCCGTCTATTTTACCTTTCACTGGGAGCATTGCTACATCAGCACTGGCAATTACATACCTCGGATCGTGCTGACCCTGTTTTACATAACTGTTGATTGACAGAGGGCTGTGTGTTATCTAAAATAGACTGAGCATTATGGAAGGCATAAGGGGTCATGGGAACTGTAGTTCCATGTGGGAGATGCAGAAGCTAGTACAAAGGAAATTACGTGCTAGCTCTGCAGAACTCCTCCCACCATCACTTGCATTATCAAGCAGAGGAGGAAGAGTGGGGGGGGGGGGGGGCGGGAGTCATTTAGAGACTCCAATTGCATGTATATGGCAGGAAAATCATAATCTCAATTGTTTATATTTATTACCATGTGTAACTTTGAGGTGTATAAAGCGGAGATTCCACCCAAAGGTGGAACTTTCGACTATTTGCATTTAAACCCCCTGCGGCACCTTTCAGCCCCCTATGGCACCAGTTTTTGACAAGTCCCCTCACCACTTCTTGGTGAATTCAGCCCACCACCGGGCCAATTGGCAAGCGCAGCGCGCTTCACACATTCACAGTAGTGAACAGTTTGGTTTCCCTCGGTGGAGATGACGGTGGCAGCACCCGACAGCCGATCGGAAAATCTGCTGGGGTACCTTTGCACTTTAAATGAAAAAAGCTGACAATTTGGAAAAAATATATTTTTACTTTATGCTATAAAACCTATCCAATAAAAAATCTAATTGCTTCATCGGTTTAAGCCAATGTTTATACTGCTACATATTTTTGGTAAAAAAGTCAGAATAAGCGTATATTGATTGGTTTGCGCAAAAGTTATAGCGTCTACAAACTAGGGGATATTTTTATAGCATTTTTATTTTTTTTATTTTTTTACTAGTAATGTGACGATCAGCGATTTTTTTTTTTAGTGGGACTGTGAGATTGCAGCGGACAAATAGGACACCTAACTGACACTTTTGGGGAACAGTGACACTAATATAGTGATCAGTGCTAAATAATATGCACTTGTAACTGTACTAATGATACTGTCAGGGATGGGGTTAACCTCAATGGCAATCAAAGGGTTAAGTTTGCTCGTAAGGAGTGCTTTCTAACTGGGGGGGGGGGGGGGATGCTGTGACTGGAGTAAAACAGAGATCGGTGTTACTGCTTGGCAGAGACCCAAAATCTCAATCTTCCTCCCTCACAGAATAGCGGTCTGCCGTGTTTACATAGGCAGACCGCCATTCTACCTTTCCTGTGAATGATCGTTGATTGGCTCCTGCTGTGTGCAATCACAGTGGGAGCGGGTCACCGGTGGCACATTCGTGCGCCCCAGACCCACTGCATGAAATCGCGTATCAGTGATTAATACCTAGATATTTGAAGCTGATCGCCAACTTTAGTTTCAGTTTAAATAGTTTGGTTGAGCCAAACTATTTTCCTCACTAACGTGTGGCCTCTGGGTTTGTTATATAAACTGTATGTAGCTAAAGCTACATACAGTTTGCCGTGGTGTGTTTTGGGTACAAGACTTTCCTTTCTCACACCCGGAACAAAATTGATTCGGTCTGACCAGGGCTCAGTCATTCATAGGCAGCTTTGTATTCCATCAGTGAATACAACGTTTCCTCTGATTAGCTGAGTCAGAAAGGGCGGGCTGATGTTATCACACTCTCCAACTCCCAAGTCAGTTGTTACTTTATAGACCTACAGAAGCCAATTGTATAAGCACATACAGAAGGCACAGAAAGTAGATGTGACAGCCCTCGACTTTGTTTTTCATAGACAGGATTTGCACACTGGAGTTCTATTGGCTTTGGGGGTCCCAAAGCATTTAAAAATGTGTGCAAACACAAAAGGTGACTGCTCTTTATTGATGTTACAGTTTAGTCATTTCTAAATATAGGTTTACTAAAAGCTCCAGGCAAGGGGCGTGGCCAGGCAGCGGATGTAGCCGGACGCAACTGAAGTGAGCTCCGCCGAGAATCCTTGCTAATCTGCTGTGGAAGATATCGTTCACCGACCTAAAGCATACCGGTGTGCCCCTTGCAACCCAGGGATCACATACATACCTTTCCCGACGCTCCAGCCCTATGATGTCGTCCGGCAAGCGACAGCTGGTGAACAAATCTGCGGAGCACATGCTCCAAAATGGCGCGCATGCAGGCCGCACTGCTAAGGAGACACAGCGCGAGGCAGCGGAGAAGTTGTTCTCTTAACCACCACCGAAGGACCTGGTGGCCTCCTGCAGTACCCCGGAGGGCTCTCCTGGCGGGGGTTCCGAGGCGGACAATACAGTACCCCTGGAGGACTCGGTGCAGGCTGGATTACTATGGGACACAGTGAGTACCCCAAACCCCGAATCCGCTAGGCCCCAATCCCACGCGAGCCCTGTAAGTGACGGGGAACCCACTCTGCGGGACATATTTGCTGCAGTGACCTCCTGTAATACATCTATCGGGGCCCTTACCACGGAAATAAAGGGGATGAAGTCTGAGATTTCTTTCCTCAGACAAGATGCGCAAAAGATGAGGGAGAGAACATCCGCTTTAGAGGAGAGAGTGAGCGCCATTGAAGATGACCTGGGGCCTATGCAGAGGGATCTCTCCTATAACAACCACTTAATTGACCAGCACTCCTCTCGTTTAGAAGAAATGGAGAACAGAATGAGGAGGAATAATGTGAGAGCTATAGGCCTTCCTGAAAAAATGGAGGGGAAGAACCCTGTCGAGTTCATAGAGAAGTGGCTGATTGCTGCATTTGGGAGAGAAGCGTTCTCCCCCATGTTCTCGGTTGAGCGGGCCCACAGGGTGCCGTCAAGACCCCCACAACCAGGTGCACCACCGAGGCCTTTTCTGTTTAAACTCCTGCACTATCGGGACAGAGATGCCATCCTGTACAATGCCAGAATTAACTCGTCTGCGCTAAAAATGGACAATGCCAAAATTTCCCTGTTCCCAGACTTTTCAGCGGAACTCCAGAAGAAGAGGGCCAAGTTTCTAGACATCAAACGCCGCCTGCGAGGCCTTGAAGTGAAATATGCGATGTTATACCCTGCCAGATTGCGGGTGGAAGCGTTTGGTTCGGTGCAATTTTTTGATTCCCCCGCTACTGCTGTACAGTGGCTTGATCGTGAGGAACAATCGCTCAGGGAAGCTAGGGGTAGACGCCCCGCGGATTGAGAGTTTGTAATACCCATACATGCTGGATCGTTTCTACAGCTTCCGCGTTGCATGTTGCTAGGCGGGAAATATGTTCACTTTGGTTGATGAAGGCTAGATGTTGGCTGTTGAGAAGTTTTCAAGACACTATGGTGCGCTTCCACTGTTGCCCCCAGAAGGGTCGTGCCGGGCCTTACATGATTTTTCCGACCACAGTTACCTGGGCCATGTTGGCCGAATTGTCCTTGTTTCCCTTTTTCGGAAGATACACTGTGACTTGTTCCATGACCGTCACCCTTTATGTTATATTGTCCCTCTTATTCACTCTGGTCCATACTCCTCGTGCCTATACATTAACAGTCCTAACCCTTGACCCCTGTTTGTCCGGATCCCATGAAGTTTTGGTTATCCCAGTTCTGTTTGCTATCCTCTGGTTTATCTATTGTTCCTACCTGTGCTTACATTATCCATGCCTGCTGTTGTATTATTATCCTGTTTCTATGATGCATGCATTACAATGTCTAAGGTAACGAGGTGCCTTTCATGGAATGTTCGCGGCATGGGTGCCCCGGTAAAACGAGTGGAGGTGCTACGCACCGTTAAGAGGTTGGGTGCAGAGGTGATATGTTTGCAGGAGACCCATTTCTCACCTGGGTCTACTCCAAAGATAGCTTCCAGGCAGTTCTGCCACCAATACCACTCCACACATACCGCATACTCTAGGGGAGTGAGTGTCCTGATAAGGCGGGGTACCCAGTATACACACATAAATGCTAAGATAGACCCCGATGGTAGATATGTTTTCCTGTATTGCTCACTCCAGGGGGTAAAATGTGTACTGGCGGGAGTGTATATTCCGCCACCCTTCTCATCTGGTGTCCTGAGGGTGCTGGCTGAGTTTGTCTCTTGTCTTCCTGGTATTCCTGTGCTGGTACTAGGGGACTTCAATAATTTCCTGGAATACGAGAAAGACAAGTTTAGAGTTACCATGGAAGGGGGAGTTCATAGGAGGAAAGGCCCCACACCCTTTGCCCGATTAGTGGCTGAGCTAGGCTTAACTGATGTGTGGAAAATGCATAACCCTGACACAAAAATGTTTTCTTGTCAGTCGGCCTCGGTTGGGGGATTATCAAGGATTGATCTAGGCTTGGGAAATGCTCCTTTATTGCCCTTGGTGAGGTCCTCACAATACCACCCAAGACATACATCTGACCACTCTCCATTCACGGTGGACCTGGGTCTGGGGAATGAAAGGGGAACTAGCCTCTGGAAACTCAACCCATTCTGGTTATCTCTCCTACCAGACTCTGACCCACTACCTCTACTCCTCACTGACTTCTTTAGAGACAATATAGGATCTACTGACCTACAGATTGTTTGGGACGCTGCAAAGGCATACATGCGTGGCCAACTCATTAGAGCAATTAATGGCATTAAAACTAATACCAAGGAGTGGGAAACTCAAGTCCTAGCGGACGCCCACCGCCATGAAACGGAGTATGTGGCAGATCCATCTGATGATAACAAAAGACGATGGCTAGCCTCCCAGTCCATGCTCAAGGATCTTTCGTTACAGCTAGCTGAAAACAAAAGATTCTTTCTGCAGCAGAGACACTTTGAGGAGGGGGAAAACACGGGCCACCTACTGGCAATCCTGGCAAAATCCCAACAACCACCTTCACATATCACTGCGGTCACTGACGCTAGGGGGGAGACGTGTCACTCCACACAATCCATCATTAATTGCTTTAAAAGCTTTTTTCAGGATGTCTATACATCCAAAGTTAACCCCACTGTTAAACAAATTCATGCATTCCTAAACAAATTCATGCATTCCTGGACAAATATCAAATACCCTGTATTCCTGCCTCGGATATGGCCTTGCTTAATGCCCCCCTTACTAAAGAAGAGCTTCTCGAAGCTTTGGCACTGGCACACAATGGGAGGGCACCCGGGGTGGATGGTCTCCCCTCTGAGGTCTATAGTCGGTACTCTGAACAACTCATTCCCATCCTACTGAAAGTATATAATACAGCTTTTGAGACTGGTAGACTTCCCCCCTCCATGGACGAAGCCCTAATAGTGGTTCTACTTAAGCCTGGAAAGGATCCTTTATCCCCTGATTCATACAGGCCTATATCCCTGTTAACGTTTGACGTGAAACTCTTGGCCAGGGTCCTGGCTACTAGGCTCTCTAAATGCATCCATCATGTGATTCATAGAGATCAATCGGGATTTATCCCCACTAGGTCGACTGCTCAGAACCTACGTAGACTATTCCTTAATTTGCAAGTGCCAGTGGACAATCCGGGTAATAGGGCCATTTTCTCTTTGGACGCAGCCAAGGCATTCGACAGTGTGGAATGGCCGTATTTGTGGGAGGTACTAAATAAGTTTGGAGTGGGCTCCTCCTTTCTGAAATGGGTTCAATTACTATATAGCTCTCCAAAGGCACGAATGAGAATTAATGGAGAAGTCTCGGACCCTTTCCGGCTGTTCAGGGGGACACGGCAGGGGTGCCCGCTATCTCCTCTGCTGTTCGCCCTGGCGCTGGAACCTCTGGCGATCCATTTGCGAGCCTCGCCCGGCATAACTGGTTTTTCCAGGAATGCCGGGCAGGAGGTAGTCTCATTATTCGCAGATGACACGCTCATATACTTGGGAGATACTGGTGAGTCTCTGAAAAATGCGATGTCATTAATCGCAGACTTCGGAGACCTGTCAGGCTTTAATATCAATTGGCACAAATCAGTTCTCATGCCCCTAGACCCCTTGCCAAATCCGCTGCCCGCCTGCGCCAAAGATATATTGTTAGTTAAGGACTTTAGGTACTTAGGGATTCAGGTGACACCAAATCCAGCCCAATATCTCTCACTGAACCTGACTCCATTGCTGCTTAAATTCAGGCAGAAGTGTGCGGTCTGGAAAAAACTCCCCCTATCGGTCACGGGTAGGGCGAATCTCATAAAAATGGTGTGGGCCCCTCAACTCCTATATGTTTTTCACAATTCCCCAATCTGGATACCGCACAAGTGGTTTGCCCAAATAGACGCTCAGTTTAGGGATCTGATCTGGGGCGGGAAGGTGGCTCGAATCAGCCTCAAATCCCTTCAACTAGCTAAAGATCAAGGGGGTATGGCGGTTCCACACGCCAGATACTATTTTGTAGCTTCACAGATACAACACCTGGGGAACTGGGGCGTGGTAGATGTGGGGGATCCGGTACGATCATTATTGATGCCACCGGGAGCTACCCTCCCAGCGGTATCGTATCTAGAGGCAGGGCTCCCACACCTGGATCAATCGCTCCCCACTGTCGTCCTACTAAATACCCTGTGGATACATTAGGTCCAATTTTAATATCAAGGGGATATGTCACTTCACTCCAATCTGGAACAATTCCTACTACAGAGAGCTCTTCCAATTGGAGGGTTTTAGGCAATGGACTAATGCAGGGATCCATTACATTGCTCAACTATTTGAGGGCCCAGTTCTTAAGTCCTTCACTGATCTGGAAAACGAGTTCCCACTTGCCAGAACACAATTCTCCAAGTACCTGCAACTACGACATGCAATACAGAGCGAGAGTAGGCTGTCCCCTGTCACGGTTGCAAAACACCCACTAAGCAATACCGTCCTGCTGAATGTAGATAAGAAGGGAATGATTTCTCAGGTCTATTCCAAACTGCTTGGTACTACCCATGACGCACTTACTATACCATGCAGAAAGGGCTGGGAAAAAGACTTGGGCCCCATAGATGGAGATACGTGGGAATTGTGTTTTATCTGCTGCCCCATTAGTATCGGTCTCAACGCAACATAGATTATCACACCTATATCTGTTTCACAGGGTCTACAGGACACCAGCTCGCTTATTTAAGTGGGGCCTCAGAGACTCACCACTGTGCCCAAAATGTAATGCCCAGGAAGGAGACCTATTACACATGATGTGGAAGTGCCCAAAGCTTTTTAGATACTGGCATTATGTTACTGACACTATTTCTCAGGCATATGGCTTCCCGGCACCACAGGATCTGGTAGTGTGTCTCCTTGGGGCTCTCGAGGTGCCTTCACTCTCCACTCATGGTCACACAGCTGTGATCCGACTACTCTATGCTGCCCGGAGAGCCATTGCTAGATTTTGGATCACTTCCAGAGTGCCTACAGAGAAACTGTGGATTAAATTGGTAAATACCATGCTGATACGCGAAAAAATCACATATCAGCATAGGAATGCGCCCAAAAAATTCTACTCCATGTGGCAGCCATGGCTGGACATCCTGGGGCTGGGACCAGCAGAACTGATTATGGACAGGTTATTGCAGTAAAAAGGGGTCGCAGGGAGCGGGGACATGGGACACAGGTTTGCAGGGTGTTGTGTAATAATTTGCGATACGGATACGGTCATGGGCTCAGGACCACGGGACACTAGATCATTGAGCAAACTAAGTTTCATATAGATGTACACTGGTTATTGATATATAATACGAGGCAGACAATGAAACTGATCGGACTATATGTTCAGGGAGAAATCTGAGACCCCCAGTTGGATTCTAAGGGAATTGATATGTTTGGATGGGGAAGAGGAGAAATCCTCCCTATTACTGTTTACATGCCCCAAAGAAGTACGCAACCCATTTGTTGTATTCTTGTGTTATTGATATACATCTTGCCATTGAACTGTATGTCTATTCTGCCTCAATAAACAGTTTTCTGATTTAAAAAAAAAAAAAAGCTCCAGGCAAACAAAAAGCTGAAATGTTGGGCCAGGCAATAGGGTTGTCTTTAGTCTAGCTGGGCTGTATGACAATAGTCTATTGAGTTGTTGCAATACATTACAAATTGTTTGTCAGGAAAATCCTTTTTTTAAATTGTTGCTATTATTTGTGCTATAATATTTACAACTAGATTGCTTCAGAATCTGTATTTTTAACTGAATGTAGATACTGCGTATAGTTTATTGAATGTTCTGATTTGTTTTTGTTTTTTTTATATGTCCCATTTGCAGCTCAGGGCTCACAGACAACACCTTCCTATCAGCTCTACTTCCTTGGCCAAGCTGAGACTTCACATTGATGAAGTAATCCATTCGCTTCCTGAAGATTTGCAGAGCATTTTGCATCCTCAGTAAATTTCAGTAGCATTCCCAAACATTCCAAGACCTGTAGAGAATCTTGCATTATATGTAAACCCTCTTGTATCTATTTCATCAATACAACCTTCTGGAGGACTGATAAGAAAAACTAGAGAAAAAAAGCAACCCTAATATTTAGGAGAAACCTGTAATGCCAACACGATACAGGGCTCCAAAGCACTGGAAGATCTACAGTATGTTCTTTATTTGCAAATTACGAAATCTGTAAAAAAATAACGTCTGATTTACTGGGATCCTGCGTGATCACCAAAGGAACAAGCACAACAAAGATGGTCCCATGTAAAGATAGCTTATTGGGTGCTTGGTTATACCAACCTTTGAAAAGGCAATGAAATATGTAACCTATTTTTCTTCAATACTGATACTATATTGCTTATGTAACAATAGAGGTTTGTGTAATTTGCTAAAGAGTTTGGGATTCTTCTGTGAATGGTTCACTTTTGTTAATATCTGAATTGGTTCAGCTATAGCTGGAACATCTACACCCTTCAGTTCAGCAAGACCTATATTAGCTGGGCTTTAAGTGGATGGTACTATGTTTTTATATTCTGTATTACTTTGTGCAAAATGCTGCACAGGGCATATTTTCATATATGTCACTATATTTATTGATTTAAGTTAAATGTAATATAACAACATTTGAATTTATTGTGATGTAGACCTGTTTAGACATCCACATGTGCATCAAGCTTCATTAACAAAGATGTGGTTTGACCCCCTGATAGAGCACCCTTTTGCTTCTGAGGTGAATGCAGGCTTTAATACCTGCACAGTTTAGGTCAGGGGTCTCCAAACTTTTCAAACAAAGGGCCAGTTTATTGTCCTTCAGACTTTAGGAGGGCCGGATTGTGGCCAGCGGGGGTAGAAAATGTCCCGGAACCAGCATTGGTTAGAATAAATATGGCCTCAGAGTTTGCAGTCTGTAGGATAAGGAGTAGTGCCCCTATTAGTAGAAGTAATTGTATCCCATCATTGGTATCGCTGAAAGAAATTGTGCCCCCTTGTTGGTGTCAGTGGGAAGAATCGTGCCTCATATCAGTGGGAGGAAAAAAGCTCCAAGGGCCAGATAAAGACTAGCAAAGGGCCACAGTTTGGAGACCGCTGGTGTAGGTCAAAGCTACAGCACTCGCAATTGGGTACAGGGATGTGTGCATTTGCTACCTGCTTAAAGTTTTTGAGCCGAAAAAACGAAGGACAAGTTTGGAAATTTTCTAACGAACGATAAATCGGAAGGTTAATGTGTTTCCCGTCCGAACTTTCTGCACTAGGTATATGTAAAAAAAAAAAAAAAAAAACCTTTTTATTTTTTTAATGTCCACTGAACGATTTATCGGTCATTACATGATGGCACTATCATTTGCACTCACGACAGAACTTTTGTTTTTCGAAAAGTTCGTTCGGACGATTTTTCGTGGAGTGTATGGCCAGCATTATGCTGTGTGTCCATTGCAGGCTACAATTACCACAGTGATAAATATGGGCTGTTGCAGAGCAACTCACATACTGGGTGTAAAGCTGCTTTTTCATTAACACATCTGCTACCTGTGTGCATGATTCCTAACACAGTTGATGCCCATTTTGTTATAGAAGCTTAAATCCCAATTGTTAAATTATATGTAAATATAGAACTCAAGCACAAGTCATTTTCTGTATTGGAGGCACATATTGTTTCAGAAACATAAAATATCTCAGAAGGCCTATCCTAAATTGTATATCGGCATTTTGGTTGAATAAGTCTATTTTAAAATGCATGTATTTATCTGTAAAATAAAGCTGTCAACTCAAACTAAGCATATGTTCAAAAAAGATTATCTTCAGTGACAACTGCTTTTAGCATGTGTTTGGGTATGTCAGTGGCATTATTCTGATTGAACTGCATAGTGATGGTGCTAGCTATTGCTGTCATTGCACCATCCAGTTATTATTGGTAATGTACCTGAAATGTTATCTCATGCACAGAATGACAAAGCAGGCACACAACTGGGAGACAGTTGTCACCCAATAACAGGAAGTGCCTGAACAAGGATAGTCATGGCGGGATCACCAAGTAATTTAAAGTTTATCTAAACCCATTTAACGCCTGACGATTAAGATCAGCCATAGAAGGTTCAAAGCATGTATGGGCAGGCTGAATTTACCTAGTTGGTCAACCCGGCTGCCTGATTTTACATATGATTATCACTAGCAGCAATCACTGTCTTAGCCATACATGGATGCAGTCATAGACCTTTAGCTTGACAACACATGACTTTAGGCAAGCCATACACGGAGCACATTTCTTTTATGGGGGAAGCCGTCCCTGTTGGGAGAATACAGTGATTGCAGGAAAGCAATCTGCTGTGTATGGCCTACCTAAGTAATGTGTTGTTAATCTAAAGGTCTATGGGCGCATCCAGGCATGGCTAATCACTGATAAGCCTATCAACATTGCCAGCACCTACAGTGAAGGGGAAAAAGTATCTGATCCCCTGCTTTTGTAGGTTTGCCCACTGACAAAGAAATGATCAGTCTAGAGTTTTAATGGTAGGTTTATTTTAACAATGAGAGACAGAATAACAAAAAAATCCAGAAAAATGCATTAAAAAAAAGTTATCAATTGATTTGCATTTTAATGAGTGAAATAAGTATTTGACACCTTCGCAAAACATGACGTGGTACTTGGTGGCAAAAACCCTTGTTGGCAATCGCAAAATGTCATCAAAATGGTTCTTGTAGTTTGCCACCAGGTTTGCACACCTTTCAGGAGAGATTTTGTCCCACTCCTCTTTGCAGAACCTCTCATTAAGGTTTCAAAGCTGACGTTTGGTAACTCAAACCTTCAACTCCCTCCACATATTTATTTTTTCGTCCATGGACGGACACAGCTCCATAAATCTTGACAAGTGGGTTATGTTCCATCTATTAGGAGAGGACTAGGCAGACATGTTGGTTATCTTAAAACATGTAATTTTAACAGAGTTGAACAGCCCTGCCCAGGGCAGCATGCAGCTCAGTTTTTTTCTGCCTAGCAGAGGAGGTGGACCTGGCTTCCTTTGGGCCCAAAATTGTTTTATTTACTTTATTTTTGTGATTCTTCTATCAACTGCCGGCTGGGCGACAGGCTGGATATTATAGATCCTTGTAGTGTCCCCAGTCCGGCCATTGAGCATGAGCAGGTCTTAGCTACGTGCTAGGTTGGACACAACATACTCCGGGGTCTACATAAGACTGGGCTGCTGCTGTCTCACTCGCAGTGGACCGGGCCGACAGCTACTCGTACCACTCGGTTGTAGGTCTATCAGGACACCAGCAAGTCCTCGCATGGACGGGTAAGTATGGTTCCTCCTTCCTTGGCGGGATGGAACAGCTGGGCATTCCCGGGAGTAAGGGGTTCTCCTGTCCTCCCTTCACCTGCTCTCTGTCACCCTTTTCCCCCCTGCCCTAAGGGCTGCTGCGATTGGGGTGTACCTGTGGGGGGACTCCGGGTCCACTTTCTGTGAGGGGTGGTCTGTCTCCTGGGAAAGTCCCTGCCACGGCCTTCTTGTCCACATCGCAGTGCTCAGGCGCCATTTTTACAGCGCCAACGCCATTTTTAATGTGCCTGCCTTTCTCTATTGAAAATTCCATTGGTGGCCATTTTGCCGTGGCTGCGCTGTGACACGGGTCGGCATTGCGGGAGGCTTTTTTATTGTGGTCCACGCCCTTTAATCTGAGGCGTCTGGCAGCCATTTTGGAGTGGGTTTTTGCCTTTAGCACAGGCTTTCTGAACGGCGAGCAGTACATTCACCTCACAGGTTTTTCCTCAGGGAGGCTTTTTGGTACCTTGCTGGATGACATTTTTAAGGATGTCACTGGAGGCAAGAGCACACTTCTCCCTCAGTCCTCTAAGGGAAAGGAGCCACGCCGTAAGCCGAGCCCTCCTATTCTGCGCAGAAGTTGTATTTTCGTCAGTCAGGGTCAGCCGGCAGATCCTCCCAGACTGACAAAGCTCCAGCTGGGGGACAGACGCATCCCTGGGTGCGCAAGCCGGCTAACAAGCCTGCTACCACATTAAAGGGGTGTTCCAGCCAAATGTAATGTTTATTAAGAATCAGCAGCTACAAAAAGTGTAGCTGCTGGCTTTTGATAAACATTCACTTACCTTCTCCACGTTCCAGCGAAGCGCCGACTGGGGCTCCGCTCCTCTCCCCCCCTCCCCGGCCGGCGTCTTCATTCCGACTGTGGGCACCCAGCCGTGACAGCCTTCGGCTTTACGGCCGGGCACCCACTGCGCATGCGCAAGCGGAACTGCGCATGCGTGAGCGGCGCGGCCCGCCGCTGATTGGACAGGCGATCGCATGGGACCTGTCGGTGTCCCATGCGATCGCCTACAGGGAGGGGCTGCTGTAGGCGATTAAGCTTAATCGGCGGAAGTGGGACAGTCCCACTCCTTCTGAAGCCCCCACTCCCCCCCCAAAAAAATGACATGCCAAATGTTTGCCCCCCCCACCAGAACACTCTGATCAGCTGCTGGTTTTCCAGCATGCATGTCCGACAGAAGCTGAACGTACACATGGACAGAATGTCGGGTGTTTTTTTTTTTTTTTTTTACTGGCTGACATGCTGCCCGTGTGTGCAGGGCTTAAAGCGCACCTGTAGCCCACACTTTCAGTATGATGCTACTTCTCTGATCAGGAGGGCCAATCACAGAGTCCTCCTGCCGATCGAGGGGTGATCCCCCTCCTTCTGGGGGATGTTCCTGAAAGTTCACTCAGGAGGAAACACCCACCCGTATCTGTGGGAAGTAGATAATGAATAGCCTGGAGTTGTGAGCAGTGTTCCCCAGGGCTCTGTCTTGGAATCAACTGTTTAACTTGTTCATAAATGATGTAAAGTTATGAATAAATAGTTCAGTCTCAGTGTTTGCTGATAATACAACGTTAAACAGGGCAGTAACTTCACAAAAAGACCTAGCTTTATCTCAGATGATGTTAAACACTCAAAAATGTAGTTTGGGAGTTAAAAATATGCATGTAGGTTATTTGCTAGGGGAAAACTTCTGAGGGATTAAAAGTAGTGTTGAGCGGAATACGCCATATTCGATTTCGCGATATTGCGCGAATGTATAGAAGAATATTCGCTAATATCGAATATTCGTGATATTTTATCCAAAAATGATTGCGAAATTCTCATAAACGGAGATCATTTCCTGTATTACTAAACTAATATGCACTAAACACTAACTCTACACTAACTCTACTTAAAAGAAAGGAGAATAAGGGGGCAAAAGAAGGGCGGAGAAGATAATCGCGAAATATTCCTATTGCGCGATTATCTTCTCCGCCCTTCTTTTGCATCAGAGCCAATCAGAATAACTCGAATATTCGGCAAAAGGAATATCGCGCAATATTCCTTTTGCCGAATATTCGAGTTATTCTGATTGGCTCTGATGCAAAAGAAGGGCGGAGAAGATAATCGCGCAATATTCCTTTTGCTGAATATTCGAGTTATTCTGATTGGCTCTGAAGCAAAAGAAGGGCGCATCAGAGCCAATCGGAATAACTCGAATATTCGGCAAAAGGAATATCGCGCAATATTCCTTTTGCCGAATATTCGAGTTATTCTGATTGGCTCTGATGCAAAAGAAGGGCGGAGAAGATAATCGCGCAATATTCTGTTTGTCGAATATTCAAGTTATTCTGATTGGCTCTGATGCAAAAGAAGGGCCGAGTAGCTGATGCGATTCTTTTATGTTGCCGAAAATTCGCAATGCGAATTTTCGGCAACATAAAAGAATCGCATCAGCTACTCGGCCCAGGGTCTCTCTCTAATCATACCAGCAATGCTTTTAGACGTCGATGGAGATCACTAGGATGTGATCTGTTTTAAAAATAAATTTGAAAAAATACGAATATTCGCCGCAATATTTGAGTTATTCGCGAATACTCGAATATGCAATATTCGTAGCGAATATTCGTGAGCAACACTAATTAAAAGATGGAAAAGGATTTGGGGGTCCTTGCAGATCACAGACTCAGCAATAGCATGCAATGCCCAGCTGTAGTAAGCAAAGCTAGCAGACTTTTTATATACATAAACGGTATTTAAACCACAAGTGAGGTATCTCCGTGATCGTTAGAGCAATAATTCTAGCCCTAGACCTCCTCTAAATCAAAACGTGCAACTTGTAGAATGTTTTAAACGTCGCCTATGGAGATTTTAAAGGGTAAAAGTTTGTTGCCATTCCACGAGCGGACGCAATTTTGAAGCGTGACATTTTGGGTATCAATTTACTCGGCGTAACATTATCTTTCACAGTATAAAAAAAAATTGGGATAACTTTACTAAAGTCTTATTTTTTAATTAAAAGAAAAGTGTATTTTTTTTTATCCCAAAAAAGTGCGCTTGTAAGACCGCTGCGCAAATACAGCATGACACAAAGTATTGCAACGATCGCCATTTTATTCTCTAGGGCAGTGATAGCGAACCTTGGCACCCCAGATGTTTTGGAACTACATTTCCCATGATGCTCAACTACACTGCAGAGTGCATAAGCATCATGGGAAATGTAGTTCCAAAACATCTGGGGGGCCAAGGTTCGCCATCACTGCTCTAGGGTGTTAGAATAAAAAATATATATAATGTTTGGGGGTTCTAATTAGAGGGAAGGAGATGGCAGTGAAAATAGTGAAAAATTACATTAGCAGTGCTGTTTAACTTGTAATGCCAATGGCCACCACCAAATAGCGCTAGCTCACAGAAGGAAGAACTTGGGACTTCACAAAGCCGCGGCCTCAATTACTGGCCGTCGCGGACCCGCCACGATCGCGTGGCGGGGGAGTTGGGGGGCGCACGGAGACACAGGATTCTGTGCCTCCGTGCTCCCCCGCCGCGGGCAGTAATTGAGGCACGCAAAGCCACGGCCTCAATTACCAGCTGCCGCGGGCGCCAGGTCACAATTTCTGGTCGCAATTGCTACCTGGCGCCTAAATATTGTCGACCCCTGTTTAAGGCAATTATTAAATCCAAACAGTGAGGCTGATATGCTAGAGGAGTTATAAAGCTTGAATCATATGAAAAGCAAATTATTTTTATTTCTGCTGTACATGGCTTCGTATTAGAAAACAGCTACGCCCTCAACGATGCCCAGTCTAGCTTTTTCAATACATTTTTTGAAACATTAGACAATTATCACTCCACTCATCTTATAGTGGGGGGTGATTTTAATTTAGCGGCTCACTCCGCCCTGGACAGGAGCAGAGTTGTCCCCTCCTCTAAGGCTTTCCCCAAATCATTGAACAGAACACTTTATAACCACCAATTAGTAGACACCTGGAGAGCCCATAACATAGGCATAAAGTCATACACATTCTACTCTCATCCTCACGATAGCTTCGCCCGTCTTGACTACATCTTCTGCACCCCAATCCTGCTAGCCAACTCTTCTAATGCAGATATCCATACATGTCCATGGTCTGATCATAATATAGTCTCCTTTGATACTTCTCACATAGGCCTAGCCAATACAACACACTCTTGGAGAATAAATGATTCTCTACTCACAGACCCATCTAGCAATCAACAAATTCTAACTCACCTTGAGCAATATTTTACGCACAATGTATCACCCGACATATCTCCTGCAACTATATGGATGGCACATAAAGCGGTGATGAGAGGTCACTTGATAAAAATTGCCTCTATCAAAAATAAGGCCAAGCTTGCAGATCCCTCACGAAAGAGTTAGACCACTTATATCACAGACACTACCAAAATCCTTCCAATGATCTCCTTAAACAGATCCAAGAGAAACGTGCTTCCTTAGACGCTTTATTAACAAATGACACTGAAAAAGCTCTCAGATGGTCAAAGGCCAGATTCCTCCTCAACAGCAATTCTTATTCCACCATGTTTGCTAGAAAGTTAAATCAGTCTATGAAACCCGCACACACATACAAACTAAGGAACTCAGCTGGTAACATGGTTTCTTATCCCAGAGAGGTCATGAAACTATTCACAGACTTATATAAAAATCTTCTTTCATCGCCCCAATCACATCCCAAACAATCCTCCCTGGACTGGCTTAATGACATGTCATTGCCTACTCTCACTAGAGATCAAATTGACTCCCTTAATGCCCCCTGTACAGATATGGAGGTTAACAGAATCATCGGAACGTTAAAGACATCCACAGCCCCAGGCCCCGATGGCTTTTCCTCTTCCTATTATAAAAATTTTTCCTCTTCCATTGCCCCACACCTTACTAAATTATTTAATAATATCTTACAGGGTGGCCAATTCCCTCCCGAGATGCTTTTGGCTAACATGTCCTTGCTTCCCAAACCAAATAAAGATCACTCCACCCCCCAAAATTACCGCCCAATATCGGTTATTGACAATGACTTAAAAATATTTGGCCGTATCCTAGCAGACAGATTATCTGCTGTAATCTCCCCCTTAGTAGACCCTGACCAAACGGGTTTCATTCCCAACAGACAAATAACAGATAACATACGATTGACAACTAATATCATCCAGGACTCCAACCTACACTCCAAATCCACCCTTTTGCTCAGTCTGGATATACATAAAGCATTTGACAGTGTCAGCTGGTCATATCTCGACACCTTACTCCCCAAATATGGTATCATGAATGAATTCCTTCATGGATTTAAGGCTCTCTATCATAACCCCCAAACTCGCATCAAACTCCCAGGCAACAACTCTTATTTTTTTTCCTAACGAAAGGCACTAGACAAGGTTGTCCACTCTCCCCCCTACTCTTTGCCCTCGCAATTGAACCCCTCGCATGTGCTATCAGAAACAATATTGACATCAAGGGATATTCTAAGGGTTCCAAAAAATACAAAGTCTATATGCAGATGATGTTCTCCTGTTCACTACTAACCCTCTTATCTCCCTACCCAATCTGACCAAAACTCTAGACATCTTCCATGACCTGTCAGGCCTGGGCGTAAATCTTTCAAAGTGTTCTGCCTTACCAATCAATATCCCCTCATCCTTAATAGCCTCACTTAAGGATAGATTCCCATTCAATTGGCATGTCGATTCGTTTGGATACTTGGGCATCCAGATTACTCCCCTATATAACTCTTTATACCAAGCAAACTATCCCCCCTTATTTAATAATATTAAAAATTTACTTAAACTTTGGTCATCATACCACATTTCATTCTCGGGCAGAATAGTCGCTGTCAAGATGATGATATTACCCAAGCTTTTATTCTTTTTTAGAGCTCTCCCTCTTATTTTACCTAAAAAAACACTAGACTCACTTCAAAGAGAGACTAGCAGATTTATTTGGCAGAACAAAAAAAATAGATTTAGTTACTCTCTTATGTTTAGACCTCTCTTAAAAGGTGGCCTTAGCATCCCAAACCTGTGGCTTTATTACTTATCTGCCAGATTTACCCAATTAGCCCAATGGTATGCCCCTCCACTTCAGATCCCTTGGCTCCAGTTCGAGGAGGAGTCTATCCTACCCTACAACCTACAAGGACTCCTCTGGTCCAAAACCATCCCACCACAAAAATTAAGAACACTAAACCGTATTGTCACCCACTCGCTCCAATTATGGTTTAGACAGGTCCCAAAGTTTAAGCTATCTTCTGACACTCCCCCCCTGGCATCATTCTTAGGGGACCCGCGTTTTTCCCCTCTAGATAGAGCTCAAAGTCTAAACTTACTAACGGTTTGGAAATCGCAGAACCTAACCCACTTAAAATCGCTCTCTCACCTTAACTCATTTCTCACTTTCCCCAACCTACAAACAAAATATGATCTGTCTCCTGGGGAATTTGAAAATTACACAAAAATCAGAGAGTTCTATCTGAAATACTATTCACTTACACTTCATCCCCCTTATACTCAATTTGAACAAATCTGTATCTCCTCCCACCGCGATAGGGGCTTGATCTCCAGAATTTACAAAAGCTTGAATGAAACAAACATGCCGGAGAAGTCACATCCCATGTTACATTTAATCCTTCTTTATTTAGGAAATATTAGTTTTACAGCATAAGTTACTTAACAATTGCATTAGAATCGACCAAATAAAACAAAACATTAACTTATTATCTCATAGTCCTTTGTTTTAAGACTCAGGGGTATATTTGGGGATAACAGGGTAGGAGTGAGTGCAGGTAGTTATTTACGTCCAGGGTTAGCCTAATGATAGTGCCCTGTATTATCTCCTATAGTTCCTGCTCCAGGTTTGGGTTCTCCATCTATTTGATGGGGTGTTGTGATCCCCTGTTTCTCCAGCCTCTCCCTATTATCCATTTTTAATTGTCTCTTTTCTTTTTTTCTTTCTTTCTCCTCTTTTTTTCCTTTTCTTTCTTCCTTCCTTCCCCTCTTTCCTCCTTCTCCCCTCCTTTTCCTCTTCCCCCTCTCCTCTCTCCCTTTCCCTCCTCCCTTATCCTCGCATCCCCCCTGTCTTTAATTCCATTTTTATTTCCCATGTTCTCTTGTGTTGCCATATCTCCCTTTTTTTTTTCCCTTTTATTTCCCTCTTCCTGCCCTACCCTCCCCCATCCCCCTTCAAAAAAAAAAAGGGAAGAAAACCCCCCCCCCCACCAATTCTCTCCCTCCTCTCCCCTCTCCTAGGTCAGAGCTCTCCATCCAATTCCTTAGAGCTTCCCTCATTCCCGTTCCGTCACTCCCCTCCCATCAAACTCCTCCCTTCTTCTGAGTACATGAATACATTCCATGCTCCCCAGGTCAAGTTATATTGTTCCTTTCTATCTTGGGCTGATAAGACCACGTCCTCTATTGCACAGATATTCCTCACCCTATAGAGCCAGTCGGTTATCGTAGGGGGATTATTTTTTTTCCAATTTTGAGTTATCCCAGCTTTAGCTTCGTTGATCATATGGCATATGATCGATTTCTTATATATTTTTATTGGAATCTGTGTTAGGTGCAGCAAACAAAAAGCTGGGTCGTCCTGCAGTTGATATGTTGTAAATTTTTGGGTTATCCTTAATACTTCCTGCCAGTATTTCCTGATCTTTGGGCAGGTCCAAAATAAATGATATATGGTTCCCCTATCTTCCTTGCATCTCCAACAGATATCTAGGGTTCCCGGAAACGCCCTACTCAATTTCTCTGGTGTGTAGTACCATCTATTTAATATTTTATAGTTTAATTCTTGGAGCCTAGTACTTGACGTTTTCATGGTTAAATTGATTATTTTTTGCTGCTGAGTCTGTGAGAAATTCCTCTCCATATCTCTGGCCCATTCTCTTATAGATGGTATCTCCTGGCCTTCTAAAGGTGTTGTTCCTAGCCTATACAACCTAGATAGTAATTTATCCGGGGGTTCCTGGTTTTCACAATATCTTTCAAATTGTGTTAATTCCCTTTTGTATCCGTTTGTTGATCCCAGAGAGTTCAGATAATGGCACAATTGTACCGCTTGCCAATTTTTAATCCCATATTTTCCTTCCTGGAGTACCAATGAGGGTACAGTTGGCCATCTGTCTTGTTCTGAGAAATGTGATATCTGTGTAAGGCCCGTCTCTCTGAGACTCCTGTATGCTCCTTTCTCCATACCTGGTGGAAAGCAGGGGTTTCCTAATACTGGATACAGGGGGGAGAAGCTTGAGGTGTGTTTTCCTAACTGGCATATCTTATGGCCTATTGCTAACGTCGTCCCTATAATTGGATGGTTTTTTAATTGTATCGGCAGTGTTTGATAGCACCAGAGTGCTCTTTGCAGTGGGATTTGACTAATTTCTTGTTCTAGATCTACCCATAATTTTGATCCTATCCTCCTACCCCATTCTATAATCCTACCCATATGGATCGCTTGATAGTATTTGGTTACGTCTGGTATTGCTAGACCCCCATTACTCTTAGGTAGGCACATCCTACTCCTACTAATCCTAGTTTTTTTCTTAGCCCAAATGAACTTAAAAAGAAGCCTATTTACTTGAAGTAAAAAGGCAGGGGGGATCTTGATTGGTATTGTTTGAAGGAGATATAATATTCTAGGGAGTATACTCATCTTAATAGCATTACATCTCCCAAACCAAGAATGAAATCCCCTCTGCCATCTCTTCAAAGTGTCCTTGATTATGTTCATCAATGGAGGGAAATTTACTTCAAAGATATTACCTAGTTTTGGTGGGATATAGATCCCCAGATATTTCAGGGCTATCTTAACCCACTTAAATTTAAAATTAGGTTTTAAGGTTTGTTGTAGGCCCCCCGGTAGTTCCACACTCATAGCTTCTGATTTCTCATAGTTAATTTTTAAATTTGCTAATTTCCCATATTCCTCTATTTCTCTCATCAAGTTCTGTAGTGATTCCCGGGGGTGAGATATGGTGAACAGCATGTCGTCTGCAAATGCAGAAATTTTATATTCTCTGTCTCCTATATCTAATCCCCGGACTCTCGGGTTTTGCCTAATCCTATTCAGCAGAGGTTCCAGTGTCAAAACGTATAATAACGGGGATAGTGGACACCCCTGTCTTGTTCCATTTAATATTTTAATAGGCTCTGAGAGGATCCCATTTACCTTGACTGATGCTTGAGGTGTAGTATACACCCCCATAATCCATCTATACATATGTTCTCCTAATCCAATATGTCTCAATACTCCTGCCATAAACTTCCAGTTAACTCGGTCGAAGGCCTTTTCGGCGTCTGTACTGAGGAAGATCGATGGTGTTTTGGTTTCCCTTGCACAGTGTACCAGGTTCAATACTTTAATGGTATTATCCCTGGCTTCCCGGGTCGGGATAAAACCCACCTGATCTAGGTGTATTAGCTGTGTCAGGAAAGGTTGTAATCGGGCTGCTATTAGTTTAGTAAAAAGTTTTAGATCTGTATTCAACAATGAGATCGGGCGATAACTACCGCACTCCGTCGGGTCCTTCCCTTCTTTGAGAATCACCGCAATATGTGCCATAAGGGCTTCCGGGCGGAACGCGGTAGATCGGCCGATCTCATTGAACATCCCAATCATGTATGGTCCGAGGATGGGGAAAAAATGCTGGTAATACTGAATAGAAAACCCATCTGGGCCAGGGGCTTTCCCTTTTTTAACCATTTTCATAGTTCCTTGGAGTTCCTCCATTGAGATAGGTCTATCGAGAATCTCCCTTTCGGTTGAGGGTATTCTTTTAAGTTGTGTTGAGGACAGATAATCCTCAATCCTTCCTCTAGGGATATCTATTTGTTCTAAAGTGTATAGGGAGGAATAGTATTCTCTAAATCTCTGCGCTATATCTTTAGGAAGTGACATTATCTGGCCGTTCTTGCCCTTAATATGTGGTATGTACACAGTATTCCTAGTATCTTTTAATTTCCCTGCTAAAACTTTGCCACACTTGTCGCCTAATTCATATGTTATCCTACCTACTTGGATAATCGCTTTAGCTTTATACCTCAGTAGGTCAGCTAACTCCCTCCTTTTGTGTCCTAATTCTTCTCCTACTTTGATTGACTGTGTACCTTTATGTTGAATTTCCAGGGTTTGGATATCTATCGTTAATTTCCTAACCTGATTCTCCCGAATTTTTTTTATTCTTGCCCCATGCTTTATCAATAAACCCCTCATCACCGCCTTGTGGGCCTCCCACACCACACTTGGGTCGCTCCCCGGGGTATCGTTGGTCCGAAAGTATTCTCCTAATTCCTTTTCTACTGCTTCTTTGACTTCTGGGGTCTGTAGTAGGCTTTCATTTAGACGCCAACGATATCCCGTGGAGAGAGCCTTACCTGATATTATTATGTCAATTGTCACTGGGGCATGGTCTGACCAGGTTATATTTCCAATTTTTACTTCCTCCACTCCCGTCAATAGATAGTGGGGGATCAGAAAATAATCCAGCCGGGAATATCTTTTATGTGGATTAGAGTAAAAGGTATAGTCTCTCTCCTCCCCGTGTACTATCCTCCAAGCGTCGACCAGATGCATTTCTTTTAACTTTCGCAGGACTCGCCTCCTAGATTTACCTGATAGAGAAGAAGATCCTAGAGATGTATCTAGTTTGGGGTCTAATGTCATATTAATGTCTCCTCCTAGTATCAACTTCCCTTCTATAAATTTATCTAATTTAGACAGTACTTTAGTCAGGAAAGTATCTTGATTCGTATTAGGTGTATATATAGTGGCTAGTGTTACTTTCTCGTCTCCTAAAGTGCCTTTTAGAAATATATACCTTCCATTTTCGTCTATCTGTTTTTCCGTTAATGACCAAGCAATCTGGTTGGATATTAATATAGCCACTCCTTCAGATTTAGATGTTGGACTAAATGAGTGGTAGGCACATGGGAAAAATCTATTTTGTAAATAGGGTAACCGACTAGCTCTAAAATGGGTTTCTTGGACAAAGGCCACATCTGAGCGCATTTTTTTTAATTCACTAAGGAGCATTCTCCTTTTTTCTGGGGTATTTAATCCCTTAATGTTAAAAGTGGTAATCCTTATACCCCCCATCCTTGCAGCTCAGAGTCCTCTCCCCTCTCCTCTCTCCTCCTCCCCCTGAGCCAGGGAGACGAGGCTAAATAAATGGGTGAGGAAGGAGAGAAAACCGCGCCGAGGAGAGAGAAGAAAAAAAAAAAAAAAAGGGAGACCCCCCACCCAATCCCCTTACTTATTGACCGTGGGGATCGAGAGGTATGGTACAAAGACCCCCCCCCCTCTACCCCAGAGCCAATTTAGCTCCTACTTGCTTACTCTAATACTCTATCCCCTAAGTATCCCCCTGAGTAATTCCCTATCGGGGGGGTACTGGTTTTGCGCACTCCTATATCGCGATGCCCCCGCACCTTCCAGCCCTCCTTCCACCTCCACTTTATTTAAATCGTACTATATAATATATTGCCCATCTCAATTAATCCCTGGATCTCAAGTATTCCTGTTTTACTTCCTCCCCCCTCTTCCCCCTCCCCCCTCCCGCCCACCTCATATTATTGCCCCATTAAGGGGTTACTCATTCTCCCTAGGTACCTAATCGTTAATAACGCCAGGGTAGTGCCCTCCCTCCCCCAAGTGACTTCACCATATAAATATCCCCCCCCCCCCCCATTTCCAATACTGGGGTTAAATCCCTCTATAGAATATGTGTACTAATTATTCCTATAGTATTCTCACAGTACATGATGCATAATAATCTGTAATATAGTATTCTTACAGTAGTTCGAGAAGGGAAAAAGCAAACCACATCCCATGTTACAATGGGAATCGGATTTAAACACTTCTCTTACTCTGGAGCAATGGGATATCATCTTCGCTAATCTCCATAGATGTACCAAAACAACATCTATCAGAGAATCAGCTATTAAATTACTCTACAGATGGTATCTCACGCCAGCTAAACTTAATAAATTTTACCCTTCACTGTCTCCACTTTGCTTTAGGGGATGTCCCGCCCATGGTACGCTATTACATTTATTTTGGGACTGTCCACATTTAAATGACACTTGGCATAAGGCCAACACTTTGATTGACAAAATTGCTGGCCGTAGTATCCCTCTTACACCCCTAATATGCCTCTTATTCGGCCCCATCCAGGATATTCCAACATCAAGTGCAAGACTGATCCACACATTCCTCTCCTCCATTCATTGGGCCATAGCCTTTAATTGGCGCTCCACTTTGGTACCCTGGCCCCAGATTCTCAACCGTATGACAAACATCAAACTCTCAGAGAGAATTCACCATACGCTATGTGATTCTATACCCCAGTATAAAAAAAAATGGTCTCTCTGGGACGCCACACTTCTTGTTTAAGTTTAATTAGTACTAACCACAACCATTTCTTTCAGTACGATATTAAATACCAGCGATACCTGTATACATCTCTGTACTATTATTGTTATCCTTTTTTTTTGTGAACCTTGACTCTTTCATCAATAAAGTCGTTTGTAAACAAAAAAGAAAACAGCTACGCCCTAAGGCCTGTTTCACACAGACTTCAGCTTGTATAAGAGCAGTGTGAACAGCAAGCTTTGACTAAGAACTTGCAGAGCTTTTAGCAAGCTCTGTCGAGTCTTATAAAGCACCATTCAGCTCCAGTTTGAAAAATGTTAAACATAGATCCTAGAGGAGTGCTGGTTACTGCTTTCACCTGTTTCTTCCAACACTATGGTTGAAAGCCAGCTAGAGCGCAGGCCTCCAGTTCTGGGAGGATATCCTCCTACTTGCATGCCTCCTGCACGCACATTTGGGAGCGCTGTGTCCTTAAGACACAGCTGATCAGATTGGCGTAAAGGGCCAATCACCATGTAATTAGTGTCAAATGTAAACAGACTTGCTGGTTATCGTCATTCCTTACCTTACACACTGTGAGGATTATTTACTAAATGCAAATCAACTTTGCACTGGAAGTGCAGTCTCTGTAGATCCGAAGGGGACATGCATGGGGGGGAAAAAAAAAAAAACAGCATTTTAGCTTGCACACGACTGAATGATGAAATCGGCAGAGCTTCCCCTCATTTCCAATCTTGTAGTGCCAAGTGGATTTGACTTTCGTAAATAACCCTGTGTCTCTTTGTGAGAGAAAAAAAATAAGCAGATAACCAGCAAGTCGTACAGGGGGTACATTGTTTACACCAATAATCAGTGAAGAAAAAACTTGGCTTCTGTTATAAAATACTATTTTTTTTTTATCTTGGTCTTTTTCGCAAAAAAAAAACCCCAGTGGTGATAAATTATCTGTCTAAAAAAATAATAATATGTTCATTTGTGTAGTGTTGCATGACTGCGCAAATGTAATTCAAGGGGCAACAGTTCTGAAAGCTGAAAATTGGCCTGGGCAGGATAGGGGTGAAAATGCCCTGTATAAAGTAGCCTCCCTGGCGGTATGATTGTGTCAGATTTCTGATGCTGAAAGCACTACCATTATTTTGCATGGAAATTTGGCGTTTTATACTGTAGGCCTGTAATTCTTAGGAATAATTCACTTAAATCTCTCCAAACAAGAGTCTAGTAGACAACCCGGGTATGATAAAGTTTGAAACACAAAATCATAATATAAGAACTATAAAAAAAAAAGAAGATAATAAAATGAATTTCCCCACAATTCACTATCGCTCAATTCTGCACGTGTTCTTATTTACTATCGCTGTTTTCTAGCTGGTCTCGAACCACTTTTGACATAAAAGGGACACTTTTTGGTTGCTATGGACAATCTCCAGTTTCCAGACAGAAAGAACAGTATTTATAATATAAAACTGCATGCAGGGCACTGGACAAAACACTAGGGACAAATGGAATATGAAATAATTTCATACAGTAATGTAATCTGTAAGATTACAGTGTACTGTATGTATTTTATCATTTTTGAATTTGCTGCCAGGCTCCTCCCCCGTGTGTCGCAAGTTGCAATGCTCGCAGGGAACGGAGCCTTGCACACAGGCATCGGACACAGCCCAAGAACACGGCGGGGGGGACATCGCAGGATCCTGGGGACAATGTAAGTAACCTGCACCAGGATTCTGCAATGCAATTCTGAGTGTGACTCGGGGTTACCGCTAATGGTACTGAAATTTAACCCCGAGCCAGACTCGGGGAAAACCACCAGGGAGGTTAAACAAGCTGCTAGCTGGTTTTAGCACTTCTTGAAGCTTGTTGAAAATCCGCTAGTAGCTTGTTTAAAGTGACAATCGGCACTCCCATTAGGGTCTGTGTCCAAGATTTACAAACTGGAGTTGAATGGTACATTTAACGCTTGCTGAATGCTTTGCCAAAGTTTGCTGTTCACATGGCTCTTATACAAGCCAAAGCCTGTGTGTAAAACTGGCCTTGGACTCTGGGGGTTATTTACGAAAGGCAAATCCACTTTGCACTACAAGTGCAGTCGCTGTAGATCTGAGGGGAAGCTCTGCTGACTTTAACATCCAAACATGTGCGAGCTAAAATGCTGTTTTTTATTTTCCTTGCATGTCCCCCTCAGATCTACAGTGACTGCACTTCCAAGTGCACTTGCAGTGCAAAGTGGATTTGCCTTTTGTAAATAACACCCTTTGTGTTCCTGTGTTGTGTAAAATATGTATATTGCTATGCATGCATGCTAATTTCAAATTTGTGCATTTGCTATGAAATAAACACGATATGATGCTTCACTTAGTGGGAATAAAATCTGATATAATTCATGTTTTCATTTTGTTTTAACGTTTAAAAGCAGTATTAACCACTTAACGACCTCCCACTGTATTAATACGTCCTGTTTTTAAAGATGGATATCTCGGTAACGGCAGCAGCTGCTGCCACAACCAAGATCTCTTCAGTGGGCAGTCCTGTACACGATAACGACGGCCTCCGCGGCGGATTTTGCCACGAGATCGCCGTTATCGGTGGTGGGAGAAGGCGTCAAAACGTCAGTCCCACCCAGCGTCTTAAAGAGAATTTTTTTTGTTTACCTTTTTTTCAAAAAGGTAAAAAAAAAAAACTTTTTTTTTCCATTTAAGCCTTAATATGAGATCTGAGGTCTTTTTGATCCCAGATCCCATATTTAAGAGGACCTGCCATGCTTTTTTGTATTACAAGGGATGTTTACATTCCTTGTAATAGGACTCTTAAAAGTGATCATTTTTTATTTATTTTATTTCAGTGTTAAAAAAATTGTAAAATAAATAAAAATAAATACGAAGACAAAAATTATTTTTTTAAAAAGCCCCGTCCCGACGAGCTTGCGCGCAGAAGCGAACGCATACGCGAGTAGCGCCCGCATATGAAAACGGTGTTCAAACCACACAAGTGAGGTATCGCCGCGATCGTTAGAGCGAGAGCAATAATTCTAGCCCTAGACCTCCTCTGTAACTCAAATGCAACCTATAGAATTTTTTAAACGTTGCCTATCGAGATTTTTAAGGGTAAAAGGTTGACGCCATGCCACTAGCGGGCGCAATTTTTAAGCGTGACATGTTGGGTATCATTTTACTTGGCGTAACATTATCTTTCACAATATGTAAACAAATTGGGCTAAATTTATTGTTGTCTTATTTTTTTAATTTAAAAAAGTGAATTTTTTCCAAAAAAAAAGTGAGCTTGTAAGACCACTGCGCAAATACAAAAAGTATTGCAATGACTGCCATTTTATTCTCTAGGGTGTTAGAAAAAAAAATATATAATGTTTGGGGGTTTTAAGTAATTTTATAGCAAAAAAAAAAAATGTTGTAGTCTCGTAAACACTGTATCTAAAAAACAGGCTCGGGGCTTAAGTGGTTAAACCCCAAACTATAATATATTGCAGCTTACCAATCATTGTAAGTGTGGGGGCTGCAATGGTTTTCATTTTAAGCTTTTTCCCCTGATGATCTGGCCACCAACACACCTCCTGTATCATGCCGCGTACACACGGTCGTTTTTTGCGATGAAAAAAAACGACGTTTTTTAAAACGTCATTTAAATTGATCGTGTGTGGGCAAAACGTCGTTTTTTGTCTTAAAAAAAACGACCAAAAAAAAATTCCAACATGCTTGAATTTTTTGTGTCGTTTTTCAAAACGTCGTTTTTTGTTTCACAAAAAGTCACCGTGTGTAGCAAAAACGTCTTTTAAAACGACGTTTTTCAACCCGCGCATGCCCAGAAGCTAGTTATGAAGCGAGCTTCAATGGAAAAATCAGAGTTAGTCTTACCGGAAACTCTGTTTCCAGGAGTCTTCCAGGACAGCCCTTGAGAGATGGAGCTCCTCCCTGGACAGGAAACACATCACCTCCAGCTCTTTAAAAGGCGGTCCCTCAGGCATCTGGTCAGTTTTACTCCAAGAACCGAAGGACAGAGCTGAAAAACAGTTAATGACATACATACATATTATCCATGCATATATACATACCCACATAAATACCTACCTTAAGCATAGGGTGGGAACGTGCTGTCCTGGAAGACTCCTGGAAACAGAGTTTCCGGTAAGACTAACTCTGATTTTCCCAAGGCGTCTTCCAGGACAGCCCTTGAGAGGATGAGCAAGCACTCACCAGATTAGGGTGGGACTACCGCCTGCAGGACTTTCCTCCCAAAGGCCTGATCTTGGCTACTTAGGACGTCCAGTCGGTAATGTCTAATGAACGTGGACATGCTTGACCACATAGCGGCCTTACATATTTGTTCCGGGGTAGCGCCGGCTCTCTCTGCCCAGGACGTGGCTAACGCCCTTGTAGAGTGAGCTTTCAAACCTTGCGGAGGATCCAAGTGTAGGGCTTTATACCCTTCCAAGATGGCCAATTTAATCCATCTGGCTAGAGTCCCTTTTGAAGCTTGTTTTCCTTTTCGATTACCAGAAAAAAGAACAAACAATGCATCTGATTTTCTAAAGCCTTTAGTTGCTTCCAAATAGACTAAAAGACATCTTCTGACGTCCAGCCAGTGTAGCTGTTCTTCTTTGCTATTTCTTGGTTTATTGCAAAAAGAAGGAAGTATAATGTCCTGACTCTTGTGGAAGGCAGAGGCGACTTTTGGCACAAAGGACTGATCTGTCTTTAGAATAACCTTATCCTCCAAAATTTGCATGTACGGATCCCTAATTGAGAGAGCCTGAAGTTCGCTGATTCTGCGGGCAGAAGTCATAGCGATCAAAAAAATTGTCTTTAAAGTAACCAGCTTTAAGGATGCCTCTGATATCGGCTCAAAAGGCTCTTTAATGATTGCTTTCAACACCAGAGATAGGTCCCACGTCGGTATCTTACGGCATGGGGCCGGGCGTTGTTTGGCAATTGCTTTGCAAAATCGACTAATAAGCGGGTCTTCTTGTAGGGAGCGCTGAACATAAACTGAAAGGGCAGCAATTTGAACCTTAATCGTGCTTAAGGCCAGTTTCTTGTCGATGCCTTCTTGTAAGAACTCCAAAATCGTTGGGGAATCATGTTCCCTCTTTCCATTCTCTTTTAGCCAGAGATTGAATTTTTTCCAGTGTTTCAGATAAATCGCTCTGGTAACTGGTTTGCGACTCTGTAACAGAGTTCTGATCACTCTATCTGATAGACCCTTAGACTTCAGGATGTCTATCTCAGAAACCAGGCCGCTAGATTCAGAAAGGCCGGATTGGGGTGCCGAACCGGACCTTGAGTCAACAGATCTTGACTGCACGGCAACATCCATGGTGGACGATCCGCTAACGCTAGTAGAAGCGAAAACCACGCCCTTTTTGGCCAAAAAGGGGCTATCAGGATAAGGGAAGTCTTTTCCATCCTGTACTTGGCCAGGACCTTCGGTAAGAGGTGCAGAGGTGGGAAAGCATATGTCAGGGAGAATGACCATGCGCTTTGAAGGGCATCGACTGCCACCGGCCGATCCCTGGGGTTCAGTGAGAAAAACTCTGGAAGCTTGGTATTCCTCCTGTTGGCGAACAAGTCGACCTCCGGAAGACCCCATTTGGACACTATCTTGGCAAAGACTGTCGGATCCAGAGACCATTCTTCTTGAGAGACTGATTGTCTGCTCAAAAAATCGGCTAGACTGTTTTGCGTACCCTTGAGATGGACAGCTGAAAGTGACTCGAGATTCTCCTCTGCCCAAACAAAGACTTCTTTTGTTATGCCCATCAGGGCGGGATTCCTGGTCCCTCCTTGTTTGTTCAAATACGCTACAGTAGTTGTATTGTCCGACCTGATCTGTAGATGTTGATGCTTGAGCCGCCCCTGGAATGCTGCGATCCCTTTGGCTACGGCTTTTAACTCCCGATAATTTCAGGAGCGTTTCTTTTCTAGATGATTCCAGGTGCCTTGTGCCATCTGACCTTCTAGGTGGGCTCCCCAACCTTGGTTGCTGGCGTCCGTGGTCAAGATGCGTGTCACAGGTGGGTTCCACAGTAGACCTTTGTTCAGGTGGTTTTGGTCTCTCCACCACCAGAGAGCCTGCTTTGTTTTTTCTGGCAGGTATATCTTCTCCTCTAAGTCTTTTCCTGTGAGATTTTGAAGGAGAAAAGACTGGAGTGGCCTTTGGTGGAACCTGGCCCATCTGACTGCTGGGATGGAGGCTGTCATGAGGCCTAAGACTGACATTATCTCCCTTACTGTGACCGGGAGATTTGTCTGCAACCGAGCTACTCGTTGATTTAGGTGATCGATTTTTTCTTGTGGGAGAAAGGTCCTTTGTTCTGTAGAATCTACTATGTAGCCCAGGAACAGGATTTCCTGTGTGGGAATGAGGATTGACTTTTCCCTGTTGACTATCCAGCCTAACTGAGTCAACCACTGCTGGACGACCACTAGGTCCTCGAGTAGCTTTTGTTTTGTGGGTGCCAGGAACAACAGGTCGTCCAAGTAGGGGACAACTGTTATTCCTTGGAGTCTTAGAGGGGCCAACGTTTCCGCAAGGATTTTGGTAAAGATCCTCGGAGACGAGGAGAGACCAAAGGGGAGGGCTTGGCTCTGATAGTGGAAAATCTTTTCCCCTATCCGGACAGCTATGCGAAGGAACCTTTGGGAGCTTAGTCTGATAGGAATGTGGAGGTAGGCATCCTTCAGATCTATCTTTGCCATGAAGCAGTTTCTCTGAAGTAAATTCTTGACAGAATAAATGGATTCCATCCGGAATTTTTTGTATCGAATGACTGTATTCAGTGGTTTCAGGTTGAAAATCAGGCGATACTTCCCTGATGGTTTTCGTACCAGAAAGACGTGCGAGTAAAAACCCTGGCCTTCTTGTTTGGGGACTGGTATTAGGACTTTTTGATCTACAAATTCTCCTATGAGAAGTTGTAGTGCCTGTGCCTTTACCGGGTCCTTTGCCAGCTGTGTAACCAAGAATCTTGTTGGTGGCAACTGACTGAACTCCAGGGCATAACCCTTTCCTATGACTCCCCTGACAAAGTTGTTGGAGGTCAACTTCATCCATTGTGGAAGGAAATCCCCCAGTCTTCCTCCCACTTGGATCCTGGCCTCATTGAGATTTGGGGTTTTTATCAGGAGGGTTAAAGAGCACTTTTGCTTTTTGCTTTCCTCCTTGCGCCCCCCAGGGTCTATTTGGCTTGCCTTTCTCTTGAGTCTTCTTTTGCCCCTTAAAGGAACGAAAAAACTTCCTATTAAAAGGCTTTTTCTTTTCAGGAAAAGTCCTCTTTTTATCCGCCGTGCGTTCTAATGCTTCATCTAGCGGAGTGCCAAATAAAAGGTTACCTGAGAAAGGAACGCTACAAAGACGTAATTTAGATGTGGTGTCTCCTGGCCAAGTTTTGAGCCAAAGAGTTCTCCTCGCTGCGACTGATAGTGAAGCTGACCTGGCTGACAGTTTTACCGATTCTGCCGACGCATCTGCGATAAAACCGACTGCCTTAAACAGCATTGGAAGAGATTTCAATAAATCCTCTCTAGGAGTACCCGCTGTCAGGTGTTCCTGTAGCTGTTTGAGCCAAAACTCTAAATTACGGGCTACACATGTAGTTGCCAGGGCTGGCTTAAGATTAGCCATGGCTGCGTCCCAGGATCTTTTGAGGATAACATCTCCCCTCTTGTCCATGGGGTCTGCTAAATGTCCCATGTCCTCAAACACTAAGTCTGAGTGTTTTGAGACTTTTGACAGGGGGGCATCCAGTTTTGGGGACTGGTTCCAGACTGCCTTAGGGTCTTCCTCAAAAGGAAATCTTCTTTTCAAACCGCTAGAAAAGAAAGGCCTTTTGTCAGGTTCCTCCCATTCCCTAAGCACCAGGTCTGACATCAGCTTGTGCACCGGAAAAACTTTTTGTTTTTTCTTGCTTAACCCCTGATACATTTTATCATGACGTGAGAGAGAAGTTTTTTCTTCCTTCATCTCTAACGTTTCATGAATAGCCCCAATTAATTCATCTACCTCTTCCTGGGAGAGCTTGAATCTAGTGGGTGTGCGGGAGTCATTCTGATCATCTTCCTGCCCAGAATCTGAATGGGAGGAATCTGAATCAGGAATTCTAAGGGAAATCTCCTCATTCTCCACAGGATCACCTGCTCCTGATGCTACCGGAGTGGGAGAGGTGGGCACCTCTTGCTGTGTGGTGGCTGGCGTTGGGATTTGCGAATCAGCAATAAGTTTCCTAAAGGACTGAAAAGTTGCTTTCATCTCCTCTTTAAAAGAACCCAAAAATTTGTTAAGTGGGGAATCCTCTTCACTGCTTATCACAGTAGAAATACAGGGTCCACATAGGCTCTTGGTATAACCTGATGCTAATCTTGCATTACAAGTGGCACACTTCTTTTTGCTAGAAGGGACTTTAACACTGTGGTCTTTTGGATCTTTCTGGTAGGAAACAAAAGAAAGAGATATCCTCCTTTAAGAAAAGGTATCTCCAGCCTGCCATCCTAAGGTGCCCACTGAGCTAACATAGGCAAACATTCCTATCTAGCTCCCCTTCTAAAACAGGTGAAATACACAGGAAAAAAGAGCTCTGGCACAGCCAGCCTACCTGTGAAGAGCCGGCGCTAGACTCCCCTGGCGCGTGTACAGCGTCCATCTTGTGTCTGTATACAGGCAGCGTTCAGCCCACGCTTGCTGCCTTTTAAACGCCGGCTCGGCCTTCCAAACTTCCCGCGCCAGAAACCGGAACCACAGCTTCCGGCGCTCAGTGATGACGCGCATCCTGGCCTGGAAGTTACGCCCAGCGACTTCCGGGTCACGGCGTCCACCGCAAGGAAAGAATTCCTTCGCCGCTAACGCCGCCGCCTGATGCGCGCCATCATCGCCAACTCCCTCGCCGGGCACCGGGGGAAGGAGGAAACGGGGAACTCCAGACCCAGTCGGAGGGAACCCGCGGCCAAAGGAGGAGAGATCGATCGGGTCAGTACAGCCCAGCTGTCTTCCCTCAGCCCCTGGAGATGGACTCCCTCCCGGATCCATCCCCCAGCAAAAGACGGTTCCCAGGTGACATGTCTCCTCCGACTGAGGAAACACATAAAACTGACCAGATGCCTGAGGGACCGCCTTTTAAAGAGCTGGAGGTGATGTGTTTCCTGTCCAGGGAGGAGCTCCATCTCTCAAGGGCTGTCCTGGAAGACGCCTTGGGAAAGTGTGGTGAACGTAACCTCGTTTTTTGTGAAAAAAACGATGGTGAGTATGCAACATCGTCTTTGAAAGTGACGTTTCAAAAACGTCGTTTTTTACTTCACAAAAAACGTCGTTTTTTTTCATCGCAAAAAACGACCGTGTGTACGCGGCATTAGAGTGCACCCTCTGGAAGAATGAGCACAGGGGGCACCTTTTGACAGTAGCATTGTTAACCTGGCAGAAGGATAGTGTTAGACACACTAGCAGATTTAGATACCATCTGGAGACAAACTCCAGCTATTTATGGCTCCATGTACAATATAATAGCATTTGTGCCAGCTTTTAGCAGCAGTTAGAAGCTTTTAGCATTTTTTTTTTCAGCTGGCAAATTGCTCCCAAAAATGCAAAAAAGTACTGATTTTCTGCCATGGAACAGTTCAAATCGGTGTGATTTTAGGCGAGACTTGCATAGACATCTGTGCATGAATTCACACTGACCTGTGGCTTTGAAATCGTGCTACTTCAGATGAAGTAGAACAATTTCACTTAGTGTGAACCAAGGCTAAAGGTTTTACACGAATAAAAGCCAATCATTGTAAGCACTGTCAGTGGTAAATTGAACTGCTACATCTGCAGAACAATGTGTTCTGATGGAAAAAAAATAAAAATAAAATAAAAAACCTACTGGGCAGATCACTACATGAAAATAAGGAGAAGGTAGCCTAAAAAAGAAAACAAAATGTAGACACTACATCCAAGAATTCGCAAGCTGTAATATAATAAAGGTTTGCATTTAATGATGCTTTGATACCCATCCCTGTGCCATGTGTTTTAATATTAACCCTTTATTAAAATACAGAAAAATATAACCTTAAAAACCAAATACTTTATTGTATTTCCAAGCAATGCTGACAGGATAGAATTTTTTTAAGTAATAATTTGAAGAACTGAATTGTAGTGTTTTATTTATCGAACTTCAGAATCGAAACAAGTCACTAAAATCACCCATGTCTCCTGCTATAGTATGTAAATATAATTTTTCTTTCTTCCCTCCAAAACTAATGTACACTGATATTTGTGCAGGAAAAAAAAAAAAAAATCAAGCACCGTGCTTTCATCTGCAACAAAAATAATGAGGAACAGATGTGATACAATCTGTGGGATTAATTTTTTTCACACTAGTAAGGTCCAATAGCAACTACTGGATGAAATGCATCTTCTATCCGAGCAGCTGAACCAAGAAAGTGTTATACTATGCATAACACAGAATGGTCTCTCCTGTGACTGTTTGCTACGTTTTTGTGCATTTTGTAATACTGATGTATTCTCATTGTAATTTCCTAACCTACGTGTTGCATTTAATTTTTTATACAACAATATATAGCAGTGATTTCCAAACTTCTCCCCCACCGGTTCAAGTTTTCCAGAACTTTTCAGAGGGGTGTTTATTTTAGATCTTACTCTTGTGCTTATTGGTCTGGAGAACATGATTAGTAGTGGTAAGTTTGGCACACACACCGGAATTTGTTAGATTTTAATTCTATAATGTCTGAAAATTCAACAATGGGTGATGTTACCTAAAAGGTAAACAATTACATTTGATCTCACAAATAAGACATAGCACCTGACTGCTTTCTAATGGTTTCACTGTTGCGAATTGTTTCTGGGATTATGTGCAGACCACTTCTCTTTCCCCTAGAATTCTTTACAAGCCACATACTTGTCCCTGCTCTCTGGATATATATCTTTGCTGCTGCACAGACTTTCCACTGCTAGCAATGAAGATTGTGGCACCTGACAGTGAACAAGGCTGTGTTATGCTGAACGGGTTGCACAGCAAACATCCTGGCAGGTGGAGACAGGTAAACATGTAGCTTGCCATTCCATATAAGCGTGTTAAAAAGTGCATTTACTTTTTGAAGTGAGAAAATTATATATATATATATATAATAAGGTTCACCCAAATAAGATCTATACAAGACCAAAATCTCTATACTTCCAACATGTACAGTAAGCACTTTTTTATTTTTAGGCTGTACATACCTTATTATCTGGGTACTCACTCCCGCGGGAGTAGGCGTTTCTATCCTGAGCCGCAATATTATCGGGGAGTTCACCCAGATGAGTGATGTCCTTCAGAAAAAGTTCCCCCCGGCGGATAAAGGCCCCCTCCCCGTATTGCGTAGGCGCGTCACGAGAGTCACGGAGTTTCGGAAAGTAGCCGAACATGTAGAACCGGGAGTTAGCTCTACACGGCGCCTGCGCACTGACTAGGGGCCGTGTAGAGCTGACTGTGCAGGCGCCGTATAGAGCCGACTCGCTACTTTGGCTACTTTCACAAACTTTGCGACTCTCGTGACGCGCCTACGCAATACGGGGAGGGGGCCTTATCCGCCGGGGGAACTTTTTCTGAAGGACATCACTCATCTGGGTGAACTCCCAGATAACATTGCGGCTCAGGATAGAAACGCCTTCTCCCGCGGGAGTGAGTACCCAAAAGCCAGATTGAAAATAGCAATAATAAGGTATGTACAGGGGGGGGGGGGGGGTGGAGGAGCGGAGCTGGAACGCTGGAGCAGGTAAGTGATTGTTTATTAAAAGCCAGCAGCTACACTTTTTGTAGCAGCTGACTTTTAACATAAAACAATGCTGGAACACCCCTTTAATTGCTCTGTGCAGTGGTTTTGCACAAAGCAGCCCTGATCTTCCTTTTCTCTGGCTCCCCGCCGACACTACTGACCTGTGCCTCCAAAGCAAGCAGTTTACAGTCTTGGCCAATGAGGAGGAAGAGTCCCCAGAGAGCTGAGGCTGGATCGCGATGGGGCACAGGTAAGGATTATGGGGGCTGCTGCACAGAGAATAGGCAATTAAAAAAAAAAAAACACCTTGAGCCTATACGACCACTTTTAAATGAGCCTGTGTTTGTACAGCCGCTTTCAACATTTTGATAAAACCAATATAACACCAAATTACAAACTTATTCAGGGTGGGGGAGAACATAAAGCCTTAAATACCCTAACCATGTTGTACCCATCCATCATCAGCATCTGTCACTGGTCCCTCGATTAAATAATTAAAAAAAAAACACTATAATGCAGTTTACAATTGTGCATTAGTATGCCCCCATAGCAAGAAGTCATTATATTCCACTGAATTTTGCCTTTTGTATTGCCAAAAGCCTGAAATCTCAAGTCACCTCTTTCCTCCTACCCACCACCTACTGCTATCTTGTGCCCGCATAGCGGCATTTCGCTCTTCTGGTGAGAAGTGTAGGACTGTCAGAAGTGCACTTAAAGTGTGTTGTCTCCCATAGGGATCTGACATCGTTAAAAATCCTAACAACACATTTTTCAGATACTCCATGTTTGCCCCTTCTCGGCTTCTGTCCCGTAGAGCCTTTTGAACCTGTTCACGCAAATTTTGCATCTCCTCGCCTTTCTCTGCGAACCGTTCATGCATACTTTGCATTTCTGCTTCCAGCTCATGCTTTCTCCGCCTCAGGATTCCAATCTCAGCTTCTTTACGGGACAACTGTTCCACATAAACAAGAAGGCCAGAGGAATTGCTGGATGGAAGCTCTAAACCATTATCTAAAGGGTCTAGTGATAGTGGGGGGATGCCATTTGGAATCTTGGCCTCTCTCAGTTTCTCCAGTTCCTGCTCTTTCTCTGCCAGCACAGCTAACACCCTCTCTCTGTGCTGTCTCAGTTCTTCTTCCATCCGTGCCATATTATCTCTGCTCTCTTTTCTTACATGCTCAAGCTCCTGTCGGTGAGCCTGAGCTAATAGTACCAACTCCTTCCGGACAGCCTCCATCTCAATTTTCTGCTTGTTCTCGGCCTCCTCAGCCGTCAATCTCAGGGAGACATATTTCTCTTTTAGCTCTGCCATTTTTTGTTTTCCAGCCTCCAACTCTCCATCCCGTGCCCCTTTGGTCCTCAGCACCCCCTGAGCTCGAGCTTTGTAACGCTCAAACTCCTCTCTTAACTGCTGGAGTTCTTGTTGGTAAAACAGAACAGATCCATGAGGCTCTTGCACATCATTATTGTCTTCTGCTATGGGGGGTTTATTTAGAAGAGATTCAGCAGGGGTTTGCAGTGAAGCAGCCATAGCGATAGTTTTATTTTCTGTTTCCAACTGAATGACTCGGTCTCGTAGTTTCCGGATAGCGATTTGATCCCTCTGTTTGTATGTTTCTGCTGCTCCCAAAAGTTCAGATAGCTCAGACACCTGAGATTCAAGGGAACGCATTCTTTCTTCTTCTTGAAGGAATCTCTGCACGTTATGTTGCTCCTCCGCCAGCCGCTGTAACCAGGAGTAAAGAATAAGTAAGCAATATAATATTGTAACTATTAAAATGCAGAGCATACTACAAATATTAAATACAAAGATGGACAAACCAAGTATGCCAACGCAGGGATAGTGTTTTTCTTTATCTTATATCACAGGAATGGATAATTCTTAGACCCATGGCTTATGCTTCCACTCCCAGGTGATTGGACACTAGCAAAGCAAACCCGAATACCCAGCCTTGCTTTACCCCCTCCCACTCCTAAAATACCTTCAGTGTGTTGCTAGCATCCTTAGGTGAAGGACAGAGGATTTTTAGAGCAAACCAAAAATTCTTAATTGTACATCACAGGAAAACAAAGGACTTCATATTCATGACTACATGGGATGTCCTAAAGCACTGAGCATGAGAGGGTAGGCAATGCAGCAATAAGGGGGAATTCCATTACAAAGCTGCCTACAAGACCTTAAACCCAAAATTGGCTTTGGCAGAGGCCTAAACAGCTACCTGGTAGAACTTTATATGTGTGACACAAAGACCCAATAGCCTTACAAACATGAACAACAGAAGCTATAGTGCCTGCAAAAAGTATTCATACCCCTTGAAATTTTCCAAATTTTGTCACGTTACAACCAAAAATGTAAATGGATTTTATGTGATAGACGAAGTGGCACATAATTGTTACGTGTAAGGAAAATGATAAATGGTTTTCAAAAGTGTTTACAAATCAAATATCTGAAAAGTGTGGTGTCCATTTGTATTCAGCCCCTTTACTCTGATACCCCTAACTAAAATCTACTGGAACCAATTGCCTTCACAAGTCACCTAATTAGTAAATAGAGTCCACAGCACCACGAAGGCCAAGGAACACACCAAACAGGTCAGAGATAAAGTTACAGAAGTTTAAAGCAGGGTTAGGTTATGAAAAAATATCCCAACCTTTGAACATCTCTCAGAGCACTGTTCAATCCATCATCGGAAAATGGAAAGAGTATGGCACAGTTACAAACCTACCAAGACATGGCTGTCCACCTAAACCGACAGGCTGGACAAGGAGAGCAAGAATCAGAGAAGCAGCTAAGAGGTCCATGGTAACTCTGGATGAGCTGCAGAGACCCACAGCTCAGATGGGAGAATCTGTCTACAGGACAACTATTAGTTGTGCACTCCACAAATCTGGCCTTTATGGGAGAGTGGCTAAAAGAAAGGCATAAGGACATCCCATTTGTAGTTTGCAAGAAGTCATGTGGGGGTCACAGCAAACATGTGGAAGAAGCATGCTAGGTACAGTCCCCATTGCCGTAGACCAAGAAGAAGCCCTCCACTATTCCAGCAAGGGTAATAGGAATATGTCAATTCCTGCCCAATTTGGAAAGTGTCCATTCACTTGAAGTCCTCTGTGTCCTGCGATGTACAATTAAGGAACAGGATTTTCAAATGCCCTGTAAAATGCTTTTCTTGAAAGTATATTACAAGGCCCTCCCGTGTGTGTGTATATATGTATATGATCACTCCAGTACTGCTTACTATAAAAACTGAAGGCATGCTGGGAAAGGGAAAAGATATATAAAATATGAAAAAAAGAAAAAACGTACAGTATAAAATGCCCAAATTTGTCTCGACACTCAGGGTGATAGAGTCAGGTGTCCTCCATTCACATTTTCTGACAATAGTAAACAGATGACCTCAATACATGATTGTTGCTTTTTCACTGTCCAATCAGTCAGCAGGTTGGTGACCTAGCTGCATTGCTTGATCACAGTAGAAAAAGTCAGGACACCAAGCTGGCTGTGCTGTCTGGTAGAGCTGTGGAAATTTTGGGTCTGAATGGAAAGAACTACAAAGCCCTTTGAGCGATAAAACAGCTCAATATATAGGCATTTCAACTGTGTATATGTACATATAGTTACAACTAAAACAGGAATTGCATTAACCACTAATGAAAGATGATTTTTTGGTCTTTAAAAGTGGTTGTAAACTTTTTTTGCTACAGGTAAGCCTAGAATAAGGCTTACCTGTAGCTACCAAGGATATCTCCTAAACCTACACGGTTTAGAAGATATCACCTGTCCCCTGCGCACTGAAGCATCGGCCAATCACAGCGCCCGGGATACCCGGAATAACTCCTGGAGCGATGTCAGCCACCCGAGTGATGTACGAGGACGGCTGCAGGGGCTTCAATCTCGGGTAAGCAATTCATAATAAGCTAGTATGCTATGCATAATAGCTCATCATGCCTTTGTCTTGCAGGTTTTTTTTTCTCATAGGGTTTACAATCACTTTGAGTACTTCAGGAACATATATGTATTTCTGTAGTCATGGTATGGATAACAAGCCACACCATATCCTAGTCTTTTAAGAAGGCTGTGGTATGGCCAACAAGAATTCAAACTTGCAATACCAGACACACCTTAACTCCTGATCCAGGCTATAGCGAGATCCGCTCTGTTTCAGGTGTAGTGTACAAAGTGTAAACTACTCTGATGACCAAATGAATATATAAAATATGTAAAAATATCAAAAAGTGACCAAAACAGGGTAAATGCTGATAAAATACATTTTTATGTAGATGTGCAAATGAACAGCTGTGTATTATAACTGATCTCAGAAAAATGTTTACCTTTTGCCTCTCCTCTTGCAGCAGAGCTTCCATTTCTTTCTTCACAGCACACAACTCTTCCTGCAGCCTCTGTACTGCAGGGTCAGGTTCAGTTTTCTGTCTTTTTGCCTCCTGCAGTTGCTTTCTTAAATCTTCAATTTCCTTACGTAGCCTTTTGCTTTGGTCTTCCGCTGCCTCTGCCCTGACTGTAAGCTCTGATCTCCCTGCCAGCTCCTGCCGTGCCTCTTCTAAGCGGAGTTCAACTTCGTGCCTTTGGTCCCGCTCTCCCTGCACTAGACGCTGCAGCTCCTTCAGCATTACCGAGTGGTCCGCTTGCTCTTGCGCACGGTCATGCTGCTGACTTATGAGCCTGGTCTTGGTCTCAGCCAGCTGAGCTTGTAACCCCTGAATCTCCTGCCAAAAGTTGTCATGTTCTTCTTGCATTCTCTGAACTGTTTCTTCCATCTCCTGCTTTGCCTTTCTTTTGTCTGCTTGGTAGGAAGCCTCCATGCGAGATTTCTCTTGTGTAACTGTAGCCAATGCACTAAAAAATAAAACAAACATACAAGTTTTCATTATAAACAAATTGACCATCTACACCGAAAAAATAATCAGCAAACTCTAGGATGTGTGAAAAAAAAAAAATATTGTATTGTTGTGTTTTCAAGCAGTTTCTATCAGTAGAACTCATGAAATAGGCCCCTTTCACACGGTCAGTTTTGTCGGCGGACCTCAATGGCCGCCCCATGCAGTCTTATGGAGCGTCGGATGTCATCTGAGACATATACGCTGACATCCAACCCGATCCGCCAAAATCAGACGGATGGCGATACGTCCCCATCCGTCCATGGAGGATCGGATTGGGTGAGATCTGATGAAAACTGACATGCCGTCTGTTTTCATCAGATCTCTCCATAGGAGACAGCGGCGCTGCACAAGCCCCTCCCCACTCAGTGAGCAGAGAGGGAATTGTCATCCGCCGGCTCAGTGGAGAGATCTTCCGCTGAACCGGCGGGAGCTGGCGAACTCTGTAGCAATGGAGTCTGCCTCGTGTGGAAGAGGCCATAGGGGTAAAAGGTATTTTTACTAAAAGCGCCTTTAGGCTGGGTGTACATTACAGAATTCTGAAACATCTGCTTTTTACAGCCCGTTTTTCTGCACAGTAAAGGAAGGTGAAAGCTGTATTAAAAAAAGATAGAAATGTTGTTCTTTATAGAGTAAGGGCCACCCTTCCCTTACCTCCTCAGTTGTGATGACAAATGTTTGTAGGCAATGATAGTAACTATGTACATACTCAAGAGTATAAGAGCTTTTAGTTATGGATCCGAAACCCATAGTAAGGCAGTACTTGTGGTTGTGGTAAGGTTCTTACATTAAATAAAGAAAAAACGCTAATTTTTGTCACAAAAATGCACAAAATCTGAAAGCAACAACATATGTACTTAAATCCTACAGACTAACCTGGTAAGAGTGGTAAGCTGGTTCTTAACTTGCACCATTCTTCTGTCTGTATCCGCGGGGGTTGAAGGCCCACCTTCTCCACTAGCTGTGCTGACCCCGCTCTCTGAACCACTTGCCTCTTCTGTACCACCAACAGGCTGTACACACTCCAGTCTTTCATCCTCACTGGTTTCTCCTCCCCTGGCACTAGGAAAGCTGCCTGCTGTATCCACACTGTCTTCACTGTGTATAGACTGCTGGTCATCATTTGGCTCTTCAACATCTAAGGACAGTGCTCTGGGTTCCTGAGAAGTAGACAAAACCTGAAGACTGGCTTCCAAAGCTTCCTTCTCCTTCAAGAGACTCTTGTATGCCCGCACAACATCCTTTAGTCGAGTTTGATATTGCAGCAACTGCTTCCGCTGAGTTTCCACCAAATCTTGCAATTCTTTCTTGCTTGGGCCACTTCCAAAATTCATACCTAGTTTCTCCATGGCACAACTAGTCCATCACCCTGAATAAAAAAGACAGCAAATTATGTGTGAAGTTGCACAGAAAATGTGCATTAAAATGAAAAGTGGTAAAACACAAAGTAACAACAGAAAAAAAATCCAATAGAATTTTTTTTTAATTGCAGATAAAAAAAACTGCTTGTACGAGACATCAATCATATGAGTGCTATACCAATAAAATATTCACACGAGTTAAATACTACCATACACCTGTAAGACAAACCTGCTGGCGCTGACAGCATGCAAATACGCAGCCTCTTGGCAGGTGGGCCTTGGTGCCGAGCAGCCGCATTTTTGAGTGCAATTGGGAGCTTTTGTCAGTTAAGGCGACGCAGTGCCTGAAATTCAAAAATTGGCCTGGTCATTGAGCAGCCAAATCTTCTGGGGCTGAGGTGATTAAAGCGGAGTTCCACCCAAAAATGGAACTTCCGCTTATCCCACTCCTTACCCCCTTACATGCTTCCTGTCCCACTTCCTGCTTCCGCCGAGGGGCTGGTAAGGCGATTAGGCGTAATCGCCTTATTTTAGCCCCTCCCTGTAGGCGATGGCCTAGGACACTGACAGGTCCTAGGCAATCGCCTGTCCAATCAGCAGCGAGCCGCGCGCGCATGCGCAGTGCGGCTCGCGCAGGCGCAGTGGGTGCCCGGCCGTGAAGCCGAAGGCTGTCACGGCTGGGTGCCCATAGTCGGGATGGAGACGCCGGCCTGGGAGGGGGGGGGGGGGGGAGGAGCGGAGCCCCGGTTGGCGCGTCGCTGGAACACAGGAGCAGGTAAGTGAGAGTGTTTATTAAAAGCCAGCAGCTACACTTTTTGTAGCTGCTGACTTTTAATAAACACCATTTTTGGCTGGAACACCCCTTTAAGAGCCCTTTCTGAATCGCTCATAGTGTCGGCGATAAAATGCCACTATTTTTACCACCGACGCGATGGTCATATTTGCGGCGCATTTCGGCCACTAATGGGGCGCATTTAACCCCCACTAGTCCCCTCTGGGTGATCTCTGTACATTACAAGAATTTTTACAAACTTTGTTGCTGATTCCTACCTTTTGTTATTCTGAAGAAATCCCTGTGTTTGCTTGTGTCCATGTAGTACATGAATCTAATGGGAGTAGTACATGAATCTAATGGGAGTAGTACATGAATCTAATGGGAGTAGTACATGAATCTAATGGGAGTAGTTTCATATTCACCAACCAGCTGCTGCAACTACAGGGCTCTAATGAGAAAAATTGCAGGTTCTGCATTCCTTTAGATCAGGGCTTGACAAATTTACTTTGAAACTAGGAGCCAGCTAAAAAAGTTAGGAGCCAGTTATTTTTTTTAAATGAACAACACCTTTTTTTCCTCCCAACGACTAAATCAACTGATCTTAAATTTACACAGAAAACTGTTTCCATCTTTGTGGGGGAGGGGTGTGTAAATGGAACTAAAACTGTTCCAACCAGCTGCCCCACAATCCCTGTCCACTCATCCATTATGGGCACCAGATCAAGCCCGCAACTCCTTCAACCAGTTGTCAGGCAGAGAGAGCAGGCAGGGGAAGCCCTTGGCGCAACCAGTGACTGCTTGTAGCAGCCCCTGTCACCAGAAGAGGGCGTTGGTTCCCCTGCAATGTAAGGGCAATGCCCTCAGTCAACAGAGCGAGCGGAGGCATCTTAGTCCGCGAACCCGCCAGGTGAGGGGGTAATGTGGTCTTGCATGGGGACAAGACACCTGCTGCAGTCTAGCCCAGGCGCCAGGCTGTTAATTTTAGGCGCCAATGCGACCTGGCACCTGGGGTTTGTCAAGCCCTGCTTTAAATGCGATTTCCTATTGGGAGTATCTCACCAAAAATTGCAATTTTCTTGCAGGGGATGCCTAAAATCTGACTTGTATCTTAGTGTAGACTTCTGGGAAAATCAGACAGGGGGGGGGGGCGCTCTGTATAAATTCTGTTTACAGAACACCTCCAGGTAGCCATATTGCATTGCACTTTATAGAAAATGACAGAGCTGCAGACTGAAAAGGAAGTATTTTTTTAATATCATTCAGGGCTGGTTCACACCACAGAAAAACACTTCAGATGCGATTATGCATGCACATTTTTAACGTGTTCCCGGATGCTTTTTCTCTACCATCCTCAACCCCCCCCCCTACTGTACTGGGGTCCGGTGCATTTTTTACATGTTTTACAGCATTTCAGTAGAGTTCTAGGAAAAATTCAGCATGTTCTACTTTTTTTCCCTGGAACTGGAAACCACTGGAACTGACCACATTGGTGTGAACTATGCCATTGAAAACCATATAACAGGGTTGCCCAACCTTTTGAAGAGGGAGGGACACTTAAAGCAATTTGGTAACCAGTCGAGGGCCACAATGAGCGGAGCGAGCGGGTGTCAGGTCACGGCTACTCTATAGCCCTCCTATCCACCCAGATGAAAGGGTATGAATTCTCTTCTGGTGGGCGTAAACAGACATCTGTCTCTCTATGGAGGTGAATTAAGGGTCCCATTTGGTCAGGCCGAACGTGTGAAAAGGGCCTAAGACTGCTTTCACACTGATGTGCTGCACACTGATGTGCTGTTGGTTACCCACACTTTGGGTGCAGCGTAGTGCACCTGTGTCTATCCTGCGGGTTATCTGAACTTTGCAATAGACTCCACCTGTGGCAAAAGCCTGCGCTGTAGAGGAAGCGTCAGCTTATGAGGCTCTGCTGCCGCTTTCTTCCTATACCACCAGCTTCATTCACAACACTGATGATGTAGTATCTACGATCTGGGCTTGCCAACCCTCCATTCCAAGAAGGAGGTCGCGGGCCACATCAGAGGGCTCCGCAAGCCACATGTGGCCCCCGGGCCACTGGTTGGCCACCCCTGCCATATAACCTACTTTCCATGCATTTTTGATGCAATAATAATAATAATAATAATAATAATAACAAAAAAATAAAAAAAAACACACTGAACTGCATGTGGTGTGAACCGGCCCTTAATTACAATATGACTGGAGTCACAATTGTATACGCTATATTATTATTTGCCATTTCTTTTCTCCCATGAAAGTGGAGTTACCCTTTAAAAAGGAGGAACTGCAGTCTGCTCACATAATTTGTAATAAAAAACATCTTGTCATTCTGAAGCTTCCCTCCAACTGCTTTGCATATTATTTTATATATACACTGCGGAAATCTCCCTCCATTAAGTCTGGCTGCATCCATTTTTACTTGTGGGCTGCTGAAGCTGCTGCCTGTTCACTTCCTGGATTTACACAGCAGAGTGACAGAGAGAGGACCTCATCGGTGTGCTGCTTCTCTTTTCACTGTCCAGTCACAGAGGGGACCTGTAAGTGGTGAAATTGCAGTAGAGAATCTGCAGCCCCTCCTCAGCCAGACAGAGCTGTGTAACTTTCAGGACAGACATACAAGCCCTTTGTCAGGTAAAGCAGCTCCCTTGTATGCATTGTATCTGCTTGTTTGGTAAATATACTGTCCAACAGAGGCCTCTTATGGTGACTGTCAGTATGAGGTGCCCCAGTCTCGTCTATACACAACCAGTGCCCTCCTCTATATACAATACGCCATCACCTGTGCCAAATAACTAAAAACAGCTGCATGCCTACTACTTACCTCCCAGGCCCTCCATAAACCGGTGAGCACCCGGGAGGTGCCACTGACGTGTCTAGTTGGCGGTAGGTCACCAATGTCTATCCGGGTCTAGGTCCGGAATAGAACACTTCCGCTCAGCATCTGCCGGGTGTACAAACATGGCGCCCCCGTGACTTCCGGTAACTTGGGTCTCAGCCCATGAGGGAAGAACTGCCTCCTGATTGGCAGATGATGTTTGGCGAACTTGTAAGTGTTCTAGAGCCGCGCGTGCGCAGTGCTAAATGGAGCAGCGGGGACGCGCCCTTGTACGGGCACGGCGCTGCGGATAACCCGTCGAAGAATTCTCCTCAGTGGCTTTTCTACGGTTAAACGAACGAGTGTGAACCCAGGTGAGCGCGCTCCTCAGTGGTTCGTCTTGTCAGTTCGTCCTTCCCTCCCCTCCGTGATGTGGCCCCGCCCCCTGTGTCCGCCATCTTGCGGCCGGTGACTGAGGCGATCTCAGCCCGCTGACAGAAGAACGGAGAAGCGTGAAGCGAGCCAGAGAGAGCGGAGGGGAGAAGCGGGCCCGGTACTCTGCACTGCCGGCCTCTCCGGACACTGAGCGCTGAAGGCGGATCCGGGTGAGGAGCGAGAAGCCTGACGACAAACTTCCTCCATTGGCCGTACGTGTCTTCTTCTCTTCATGGCTGCGGGTTATCGGGGGGCCGCTGTGTGCCCCAAATTCACTGAGGGGGAGGGGAGGCCTGACCTCACCATGAAGGGTCAGAGGTCACCTGTAGCCATAGTCCCCTCTGTCCTCCAATCATGTGCACATCATAGAAGTAAACGGGGAATTCTTCTTCTCAGGATTGGACAATAGAAGGGAATATTCACACCATGTATTCTGTAACCAATAATAAAGCCGTATTCCCCCCCAGGTTCCTGTGCAGGGGCCAATCTTCTCAGTTCTCTTACCTGGAAATATTGCCTTTTTGTTTTTTTTGCTAGTAAATTTCTTAGAGCCCCCCCCCCCCGAATTTGATAAGTTTTTAGGCAGAGGCCCTGCAGAATAAAATGGTGGGTGTTGCCCAGAGCTTTTTTTCTTAGAAAATAGGTGCAGGAACTCAACCATGACCCTGTTCAGATTTCAAAACCAGTAGAAGGGTCTTAAAGGGGCATTAAATACCAGGATTGCATTACATACAGAGTGCGTAGTTCAGGTGGGTTACACAAAGTGCAGAGCTGACACTTGTAAACACAGAAACCAAACAAGTGTTTACAAGTGATTGTGGTGAGCGGGCACCAAAGGGTCTGAGCCAGAGGTGTTGCCTATTTAATGACATATAATACTTGTGCTTGCGGGTTGATTAAACGCATTTTTAATGAGTTTTGACCTCCGGAAGGTTTACCCCCCCCCCCACCCTTTGTGACCAGACCATTGTTTGCGATACGGCACTGTTATTTTAACTGACAAAGTCTCTATATGTAGTTAAGTGGTCAACTCCTAAATTTAAAGAGAAGGTCCACCCAATTTTTTATTTTTTTTTAAAAGCCAGCGCTACAAATACTGCAGCTGCTGACTTTTAAAAAATAGACATTTAACTGTCCAGCGTGCCCGCGATGTCGGTGGCTGAGCAATCGCTAGTCTCTCGGCTGCCCCTGCCCTCGGTGAGGGAATTGATGTGGCTTCACTGCCCGGTGCCCTACTGCATATGCGCGAGTAGCGCGGCGTGCCCTCACTGGTCCCCGCTCTCTTCTGGGACCAGTGTGTTTCCCAGGAGACAGGGGGGGGGGGGGGGGGCATGACTACGGGGGTCTATGCCCGTATTATACAGGTATCTGCTCCCCCCCCCCCGAAAGGTACCGAATGTGACACCGGAGGGGGGGAATGTTCCAAAAAGCGGAATGTTTCATTTTTGGGTGGGACTCCACTTTCAACATTACAGCACCAATGGCCCCATAGAGGTATGGAAAATACAAACTGCGGGTGACGGGGGACGGGACTTTAAAGGTGCAATTAGTACAAAGACATACCAAATTGAATAAAATCAGAATTTATTAAAGTTACAAGAGTACATAAAAACAATATTATACAATATATGAACAGCTTTATTGTCATTCAAGATGTGTTATTGTAGCACCTACAGAGGTTCCCACATCTTAATCCTACATGTTTCGCTGTATGGCTTCCTCAGGGACAAACGTGGTTTTGTGGCTATATTATATGAATGAACAGAAAGCAAATTACAAACAATACACATAATGTTATATCAGTAAATAACAACACTATACATTAGAGCTGCATATTATTTTCCAAAAAATAATTAAACAGTAAAGTTAGCCCAATTTTTTTGTTTTAAAGTAAAAGATGTTATGCCCCGAGAATCGTGATCTTACAAGCAAAAAAATTGTGATTTTATATATATATATATATATATATATATATATATATATATATATATATATATATATATATATATATATATATAAAAAAAAAAAAATAATATATTTTTTTATACACGAATAGAGCTTTCTTTTAGATTGTATTTGATCACTAGTGCGTTTTTTATTTTTTGTGCTATAAACAAAAAAAATATATACCAATCAAATTTTTTTCTCCTATGAAATGTAGCCAATAAAAAATATTGTAAAAATCGAATTTCTTCATCAGTTTTGGCAATTATGTATTCTGTGATATATTTTTGGTAAAATAAATCCCAATAAGTGTATATTGATTGGTTTGCACAAAAGTTATGGCATATATATATAATATTATGTAATTTATTTTTATACTAGTAATGGGGGTCAGCGACTTGTAGTGGGACTGCGATATTTTGGCAGACCAATTTGACACTAAACCCTGGTTCACATTGCTACGGTTTGACATGTATATATGTGTGTGTATATATCATTTCTGCACAGAACGTCCACCCTGTAGCAGTAATAGGGTGGTCAACAAGCAGTAAACGTGTCACTAAACCCATATCATCAAAAAAACTATTAATAAATGGTGTTCATACTTACCATGTCACTGAGATTTGTGTTCTGCAAAAAAAACTTTTTTATCCTGCTGTTCCTTCTGTCCATGTCCCCAACACAGGCGTCCACGCTCGTGACCGGCAGCTGGGTTATTAAAGGGGACGTACATGTACTCCCTCGTGCCCAGCCGTGTCATTCTGTCGACGTATATCGTTGTGCGGTGGTCCTTAAGTGGTTAAGCAGTTAATTGAGTGAGTGATGTTGCTTTTTTTTTTACTCTGTATTCCAAAGGCAGTTTTTTTTTGTTTTTGAGCATGTGACAAGCAGCAGAGGTCTAGAAGCAAATACTCCTGCAGACAGGCTGGGAAATATTTGGGTCATGTGACAGCTGTATGTCGATTAGGAAAAAGGTTCTTGGATGTTTTTTTTAATTAAAATAAATTTAGGTCAAAATGTATTCTGCTACATTTCTTTGAAATGAACCAGAATCAGTGTTTATTGATTCGCCTGCAGAAAAGATAGAGTCCACAAACTCCATGGTGTATATCTGAATAAATTGATCAATCCTGATGTACTGACCGCTAATTTCTTGAGGCCCAAAGATGCGAGGACAGTACAAATATCCCCCAAATGACCCCTTTTTGAAAAGTAGACGGTGCATGATATTTAGTAAGAGGCATGGTGTTAATTCGTAATTTTATTTTTATTTGATTTTCTTCACAATTCTTAGGCTCCATGCACACTTGAGCTGATAAACCTGCAGTTTTTTGGTCCACAAATTCCACTCTGTCAGCCTATGTGTCACACACGGACGTTTTTCAGCTTTAATGAGCAGTGGAGTTTATGGGCTTTTTTCTGAACACCCGAAAATCGCGTTCAAAGTGCCATATTTTTTTTTTACCTCAAACGCTTAAAGCCGATAAATGCTAAAACACACCCAACATGGCTCACCAGCTTTTATTTTTTTTTATTTTTTTAGCATTTTTGGTCCATTGGAATTTTTTATTTTTTTTCTTCTTCTTAATTTTCCTGAGGCTCCATGCACACTGGATGCTAAAATAATGTTATAAAAACACCAGTAGCTTTTCAGGGAGTCTGGCAACTTTTAACGTTTTTGCAATAACGTTTATTAGCATTTTTCAGCGTTGGCTTTTTTTTTTTTTTTTTTTTAACATACTCCAGTGCAATACAGTGTTATCCTATACCTGGTGTGGTGGTGATCAGGGATATGACTGGTGACAGTATGTGTTAAAAATAAAAAAAATATATCGCACTATGACCAGAGCTATACAGTGTTGCCATAGTAACGCTGTACTACTCTGGGGAAGTGATCAGGATTTATTTTTTCTTTACACATATTATAATTGCTTATTCAGTGGAACCTTGGATTACAAGCATAATCTGTTCCAGAAGAATGCTTGTAAGCCAAAGCACTCGCATATCAGCCAGAGAGGCTCAGAAAGCCTCGGAAACACTTGGGGAATGGTGTGTCTCTGTGTGCATCTGAGCGGCTCTGAGTGTCACCAGCGCCCCCGGATTTTTGGCCAAATGAGGTACTGCACACTGCAAAGGCTTTCGTCCTGCTAGTTTGCGAGACAACACTCGAAAACCGAGTCAGATTTTTTTTTTAAATTAATAGGTCGTATTCCGAAAAGGCTCATTAACCGCGTTACTCGCTATCCAAGGTATTACTGTACCAATTAATTTCAGTGGTTTAATCTACTATTTTTACTAAATGAAGCTGGTTCATTGTGTCTTTTTTGTTGTGATTTGCAGTGTTTTGCTGTAATTGGCCAAAGCTAATCGCATTCTACAGATGAACTGTTATTAGCTAGCAATACAATGGATGGAAGGAAAGGAAGCCACCCGTTGTTTACAATTGTTGTGATGCGGTCATTGGTCTAAATCAGTGATGGGGAACCTTGGCTCTCCAGATGTTTTAGAACTACATTTCCCATGATGCTCTTGCATTCTGCAGTGTAGTTGAGCATCATAGGAAATGTAGTTCCAAAACCTCTGGAGAGCCGAGGTTGCCTACCCCTGGTCTAAATGATCACATAGTACTAGTAGCAGGCCAGTACAGTGATCAGTCATCAGCTGTGTATGGTGGCAGATCGTGCCACAGCACGGCCCCTTGATAGGCGCATTCTTGGAGAACATCATATGATGTCCTCCCAGAACAACAGTTCTCCGCCATTGTACTAAAGGCTGGGCGGGAATGTGCTAAAACCCTTTACAGGTTACTAGTTTAGAGTTGCACAGGAGGTCTGGTGCTAGAAATATGTCTCTCGCTGGTGATGCCTCACATGTCTGATGCTATCACTGTTTTCATATCCATGCAGCGCCTAAGTCTGCGTTTTGCATTTAAACATGGGGGGAGGGGTCTGGCACTTTTTTTTAAGTTAATTTTGTTTTTACATTTGTACCTTTTTTTTTTTTTTTTTTGGGTGAACTTTATTGCTATGACAAGGGATGAACAACATCCTATGTGATGACATGGGCTGTGACAAGTCCTCTTTTTAGAGAGATCATGCATATATTAGACCCCAGATTTCTCCTCTGGCCTCCAAAGCATCTGATAATCAAGATCCGTTAACGGCTTGTTTTACATCAGACCGAAACTGGAAGCGACAAATCCTCATTACTTAATTACACAGTGGGAGGAACTACATCAGTTCCTCTCACTCTAACTCAGGAATGGGATGCCACTGGTCGCATCCCTACCTTGCTCCCCGATCGAACAGAACAAGCTATCCTGCAGATGTTCCTATTAGCTAGTTGAGACAAACCATTTAATACTGACAGGGGTGCTTACGATCCACATTTATTTATGTTAAACCTTCCACAAGGAATGAAAACGTTTCCTCTAACTGCTAATAAAACACAGGAAAAAAGGAAACAATACAGTCACCACATCTAATGACTGGTAATTTGTAAAATGTTTGCGTTTAAGTTGTTTAACCACTTTAAACACAAATGTATTCTAGTTCAGCTTATCGGTCATTAGATGTGGTGTCTGCATTAGTTCAGGGTTTGACAAAATCCAGGCGCCGGGTCTCAATTGTGACTAGAATTGGTGAGCTGGCGCCTGGGGAAGGAAGCATAGGCCTGCAGAAGGCCGCAAAGCCGCAACCTCAATTACCGGGCGTGGAGGTGGGGGCGCATCCTGTGTCTCCATGCACCCCCACTGCGCAATCGCGTCAGACAACCAGCAATGCTAATGGAGCTTCCCCTGTGTTTTCACTGCCATCTCCTTCCCTCTAATTGGCACCCTCAAAAATTATCTATATTTTTTATTACACCCTAGAGAATAAAATGGCGGTCCTTGCAATACTTTCTGTCACACCGTATTTGCGCACTTTTTTGGTAAAAAATACACTTTTTTAAATTAAAAAAATAAGACGGCAGTAAAGTTGGCCCAATTTTTTTTTATATTGTGAAAAATAATGTTATACGCCGAGTAGATTGAACATGTCACGCTTCAAAATTGCATCCGCTTGTGGAATGGCGACCAATTTTAAACCTTTAAAATCTCCATAGGCGACGTTTAAAAAATTCTACAGGTTGCGTGTTTTGAGTTAGAGGCGGTCTAGGGCTAGAATTATTTATCTCACTCTATCAATCGCGGCAATACCTCACGTGTGGTGTGGAACACCGCTTTCATATTCCGGTGCTACTCACGTATGCGTTCGCTTCTGCACGTGAGCTCGGCGGGACGGGGTGCGTTTCTGGCTCCTAACTTTTTTAGCTGGCTCCTAGATTCCAAGCAAATTTGTCAAACCCTGCATTCGTTTTTATTTTTGATAGTTTTTTGGTAAGTTTAGGTTCGTGCAACCTGAGCCGACTTTCAGTTAAATTTTGACGTGTTTTTGAGGCGTTTTTTCATGCTTCACCTTGTGTTTTTTGTCTGGCAGAAGGAGACTGGATTTTATACACAAAACCCTGCCAAGAATGTATGTATGTATATGCATTCTACCTGCTTTTCAATTTTAATGTATGGGGCCAAAATCACGCTGCAACTACACCAAAGTTGCACTTGTACCATTACCAAAATCGCACTGCATTGATGTGAACGGGCACCATGGACAATAATGTGATCTCCTTTTTTGTGCTGTGCCAGAAATTGCACTATTGTGAATGGGGTGGGTGTTTTTCACCTGGTGATCCAGCCAGTAAGTCTGCTATCTCTCATTCACATAGGCATACTGATGTATACACCTGTGTGAAGGGCAGTCTTCGCCCATATGGGACGCACAGGTATTCCATGCAGACAGCCTGTGTTCTGACCCGTTCATCAAACCTGCACGGATGTACACTCTGGGATGTGCTTAGAAACCTGTTACAAAAAAACACACTGCCTCTCAAGCTCATTAAGTCATACTCTGCTGTGCAAGTGTGCAGTGTTCCATGTCACCTCCTGTCAGCCGTGACTTCAATATAAACAAGAAAAGCGACTCCCGCACTTAGGAAATGTGAAGATGCTTTATTCAATCCAGGATCAAACTTCCAGCATGGAAGCATAAGTGTCAGTTTCATCCTGGATTCAATAAAGCATCTTCATGTTTCCTAAGTGTGGGAGATGCTTTTCTTGTTTGATTGTACAGCTTGCCCTGTACAATTTTTTTTTCTTTTTGTTGGTGGAACCAGTATTTTTCTTTTCTTCAAGTCAAAGTTAGTATTTGGCAGCTCTACCACTGCACTTTATTGTAGGTGTGGTTTGCAGCGCTACCTGAAAGCTGTTTTTTTAGAGCTACTTAATACTTCCATGTTACTTGAGATTGCTGCATGGTAAAAGCACTGTCCGTCTTCTGCCTAGTGACAGGACACCGCTAGACATTGGTACTGCTTTATTATTATTATACAGGATTGTAGCACCAACACGGCTGTCTGTCTGGAGGCAGCCATAGTGGGATCTCCTGCAGAACTGGGTAACCTGGTGTACAGGGGCCCCTCGGCGTACCCATCCCTCCTGACCTAGACTAGAGCAACCCTGCGAATTTGGGGGTGGTGGCCAGACGTCAATTACTGTGTCCTGATAGGTGGTCCCCCTGTTGCCCTTTGTGAGGGAACCCTTCCCTCCCTCACTTCAGAACTATACCAGATCCACAAACTTGAGCCTACTTTGGCATTAAGCTGCTGCGTGATGTCTTCCAGGCTGGGTCCCTCCTTTTAGATTCGGGCCCTGATGGACAGACTTGGCCTTTCTGCTTGGATGGCGTTCAGGTATCACCAGCTGCGTCATGCAGCCAGGGCACAGTTCCTGTTGCCCCCCAGTCTCAGGGCGGACCCTATTGAGGAGTTGCTGGCACAGGAGTCTCTCGCTAAAACTATGTGTACGTTTGTACCTGGCGCTCTCACGGAAAGATTCGCCTAAAATGGAGGCCCTTTGGGATAAATGGAAGGCAGATCTACCCGAGTTGGATAGAGAGACCTGGGAGGATTTTTTTCAGGATAGCTCTAAACTGGTATCTTCTAGGGACAAGTTGATGCAAACAAAATTCTTGCATAGGGTGTACTACACGCCTTAGAGGCTGCACAGAATCTATCCACTACGTTCCCTGAATTGTCGCACCTGACAGCACATTTTTCCACATGTTCTGTACCTGTCCCAAGCTGTTGAGGTACTGGACTGTGGTGGGAGAGTCTATTAACCTCCCTGGCGTTATGATTCTGTCTGGAATTTTGTACCAAAAGCGTTGCAATTGTTTTGTAAGTACTTACTTAAATCTATCTAAACAAGAGTCTAATAGGCATCCCGGGTATGATTTTTTTTTAATTAAAAATTATAATATAATAAATAATTATAAAAAATTATAACAAATAATAATATAATTATAGTAAAAATTATTCAATAATGTAATCAAATCAAAATCACTGAAATTTGCTCAGTTGCAGAATTTTTGCTGTCATAATTTTTTTTTTTTATGACGAATTTCCCCACAGATCGCTATCGCTAAATTCTGCAAGTGATTATAATTTATTATCGCTGTTTTTTAGCTGCTCTAAAACAATTTTTGCCATAAAGGGACACTTTTGGTTGCTATGGGCAATCTACAGTTTGCAGGGAGAAAGAAAAGTTTTTATTATATAAAATGACATGCAGGGCACTGGGCAGACCACTAGGGACATGGGGGGTGTGTATTTTTTACATACAGTACTGTAATCTATAAGATTACATTGTACTGTATGTAAAGTGTTTGTTTACATTTTTGAATTTGGCGCCGTTCTCCGTCCCCGTGCGACGTAACGTCGCAGGGAACGGAGCTCGGCGGCACACGGGGACGCTGTGTGAATCGAGCGAGCACCCGCTCGCTCACACAGCGTGGATGCATCGCTGGATCCAGGGAGAAGGTAAGTAAACAGTCTCTGGATTCAGCGAGGCGAGCCCGTGTCTGACACGGGATCAACAATAGTAGCAGCAAATTTTTACCCCGTGTCAGACACGGGAAAAACGCCAAGGAGGTTAATATCCGCCTTCAGCTGGATGTCCCCTTGACAGCAGAGCTAGCCCTATTGGGAGTGCAGGATGATGAGCAGAGACCTAGATATACTGAGACACTGATTTCACTGCTGTTTTATGCTAAGAAGGAAATCCTGCTGAAATGGACCTCTGCCCCCCACAGTACGTTCATGTAAAGACTCTGTTAACGCAGTACTACCACTATATATAAGCTGACCTCCATGAGTAGGGGGTGTCCTTTGAAGTACAAGAGGATTTGGCGGCCATGGACAGATCCCTCATATAACGCCTGTCCATGATCATGAAGATTTCAACACCCAGGGGGACACTTCTTGGGTAATGTCCCCATGCTGCTTTAATAAACAAAAGGAAAACTTTTTGACTAAACTTTTGCCATGTACACACGACCGTTTTTCGGGTTTTAAAAAAATGTTTTTTTTTAATGTCATTAAAAACGATCGTGTGTGGGCTTCCCAGCATTTTTCATGATCTAAAAAATGGCCAAATTTTTGTTCGAACATGCTCTATTTTCTCACAACGTTTTTAAGGTTGTAAAAAAATGGTCGTGTGTGCGCTTTAACGACGTGAAAAAAACGCGCATGCTCAGAAGCAAGTTATGAGATGGGAGCGCTCGTTCTGGTTAAAACTACCGTTCGTAATGGAGTAAGCACATTCATCACGCTGTAACAGACAGAAAAGCGCAAATCGTCTTTTACTAACATTAAATCAGCTAAAGCCGCCCAAAGGATGGCGCCATCTGAATGGAACTTCCCCTTTATAGTGCCATCGTACGTATTGTACGTCACCGCGGTTTGCTAGAGCATTTTTTTTTTCACGATCGTGTGTAGACAAGGCCGGTTGAAATTTTTTTTTTTTTCCTAAACCCTTAGAAACTTAATTTTTTTTTAGAACACGAAAACGACCGTGTGTACGCGGCTTTAGGCTTTAAAAATTTCATAAGCATGTTGATGGAGAGGAGGAACCAGGGAAAGAAAAACAGTTTATACTTCAGCTTTAAACGGCATCCCTTGTATTCTGTTTGCCAGTTTTAGTGCCGGTTCACATTGATGTGGTGCTGGAACTGCATGCGATTTGAACAGGAATCACACGGCATTCCTATTCAAATTATTTGTGATTTCTAAGCGGTGAAATTTGAGCCATTCAATCTGTACGACTCAAATTGTACCGCATCTGCACCAAACTCGTGCAGGAACCTTCTTCTTTTTTTTTTTTTTTGCCTCATCAGAATCGGATTGCATGGTTGTTCGCAATTCTGCAAATCACAATGCGTATTGCAGACCAATTTTGTAATGTCGTTAACGTAACTTGTACACCCGCAGCAGTTCACACGAATGGGGTGCGATTTCGATGCGCTGCAGAAACTGCACCTACTTCGCTGTGAATTCCTCTCTGCATCAATGTGAACTGGCACTGCATTGCTATGAAAATACTTTACATTAGTTGTTGAAAGTCTTATCTCGTGATTTTATTTTATTTGGCAAAGCATTAGATTGAGGCAGTTACAAACCTAATTTTCCTGCTACATGGGCCATATCGAAACTCCTTTATCGCCATCCAAAAGGGAGCTGTATTTTAAAGCACAGTTTCCTGTGCAATATTTTCTGTGAATTGGCTTTTTACTGTACAGACTGCAGAAATTGATGATATAAGAAGGGGACAGGAAATTGACCTGATCAATATGAGTTGGGGAAATTTTTTTTTTTCAACATGAAAAGTAAGACCCCTTTCTCACTGAAGCGTTTTTACAGCGTTTTAGCATTAAAAATAGCGCTATTAAAACGCTCTCCATGCATCTCAATGGACCGTTTCACACCGAGTCCTGCAAGCAGCATCTTTGGAGCAGCTTTTGATCGCTGAAAAAAACGCTCCAAAAACGCCCCTCTCCATTGAAATGAATTGAAAGCGCTGTAAAAACGCCTTACCCTTTCACACTGCACAAACGCCCTAAAACTTTAGGGTCTTGGCGGTGCTTTACCAGCACATTGGGATTGCAAATGAGGCTACGCTCGAATAACGCTTGAATATTGCTTGAAAAAAACGCTTGAAAAATGCCCCAGTGTGACGGGCCTAAAGCAGGTTAATAAAACGAATGCTTTTTTGACTTGATTTTGGGGAAGGCATTAGAAGCTCTTGTTTGAAGCAGCAGACGGGTGTTTCCCTAATGCACACATCCTTTCCCCTAGCAAAGCTGTACCATTCCAGAAATAGACATTGGACTTTGAATTCTTCGCTTCATCTGAAAGCTGAAACATTATGTTCCCCAGCTGTCAATTGAAGTGTTTTTCAGGTTAAGTTTGCATGTTTGGAAGAAAAAATATAAGAGAATGACAAAAGCTAATGATGGGGTACTTTATCTTCTATTACGCATATAATTAAGTTTTTATTTTATTTTTTTATTTTTTCTCGCCTGTTAATGCAGAACTCTGGGAATTTTTGTTTCCCCATGCGGTGGGACTGTGTCCACTCTGCATGTATTACCTGCTTGTTTTGTCCAGGGCACACAAAAAGGCAATACTTAACCAAACCTTCAACCCTCCGGTAAACAGCGCTCCCCCAATGTCCGTCGTGGACTGTTCCTGTCATCCTCGTGTCCAGAGCTGATCTGTGGGCATGATGACATCGGGAATAATCCATGCACAAGACCGCGAGCATGAGGGGGGGCAGGAGTGGCAGGGACCAATCTTGCGGTAGAAGAATTGGTGGATTGGGTAAGTACCGGTATCTCTTCTCACCTCATCCCTAGAAATTCTTTTAACATTATGTGACTCTCTCATCTTGACCTTGGTTACTGAAAGAGTAGGGAATTTGCAGGGTTTTGAGATGGTTTTCCTTGCCTGGCTGCAATCAAGTAGAAGGGATTATTGTGACGCTGTATTGCTCTGGAGATGGACATGGGGGCTGTTTTTCACAATATCATTGAACTTAATTTCCAGCCCACTGCTGGTGATGCTGGAAGAAAGAAAATCTCAACAGATTTCCCCCCCCCCCATATTACTGGCTAACGACAGTCCTGGGGACATAAGAAACTTGTACATATAAAAACGCAAGCTGTAAAATGTATATGTATTATACTGTATAAGTGATTACATTTTTTACAGTGATTGCTGGACATATTGATTTTTGTTTCCTGTCTAAAGTTCTGCTTTAAATGTTTCATATGCAGCATTTACATACATCATTGCTTATTCAACATTTAGTATGGCTATATATAAACTGCAGATGCATTTCTCTAGAAATAATACGTTTGCTTGGTTCATACACTCAAATACTTTCCGTAGTCTGCAGCTGCTGCATTCCCATGGCCATGTACATCTCAGTGAGTTGCTTAGAAATCACAGTGAACTGCTTGTTGCTCTGATTGCTGTGAGCAGGGTGTATTATATCAACCTACGATTTAAATTTTATTTAATTTAATTTTCGTAAAATACTTTTTGGAGTAAAAATCTATCTAAAGATAATTTTCTATTTAAGATACATTAATAAATTTGTTTATTCAGCATGAAATGGCGCTTGGTTATACAGCATGTATATGCTGCAATATTTTAGATTTTGGTAAACTTGTTCAATGAATGCAAGCTGAGATAACATGCACTGCACTGATGCATTCAGGAATATTCCTTTATGATATTGTTTTGCAAATCTACTGTATGTACACTACAAACCGTATAATTGAATCAGTTTTGAGGTCACTGTTTTAATAATCTGACAGTTTATTAAATAGGAAACCTTCCTTTTGTTTGTAAATATTAAATACTCTACCATCAAGAATAAGTCCTTACATTTTAAAGAGCACCTGTCATTTCAGATCCATCATGGCAGCGCCTGTTAGTGTGCATCTGCTTACCTGCTGCGGGTTTCATTGGGATTTCCGATTGTGTCTAACTTCTGGTTACTGTAAAGCATCAGTAATTGGAGATTTTGACGACTTGCTTTTTGACACAACACCAGCAAATGTGTACACCCCAGTACACGAAGAGCTTGCTGTTTTGACAGAACAGCGGGAAAGGAGGAAAATGTTGTCGCGGCCAAGGAAGTGCCCATTTTTTGGGTTGGTATCAGGGTGGACTTACAATGTCCGCACATAATATCGTCTACTGGAGTGTATACAGTTGCAGAATCTCCAATTACTGATTGTTTACAGTAACTGGAAGTTCTTGATTGGCTATTATGACAGAACACTGCCATGTCCCTCAGCTTGTGTCACTGCCACATCATCAGACCGTCCCATTGTGAATGGCACGGTCAGTGAGTGAACAGCAGGTCAGAGGAGGAGCCGCTACGGGACAGACGACAGTTGCTCTTTAAATCAGGGCTTGACAAATTTGTTTAGAATCTAGGAGCCAGCTAAATAAGTTAAGAGCCAGTTTGTGCTAGGCGATATGTAATGTGTATCTCAATTGATATTTTTTATGCGTGCCACTTGCACACAGGCACGTCCACCAAGCGGAATCGGCTTGCTCAGTGGGGGATCTCTCCACGGAGCAGGTGGATGACAGGTCTGTGTCCTCTCCACTAGGGCTGCACGATTCTGGTCAAAATGAGAATCGCGATTCTTTTGCTTAGACTAAAGATCACGATTCTCTCACGATTCTCAAAAATTGATAGCTAGAACCACCCCCCCCCCCCCCAAATCTGTGATTTATTTGAAAATACTAATATATAAAAAACAGACCAGTGATATGTCTTTAATGTTAAAGACCATATAACTCCATTGAAAAAAGCGGAATCAAACTTTGATAATGCTTTTTTCATAGGAGTTATATGGTCTTTAACAATATAGATATTTCCCTGGTCTGTTTTTTTTATACATCAAAAGCAGTACCACCGGCAACCACTGGGTGGCGCATTGATACAAACAGTTGTATTAATCTTTCTCACAGTTCTGTACATCAGAAGCAGTACCGCCGGCAACCACTGGGTGGCGCATGAATACACAGTTGTACAGAACTGTGAGAAAGATTAATACAACTGTGTGTATCAATGCGCCACCCAGTGGTTGCCGGCGATACTGCTTCTGCGCCATTTGCGTTCCACTCTGGTTACGTGGAATGGCGGTGACACATAAAAATCACGGGGAGAATCGAGATCGCGATTCTCTCCGCGATTAATCGTGCAGCTCTACTCTCCACTATGCAGAGCGAACTCTGACACAATCACGCTCTCTTGTATGGGGCAATCTGATTGAAACGGACCGCCGGTCCGTTTTCATCTGATCCAGAAAATAGGACCACCATCCATCTATTTGTGGCGGACAGGATCATCTTCAGCTACTTCCACTCCTCGTTGCACACTGTATGCAGACACATCCTGGTTGTGACATGCTTCTGGTCATTTGACATGCAATGCTCCAATCAGTACCGCTCTGTGAGTTCTGGCCACCAGAAGAGGGCGCAATATCCCCTGCCAGTGTAAGGCAATGCCCTCAGCCCCGGCGTGACAACTTCGTTCGGGAAGCCGCATGGAGACGAGTCATCTGCCACAGTCTAGCTCAGGAGCCAAGCCGCTAATTCTAGGTGCCAATGCGACCTGGGGTTTGTCGAACCCTGTTTTAAATCGACTTGATTAAAATAAAATCACCCCTGCTGTGTAGTGAGATGCTAATTTGTAATCCTCCAGCTCACTCTCTCACAGTTGGGAGGTCTCATAAGCCTGTAACACTTCAGAGCAGCATGCCCCCCACAGCCAGCCACTGGATCGTTTCACATAAACTTGCCTCAGCTGTGACATCAGCACATCCATCCCAAGGGATGGTGGCTGTTTGATATGCTCTTTGATATTGCTTTGCTTGTGGATACCTATCCCATTTACTAATCTGTTTTAACTGTACTTTTACTATAGGATTTGCTTCTTTCTGGCTGTGTGTTAATGCTGCCGAGGCAGTTTATGTGAAGCAATCCAGTGGCTGTGTGGGGCATGCCATTCAAAGTGTGACAGGCTTGAGGCACATTCAATGGCGAGAGAGTGAGCTGGAGCCAGCCATCCATCTGGGTGGGATAGCTCATCCTAAGGCGCTATTAGACCTATTGAGACGAGACGTGGGGTCTAAATGTTTAGTAAGCTGCTTTTTGTCGAACTGCTTGCCGACCGCCTCACGTAGGAGAACATTGGTAGAGCTGCGCTCCTGCACTGGATCACATGTATGGTACGCGATCCATCACTTCGAGCTCCGCTGTGATTAGTCGCTGCACAAGCCAATCGGCAGGTTCCGGACAATCATTGGCTGACTGCACCCGCTGATCTACAAAGATGTCAGGACAGAGCTCTATGAATGTAAACAATACAGAGCTCTGTCCTGTCAGTGGGGATGTGCCTGTTTTCTTTATCGTACATCACGGGACACAGAGCGCATAGCCATTACATATGGGTTATATGGGTACCTTCAGGTGTGGACACTGGTGTAATCAACTTCACAGGAAGTTCCTCCCTATATAACCCCCTCCCACTGAGAGTGCTTTAGTTTTTTCGCCAGTGTCTTAGGTGTTGGTCACGTCTAGCTGTCCCTCGGAGGTCTCGGGACCCAGGATAGCTAGCCGGATCCGTCCGAAGTGCTTTAAAGCCAAGGTGTACGGTACCCGGGCCCTGCCTGCGTGGGGTGTTGCCTATAATGCCTCTCCTTGGAGGGCTGGATTCTGGGCTCCAGTGCCTTGGTCTCTTCCAGGACTAAACGCTACTGATGCCAGGATGCTATATAGGTCCAGGGGTGTGGGTTCCTTAACACAGGACCCCGGTCCCTGAAGGTCCGAGACAATACCCACGGAGATGGGGGAAGATTGGGCCTCTTGCAGTTTGCAATACCCTGCGGCGTGGAGCAGGTAAGAGGGAACCTGCGGGACTTGGTTCGACAGTAGGTATCCCCCTGGGGGTTCTGGGTTGGCTAACAGTATGCTTGTGCATCAGCCACTATCTCCACTATGTCTGTGTGGGCAGGATGGGATACTAATGTTTACCCAGATAACATGTAGATATATGTATACTTGAGTAAGATATATATTTGCTACTCACCCCAGGTCTGCCTGTTAGCATTGATACTGCAACCCCACATGTTGTAAAGAGGGAATTGCTGGTGAAAACTCCTGTTTCTTAGGAAGCCCATGGGGACAGCTTCCTCTCTGTGTGTGCACTACAATAAGATTAGTGCTTACCTGGTGTCTGTTGGTGCTGCCTGGCGCTGGTCCATGTTGTTTCCTCTGCTCTGCTTCCTCCATGTGGTTGTCAGCGTGGGGGGGTGCACGCCGCCTTTTATAGCGTCGGCGTGCGTCGGGGGGGCGGGCCAGCAGCGTCAGGGTCTGTTTAAAGGAAAAACTTTTTCTCTGGCTGGTCTTTCCCTCCTTGAGGCAGAGGAAGAAAGGATACAGAGCGTGCAGCTGGGTCTTTTGACCACACAGGGACACCTAGTGGCGGCTTTGTGGATCTTCAGGTCTAGGACTTAGGTCCACTATTGACCAGAAAAAAAAAAAAAAAAAGGAAGTTTTTTGCTTAAAGGGACTCAGCCTTAGATCCAGCAGTATCTGAGTCTACCTTGGACTCCGGCTAACGGGCATTGGTGTGTCAATACTCACAGGTTTCCTCAGTATTGCCACCTCCCAGGCGGGTAAAAAAAAAAAAAAAAATATTTTTGGGAAAAAAAAATAAAGAAATTATTTTTTTTCATTTTCCTCATACCTGTCCTCATATTGGTTACTCCTAGCTGCAACAGTCAGGTGTTGGCTATAGGGGTGACTCAAGGTTGTACAATGGCTCCAAAGGGATCTGGACCAGCCAAGGCTGCTAAAGGTGCCAAGAAGCAAAAGGGGTCTCCATCGGGGTCAGAGGATTTGGGCCAGGCTTCAACGGCCCCACCCTCGCCAGTTAGAACACCGAGTGGCATAGTACAAGAGCCATTGGGGGTGCTGGGGGCAGAGGCGGCCCCCGATCCACCCATTCCCGTTTACGTGACGGAAGAAATGCTAGCAGCCACCATGAGTGGGCTAGAGAAAAGGTTAACTGCGTTGTTTGCCCGTCCTTGGCCAAGTAGCAAGCGGGCTAGATCCCCCTCACCCAGTGTGGGGTTTTCAGATGCGGAGGTCTCCTCTTCAGAGGAACGGGACCCACAAGGGGATCAGGCAGACCCAAGTCCCGACGGTTCAGACAGGGAAGATTCCACTATAGATGAATATTTCTCGGCCTCTCAAGCGGAGAGCCTGTGGATCCAGTCTTTGACAGATATGGTTCGCACTGCCTTTAAACTTCCAGTGCCAGAACTAGTAGCCCCGGAGGTTTCCTCATTAGGTTCTTTAAAGGCTCCATTAACTTGTGCGTCTTTTCCAATGCACCCCCTTCTGCGGAACGTGATTTACCAGGATTGGGCTCGACCTGATAGAATCTTTGTCCCTCCTAAAAGATTCTCTATTCTCTATCCTATGGAAGAGGAATATTTAAAGAAATGGGCACTCCCCACAGTGGACGCGGCCATTTCCTGCGTGAATAAATCCCTGACCTGTCCGGTTGAAAATGTCCAGATGTTCAAGGATCCGGTCGACAAGAAATTCGAGACCCTACTGAAAGCCGCTTTCACCTCAGTAGGTGCCATGGTTCAGCCAGCAGTAGCAGCCATTGGTGTTTGTCAGGCCTTGAAGGATCAGGCAAAACATATATTAAAGGACATGCCGGCTCAGCATACTCATGAATTAGCAGAATTCCCTAGGGCTCTCTGCTTTGCAGTAGATGCTATTAAGGACTCCATCCAACAGGCATCCCGTTCATCTCTACTGATGGTTCACATGTGTCGTCTTTTGTGGCTAAAGAACTGGTCAGCAGAGGCACCCTGCAAAAAGCTTTTAGCAGGGTTTCCCTTTCATGGGGGAAGACTATTCGGGGAAGACCTAGATAAATATATCCACACCATATCAAGTGGAAAAAGTACTTCCTTACCGGTCAAGAAAAGACCGCGTGGGCCCACGTTTAAACGACAGGCCATTGTAGGCTCGGCCCCTTCGACTTCTCGTCAGTATCGACGGCCTTCCGGGCGTCCAGCGGTTAATAGCCGCCCACAGGGTCAAGCCGCGGCAAACAAGAGACCCTGGTCTCGCAAACCGGCTAAACCAGTCATCAAATCAGATTCATGAAGGGGCGCCCCCACTCTCTCGGGTGGGGGGAAGACTTTGGTTTTTCTCCGAAGTCTGGAAGGCCAGAATTCCCGACTCGTGGGTTCGGTCCGTGGTAGCCACGGGATACAAACTAGAGTTTCGAGAAATCCCCCCTCCTCATTTTCAGGGGTCAAGTCTTCCAAGCGACCCATTAAAAAGGGGCCTCTCTCGTAAAGGCATTGGATCGCCTATTGCTCCAAGGAGTAATTGTAGAAGTACCAACCCAAGAATGGGGTCGGGGATTCTACTCCAACCTTTTTGTTATACCAAAACCCAATGGCGACGTCAGGCCTATATTAGACCTCAAACGCCTAAATCGCTTTCTAAAGATTCAGACCTTTCGTATGGACTCCATACGTTCAGTGACAGCCAGCCTGCATCAGGGCGACTTTCTAGCATCTATAGACATAAAGGATGCATATCTGCATGTGCCGATTTACCCAGCACACCACAAGTTTCTTCGTTTTACGATAAATCAAAGTAATTTCCAGTTCGTAGCCCTCCCTTTCGGGTTGGCAACAGCTCCGCGGGTATTCACAAAGGTGTTAGCCCCGGTGCTAGCCGTCCTAAGGACAGAAGGCATCTTGGTCCTGGCATACCTGGACGATCTCCTGGTTATCGACAGATCAGCTTCCAACCTCAATCATGCAGTAGTCCGCACAGTGCGGCATCTAGAAGAATTCGGGTGGATTGTGAACCAAGAAAAATCAAGGTTACAACCCACAAGACAGTTGGAATATCTAGGCTTTCGGTTAGATACAGAATGCCAGAGGGTATTTTTACCTCAAGGGAAGATCAGGTCGTTGATTCAAACGATTCAAATAGTCTTAGGAAAAAAGAAGCCGACTATTCGCCTATGCATGAGACTGCTGGGAAAGATGGTGGCCGCCTTCGAAGCAGCGCCCTATGCCCAGATCCATACCAGAGTTCTTCAGGCAGCTATTCTCTCTGCTTGGAACAAGTCCATACAGGCATTAGACCGTCCATTAGTTCTTTCCCCAGGGGTCAAGCGCAGCCTGTACTGGTGGCTGATCCCTCAAAAATTGTCAAAAGGGAAAACCTTTTGCCCCATCACGTGGAAAATAGTGACCACAGATGCCAGCCTAACAGGTTGGGGGGCAATCTTAGGAAATCGGACCCAGCAGGGACAGTGGTCAGAGGCAGAAAGTCTGCTTCCCATCAATGTCCTAGAGATCAGAGCTGCTCGGTTGGCCCTGGTCGCCTGGACTCTCCCCCTGCAGGGTCTGCCAGTAAGGATACAGTCCGACAATGCCACGGCGGTGGCATACATAAACCACCAGGGGGGCACAAGGAGCCTAGCGGCTCAAAGGGAAGTAAACCTGATTTTTTCATGGGCCGAAGCCCATGTACCCTGCATCTCAGCAGTGTTCATCCCAGGGATAGACAATTCTCAAGCAGATTTTTGAGTCGTCAACAGTTACTCCCGGGAGAGTGGTCTCTTCACCCCCAGGTATTCCAAGAGATTTGCCAAAGATTCGGAGTTCCCGATGCGGACATCATGGCAACAAGATTCAACAAGAAATTGGACAAATTCGTATCCCGAGCCAGGGACCCCTCGGCCTACGGGACCGATGCATTGGTTTGCCCCTGGCACCAGTTTTCTCTCCTGTATGCGTTCCCTCCACTACAGATGATTCCCCGCCTTCTACGAAGGATCAGGGTGGAGCGCAGGCCGGTGATCCTGGTGGCCCCAGCCTGGCCCAGAAGGTCTTGGTACGCACTCATCGTGAGGATGTCAGTAGGGGCACCGTGGCCACTCCCCCTGCGCCCAGATCTGCTGTCTCAGGGCCCGATCTACCACCCTGCTTCACAGCAGCTAAATTTGGTGGCTTGGCGGCTGAATCCCTAATTCTTAAGGGCAGAGGCCTCTCAGCCCAGGTCATATCTACGTTAATTCAGGCTAGAAAGCCAGTCTCTAGAAATATCTATTACAGAGTCTGGAGGACCTATGTGGAGTGGTGCGAGTCTCAAGGAGGGCATCCTCGCAAGTTTTTTATTGACAGGATTTTGCGATTCCTCCAGGTTGGCATTGACAAGGGGTTGGCTCTTAGTACTCTAAAGGGGCAGGTGTCTGCCTTATCGATATGGTTTCAAAGGCCTTTGGCCACGCATTCGCTTGTGAAAACCTTCTTGCAGGGGGTCTTGCATGTGAATCCCCCTATTAGAGCTCCCCTCTGCCCCTGGAATTTAAATCTGGTCTTGTCAGCTTTACAAAAGCAGCCGTTTGAACCTCTGACAGAAATCCCTCTTGTGCTGCTAACCCGAAAGTTGGTTTTCTTGGTGGCTATGGCTTCGGCCAGAAGGGTCTCCGAGCTGGCAGCCTTGTCTTGCAGGGAACCGTACCTGATTCTGCATAAGGACAGAGTGGTTCTGCGGCCTCAGCCTTCTTTCCTTCCTAAGGTCATATCCAGTTTTCACTTGAATCAGGACCTAGTCCTACCATCCTTCTTTCCTACTCCCCAGTCCAGAGAGGAAAGATTGCTTCATACTTTGGACGTGGTCCGAGCCATGAGGGTTTATCTCAAGGCTACAGAAAAGATTCGGAAAACAGATGTGCTTTTCATTCTCCCGGATGGCCCCAAGAAGGGTCAGCCGGCTGCCAAGTCTTCCTTGGCTAGGTGGATTAAGCAGCTGATTTTTCAGGCCTATGGTCTGAAGCGCGTTCCACCTCCCTTATCAGTTAAGGCCCATTCTACGAGGGCCATGAGTGCCTCTTGGGCGGCACACCATCAGATCTCTATGGCACAGGTTTGCAAAGCGGCAACCTGGTCTTCCGTACATACGTTTACTAAATTTTATAAGTTGGACGTCACAAAAGCTACGGACGCAGCATTTGGGCAGGCGGTCCTACGGGCAGCAGTATAGAATCCTCTGGCCCGGTTCACGCCCCTTTTTTTCTGTTGGTGGAGCTATTTTTTACCTCCTGATATATTTTCTGTTTGGCTAATTTTGGCCTTGCGGTCTCCCTCCCTTCATGGAGCATTGCTTTGGGACATCCCATATGTAATGGCTATGCGCTCTGTGTCCCGTGATGTACGATAAAGAAAAAAGGATTTTTGATAACAGCTTACCTGTAAAATCCTTTTCTTGAAGTACATCACGGGACACAGAGCTCCCACCCCTCTTTTGGGGAACATTGTGTAACCTCGGAGAAATTGCTTGCTACAAAACTAAAGCACTCTCAGTGGGAGGGGGTTATATAGGGAGGAACTTCCTGTGAAGTTGATTACACCAGTGTCCACACCTGAAGGTACCCATATAACCCATATGTAATGGCTATGCGCTCTGTGTCCCGTGATGTACTTCAAGAAAAGGATTTTACAGGTAAGCTGTTATTAAAAATCCTTTTTTTGTTTCCCTGCTAAGGGAATAAAAACGGCACACAGTGAATGCACCAAGCACTGTAAGGGGACACGTTTAACCCTTTCATCACCCTAGATGTTAACCCCTTCCCAACTAGTCATTAGTACAGACACAGTGTATAGTATTATCAATGATAACTGTAGTGGTGTCACTGGTTCCCACAAAGAGTTGAGCCCTGCCTAGTCTACACACAGAGCAGTGGGCGGTAGCCGCGCCCTATTTTCCTGCCTGAGTTCGCAGGAGCCTGTGTGAGGGTGTGACGTGGCTGGTCAGGTGACCATAGCTCCTGCAACCCGGTAGTCGAGCCGCAAGAGGTTTCCCCCGCTCTCCCTGGCCAACTGCAGCGGTGTCGCGGCACAGCTAAAACCGCCCGCTGCTCTACGCTCGCTTGTGTTATTGGTGACTCCTCCTCTCTGTTTACATCCAGTGAGGAGGAGGTGCCTGAGCGACACGCACCGCTGTTCTGAGGTATGTACCATAAACTTTATGTAGATGGACGTGTGGGAGAGGGATGCCTATGCTGATGGGGGTCTGCACTAAGTGGGATGGGGGGTGTCTATAGGGCGGGAGGGTGTATAATGCAGGGTTCTGTACTAAGGGGGGTGTATATACTTATGGGGGTTGGCACCAAGTGGGATGGGGGATGTCTATACTGCGATGGTCTGCACTAAATTGGGGGCTGTCTATACTGTGGTGTTAACTAAAACTGGGGGTGTGTATACTGCGTGGGTCTGTACTAAGGGGGGTGTGTATGCCGGGCCCTCTCCTGTATCATGTCTGCAGCCTCTGGCCCTCTCCTGTATCATGTCTGCAGCCTCGGGCCCTCTCCTGTATCATGTCTGCAGCCTCTGGCCCTCTCCTGTATCATGTCTGCAGCCTCTGGCCCTCTCCTGTATCATGTCTGCAGCCTCTGGCCCTCTCCTGTATCATGTCTGCAGCCTCTGGCCCTCTCCTGTATCATGTCTGCAGCCTCTGGCCCTCTCCTGTATCATGTCTGCAGCCTCTGGCCCTCTCCTGTATCATGTCTGCAGCCTCTGGCCCTCTCCTGTATCATGTCTGCAGCCTCTGGCCCTCTCCTTTATCATGTCTGCAGCCTCTGGCCCTCTCCTGTATCATGTCTGCAGCCTCTGGCCCTCTCATGTAGTGTTTTGGGGCAGTCTTCTCCTCTTTTAAGGGTCCTTTCACACGGAGCGGACCGTTTTTTGGTCCGCTCTGTGTGTCCGTCGGCTCAGCGGGGGATCCCCACTGAGCTGTCAGGCGGACAGGGCGGTCCCCGCACACTGTGCAGGGACCGCCCTGTCTCTCCTCCCCTCTCCCCTATGGGGAATCGGATGGAAACGGACCGTCTGTCCGTTTGCATCCGATCAGTTTGGCCGGACGGAGAAAAAAATAGGACATTCTTCCGCCTGAAAAATGCGGACGTTAGCGGATCCGCTCCTATAGGGGTTCATTACAAGTCCGTAAACGGACTTGTAATGAACGGACGAGCGGAGCGGACGTGTGAAAGGGGCCTAAGCTGTCTGCTGTGTTTACGCTTTGCTACATGCACGGAGTGTTGTGTGTTGTTTTTTTTATTTTTATTAACAGATAAAATAAAAAATCGGGTTCTTCTTCTTCTTCTTTTTTGGATTAAAAGCGAGCGCAATAATATTGATGCATCTTGGAGAGAGGGAGAGGGAGAGAGAATCAATACACGCTTATTGGGATTTTTGGTTTACTAAAAATATGTAGCAGAATTCTATGGTTAAAAAAAATATATGTATATTGCAGAATACAAATTGGCCCAAATTAATAAAGAAAACCACCAAAAGAAAGCTCTCTATTGTGTGTGGAAAAAAAATAAATGCATTTTTTTGGGGTACAGTGTTAAATGATTATGCAATGCATTTTTTTTTTTTTTTTATTGGACTTTTATTTGATGATATGGTTTATAAATTGATGTGATAGCTCAACATTTTTTTGGAAACAATTGATGTTGGATATTTGATGTGTGAATATTGGTGAGTTTCTTCACAACGCATGCCCAGATGACGACATTGGCGAACTATAAGTGAAATCTAACATGTAAAGGAACAGGAAATTGGAATACTAGGAACAAGTTGGGACTTTATGTTGGGCCTTGTGGGGGTACACGTTGATGGCACACGCCCCCTCGGTTCCCTCGCCTGACACTACCGGTGGACTCTCTGGTTCTATGGGCCACGACATGCTCCTAGACACAGCACGCCTGTCTGTAATTTTACTATAGGATCGGTTTTCATCTTGTTTGAGATATATATATCAATCCCTCTGCCATATGTTTAGTATTATGGACCCCTATTTATATTTCTTACATTTTTTGTATTTTATTTTAGATATGCATCACGCGCTTGCTCCTGACGAGTGGTAACATCAAAACCACGAAACGCGTAGAGATAATCATAAGCAGCGGCAGCATCCATATGTCCTAAATCCCATATGTGACATGCAATTTTGCTGGTGGCACTTAGATTGAGGTGCTACCACCCTAGGACCTCTTTCTAACCTTATTTTGCCACCCAGGGAGGTTTTGAGACTAAGTCCAAATGTGTAGTCGTGTCTATGTGATATCTGTACCCTAATACCTTATATGTATGTGTTGATCAATTTTATTTTATGGGAATTTTACAAACATCATCAAATTTTGTCTTATTATATATTTATGGTCTTTAATATTATCGATCATTATTAATTTAATGTAATTACTGTTTACCTATACCTAATTAAAATATTTATATGTACAATTATATTGATGGCTGTTTTTCCCCAAACTGCGCACTCCACATAAAGTCCCAACTTGTTCCTAGTATTCCAATTTCCTGTTCCTTTACATGTTTTATTTTTTGCATCAGACCAGGACGGAGGCACATGTTCCCCTTTTTTGGCCATGACCTCACTCAAAATCCCAATTGTTTCTTCTTTTTCAATAAGTGAAATCTAAACTGTGCACGTTTTGGGAGATATTTCCACTATCCATAGGTAAGCCTTATTCTAGGCCAGGGGTACCCAACCAATGGCCCGGGGGGGCCACATGTGGCCCACGGAGCCATCTGACGTGGCCCGCGTCGTCCTGATCTGAAATGGAATAGGATACTGTTATTAAAGGTAAGTTTATTACTAAAATCACGGTGTATATATTGTGCATCTGTTCTCCAGTGGTTACTGGACTGCTATCAAACTGGTCAGCAGGTGCAGAGCAGCGCACCTGCAGGTTATCTGCACTGGGCCATAGACTGGACTGTTATAACCTGGGAGTTTGGTGCACTTTCTGAAAGTACTCCACGCCTCCAGAATATAATAGAAGTCTATGGAAAGTGCAGCTAACCGTCAGGAAAGCCAAAGTTGCACCCGTGGTGCAGTAAACCACAGCACATCAGTGTGAAAGCAGCCTTAGGCCCCTTTCACATGGTCAGTCTGACCCAATCGGACCCTCCATTCACCTCTAAGTAGTGGCAGATGTCTGTTTTACATCCGCCTACCTCATATCTGATCCGCAAAAAAAAAGACTGGAGTGGGCTCCATGGAGTAGAGTGGGCTGTGTCCGTGTCAGACATGGACCTGCTATTCGCTCGCTCCGCTCTTTGTGGCCCATGACCGGTTACCAAGTCGCTTAAGTGGCCCTTGCTCTTCAAAAGGTTGGACACCCCTGTTCTAGGCGTACCTAAAGATAAAAGGCAAACAAATCAGTTTACAGACACTTTAATTTTAGGCAACGTTCGCTCGGGCTCTTCCGTCCCAACAGGAGGCCCAAGCAACCGACCGGCACGTCTGCTTCGATCATGCTTGGTTCGGGTCTCGGATCTAGTAACCCATAAGCGATGTCATGACATCACTTCCCAGATTACTGGCATCTTAAAGGCGCCAGTTTTAAAAAATAGAAAGTATTCAAAAACACTGATCTTGACGTTTTGAATACTGCAGAGGAGGAATTTGGGGTCTTGTAGACCTCAGATCTCTCCATAAAGCGTACCTGTCATTGCCTATTACTGTCGCAAGGGATGTTTACATTCCTTGCAACAGCGAGAACGGTGATAAAAATGTAAAAGTTTTTAAATGTATAGATTATCGGCAGAGAATATGGGCCTGAGAGGTGGCCGAAATATCGGTATTGTATGGACACCCAAAAAACGATATCAGTCCATTTCAATTTCTAGTATCTAATTAGGATTTTATGTGATCGACCAACACAAAGTGGCACATAACTGTGAAGTGGAGGGAAAATTCATAAATGGTTCAAATATGTGAAAAGTGTGGCGTGCTTTTGTAATCGGCCCCCCTGAGTCAATACTTTGTAGAACCACCTTTCACTGCAATTACAGCTGCTATTCTTTTTGGAGATGTCTCTACCAGCTTTGCACATCTAGAGAGTGACATTTCTGCCCATTCTTCTCTACAAAATGGCTCAATCTATCAGATTGGATGGAGAGTGTCGTTGAATGGCAATTTTCAAGTCTTGTCACAGATTCTCAATTGGCTTTAGGTCTGTACTTTGACTGGGCCATTCTAACACATGAAAATGCTTTGATCCAACCCATTCCATTGTAGCTCTGTCTGCATGTTTAGGGTCGTTGTCCTGCTGGAAGGTGAACCTCAGCCCCAGTCTCACATCTTTTGCAGACTCTTAATTTGTCTCCATCCATCTTCCCATCAGCTCTGACCAGCTTCCCTGTTCCTGTTGAAGAAAGGCACATGATGATGGTGCCACCACCATGTTTCACGGGGGGATGGTGTGTTCAGGGCTATGTGCAGTATTAGTTTTCCGCCACACATAGTGTTTTGCTTCTAGGCCAAAAAGTAAATTTTGGCCTGATATCTGACCAGGGCACCTTCTTCCACATGTTTTCTGTGTTCCCCACATGACTTTTCGCAAACTACAAACGGGACGACTTATGGCATTTTTTCAACAATGGCTTTCTTCTTGCCACTCTTCCCATAAAGGCCAGATTTGTGGAGTGCACGACTAATAGTTGTCCTGTGGACAGATTCTCCCACCTGAGCTGTGGGTCTCTGCAGCTCTTCCAGAGTTACCATGGACCTCTTGGCTGCTTTTCTGATTAATGCTCTCCTTGCCCGCCCTGTCAGTTTAGGTGGACGGCCATGTCTTGGTAAGCTTGCAGTTGTGCCATTTTTAGATGGATTGAACAGTGCTGCATGAGATGTTTAAAGCTTTTTTTTTTTTTTTAAACCTAACCCTGCTCTAAACTTCTCCAATTTTATCCCTGACCTTGTCTGTTCACTAAGGTTCTCTAACAAACCTCTGAGGGCAGCTGTATTTATACTGAGATTAATTTATACTCGATTTACTAATTGGGTGATTTCTGAAGGCAAATGGTTCCACTAGATTTTAGTTGGGGAGTATCTGAGTAAAGGGGGCTGAATACAAATGCACACCATACATTTAGTTGTAAAAATTAAAACCATTTATCATTTTCCTTCCACTTCACATTTATGGCCACTTTGTGTTGGTCTATCAAACAAAATACATTTGTGTTTTTGGTTGTTACATGACAAAATGTGGAAGATTTCAAGGGGTGGGAATACTTTTTCAAGGCACTGTAGCCAGTTTGTGAGTTTGCAAATACAGAGTAATTGTGAGCATTTACTGCTTGCTATGTGTAGCGTTAATAAACCTTCTGAGGGTCACTTTTTGGCTGGTCACAATGTAATGGGAACTGCAAAATACTATATCTAACCAAGGTTATTGTGGCAGACATCCAACCTAGGTTAGAGGGGGCTGAGCCTATACATGTTGGTATTTTTGTATTCCTTGAAGTGTAAGTTGGGCATCGGGACAAAGACTTAATTTGGTAGTGAACACCAAGAACCTTGGATAAAAAATTGTGAACGTTTGATAAAATCATCATCTAAAACTAAGTCGCCTGATTCTGCCAGTGTGCTTTCCATTTTAAAGTGATGTAGTATAGGGGGAGGGAACGCTGCAAATGCTCCGGTTGGTAAAGTGATATAGCCACATCCCAATGGGCAGAGATTTGCTTTGCAAAACACTTGGTACATCAAAAGGACGTTTCCCTTCATTGCATTGTCTGAATGTAGTTGGTACTGTATGCGTTTTCCTGACAACCAAATACATTGATTAGACTGATTCTCCCTTTGCTATTCCTGATGGTCACCTATAAAGGGAAAACCGCTAAACGCTTTACAATTTCCCTGTGGCTCCAATTATCATTCAGGTTTATACTCTTGAATGGCAGGCTTTACACTTTCCTGTCAAGGCTTCCTGTACTAGATCTGACTTTGGGCTTTTTGGCATCTTCCTACTGTTTCCCAGATTTTTCAAGGCTCGTACCTGGTCTTTTGGTCATACATTCTCTAAGAATTACCAAATGAATGTTCAGGCCTCATCTGATGCCAGCCAGCTTTTGAGTGTAAACATCTTCAGGTACTTCCTGGTTTTTGTGCCGAGTAGTGTGGTCGAATTCGCACATATCTGAACCAACGATGCGATTCCAGAACGATTTACATTGATGTCTATGGAGACTAAATTCGCAACATTGTAAACTCACACAAGACCCTGTTTAATTATTTGTAGAGGAATCACAACGCATAGATGAGAACCGTCATTGAAAACAATGATTTTTTTGGATGACATGTATGTATGTATGTGTGTATGTCATATATATAATATATACACATTTTTAATGCATCGCATATGTTATCAACTCGCACAAATGTGAACGGGGCCTGAACCATATGGATAAAAACAGGCCGTGCAAGGTAGCTTAATCAATGTTACCTGGTCTAAACTTGTTTAACACTCGTTTTTTGCTAGACATTAACTGCATATTTACAGAAAAATTAATTACTAGCATGTTAAATATAAAATCGTATACTGAAATGACCACTATAGCAAAAATTGTCTTGTGGTAGCTGTATGGAATAAAAATACCTGTAATGATGGTATTCGGTTTGATATATATATATATATTTTTTCTCATGTATTTTTTTTTTTTTTTTTAATGTTTTTGGATGTTTTTTGCTTTTGTATTGAGAGAATATTGTTATGAGTTGTTTTACCTGTACACATCTTGTTTCCTTTTAATTCCACTGGGGTCTCGTTGATATCAGTCTGCAATTCCCTGCATACACACTGAAGAAAAGTTCAGTTTTTGTAAAATGTATATTAATGGACTCGTGCTGCTTAATATGTGAATACAGAGTCGCCTGTATTAGAAGACAAATGTGCACTAAGAAAAAATAGACGTGATAAATGGTTGATGATAAAAAAAAAAAAAAATATATATATATATATATATATATATATATATATATATATATATATATATATATATATATATATATATATATTATGACCTCTAATATAAGACTTTATCATTCAAATCTCATCCAGCGATCAAAGTGTGCAAATGTGTTGAGTATAGCCTCATGTAGGCAAAGTAGCTAATCTTAATAGGTACCATCATCCAGGTTAATATGAAAACAAAGGATAGGGGCAAAGGGACAGTGGCTAAAGCTGACCCTATGGCATTCCCTCTCCCTGAGGTTGATGGACTGTCTCGGTACTTGGTAATAAATAGCATACATATGTATAAAAAGGAGAATTTTATTACAGATAAAATTGTTACAAAGTAGCATAGTTAAAATTGAAAAAACAAACTTGCGTCGCCCCCCAAGAATAATCTGTTATTCCGAACATATAGACTGGTCTATGCCTCGACTAGTTTCGCGGTGAAACCGCTTTCTCAAGAGAACCAATCCTAAGTTAAGGTGGCCGTGTGCAGCAACAGACCGAGCAAGTGACCCCCTGCGGCGGATAAGGGGGATACTACGGAAGACCCGTAAAATTGAGAGAAGGTATATTTACCAAGCCAGCTGATGGTTAACTAATTGTGAGGGCAGTGAGGCAGGTTGAGATTGGGGATATTACATAGTACCCTTTGTTGGAGATGCAACAAAACTTCAGCTTAGCCTATCGTATAGAATGCAGTTTAGAAAAAGGACACAAGATTTCGCTTATGCTCAATGATATGCTATGTATACTCTATGATGTGTTGTATTTTCCTGCCGACAGTGATCTACTTGTTGTTTATTTTTCCTGCCTTGCTGTCTGTGTGTGTCTTTCATACCATGTACAGAGACCTCTTTGTCTGTGTGATGTTCCAATAAAGAAGCCAGTTCCTTTTACTACACAACGTCTGATCTCAACTGACCCCACTGCACCTATCAATCGTACTTTGCAACACCCTTGACATTAGGTAGCATACTGGATAAGGAGATTTGTAAGTGCAGCATTGCAAGTGACTACCCAACAGTGTGTGGAAGTTCATGGGATTCCCCAATAAATAGGTGGTAATAGCCTCTGAACTCTGCCCCACATATAGAAACCACCGCTCGAGAGATCCGTAGAGTAGCAAGGGGTCACTTGCTCGGTCTGTTGCCGCACACGGCCACCCTAACTTAGGATTGGTTCTCTTGAGGAAGTGGTTTTACCGCAAAACTAGTCGAGGCATAAACCAGTCTATATGTTTGTAATAACAGATTATTCTTGGGGGCACCCTGAGTTTTTTTTTTTTTTTTTTTCAATTTTAACTAGGGTTGTCCCGATACCACTTTTTTTAGGACCGAGTACAAGTAACGATACTTTTTTTTTCATGTACTCGCCAATACCGATACTTTTTTTTAAATGTGTCCCCCACATATGTGCAGCCGTGTCTCCCCATACCGTATATGCAGATGCCGCTGCCTAGTTAATTAGCGCGGGGAACATTACAGCTTTAATTTGAATAGCTGTGTGTTCCCCGCTGCGCCGCGTATAGACACCCCCCCTTGCTCAGGCACTTTGATAGACAGATTTACCTGTCCAATCCTGGTGACGGGTGATCTGTCTATCAAACTGCCAGAGCAAGGGGGAGTGTCTATACGTGGCGTAGAACACACAGCTATTCAAATTAAAGCTGTGATGTTCCCTGCGCTGATTAACTAGGCGGGGGGGGGGGGTAGTATCGGATCTGGCATCGGGGGCATTTGTACTCCCGCAAATGCTCAGTATCGGTCCCGATACCGGTATCGGGACAACCCTAATTTTAACTATGCTACTATTTATCTGTAATTTTTTTTTTTTTATACATATGTATATTCACCTCAGGGAGGGAGTGCCATAGGGTCAGCTTTAGCCACTGTCCCTTGTCCCTTTGCCCCTATCCTTTCTGTTTTCAGTGAACAAAGTACTCTCAAATATATCAAGTATCCATAAAATGATATTGGTGCTCCAAAAAGTCCACACTTTAGAAAGATAACAATGGGGTAATCTAGATCAGGGATATCCAAACTACGGCCCTCCAGCTGCTGTGGAACTACACTTCCCATGAGGCATTGTAAAACTCTGACATTCGTAGACATGACTAGGCATGATGGGAATTGTAGTTCCTGAACACCTGGAGGGCCGTAGTTTGGAGACTCCTGATCTAGATAATGCTTCAACCACTAATTGTTTCTGGGTGCAATTCTTGCTCACTTTAGATACTGACCTGAAAGGTCAGTAAACGCAGATTGTGTTAATGGCTTTAATGATTCGACATGCGGCTCTTTTCATCAACTTGTGGGTTTTTTTACGCCACAGGAAAATGGCTTAAATATACAAGAGATTTTCTCATGGCACTATATGTATGTTTTAGAACAATTAACTAAAACACGGTAAAGGATAAGTTCACCTTTACAATTTTTTTTTTTTATAAATGCACATCTTATTGCAGGTAAAAAAAATCGATCGTGGGTTCTATGCAGGGCTCTTGCAGACTCTGTGTGTAAGCAGTTTGCCCATACGTTGTACAGCCAAGCAGTTGCACACTAACAAAGCATCAAAGAAACAACCACAGCGCTCAACAGTGCCGTGGTAGTTTGAGAGCTACAAGCTGACAGCCGCAAAGGCTGCCGGATCTGTAGTATTCTAATTCTACCCGCCGGCCGTGTCTTTTACAGGTTGTGACAAATAGCTGTCGGACTGGGGGTTCGGCGGTAGCGTGGGTGGGTGCATCTGTAACATGTCACTTGTTACACCCTGAATATGGGTGTAACATGTTACAAATGATGTCCTTTTAATGCACTTGCATGTTCCACATCTTAGATATAGCTTATAGTTGTTTAAAAAAATGTCCGATCCTATCCACAGCAGCTCCCGGGACTCTGAGACACCAGGAAGTAACATCGCTGGCTCCGCCCGATGTGTTAAGTTACCGGACTTTCTTTAACCACTTAAGCCCCGGACCAATATCCTGCCAAATGCCCAAAGGCGTTTTTACAATTCGGCACTGCGTTGCTTTAACAGACAATTGCACGGTCATGCGACGTGGCTCCCAAACAAAATTGGCGTCCTTCTTTTTTCCCCACAAATAGAGCTTTCTTTTGGTGGTATTTGATCACCTCTGCGGTTTTTATTTGTTGTGCTATAAACAAAAATGGAGCCACAATTTTGAAAAAATTCAATATTTTTTACTTTTTGCTATAGTAAATATCCCCCAAAAACATATATACATTTTTTTTTCCTCAGTTTAGGCCGATACGTATTCTTCTACCTATTTTTGGTTAAAAAAAAAATTGCAATAAGCGTTTATCGATTGGTTTCCGCAAAATGTATAGCGCTTACAAAATTGGGGATAGTTTTATTGCATTTTTATATATTTTTAATTTTTTTATATTTTTTTACTACTAATGGCTCCGATCAGCGATGTTGTGTTTTGTTTTTTTTTGTGACTGCGACATTATGGCGGACACTTCGGACAATTTTGACACATTTTTGGGACCATTGGCATTTTCACAGCAAAAAATGCATTTAAATTGCATTGTTTATTGTGAAAATGACAGTTGCAGTTTGGGAGTTAACCACAGGGGGCGCTGTAGGATGTGTGTTCCCCGTGTGTTTACAACTGTAGGGGGTGTGGCTGTAGGTCTGACGTCATCGATCGAGTCTCCCTATTAAAGGGATCACTCGATCGATGCAGCCGCCACAGTGAAGCACGGGGAAGCCATGTTTACATACGGCTCTCCCCGTTCTTCAGCTGCGGGGAGCGATCGTGAGCGGGCAGCTAGAAACGAATAGCCGCGCCCTCGTCCCGGATCGCTCCCCGCGGGTTTCTGACCACCGCATGTAGCGGGGGGGGGGTCCCAATCGGAACCCCGACCCGCGCAAAGGCAGCCATGTATATATACGTGCTTCTGCCTTAACGTGCCATTCTGCCGACGTATATCTACTTGCGGCGGTCGGGAAGTGGTTAAGGAAGCCTTGTTATAAGGTTTGCCTGTAGGTAAAAATCACAAACTACTACCACTTTAACCACTTCAGCCCCAGAAGGATTTGCCCCATTAATGACCAGGCCGTTTTTTACCCGCTGTGCATCACTTTAACTGACAATTGCGCTGTCGAACTACGCTGTACCCAAACAAAATTGACGTCCATTTTTCCCCACAAATAGCTTTCTTCTGGTGGTATTTGATTACCTCTGCAGTTTATTTTTTGTTCTATAAACCAAAAAAGAGCGACCATTTTGAAAAACAATTATACTTTTTTTCTATTATTACCCAAAAAATAAAAAAAACATTCTTCTAAAATGTTTTTGGTTAAAAAAATTGCAATAAGCGTATATCGATTGGTTTGTGCCAAAGTTATTGCGTCTACAAAATAGGGGATAGATTTATGTCTGTGTTTTTACCATGACTGCGACATTGCGGGGGACAGATGGGGCACTTGACACTTTTGTGTAACCACTGACATATATGCAGTAATCGGAGCTAAAAGTAGCCACTGATTGGTTGTATAAATTTCACTGGCAGGGAAGGGGTTAACACTAGGGGGCCATCAAGGGGTTAAGTGTGTCCTAGGGAGGTGTTTCTAACTGTGGGGGCAGTGTAGTGACTGTAAATATCCCCTAAACATGCACCACTTAGGTGATATTTACTTGTGTAGCAGCCAGTGATATCACCATTGCATGTGCTCTGAAGAAACGGAATACTCTTCTTGTTCCTTCAAGGTTCTGTGCCGTGACCTGTGACCTCCCCCGTGTGCGGGAGTGACATCATTGCAGATCAGCTATTCAAACCGCCAGAGTTCGGGAAGACAGAGTGAAAATAGAAGCCCTGTCAGCGGTGACAGTTCGCCACTGGAGGGCTTCGTTTTTGGGTACGTTTCAGATGATTGTGCTAGTACATTATAAAAAAAAATTGCAGGAAAAAATATATATTTTTTTTTTTATTTTTTTTTAATGCTCAATTACTATCGGTTTAATCGCTTTTTTTAAGGATCAACGCCATATCTCAATTGTAAGTGTATTTTAAATGATAGACAGAATATCAACCAAAATCCAGAAAAAAAACATGATACAAATGTTGTTATAAATTGAGTTGCGTTTCAGTGAGTAAAAGAAGTATTTAATCCCCAAGCAAAACATGACTTGGTACTTGGTGGAGAAGCACTTGTTGGCAAGCAGACGTTTCTTGTAGTTGGTGACCAGGTTTTCACACATCCCCGGAGGGATTTTGGTCCACTCTTCTTTACAGATCTTTTCTAAATACTTAAAGCATTAGCCCCCCCCCCCCCCCCAAACAAAAAATATCCTGTTCCCTTAAAGCAGGGGTCTCCAAACTTTTCAAACAAGGGGCCACTTTATTAAGGGGCCGGATTGTGGCCAGCAGGGGCAGAAAATGTCCAGCACCAGTGAGAATAAATATGACCTCAGGGTTGGTGGTCAATAGGAGAAATTATTCTTCATATTAGTAGGAGGAATAGTATTCCATCATTTATAGTGGTAAAGATATAGTGCCCCGTTGTTGGTGTCAGTGGGAGAAATGGTGTCTCATATCAGTGGAAGGAATTGTGCCCCAAAAGGTTAGCAAAGGGCCACATCTGGCCCTTGGCCCGCAGTTTGGAGACCCCTGCTTTTAAAGCATGCTATATAGCATTGTGTTTGTGCTGTGTCATTTGAGCCCATCAGTTTCTGCCCTCTTATCATGGCTGCTGAGCCCTGACACTGTGGTCAGTTTAGGTCCTCGGTCACCTGCAGCCCTGCACTGTCTCCTCTGTGGGCCCCCCCCCCAAATCTGTGAGCTCCTTACCCATCCCCTTCTGCTGCTCAAATTGGGGAACAATTTACATTATCCTCTTGGTTGATGAATCTAATGTCCCCCTGTGACAGTGCTTTATAAAATAAAAATAAAAAAATGCAGCTATATACCTTGTTTTTCAGATTGCAGATCTGCAATCACGTGATCCACCATCTTTCTCCTATCTTGCATGACAGCTGCAAGGGGCAGGGCCACCTCTCTTCCTCTTCTCCTGAATGACTTCAGCGGGGGATCCTCAGCCCTGCCCGCTGCAGCTGTCACGCGAGAGGGGAGATAGATGGCGGGCCATGTGATCGCAAATTTGCACTCTGTAAACAAGGTATATAGCTGCATTTTTTTTTTAGAAAGTACAGTCACCGGGACATTGGATTCATCAACCAGGAGGATAATGTAAATTGTACCCTGTGGGTTAACAAACACTTTAAGGTTTGGCTGTCGCTCCTTTTTTGCCTTGGTGGTATGTTTTGGGTCATAATAGAATATAATTGTAAGTGGGCAAACGTACAAAATCTGCAAGGGTTCAAATAATTTTCCCCTCCTGTATGCACAATCCCAATTCCCAAAAAAGTTGGGACGCTGTGTAAAATCTACATAAAAACAGAATGCATTGATTTGAAGATTTCATAAACCGGTATTTTATTCACCATAGAAAACATATTTAAATGTTTAAACTGAGAGAATGGACCCTTTTAGGGAAAAAGTAATTTTGAATTTGATGGCAGCAAAACATCCTGAAAAAATCGGGATAATGTATACTACAATGCAGCATCCCCTCTTCTTGTAAAGAAGTCTGGGAACTGAGACCAGTTGCTGGCGCTTTGGGAGAGGATTGTTGTCACATTTTTTGCTTGATATAGGATTCTAGCTGCTGAACATTTGGATTTTGTTGTGTATTTTTGTTTCAAGCTGCGCCAAATAGTTTCAGTTGGTGTAAGGTTTGGACTGCAAGCAGGCCAGTTAAGCCCCTGGACTCTAATACTATAAAGCCATGCTGTTGTGATAGATGCAGAATACTGTTTAGCATTGTCCTGCCTAAATATGCAGACTCTTTTCAGAAGGAGACCTCAACTGGATGGGAGCATATGCTGCGTTTAAAACCTGGATATATCTTTCAGCATTGATGGTGCCTTTTCAAGATGTGCAGGCTACCTTTTCCACTTGCACAAATGCACACCCCCTATACCAGTGATGGTGAACCTTGGCACTCCAGATGTTTTGGAACTACATTTCCCATGATGCTCATGCACTCTGTAGTGTAGTGGAGCATCATGGGAAATGTAGTTCCAAAACACCTGGGGTGCTAAGGTTCGCCATCACTGCCCTATACTAGGGTTGTCCCGATACCGGTATCGGGACCGATTCCGAGTATTTGCGGGAGTACTTGTACTCCCCCAAATACCCCCGATACCAAAATAGAATACTTCCACCCCCCCCCCGCCATGCAATATGTGGGGGGACATGACATGGCTGCAATATGTGGGGGGACATACATGGCTGCAATATGTGGGGGGACATACATGGCTGCAATATGTGGGGGACATACATGGCTGCAATATGTGGGGGACATACATGGCTGCAATATGTGGGGGACATACATGGCTGCAATATGTGGGGGACATACATGGCTGCAATATGTGGGGGACATACATGGCTGCAATATGTGGGGGACATACATGGCTGCAATATGTGGGGGACATACATGGCTGCAATATGTGGGGGACATACATGGCTGCAATATGTGGGGGGACATACATGGCTGCAATATGTGGGGGGACATACATGGCTGCAATATGTGGGGGGGACATACATGGCTGCAATATGTGGGGGGGACATACATGGCTGCAATATGTGGGGGGACATACATGGCTGCAATATGTGGGGGGGACATACATGGCTGCAATATGTGGGGGGACATACATGGCTGCAATATGTGGGGGACATACATGGCTGCAATATGTGGGGGACATACATGGCTGCAATATGTGGGGGACATACATGGCTGCAATATGTGGGGGACATACATGGCTGCAATATGTGGGGGGACATACATGGCTTCAATATGTGGGGGGACATACATGGCTGCAATATGTGGGGGGACATACATGGCTGCAATATGTGGGGGGACATGGCTGCATTTGGGGACACGTTTAAAAAAAGTATCGGTATTCGGTATCGGTGACTACTTGAAAAAAAGTATCGGTACTTGTACTCGGTCCTAAAAAAGTGGTATCGGGACAACCCTACCCTATACCATCAGGAATGTAGGCTTTTTAAGTGAGTGCTGATAAGCTGGAAGGCACCTCTCCCTATTACAGGTACTTGTATAACACTGTCAATTTACACAGCATTTTACATACAGTATATATTGTACATTTACATCAGTGCCAACCCTCAACGAGCTTGCAATTTAAGTTCACTCGCATTCATATATACACATATTGTGGTAGGAGCAATTTAGACAGGACCCAATTGCCTACTATCGTGTCTATGGCGTGTGGGAGGAAACTGGAGTATCCAGAGTAAACCCGCACAGTGAGAACATGCAAACCCTGTGCAGGAAGTGCACTTAGCAGCAGAACCATTTTCAACAAGCTTTGGTCCAGAGAAGACTTGCATTTTTGGATCATGTTAGCATACAGCTTCTTCCTTGCATGATAGAGCTTTACCTTGCATTTTTGAATGGCATGCAGTGATGTTCATCATTAAATCATGTCTGTTTTTAATGCAGTGTCATATGAGGACCTGAAGATCGCAGGCATTCAGTATTGCGTTTTGGCCATGTCCCTTGCACTGAAAGCATTCTCAAAGATAATGTCGATGATATATTTAAAGTCTTTGCAATTTTACACTGAACATTATATTTATTTATTTTAAAGTGCGGTTGTAAGACTGCTGCGCAAATACGGCGTGAAAAAATATTGCAATGACTGCCATTTTATTCTGTAGGATGTTAGAAAAAAAAAAAGCAAAAAAAAAAACCAGCTAGGTCCTTAAAGGGATACTAAAGGTTGCTTTTGTATATATTTCTTTCTCGTACATCACGGGACACAGAGCGGCATATTCATTACTATATGGGTTATATGGAGTACCTTCAGGTGTGGACACTGGCAATCTCAAACAGGAAGTCCCCTCCCTATATAACCCCCTCCCCTAGAGGGAGTCCCTCAGTTTTTTCGCCAGTGTCTTAGGTGTTGGTCACGGAATAGCTTTGCTCCACATCCTTGGGATTAAGGGCGGGCTAACCGGATCTGTCCAAGGAGCCTCAGTGCCAAAGTGGACAGTACCCGGGCCCCAAACCGTGGGGTTTTGCCTATAATGCTCCTCTGTGGAGGGCTGGACCCTGGGCCCAGGACTTGGAGTTCGTAAAGACCATAAGTTCCTGTTTGCCAGGGTGCTATATAGGTCCAGGACAGTGGGTACCTTCATAGGACCCCAGGGCCTGAAGGTCTATTACGCTACCCACGGAGATGGGAGAAGATTGGATCGTTTTGCTAGACAAACATCCTGCAGCATGGAGCAGGTAAGAGGGGAGCCTGCGGGACTTGGTTCGACAGCAGGCTCTCCGGGGTAACCTAAAAGGGGGGTAGCCTAAGTATGCTCTGCATTGGCAACCTTGCTCACTATGTCTGAGAAGACAGGATGATCTCATTCCCCCATCACTAGGTTCCCCTGTCTAAGAAACAATTGTGTTTGCTAGCTACCTGCTGCTTTCTTCCTAGGGCTAAGTAAGGACCCCTATGGGGCCTTTTGGAGAGTCCTACCTGGCCGGGGGTTTGATTCTGCCGCTTGGTACTGCAGTCCTGGGTCTCCAGCAGTGCGGCTCCTCCATGTTCTTCCTGCTCCGGCATACGCGCGCGCGCACGTCTTATAGATGTTTTTCGCGCCGTTCGGAGGGGAGGGCGGGGGGGGGCGTGCCTGCAGCGTCATCAGGGGCGCACCTTGTGCTGTTATACATCAGCAGGCTATAGTCAGTGCTCAGTCTGAGGCTGATCTGAAAGGGAGAGGACGCAGAGCGGCAGAACAGTGACTCCCGGTGGCGGAAGAGGGGTAGTACATGCTGGACTTGGTTCCAATGCTTTTCTGTTAAGCCAAAAAATCCCCCTTTTTGCAACAGGTTGGAGGCTGGCAAACTAAGTTTGGGGTCGCTGTATGTTTTAAAAAAAAAAAAAAGGACTTATATATTTAAAAAAAAAAAAAAAAAAGGACTTGTATATTTAAAAAAAAAGAAAACATACGGGGCCCCATCAGTTTTTGGGCATTAGTGATCTATTGTCCCCTAAACCCTAGTTTTTGTACTCCTGGCCACTACAGTCTGCTGTTGTAGGCGGAGTCCCTCGATTTTGTATTATGGCTTCCAAAGGTTCGGGGTCAAAGGGTACAAAAAAGACCAAAAAACAAAGGGGTTCCCCCTCTGATTCTGATGATATGCCGATACTTTCCCCGCAGCTTATTCCCATGAAGGTCGCCTTGGATGAGCCATTAGGGGGGTCTGGTGCTGAGGCTGGCCCAGATCAGCCCAGCCCTGTGTTTATCACAGAGGAGATGCTAGCTGTATCCGTAGGGGGGCTAGAAGAGAGATTAACAGCGTTGATCGCTAGATCTATTCCTGGCAAGAAACGGGCTAGATCCCCATCACCAAAAGGTGTATCCTCAGATGCTGAAATTCTCTCTCCGGAGGAATTGGAATCGCAGGAGGATCAACTAGACCTGAACCAAGAGGGTTCAGGGATTGAGGGATCTACCTCTGAGGAACCATTTTCAGACTCCCAGACAGAGAGACTGTGGGTGCAGTCTTTGACGGACATGGTCCGCTCGGCATTTAATTTACCATTGCCAGAGCCTCAGGTTCCTGCGGTATCCTCTCTGGGCTCTTTGAAAGCTCCTTTAAGCAACGCAGTTTTTCCGGTCCATCCTCTCTTGGAGGAATTGATCTTTCAGGATTGGGTACGACCGGACAGGATTTTTCTACCGCCGAGAGATTTGCGGTCATTTACCCTATGGAGGAAAAATTCTCGAAGAGGTGGAAGTTCCCAGTGGTGGATGCAGCCATCTCATGTGTGAATAAATCACTAACTTGCCCGGTGGAAAACATACAAATGTTTAAAGATCTGGTTGATAAACGGTTAGACACTTTTAAAAGCATCCTTTGCTACGGCAGGAGCAGTGGTACAGCCAGCTGTGGCTGCGATTGGAGTTTGTCAGGCGTTAAAGGACCAGACAAAAGAAATGCTAAAAGACATGCCTACCCAACAGGCAGAAGAGTTTTCTGACATTCCCAGAGCTCTGTGTTTTGCGGTAGATGCTATAAAGGATTCCATCCAGCAGGCCTCTCGTTTATCACTATTTTTGGTGCACATGAGAAGGCTCTTATGGTTGAAGAACTGGGCGGCGGAGCCCCCATGCAAAAAGCTTCTGGCAGGGTTTCCCTTCCATGGAGGACGACTCTTCGGAGAGGATCTGGATAAATACATTCAGACTATTTCAAGTGGCAAAAGTACCCTTTTACCAGTCAAAAAGACATTCCAGGGTCCTACATTTAAAAGGCAGCTCTTTCCTGTCTCAGGGCCCTCAAATTCCAGGCAGTATCGACGGCCGCCTGCGCGATCCAACTTTAACAGTAGATCGCAGGGACAGGCCCCTGGGGGTAAGAGACCATGGTATCGCAAGCCGACAAAACCAGCCCCTAAGTCTGCCTTATGAAGGGGCGCCCCCACTCTCGCGGGTGGGGGGAAGGCTTCATTTCTTCTCAGAAGTTTGGGAAGCCAAGATCCCCGACAAATGGGTCCGGGCGTCTGTAACCACAGGCTACAGACTGGAGTTTCTAAAGTTTCCTCCGCCTCATTTTCAAGAGTCAAGGCTACCAAAGGATCCAGCAAAGAAGGCCTCAATGCTGGCAGCTTTGGATCACCTGCTTTGCCAGGACGTGATAATAGAGGTGCCAGCCCAAGAGCAGGGGCTAGGTTTCTATTCCAATCTTTTTGTCATTCCAAAGCCCAACGGCGATGTCAGGCCAATCTTGGACCTAAAGAGTTTAAATGTTTACCTAAGGGTTCGTTCCTTCCGGATGGAATCCATCCGGTCAGCAGTCGCCACGCTCCAGAGGGACGATTTTCTGGCTTCCATAGACATAAAGGATGCTTACCTTCATGTACCAATCTTTCAGTCGCATCAAAGATTTTTACGCTTCGCAGTGGGGCAGCGACACTTCCAATTCAGGGCGCTCCCCTTCGGGCTAGCCACGGCCCCCCGGGTATTCACGAAGATCCTAGCCCCAGTTTTGGCCAATCTAAGGATCCAAGGGGTCACAGTCCTAGCATACTTGGACAACCTTTTAATCATAGATCACTCACGGCCGTGTCTGCAACAGGCAGTAAACCTCACGGTTCAGTACCTCGAAAGATTCGGCTGGGTCCTAAACCGGGAAAAGTCAGCGTTCCAGCCTACAAAGCAGTTGGAATACCTCGGCATGAGGTTAGACACAGAACAGCAAAGGGTGTTCCTGCCCCTTGTAAAGATCGAGGCTATCAAGGGGTTGGTTCAGTTGGTTCTAAGCAAGAAAAAAACTATTCGCCTGTGTATGCGATTACTAGGCAAGCTAGTGGCCACGTTCGAGGCAGTACCATACGCTCAGATCCACACTCGCGTCCTACAGGCAGCCATTCTAGCAGCCTGGGGCAAGAGAGCACATGCCTTGGAGTCCCCTTTGACGCTATCATCAAGGGTCCGACAAAGCCTGGCTTGGTGGTTGAACCCTCAGAATCTTCTAAAGGGAAGGTCCTTCAGCCCCGTTGTCTGGAAGGTAGTTACCACAGACGCCAGCCTGGCAGGCTGGGGGGCGGTCTTGGAGGGGTTCTCTCGCCAGGGAGCTTGGGTGGAAGCAGAGAGGCAGCTACCCATCAATGTCTTGGAGATCAGAGCTGCTCGCCTAGCCCTCCTGGCATGGACCTCCAGATTACAGGGGTCCCCGGTGAGAATCCAGTCAGACAATGCCACAGCGGTGGCATACATAAACCACCAAGGGGGAACCAGGAGTCAGGCCGCTCAGAGGGAGGTGAGCTTGATTTTTCAGTGGGCAGAGGTTCATGTACCCTGCATTTCAGCGATATTCATTCCCGGAGTGGACAACCTGCAGGCAGACTTCTTAAGTCGCCAGATTCTGTCGCCGGGGGAGTGGTCTCTGCATCCCCAGGTCTTTCAGACAATCTGCCAGAAATGGGGAATGCCAGACGTAGATATAATGGCATCCAGGTTCAACAAGAAACTAGACAGGTTCGTGTCTCGAGCGAGGGACCCTATGGCCTGCGGAACCGATGCGTTGGTTTGCCCTTGGCATCAATTCAAACTTCTATATGCATTCCCTCCGCTACAGTTACTTCCGCGCCTGTTGCGCAGGGTCAGAGTGGAGCACAAGCCAGTCATTCTAGTAGCTCCAGCTTGGCCCCGGAGGACATGGTACTCACTAGTCCTGAGGATGGCAGTGGGAGACCCTTGGACTCTTCCTCTACGACCAGACCTACTCTCACAAGGCCCGATCCTCCACCCTACATTACAGCGTCTAAATTTGACGGCCTGGAGGCTGAATCCCTGATTCTCAGGGGTAGAGATCTGTCTAGGCAGGTAATTCCTACCCTGATTAGGGCTAGAAAGCCGGCCTCCAGGGTGATTTATTACAGGGTGTGGAGGAACTATGTAGGCTGGTGTGAATCCAAAAGATGGAATTCCCGCAAATATACCATTGATAGGGTGTTAGGTTTTCTCCAGCTAGGAGTGGATAAAGGCCTGGCTTTAAGCACAATCAAGGGACAGATTTCAGCTCTGTCAGTGTGGTTTGAGGCCGCTGGTCACCCACTCGCTGGTAAAGACCTTCATGCAGGGGGTCTTGCGTATTAATCCTCCTGTCAAGTCACCAATTTGTCCATGGGACTTAAATCTTGTCCTGTCCACTCTACAGAAACAACCCTTTGAGCCGTTGGCTGAGATTCCTTTAGTTTTACTGACAAGAAAGTTGGTATTCTTGGTCGCCATAGTTTCGGCCAGGAGAGTGTCAGAGTTGGCAGCCTTATCGTGTAAGGAACCATATCTCATTCTACATAAGGACAGGGCAGTTCTCCGGCCTCATCCTTCCTTTCTACCAAAGGTTATATCCAATTTTCACTTGAACCAGGATTTGGTACTTCCATCCTTCTTTCCGAAACCCACATCTAGAAAGGAGGGGTTGCTGCATACCTTGGATATTGTCCGGGCCATGAAGGCCTATCTTAAAGCTACAGAAAAGATCCGGAAAACAGATGTGGTGTTCGTTCTACCAGATGGCCCCAAGAAGGGGCAGGCAGCTGCAAAATCCACCATCTCGAGATGGATTAGACAATTAATCATTCAGGCCTACGGTTTGAAGAGGTTGCCTCCTCCTTTGTCGGTAAAGGCCCATTCTACCAGGGCCATGGGCGCCTCCTGGGCAGCACACCATCAGATCTCTATGGCTCAGATATGCAAGGCGGCGACGTGGTCATCAGTCCACACGTTTACAAGGTTTTATCAACTAGACGTGAGAAGGAATGCGGATTCAGCCTTTGGGCAGGCAGTACTACAGGCTGCGGTTTAAGATCCTCGGGATCAGGGGCACCCTTGGGTGTAAAAGAGAAAAAAAAAAAAAAAAAAATTCTTGACTAAGTTGGATTTATTATTATTATTTGAGTATACCTCTAAATTAAATCTCTTTTGAGAAGATGTCTCCCTCCCCTCATTAAAGCATTGCTTTCGGACATCCCATATAGTAATGAATATGCCGCTCTGTGTCCCGTGATGTACGAGAAAGAAAAAGGGATTTTTAAATACAGCTTACCTGTAAAATCCTTTTCTTGGAGTACATCACGGGACACAGAGCTCCCACCCCTCTTTTGGGGAACATTTTTGGGAGGCATACTGCTTGCTACAAAACTGAGGGACTCCCTCTAGGGGAGGGGGTTATATAGGGAGGGGACTTCCTGTTTGAGATTGCCAGTGTCCACACCTGAAGGTACTCCATATAACCCATATAGTAATGAATATGCCGCTCTGTGTCCCGTGATGTACTCCAAGAAAAGGATTTTACAGGTAAGCTGTATTTAAAAATCCCTTTTTTTTTTAAATAAACATTTCATGCTTCCCACCACTGTGCAGCTCGTTTTGCACAGAGTGGCCCCGAACATCCTCTTCTGACGGTTCTTGTGGCTCCTCCCCACATTAGATAACCCCCTTGGTTGCCTTGGGGGCGTGCTCCAGAGTCATATACTCTATAGACGCCGAGTGTATAACTAGGCCCCGACCCCAGGTCTTTGGATTTTATTGACAGCAGCGTCAGCCAACGGCTGAGCTGCTATCAATCTATTCAATCAATGTGTGTCTGAATAACGCGCCCATGCTGTGTTTTTTATTTTTTTAAACAGTGACAGCTTGTACCGGGAACTTCTCCCCATACTGCTGCCACAGGGGGGGAGGGGGCAGCGGGCGGCGGCTGCAGCACTGGGAACATGTTGCAGATCAGTGTAACATGTTCCCAAAGGTGAGTATTGTGTCTGATGCTGCACATTGCAGCATATAAGGCGTAATGAGATCAATAATAACCAGGTTACCAATGGACCCGACACAGAATATTATATAAAAAATAGAATCGCATCTGAATTGTGATCAGTGGAGCTGACCCTTTAGTAAGACTGGGTATAATTACAGTGGGTGGGGAAAATATATCAGGGTAGATAAGGGGACTAGAGGAAAAAATGGGCAGAGACAGACTTGTTGGTAATGGACTCAAAATGTCTGAAAGAGGAAATGGATGACGTCAAGTAGGAGAGGTTAGCACATAGATGGTCCAGATCCAATTAGGATTGAAGTTGGCCAACCAAGAGTTGTTCAAATGCATCTGTTAAGGAAAATAGAACAGAACTTGGTGTCCATGTCTTTTGAGGTAACTAGTCAACTCCTGCATGAGCCTGGTATACTGAAATGGCTCAGCCAATATTGAACTGTCAGAGTGGAAAGTGATTTCCAGAACGCAGGAGCAGGCCGCATTATCTACTCGCTACTGTTTTTTTGTAGTCTTTTAGAGCAACTGTATTGTGATAAAGTAGGAAGAGCAATGGCAACATTTTTTTTGTCACTATTTTTTTTTTTATGTTAAGCAAGCAACTTTTGAAGATTATAATATTTAATGATGGGTAATGTAGCGTCTTCTGTTCTTTTAAGAAAACACATCTGTATATAAATGTCATCCATTGAGGATGAGTTTTGGCAGATACATGTAAAATACTGTCGGCATGACCCAGTTTTATACCAGCTTTAGATTATACTAATCGTTTACTTTTTTTAATGCATAGTATAATTTGATTTTTTTTGCCCGGTTATTGTCTTTTAATGTATAAAACTAATTTTCAGTGGCTGTGTGTGTCACTATTAAGTAACTCTAAATACAATCCCTGCACTATGGCATTCAGAATACTAAAAATAACATTACAGGGACACCTTCATTCCGTACCCTGCAGTATTTTTATTCACTGCCACATGATGTGTAATATTTTCCCATCTCTGCTTGTTACATGATAGTCATATGATGTAGATTGAGTAAAGCAAAGATTTACTTGGATCAAAAAATAAATTTGCCATTCTCATACCTGTACTTAAATAAACATGTTATACTTGCATTGGATCTAAAAAGTCTATACACACTGTTAAAATGTCGTATTTCTTTGATGTAAAAAAATGTGACAAAGATGAATCACGTCAGATCTTTATCCACCTTTTTAAACACTTCAGCCCCGGAATAATTTACCCCCTTCCTGACCAGAACACTTTTTTGCGATACGGCACTGTCACTTTAACTGACAATTGCGCGGTTGTGCAACGTTGCACCCAAACAAAATTTACGTCTTTTTTTTCCCCCACAAATAGAGCTTTCTTTTGATGGTGTTTGATCACCTGCGTTTTTTTTTTTTGAATTTTTGCTATAATATCCCCAAAAGAATATATAAACAAATTTCCTTCTCAGTTTAAGCCTATATGTTTTCTACATATTTTTGCTAAAAAAAAAAAAAATCACAATAAGCGTATATTGATTGGTTTGCGCAAAAGTTATAGTGTCTACAAAATAGAGGATAGATTTATGGCGTTTTTTTTTTATTTTTATTAGTAATGTCGGCGATCTGCAATTTTTGTCGTGACTGCGACATGGCGGACACATCTGTCACTTTTGACACTATTTTGGGACCCCTGTCATTTATACAGCGATCAGTGCTGTAAAAGTGCAGGGAAGGGGTTAAACACGAGGTGGAGATCAAGGGGTTAAGTGTGTCCTAGGGAGTGATTCTAACTGTGGGGGGGGGGGCTACCACTGACATGACAGTGATTACTGCTCCCGATGACAGCAGTAGATTTATATCTCCCTGTTCTGCCTCTCTGTATCACGATGGCTGGCCGCCAGCAAACATCCAGTTCATGGCAATATGTAGTGACCGGTACGGTTGTTTTTTTTTTTTTTCATTTTGGAGTCTATTAGACTCTAGATCTCTCCTTAACCCCAATTTGCCAATGGACCCGTTTTATATCCGGCAAAACCAGTGTCATGAAATGCTTGTAGCTTCTGGTTTCTTAGGCCATAGAGATGATTGGAGCCATTCTAGACTCCGATCAGCTCTATGGTCAGCTGACGGAATCACCGGCTGCATTCTCGTGGGACAGGAGAGCCTGAGAAAATCATGGCAGACGGTAGGGGGGTCGACGTTCCCTCCCATTGCCTCTAAAAGCAGTCTAGCGGCTAATTGTTCGCTAGGTTTGCTTGTTCTTTTAAGCCGATGGCTGGCTGAAAAGAACGATACCAAGATGATGCCTAAACCTGCAGGCATCATTCTGGTAGATAAACAGAGAAAGTGCAGCGCAAACAATTAATAATAACATAAATAACATAAGTGACACCACAAAGATAAACAGTGTAAAAATGTCCATAGGTGCTTAATAATCCAAAATAAATGTGCAGAACCGAATCCAGAATGTGTTTGAAGCAAGCAGAAGAAAACCTCCACCAAAAAAGGTAAGGATGGCCTCTCACCTTAATAAAAAGGTTAAACAGCATGTATAAACAGGAATCTCCTCAATCATCCAGTTAATCCAACAGCGGTAGAACAGCATATAGAGACAAGGATCTCCTCAGTCATCCAGTAATTCCAGCAGCAGATCACTTAATTAAGGCATCAATGGACTCAGCGCCAAACAATTATGCAAAAAAATATAAAAGAATCTAGTGCTCTCTGAAGCATAACTGAATTTAATGCATAAAAAGGTAAAAAACTCACATAAAAAGCACTCGTGACTGAGTGCTAGGTATAAAGGCAGGCAGACAGGGATCAACCAACAGGTATCCAAAAACACAATGTGCAGTGTGCAGTCGCGGGTGACGTCACGCCAATCACTCCCCCCTCGTACGTCGTTACGTCCCCTGGGCGGGACTTCTTCAGCGTGGGGTAGGAAGGAACAACGTAGACGTCCCGCTGATTACATTAAATAGCTGACGGTTGTCAGAGCAACCGAAAGACAAATTGAGCTTAAACGACTCATCATGGTGAAAAACTCCGCCCAAGAGTCGAAAACCAATTAGACTAAACATCTCACACCAGGTGATCACGCCTCCTCTCCAATGTCAAGTTAACATAGCTTCTAACAAGTATAGCGAAACAAACGCAATAGAGGACTGACAGAACACCGGACATGGGAAAAAATTATACATTTAAAATATACATGACCCAAAAAAGAGATCTTTAACCAAAAAGACCTCATATTAGATCGCAATTAAAAAAAGACGTCATCCACGATTGCACAGAATGCCCACTAACAAATGCATTTAAAATTGTAACATATCAGATACAGTAATTAAAAATTACCAATTACCAGCTATGCAAATATACAACCGTTTGTGGCTGTGCAATATCCCACGTGGGCAGTTTGTACGGCTACGTAGGAATTGCACCAGCTCAACTGATTATTTACAGCAGTCTCAGGAGCTTGGAGGGTAAGGATCTCGCGCCAAAATAAAATAAAACAATTTATAAGTATAATATTAGTGCTAAGCTGCACCCCAAATTCAAAAGAGAATAGACAAAGAAAAAACAGAAGGGGGCGCTATGTGTGCAAACAATCAAAACATAAACCACAGAATAATTCAAACATCTATGGTTGCCTTAACATTAATATGTAAATATGTGCAATCTAAAATAAAAGTCCATAAATAGTGCAGAAAAAAATGTCCATAAAATGTGCAGAGGATAAATTCCAAAAAAGTCCTTGTAAATTTCACTCAAACAAATAAGTGGATACTGTGATCAAAAGTGAGGAATTCCACCTTCACCAACTAAAACACCAAACGTGAGTGTAAAAGATGGCTCCTTACCGCAACCAATTGACCCTTTTAATTAAAAAAGAGGTCACATATGCTGTATGTCTCCACAGATGATTAAGGCCTGGATACTCTTGATTGGATATACATAACCGTTGTAGGGCAAAGAACAACAAAAAAAGCCGCCATAGCGTAATAACGTTTAATTAAAATAACATTTAAAACATACAGTGCCGAGTGGCTCCTTACTATTAGGGGTGCCCCACGTCCCGGCACTGAGGCTGAAGGCTTGGGTCTAAAGATAAACGTGTCTTTGGCTTGAGGAAAACAATCGCATGCGTTCCACCTCACTGTATTGAGAGCCAGCTGGACCGGAAGAAAGCTGTGCGTGGTCACGTGCCGCCTCGACGTACGTTTCAATATGTCGTCATCAGGAAGCGCACTTGACACACGCACCAGACCAGTTTATATTGGTCTCGGCAACAGCAATGGGAAAAACTTTGGGCCAATCACAGCCTCGGTCCCGGTCACTTCCGCAACAACCGTGCATCGCAAAACGGATTTCCAATGCACTAAAACATAATTATATATACAGCGGAACTAAACCATCACTTAATTTAAGTAAAAATTAGCATAGTCTCATTCTACTAACGTGGAAATCACAGATATATAATCAATACAAACAATTTCTGACAAAAATTACATCTATAGCAAAAATTGTATTTTAAAATCCATAATAATAAAATTAAATTAAAATTAACTTTAAAATTAAAATGTGTTTTAATCATTAGTAAGGAAACAATTAAGGTCAAGCTCTATATTAAGACCCTGGGGTCTTAATTGTTTCCTTACTAATTGACCTTAATTGTTTCCTTACTAATGATTAAAACACATTTTAATTTTAAAGTTAATTTTAATTTAATTTTATTATTATGGATTTTAAAATACAATTTTTGCTATAGATGTAATTTTTGTCAGAAATTGTTTGTATTGATTATATATCTGTGATTTCCACGTTAGTAGAATGAGACTATGCTAATTTTTACTTAAATTAAGTGATGGTTTAGTTCCGCTGTATATATAATTATGTTTTAGTGCATTGGAAATCCGTTTTGCGATGCACGGTTGTTGCGGAAGTGACCGGGACCGAGGCTGTGATTGGCCCAAAGTTTTTCCCATTGCTGTTGCCGAGACCAATATAAACTGGTCTGGTGCGTGTGTCAAGTGCGCTTCCTGATGACGACATATTGAAACGTACGTCGAGGCGGCACGTGACCACGCACAGCTTTCTTCCGGTCCAGCTGGCTCTCAATACAGTGAGGTGGAACGCATGCGATTGTTTTCCTCAAGCCAAGGACACGTTTATCTTTAGACCCAAGCCTTCAGCCTCAGTGCCGGGACGTGGGGCACCCCTAATAGTAAGGAGCCACTCGGCACTGTATGTTTTAAATGTTATTTTAATTAAACGTTATTACGCTATGGCGGCTTTTTTTGTTGTTCTTTGCCCTACAACGGTTATGTATATCCAATCAAGAGTATCCAGGCCTTAATCATCTGTGGAGACATACAGCATATGTGACCTCTTTTTTAATTAAAAGGGTCAATTGGTTGCGGTAAGGAGCCATCTTTTACACTCACGTTTGGTGTTTTAGTTGGTGAAGGTGGAATTCCTCACTTTTGATCACAGTATCCACTTATTTGTTTGAGTGAAATTTACAAGGACTTTTTTGGAATTTATCCTCTGCACATTTTATGGACATTTTTTTCTGCACTATTTATGGACTTTTATTTTAGATTGCACATATTTACATATTAATGTTAAGGCAACCATAGATGTTTGAATTATTCTGTGGTTTATGTTTTGATTGTTTGCACACATAGCGCCCCCTTCTGTTTTTTCTTAGTCTCAGGAGCTTGCTACTAGATTTATAGCTAAAGGCTACTCTCGTCCTTCGATTTTGCAGGAAATAGAGAAAGTCAATGCTTTAGACAGGAATACCATTGTTGCTGATAAAGTGGCCAATATAGATAAGGATCAAGCTAACTACAAAATGCTCTTGGACTTTAACATACATCACAAGAAATTTGAAAGAATCGTTGCCAGACATTGGCCGATTCTAAAGGGTGATGGTGTGTTGGGCCCTGTTCTGCCGGACCGTCCTCAATTTATATACAAAAAGGCTCCCTCATTAAGAGACAGTTTGGCCCCTGGAGTGATTGACCCCCCCACTAGGGCTCAGCCCAAACTCTTTAACTTTCTCTCTGGCTTCTATGCATGTGGGCGTTGTGCAACCTGCAAGCACGTTAGGCAGACGATTAAGAAGAGAAAAAGTTTTTGTTCTAATGTTACACAAAAAGAGTACCCAATCAAGCAACTGATTACATGTGCTACTGAAGGTGTAGTATACATGCTTGAGTGCAACTGTGGTCTGCAGTATGTTGGACGCACCTACCGTGCGTTGCATGTGCGTATTGGTGAACATATCAGTAACATTAAAAGAGGAATTAGAAGCCACAGTGTTTCCAAACATTTTAGACAATGTCACCATAGGGATCCCCGTGCGTTGAAATTTTGGGGCATTGAGAAAGTTGATAAACATTGGAGGGGTGGGCATTATATTCGTCGCATAAGTCAACGCTAGTCCTTTTGGATATATGAGACTAAGGTCTCCTCACCTTCTGGCCTCAACGTTGAATTTGACCTTAACTGCTTCATATCCAATAGGTAGTATCAATATTTATTCTTAATCTTTTGATATTGGTTGGTCTTATGCGGTTTTTATTCCTATTTATTTTATTTATTTCATTTCATTTTATTTTATTATTTTGTGTCTAGTATGTATATTTGCATAGCTGGTAATTGGTAATTTTTAATTACTGTATCTGATATGTTACAATTTTAAATGCATTTGTTAGTGGGCATTCTGTGCAATCGTGGATGACGTCTTTTTTTAATTGCGATCTAATATGAGGTCTTTTTGGTTAAAGATCTCTTTTTTGGGTCATGTATATTTTAAATGTATAATTTTTTTCCATGTCCGGTGTTCTGTCAGTCCTCTATTGCGTTTGTTTCGCTATACTTGTTAGAAGCTATGTTAGCTTGACATTGGAGAGGAGGCGTGATCACCTGGTGTGAGATGTTTAGTCTAATTGGTTTTCGACTCTTGGGCGGAGTTTTTCACCATGATGAGTCGTTTAAGCTCAATTTGTCTTTCGGTTGCTCTGACAACCGTCAGCTATTTAATGTAATCAGCGGGACGTCTACGTTGTTCCTTCCTACCCCACGCTGAAGAAGTCCCGCCCAGGGGACGTAACGACGTACGAGGGGGGAGTGATTGGCGTGACGTCACCCGCGACTGCACACTGCACATTGTGTTTTTGGATACCTGTTGGTTGATCCCTGTCTGCCTGCCTTTATACCTAACACTCAGTCACGAGTGCTTTTTATGTGAGTTTTTTTACCTTTTTATGCATTAAATTCAGTTATGCTTCAGAGAGCACTAGATTCTTTCTTTATATTTTTTTGCATAATTGTTTGGCGCTGAGTCCATTGATGCCTTAATTAAGTGATCTGCTGCTGGAATTACTGGATGACTGAGGAGATCCTTGTCTCTATATGCTGTTCTACCGCTGTTGGATTAACTGGATGATTGAGGAGATTCCTGTTTTTACATGCTGTTTAACCTTTTTATTAACCCTTTCATGACTAAGCCTATGTATGACATTTAGTGTTTACAAGTTAAAATCTGTATTTTTTGCTAGAAAATTACCTAGAACCCCCAAACATTATATATATTTTTTTAGCAGAGAATCTAGAGAATAAAATGACGATTGTTGTAATATTTTATGTCACACGGTATTTGTGCGGCGGTGTTTTAAACGCAACTTTTTGGGAAAAATTAACTTTAATGAATTTTAAAAAAATGAAAAAGTAAAGTTAGCCCAATTTTTTTGCATAATGTGAAAGATGAAGTTGCGCCGAGTAAATAGATACCAAGCATGTCACGCTTTATAATTGCACGCACTCGTGGAATGGCGTCAAACTACGGTACCTAAAAATCTCCATAGGCGACGCTTTAAATTTTTTTTACAGTTACCAGGTTATCGGAACAGAGGAGGTCTATTGCTAGAATTATTGCTCTCGCGATCGCGGCGATACCTCACATGTGTGATTTGAACACCGTTTTCATACGCGGGCGCGACTTCCGTATGCGTTTTTCTTTGTTGCGCAAGCTCGCGGGGAGGGGGGCGCTTTAAAAAATGTTTTTTTTTTTTTCTTATTTATTTTATTTATTTTTATAATATTAAATTGTGTTTTTTTTTTTTTTTTACATTTTGATTACTTTTACTGCTGTCACAAGGAATGTAAACATCCCTTGTGACAGTAATAGGTGGTGACAGGTACTCTTTATGGAGGGATCGGGAGTCTAAAAGACCCCCGGTCCCTCCTTTACACTTTAAAGTATTCAGATCGCCGAAAACGGCGATTCTGAATACTGTTTACTTTTTTAAATCCGGCGCCGTTGACAGCCGAGAAACCCGGAAGTGACGTCATGACGTCGCTTCCGCGTTTACACATTGCAGGCTGAATCAAAGCCGCGTACGGCTTTCATTCAGTCTGCGCCCGGACACAGGTCACGTCGGATCGAGGATCGGGTCTCCCGGTGGGACGGGAGGCCCGGTCAGAGCGGCGAGAGGCGGCGGGAGGGGGGGATGTCCCCTCCCGCTCCTCCGGCATAACAACCGAGCGGCTTTTAGCCGCATCGGTTGTTATGTTTGGAAAGCCAATCGCCGGCTCTAAACAACGGTACCGGGATGATGCCTGCAGCTGCGGGCATCATCCCGGTATAACCCCTGAAACCCGAGGACGCATATCTGCGACCTGTCGGCGTGAAAGGGTTAAGGTGAGAGGCCATCCTTACCTTTTTTGGTGGAGGTTTTCTTCTGCTTGCTTCAAACACATTCTGGATTCGGTTCTGCACATTTATATTGGATTATTAAGCACCTATGGACATTTTTACACTGTTTATCTTTGTGGTGTCACTTATGTTATTTATGTAATTATTAATTGTTTGCGCTGCACTTTCTCTGTTTATATGATTATTGGGGTGTTTTATTTCAATTAATTTTCAGTGCTGGCTTGCATTAGTATTTTAGTATTTTTGTTTTGTTATCTTCTAGCGCTGAATAATTTATTTACTGTTACTATCATTCTGGTAGAACCACTCAGTCAAGCAACATACCAGTATGTCCCTGGTCCTTGTTGCACGCATCATCCCAGTATAACCCCTTAAAGAGGTTGTAAAGGTTTGTTTATTATTTTCTAAATGAGTTCCTTTTAAGCTAGTGCATTGTTGGTTCACCAACCTTTTCCTTCGATAATATTTTTATCTTTGTTTTCTTTGTCTGAATTTCTCACTTCCTGTTCCTCCTCAGTAAGCTGTTCTAAATGATTTTCCACCGCTCGGATGATGGAGGAAAGCTTACTGAGGAGAAACAAAGTGAGAAATTCAGACAAAGAAAAAATAAAATTTAGAAGGGAAATGGAAGGAAAAGGTAAGTGAACCAACAATGCACTAGCTTAAAGCGGGGTTCCGGTCATAATTTTTTATTTTTTTGTGTGCAGTTAAATTGAATTACCTTAAACATGATGTTAAATATATTAATTGCCAAAGGATCAGTTTATAAATCTAACACTTGCCTTATTTGGTGCAGCATGCACCTCTCGATCTCCAGCATGCGCATTACAACGGCGCTCGTAGCGCAAGTTGTGTGTGCCATTGTCATGACAACAGGCGGCCGTCGGAGGAACGTCCAGCCCTGTTGTTACGACAACACAGATAACAAAATCCACACTATATGTGCTCTTCGGCACAGAAGAGCGCACAGTCTCCTGGGAAATAACACGCATTTCCCAGGAGTCTGTGTGGCTTAGGTAGGAAAGGAGAGGCACCCTGGTTCAGGAAGAAGGCAGATTAGAAATTCTGCCTAGCAACGGGGTATTCCAGGCAAGTAAAAAATAGTTTTCACACATTTCCTTTGATTCAGTATGAACATTTTTAAACAGATTAAAAGTATGATTTTTAGCGTGGATCTCCGCTTTAAAGGAACCTATTTAGAAAATAAAAAATGAACCATTACAACCCCTTTAAAAAGCCGAGGCCACATATGTGCATTCGGTCGGTGCTAAGGGGTTAACAAATTTGCCTTCTTTTTGTCCGCAGTCACCCACAGAACTGAAGACAAAACTAAATTTTTCATTTTGGGTAGTAGGAATGGTTAAAACGGCTGTCAGTTTTATTTGCCCTCTTTGAGGAGATTTCTTTTCACCTGTCCCATAGCCAAAAAAGAAAATGAGGAAACAATCCCACCAGCACTAGTCTCCCCATTAAAGGAGCCTTCTACGATTCACACCACAAAGTGACTTGTATGCAGAGAGTGCACCCACCACCGAATAAATGTGCAGCTTACCAGATGGCAAGCTTAGCAGACAATTGGCTATAGCCCAGCCACGGCCTTTTAATTCCTTAGGATCCCAGGGAATTGTGATGGTACCCGTTCGATCAGGGATAGGCGGCTGTAGGCTCCAAACATTCAGGATGGGTGAAAAAAGGAAGCGCACATAGCGTAACTCCGTAAAGGAAATTTATTAAAAGGTAAAAAATGATACTTACAAACATAGGATAAAATACAGCGTGTAACAAATAATGCCGGCCGGCATGTAGGAGCCCTCCTCCTAAGCGTGGTGACGTCACTGCGTGGCTACCCAGACGCGTTTCGTCACTATAGGACATTGTCAATGGGGGTAGGGCTACACAGTGAATCCCTGTAGAAATAGACGTGCCGCCTGTTGTGATAAGCAGCACATTAGACCCGAGGGCGCCATTTTGGATATGGTAAACTGCCCTTACTTGAACGGCGCGGCTTTCGCCATGGAGCGACCGTTCAGGTATCAAAAACTATACGTTTAAAATAAAATAGAATAAAACACTCACCCGCGAAAAGGGGAGAAAACTCAATCTCTTATTTAAAAGAAAAGGAGGAAGAGAAAACTAGAGCAAAGGAACCAAGAGACGGAGAAACCAGAAGCAGAAGAAATGTCTGGCACTAGACTTCATCCCTAATATATTCTCATGGCAGAAAGAGCTCTATCGCCATCTACCGTCTCAATTGGAATTTACAACAAAATTCAAAAATTTCCATGTTCACCGGCCCATAGGAGGAGCATGTCATCTATATATCTATATATCTTCCCCAAAGGACCACCTGAGGGGTGTCCCCTGGGTAGATGACATCCTCCTCCCACTTGGCCATAAACAGGTTGGCCAAACTGGGGGCTTATTTAGCCCCCATCGCCACCCCTGTGTTCTGTTTATAAAAATTGTTCTCAAACCAAAAGTAATTTGATACTGCTGCAAACCTCAGCAGAGACATGATGAAGTCTGTCTGTTTGGAATGGAGGCCTGAATTCTCTGTCCAAAAAGAATTGGACAGCTTCAAAACCTAGCATGAGGGGTATGATGGTATATAGTGATGTCACATCTATAGTAGCCATCCACATATTAGGGGTGACTGGGAGATCTGATAATATGTTAATGATGTGTTTAGAATCCTTAACATAGCAGGGGATCTTTCTAACTAAAGGTTGCAAATAAAAATGTATATATCTGCCCACCCGGGAAGTAATTGAATCAATGCCACTTACTATAGGGCGTCCCGGGGGGCAGACAGGATCTTTATGAAACTTGGGAAGGTAATACATAGTTGGAGTGCGAGGGGCTTTGGGGACAAGAAATAATTTCTCCGAGGAGGGTCTATAACATTGGCTGATATTTTATTCCTTAAGGATTGTACCCCTTTAAAGATTACACTGGGTTTTTGGGGCAAGATAGTTTTCAGTACAGGATCTGTCATAGCTATGTGCCAATGCTTTTTCAAAAGATGGGAGATAGCCCTATGTTGGGTTGAGTAGATGGTGATAAAAGGTACCTCATCCAGAAATTTCTTATCCTCCTTGGTCCCTTTATCTCGCAGAAGGTCTTTCCTGTCCATTGCGAGGACTTGGTCCAGAGACCCCTGTAGGGATATACTGCAATATCCCTTTTCTAAAAACCTTTCTGTGAGCACCCCAGCTTGATGTTGAAATTCTTGTGGATCGGAACAATTCCGTCTTAATCTAAGATATTGGCCTTTAGGAACACCTTTAAGCCAAGGATCATGATGGCAGCTATCTACAGGAATGTACGAGTTCCGTTCCGGGTCTTTAAAGTACGTCGAGGTGACAAATCTATTATTCCTAATTTCAACCACTAGGTCCAAATAATGGACCTTGGTCTGACTGGCATCGTACTTCAATTGTATCCCCCTATCATTGGAGTTGAGAAATCCAATGAAATTGATCAAATCTCCATGTTCACCGGCCCATAGGAGGAGCATGTCATCTATATATCTTCCCCAAAGGACCACCTGAGGGGTGTCCCCTGGGTAGATGACATCCTCCTCCCACTTGGCCATAAACAGGTTGGCCAAACTGGGGGCTTATTTAGCCCCCATCGCCACCCCTGTGTTCTGTTTATAAAAATTGTTCTCAAACCAAAAGTAATTTGATACTGCTGCAAACCTCAGCAGAGACATGATGAAGTCTGTCTGTTTGGAATGGAGGCCTGAATTCTCTGTCCAAAAAGAATTGGACAGCTTCAAAACCTAGCATGAGGGGTATGATGGTATATAGTGATGTCACATCTATAGTAGCCATCCACATATTAGGGGTGACTGGGAGATCTGATAATATGTTAATGATGTGTTTAGAATCCTTAACATAGCAGGGGATCTTTCTAACTAAAGGTTGCAAATAAAAATGTATATATCTGCCCACCCGGGAAGTAATTGAATCAATGCCACTTACTATAGGGCGTCCCGGGGGGCAGACAGGATCTTTATGAAACTTGGGAAGGTAATACATAGTTGGAGTGCGAGGGGCTTTGGGGACAAGAAATAATTTCTCCTTAAGAGATAGAATCCCTTCAAACACACCTCTCTCAACCAATTTTTCTAGTTCACGTTTATACAACATTTTAGGATCATTAGGGAGTATGGAATACGTGTTAGTATCATCCACAATATTGTGCATCTCTTTAAAGTAATCTACCTTATCAAGGACCACAATACCCCCCCCTTTATCCGCTGGTCTAATAACTAGATCATTGTTCGTGCAAAGGGAATCAAGTCCCTGTTGTAAAATTTTGTTGAGTTTTTTGCTTTCTTTATTTCAATCTTCTCCAGGTCTCTAATCAAGACATCTCTGAATGTTTTCAGGGATGGTGGCAGTCCCCCTGGAGAGGGTTGAACAAAGAAGCGTTTGCTAGTCCAGAATGGACATAGTTGGTGGTAAGAAGTTGATTAGAGGCTGGAATGCCTTTCATGTACCGTTTAATATTAATTTTTCTTATAAACTTGTGTATGTCCATATACGTACCAAATTTATCCAAACTCTGGGGGGGTGCAAATTTAAGGCCCTTATCAAGCAAAGATTTTTCAGAGTCCGTTAAGGTTTTAGAACTAAGATTGAAAATGCCCTGACCCGTTACGTTTTTTTACGTTTGGGCTGCCCTGCGTTTCCTCCCCCCTCTGTTACCTCTCCTCTTTCTCCCTGCCTTTTGGTACCTTGGCCGGGCTATTCGATGTCACCCACCGGTCTCCAATTAGTCATACCAAACTGAGTATTGGTGCCCCTAGGGGCACCGGCACCCCATCCCCTTCCTCGTTGTCCCTGTGCGGGTAACCTGGGTGCCTGATTATGATAATAGGACCCTATACTAGGAGCATTTGTACCAGGGGGGGCACCCTGAAAGGGGCCCATATGGTAAGAGGGACCAAGATTGGATCTTGGTGGTGCCATAGGGCGTCCCTGACCCCTAAAGTGTCGGCCGGCATTATTTGTTACATGCTGTATTTTATCCTATGTTTGTAAGTATAATTTTTTACATTTTAATAAATTTCCTTTACGGAGTTGCGCTATGTGCGCTTCCTTTTTTCACCCATCCTGAATGTTTGGAGCCTACAGCCGCCTATCCCTGATCGAACGGGTGCCATCACAATTCCCTGGGATCCTAAGGAATTAAAAGGCCGTGGCTGGGCTATAGCCAATTGTCTGCTAAGCTTGCCATCTGGTAAGCTGCACATTTATTCGGTGGTGGGTGCACTCTCTGCATACAAGTCACTTTGTGGTGTGAATCGTAGACTGCTCCTTTATTGGACCAAGCTACTCTTATGGACTTTTATTGAACTGTATTGATTTACATTTGCAAGTCTGCTTTGTTTATGTATTTTTTTGGCGCGGCTTGTTTTTTCTTTTGTTTTCACTTGTGTATCGCACGCCAGCTGCTACCCTAGGTGAGAGGGATCAACAGCGCGGTTTTCCATTTTTTACTAGTCTCCGCATTGCAAGAGTTTCACCTCCATTCCTGTTCTGGTGACCACTGAAAAATATCTTCCACTTTCCATGATGACACTCACCAGGAAAAATGGAATAGGTGCATCTCTATTATCCCCCTTTCCCACAGGATGGGATCTGTGGGAGTCAGCCTGCTAAGCGTGAAATCTGTCCGGTCCGTTTCCACTCTGCTTATGTGGAGCGGACACGCACACAGCCCGCTCTCCTCTATAGATGGTCTGATGTAAATGGACCGCCCATCCGTTTTTACACCTGACTGCCATCTAAACCAATTCGGCAGGCGGATGGGGAACGTATTCCCATCTAGCAGGTAGGATCTGATCGGATGTCGGCGAGTATCAATGATCACATGTCTGTTGACACTTGCAGCTCCATAGAGGAGACTGGAGGAGGGTCTGATCAGGTCCATCTGAAAAACTGACAGGTGGACCCAGGGGAGGACTGGCAGCCTTAGGCCTGGGGGGCAAGTCCAATCAAGTGGCCCTTTGAACCACTGAATAAGCGCAGCCTCGCCAGTGCCCATCAGCGCAGCCTCGCCAGTGCCCATCAGCGCAGCCTCGCCAGTGCCCATCAGCGCAGCCTCGCCAGTGCCCATCAGCGCAGCCTCGCCAGTGCCCATCAGCGCAGCCTCGCCAGTGCCCATCAGCGCAGCCTCGCCAGTGCCTGGGTATGAGAGGAGAGTAGCCGGATTACACAGAGCAGAGATCTCCCACTTACCCAGCATGGCCGCTTCCATGATGAACATCATCAGTGTGCTGTCTATCATAGGAGCCAGTCCAGGAGGTGGGACTTGGTAAGTGGGAGATCCCCGCTCTGTGAAATCTGGTGGCGCTCCCCCTCCGAGGCAGCCCAATGGGCACAAACCCTGGGAACCCTCCCACTGCCCCATCTCGCGGTGCACCTTCTCCCAATTGGCCCTGCAAAGCATGAACAATACGGGGACAGACTTGGTCCAGGGACAGTGTCCTCTGGTCACTCTAGGCTTGTGGCCAGCAGGATCCATAGGTCAGTGTCCAACAGGACCCACAGGTCAGTGGCCAGCTCCCAGCAGGACCCACACATGTGGGTCCTGCTGGGAGCTGCCTGTGCACCTGGGGGTCCTGCTGGCTACGGACATGTGGGTCCTGCTGGCCATGGCCAGTTCCCAGCAGGACCCACAGTTTTAAGGGCGATTTTTAGGTTACTGGGTGGGCACTGGCCTGGGGCAGGGTAAAAAGGGTGTATGGGGGTAGATGGGATGTGGGATTCAGCTGCGGGTGTCAAGGTCTCTCACCTCAGTGAATGCAGCTGCCCTTGCCAGTGCCAGCTCAGCAGGTCCTTGCATGGCCTCCTCTGATCCTGGGGGTGTGAAGTGATGTTCAGTAAACTTGCAGCCCAAGCCAGTCATGTGGGTCCCAACCCAGGGGTGGACTGACAACACCCAGGGCCTCCAGACAAAATAAAGCAAGTGCCCCCTGTCATGCCCTGGCCATGACCCATTCCTGGCCCTATCATAACCTACCCCTGGCCCGCCCCTTAAATTTGTACAAAGTACTACCTTTTTAAAAATAAAATAAAAATGTTTAACAACAGAGTCTAACGGGACCTGGAGGGGGGTCTTTTTCTAACAGTGTCCCATGGACAGTCTGTTAGAAAGTGTCCATCTAGCCCCCATTAGAGACTACAACAGAGTCTAATGGGAACCCCTTTGTGTGCCATGACTCTCACCTCTGCCCAACCTCTCACAAAGTAGAAATAAAATTGTAGCGCTACTCTTACCTTAACTATGGGTGCTGTAGCTGTGGCTGGCTCCCGCATTCTCTGTGGCTGGTTACTGTGGGTGGCTAGCTGGCATCTGTTGGTGGCTGGCCGGCACCCTGCTGTGGCTGGATGGATCCCTGGTGTGGGTGGTTTGCTCCTGTGGGTGGCTGGCTGGCTCCCTGCTGTGGGTGGGTCACCATGGCTGGCTGGCTCCTGTGGGTGGTTGGCTGGCACCCTGTTGTGGCTGGCTGGTTTCCTGGTGTGGGTGGGTCACCATGGGTGGCTGGCTGGCACCCTGGCCCTGCTGTGGATGGGTCACCATGGGTGGCTGGCTGGCACCCTGGCCCTGCTGTGGATGAGTTACCATGGGTGGCTGGCACCCTGGCCCTGCTGTGCCCTTACCGTGGGTGGCTGGCTTCTGAGGGTGGCTGCCTGGCACCCTGCTGTTGGTGGCTGGCCTGCCTCTCTGCCGTGGATCAGTGGCTGGCTGAGACGGCACAGCCTGCTGTGGGTGACTGGCCTGGCTCCCTGCTGTGGGTCAGTGGCTGGCTTGCACAGTGCATCCTGCTGTGGTTGGCTGGCCTGGCTCCCTGCTGTGGGTCAGTGGCTGGCTTGCACGGGGCACCCTGCTGTGAGTGGGTGGCTGGCCTGGCTCCCTGCTGTGGGTCAATGGGTGGGTGTTTCGGTGGCTGGCTGGCTGACATGGTGCAGCCTACTGTGGGTGACTGGCCTGGCTCCCTGCTTTGGGTCAGTGGCTGGCTGGCACAATGCACCCTGCTGTGGGTGGCTGGCCTGGCTCCCTGCTGTGGGTCAGTGGCTGGCTTGCACGGTGCACCCTGCTGTGGGAGGGTGGCTGGCCTGGCTCCCTGCTGTGGGTCAGTGGGTGGGTGCGTGACTGGCTGGCACAATGTACTCTGCTGCAGGCGGCTGGCCTGGCTCCCTGCTGTGGCTGACAGAGAGGATGGGTGGGCAGACAGAGGATGGGTGGGCTGACAGAGGAGAGGTTAGATGAGACAGAGACCTCAGAAATACACAGTGCCCTAGGACTCCAGTAAGTGGTCACAACCAGCCGAGCTTGGCGGCATCTACACGTGACCAGCTCCGCCTCCGTCGATCCATTTGCAGGGCGCTTGCTACACAAATGCCCTGTGATTGGCCAAACAGGGTCATGTGCAGCCGCACGCTGTGGAATTCTGGGACATGTAGTCATGATGCGAGCCTTGCATCATGACTACATGTCCCAGAATTCCACAGCGTGCGGCCACACATGACCCTGTTCGGCCAATCACAGGGCTTTTGTGTGGCCTGGCTGACTTCATCAAAGGCCCACGGCCGTTTTGCATATCAATCGGGACGGCCTGGGGGGACATGTCCACTTTGCATCCCGGCCCAGTCCGCCCCTGGGTGGACCTGATCAGTCTACAGGTGTGAAAGTGTTATAATGAGAGCAAAGACAGTGATAACAACAGGTGTTCTAATCCTTCTCCACTCTGAAAAACAATTTTTTTGTTAAAATTCAACAGGTCATAAATGCACTAACAGCATTTGTGTAATGGCACCCCAAAAATATCCAACATCCTTTTTATATAAAATACAGAACTTAGAGGAGAAGTATAGACAATACAGCTTATTTGGCTGTATTTCTCCTATGGATCACAGGAGAGGAGTGCATTTCGTTTGCACTCCTGTGAGCCGTTTTCAGCAGAGAATTGGACTGAAGTCTGCTTTTTGCTGACGTCGTCAATGTCGGTCCAGGCACCGTGTCTTCCCGCCCCCCGAAGTATGGATCCGCGAGGTGCTTGGACTGACACCCGCCTCAGCCTCTCACCGAGCCACTGAGAGCCTGAGAAGAGCAAGGAGCTGTGACTGACAGTCTACGGCTCTATGCTCATGGAGCTCTGAAAACCGAGCGATCGGCAGTGTTCGGACGCTCGGTTCTCAGTGTAGAGGCGTCGGGGGGGGGGGGGGGGGGACAGATGCAGCATTGGACCCATGTCCAATCTTCTCATATTTTATAATTAGTATATCACGACATAACATTAGTTAATTGTTTTTTTTCTATGTTTTGCTCTGTTGTGTAGTATGTGTCTTGCATTATTCTTCAGCCGCATATTTTGTTTGTTATGCTAATTCAGAAACATTTCCTGTTTTGTATGCTTGCAGGAACACTTGCAGTACGCTGTCCCTTGTGTTTTCACCTTACAGCCCAAATGTATGTGAGAGGTCCTCTTCGGTATCTACTCTGAGACTTACTGTGTTTCTTTACAAGGTAATACCTATTTGTTACAAATGTACAATAGAGCGATCAGTGTGTTTTTTATGCCACTATCTAGTAAAAAATAATAAAATACTTCACCGTTGGTTATGGATTGCATAGTTTGTCTGAGATCATCATTTTTAAAGGCCATCTCCAGGCACAGACTTTATTTTTTTTATTTTTTTTAACACGCTCACATTTACTAATTTAGGGGCTCTCTAAGCTTAGCTAAGCAAATCTGTTATGTACAGTAGGGGGTCCAGCTTTTTGCTGTGTCGGAATGGTATTTTTTTTATCGACACCAATTCCTCCTTTTACACAAAGCACAGCACAAATGTCATTGCTGTGCTTTGCGTATGGCACAGCAATGGAGTTACGACACCAGAACTACTGTCTGTCATACAACTCCCCGCTGTGCATATTGGACTAGCATGCTCGGCAGTGTATTAAATCTGGTAATGTGAGTATTACTATAAAATAGAGCTGTGCCTAGTGTTTGGGTTTTAAATTATATGACTATTTTGCTGCTGTCTTTAAAGTGATTGTAAATGCTTATTAGCTCTGTGCATGTCCACTGCACAGAACAGCCCCAAACCACCTCTTTGTTCTCCTGCCAGCTCTCCTAACTCCTCCTTTCCACCAATTGCCACCCATAGGCAGCCTCCTCATTTGGGCTTGCTCCTGACCCTCCTGGCCTGCATCTGTTGACACTGACAGAAGTATGATCTGTACTTACTGGTTTTGATTGGCAACAGTGGGAGAAAATTGCTTTGTGCCTATGCAAAGCCAGCGAGACAAGGACGTAGGGGGTAGAGAAGAGCTGTAGAGGGCCACAGAGCTGGATCGAATGGGGGCTCGGGTAAGTAAAAGGCGAAATGAGGTGGGCTACTGATTCACCACTTAATCACCAGGCCTATTCTGGCACTTTTCTCGATGTAAAAATCTAATTTTTTTTGCTAAAAAAATTATCAGAACCCCAAACATTATATATTTTTTTTTAGCAGACACCCTAGGGAATAAAATGGCGGTCATTGTAACTTTTTTTCTTGCACGGTATTTGCGCAATAATTTTCAAACACCTTTTTTTAGGAAAAAAAAAACAGTTTCATGAATTAAAAAATATCAAAACAGTAAAGTTAGCCCAATTTTTTGATATAATGTGAAAGATGATGTTACGCCGAGTAAATAGATACCTAACATGTCACGCTTTAAAATTGCGCACACTCATAGTATGGCGCCAAACTTCGGCGCTTTAATTTTTTTTACAGGTTACTATTTTTTACAGTTGTAGTGTGGATATTTAGCACTCAGAGTTCCTTCCACTAGTTTTGCTGCAACGGATTAAGGGCTCTTCGTTATTCACAGCCTTGGCCTCTGGCTGCTCGCAGCCCTGTGGCCTGTTATTATTGGTTCAGCCAGAATGATGGCTCTTTGACTACAGTAGTCGAAGATCTATTTTCGATTCAACCAATAAAAGGCTCCGGGCAGACAATCGGAGACTCTGGCTGTGAATACGGTAAAAGTGAAGCCCTATATAATCCATCGCAACAGAACAGTTGGCCTAAAACCCTGACATACAGTGGGGGGACAATTTGGAAAAGAGACATTCCAATATATTCAGCAAAGAAACATCCTAATCCAACAAATCCTTGTATATCCAGCGGGGAGATTTTTCCCATCAGCTCAGCTCGCATGTATAGGAATTGTGCAGCAGCAATGCAGCGTCTACACATTGAATGAGCAATGTGCAAAAACAGTGTAGCGCTGGACAGCATATACCACATAAGTATCTAAAGTAACAGGTGTAAACAGTGTTAATCTATAGATGGTAACAATCAAAATGTGAATACACAAAAGCTATAAGTGCATAGGTTGTTATAACACTGTGCCAATCAATATGGCACTGAGCATAAAGTACTTATACATATCAACAGATAAATAAACAGTGTAAAAATAAAGTGACCAATTCAGCATATGAGGTGCAAAACAAATAGAGTCCACAGAAAAAAGCTGGGAGTTTTTAGCCCCTTCCAATGCAGGTGATGAAAAGATGCAAACAATGAAAGTCCAATTAGGAGATCCACAGGTGAGAAAGGAGGGAGATTTCAGACATCAGTGGCCCAACACCAGTAGAAATAAAGGCTTACCAGAAAGCTGTGACTATCTCTTTCAGGAGTAGTCTAAACAGGCATAGCAGGAAATTCTGATCCTTTTGGGGTGTCGGGAACGAATCCGCATCTCTCCACAGATTAGATGGTAGAATCCACAGCTCCTCATGGGGTTAACCACTGCTTCCAAATGGAACTTGCATAGATGTATGTGAGCGTGTGTTTATCAAACACCATGTGGGAAAAAACAAAGGGACAATCCCATAGTGTAGGCGTAAAAAACGAGAGGGTTTATTTAAAAACTAAAAAAATTGAAACAGCTTAAAATACTCTCATTCATAGAGAGTGATACAAAAGTCCTTGCAAGGATAAAAAGCTCCGTATGAATATCAGACCGCCTAAGACCGTTAGCATATGCGCAATATGAGTGTGTCTGCCCGACGATCGTTTGGTCGTAATGACATCATCAGGGGCACACGGGTTGATGTATATTATGTTAAGGCAGCCTATTAATTTGCATTGGCTGCCTGACACTCCACATTGGACCCAAAATCTGACGTGAAACATTTTTGCTAACAATATGCAGTTTTTAATAGACCTTGCAGTGTACTGCAGCCAAAGTATAGATGTTAGTGATTTTTGTATAGGTCGTATCTGAATTAAGACAAAGGGGGAAACTTCAGTGTTTTGTACAGCAGAATGTTGTGACATGTTAAAAGGTAGTTACACACATTCCATTATTTTTTTTATTTTTTTTTAGCTGCCAAACGGTTACACAGTTGAAATGCATATTTTTCGCCTGCTAAAATATTTGGTTGCATTAAGTCACTTTTGTGTTTCACGCAGCTCACTGCATAGTCGGGAAGTTAATGTCACTTTTTTTTTAATATAGTTTGGGAATACAGCAGTGATTCCCCTTCCTTCATGTCCTCTGGCTGCAACCTGCATTAGTGCCTTTTTATGACTTGGTCTGTTTATTTTTAATAACCTTTTGAGATCAGAATTAACACGAGAATCCTGACTGTTGCTAGGATATTAGCCAGACGTTCTGAATCTTCCAGCAATGTTTGATGATGTGCTAGCAGCTTTCTTGTCATCTGTCTAATTGATATGTGCTTTTTACTTGCTGCTAAGTCAGGAACATTTCGCCAAAATGTTCTGGAAGTTTGACCTGAACACAACGTCGCATGTGGACAAGCTCCTGGAAAAGGAGGATGTGACTTTGCAGGAGTTGATGGATGAAGATGACTTGCTCCAGGAGTGCAAGGCTCAGAACCAGCGGCTGCTGGACTTCCTTTGCCAGGCTCAGTGCATGGAGCAGCTTGTACAGCTCATCACACAAAAGCCTTCTGAAGATATGGAGGAGAAAGTCCGCTTCAAGTGAGTAAAACCCAATCTGAAAAGGTTAATTCCTTTTGGAATCCACTATTAGAAAAAGGAGCTTCTTGGCAGATATCGAAAGAGTCACAATTACATTTTGGGGTGATTTTTGACCATGTATATAGTGAATTTTAAAATGGCCCACGCTGTTCACTTCACTAAAGTAATGTTTTAGTTTGTTTATCTTAGGGTCAGATGCACTACTCTACCAAGTCTTTTATGTCGCCTTCTCTTCAGTGTGTGTGTGTGTGTGTGTGTGTGTATGTACAGTTGGGGGTGTATGTGTATAAATATATATATATATTTTGGACACTGTCACAAATTTCATACTTTTGGCTCTGTATGCCACCAGAATAAAAATTAAAAGGCAACAATCCCAAATGAATTTCAAGTGCTGACTTTCAGCTTTAATTCAAGGGGTTGAACATAAATATCAATTATACATTTTAAGAACTGCTATAATAAATATATTATATTCATTGTGTGTCTGTCTGTCTGTGTGTCTGTCTGTCTGTGTGTGTGTGTGTGTGTGTGTGTGTCTGTCTGTGTGTGTCTGTCTGTGTGTGTCTGTGTATGTATGTATCTCATTAAAAGGGACTTTTGTCAACCCTGACATTCCCGGTAATCCGCCTCCCCCGGCCATCTCTCATAGCCTGAAACAATATTTGGAACAGAGTGGTGTCTCCCGCCTCCAGCCCTCTGACCTGTCATCCCTCAATATGCTGATATCCGAGGAAGAGATAGAGCAGACTATTAAATCCCTGCCCTCCCACAAGTCCCCGGGCCCAGATGGCCTCCCCTATGAATATTACAAAGCCTTCCTGCCCCTCCTGCTCCCCCACATGTACTAACTTTTTAACGCTTTTCTACGTGACACCCCTGTTCCGGCAGACATGCAACGCTCCTTTATCACTTTGATTCCCAAGCCGGACAGGGACCCTATTCTCTGTGCCAACTACAGACCCATCGCCCTGTTGAATTCGGACCTGAAAATTTTTACAAAATTACTCTCCATCCGTTTGAATGGAGTTCTCCCCTCCCTCATCCACAAGGACCAAGTGGGCTTTGTACCACTTAGGCAGGCGGGCGATAACACCCGGAAGGTGATTGATCTGGTGGATGTGGCAAACAGGGAAAAGGCGGCGTCCCTGCTTCTTAGCCTGGACGCCGAGAAGGCCTTTGACCGGCTTGGGTGGCCCTTCATGTTCGCTACGCTTCACCACGTGGGGATTCGGGGTCCATTTATGAACGCGATACGCCATCTCTACTCCAATCCCTCATCCCAGGTTAAGACACCCTTTGTCCTTTCACCCTCCTTTCCCATTACCAACGGCACCCGACAAGGGTGTCCATTATCGCCCCTTCTATTCGCACTTTGTGTTGAACCCTTAGCGGCCACCATTCGAAGCAACACGTCCATTCGGGGGGTGACGGTCCGAGGCAGGGAATTTAAAATCTCCCTGTTCGCGGACGACATCATCCTTTCCCTGACGCAACCCAGGATTTCCCTCCCAAATCTCCACGCAGAGCTGGCCCGGTATGGTGCCTTATCCGGCTACAAAATTAACACCTCTAAATCTGAGGCCCTCCCGATCTATATCCCTAATGTGGAGGTTGACCACCTACGGGCCAACTTCCCCTACCAATGGAAGACAACCTCCCTGAAGTACCTAGGGATACATATTACCCCAAGCTTCAATACCCTGTACCAGGAAAACTTTCCCCCCCTATTCCGCTCAATCCGATCCCTGCTGTTGCAGTGGAAAAAACACCATATTTCTCTACTTGGCCGGATCGCTTCAATTAAGATGACGATTCTCCCGAAGCTCCTTTACCTTTTCCAAACATTGCCCATTCCTGTCCCCCTCAAACACCTCAGAAAACTTCAGGCTAACCTACTTAAATTAACATGGAATTACAAAAGGCACAGGGTACCCCAGAAGGTGCTATTGGCGGCTCGCTCGGACGGAGGCCTTGCGTTTCCTAATCTGGTCAAGTACTACCAGGCCACGCAACTGCGCGCGGTGGCCTCCTGGTTCACCCAACGATCCTACAACAAGTGGACGGAGATCGAGAAATTGTGGTTGGCCCCGACCCACCCTAATAACCTACTTTGGAGCGCGGACGCGGAGGTTCCCCCTGACCGCCTATTGGGCTCAGTGTCTCAGCTTCGACGACTATGGCGTCGACTGTCGCGACCGTGTGGACTGTCAGCAGAGCGTTCACTCCTGACTTCGTTTATGTACAACCCCAAGGTGCCAGATAGCCTCACCCACCAAATGTCTCAACCGTGGACATCACGGAACCTATTTCATTTTGGGAATCTAGTGGATCCCATCTCACGTAAACTCCTGCCCTTTTCTACCCTCCAGGCTAAATTTGACCTCCCTAAGACAGTATTCTACAGTTACTTGCAAATTTGCCATTACGCCCTTTCTATAACACCCAATCTGCAATTCTCCCCTCCAACCCCCTTTGAAAGACTGGTCCTGGCCGGATCGACCCAGAAAGGTCTAATCTCAGATATATATAAAATACTTAATGCCTATCCCCTGGAATCCCTAGGCAAACACTCCTACATGTTAAAGTGGGAACAGCCCTTAATGAGGAAATACCCCTGGCACAATGGCGGACTATTTGGTCCCAAGCAGCCAAGAGCTCCCTTTGCACTTTATACAAAGAGAACACATATAAAATCCTTCTCTTTTGGTATATGACCCCCGATGTGCTCCATGCCATATATCCCGCTAGTTCTGATCGCTGCTGGCGATGCCAAGGAGACAGGGGCTCCCTCTTTCACATATACTGGAGCTGCCCACTGATTACCCCCTACTGGTCCGAGGTCCAGCAACTGCTGAGCCGCCTCCTAGATACTCAGGTCCCCATATCTCCTAAATTCTTCCTTTTGGGCTTATCCCCCTTGAGGATCTCCACACCTTGCAAGAAGTTGCTACGCCACATCCTCACAGCTGCTCGATGCCTGGTTGCCCTGAACTGGAAAAGCCGCTCTCCCCCTACCCCTGAGGCCCTGCACGCAAGGATCAAGGATGTGGAGCTGATGGAGAGAATGACCGCCAGGATACAGGACAGACTGGAGGTCCATGACACTGTCTGGGAACCTTGGCGCCTTCGGGAGGATTCCCCTTGACCAGGTAGCTGAGCTATTCCGACGATCTTCTCCCCCTTTCCCTTTCCCTCCCCCCCCCCCCCTTATCTTTTTTCTGTGTTTTGTTTTCTTTTTCTTTTTTTTTTCTTTTCTTTTCCTCCTCTTATTCTCTTTACCCATTTTTTCTTTTTCTCTCCCCTCTATTGGGGTACCTTCTCGACCCTTTTGTGTTTAAAGTTTTGCAATATGATGACGTGTGTCGCTGTGCTACGACAGCCTTAACCTAAGTTGTGAGCCTATTGTTGTATAGAATTGTACACAAAGTCCATACATGTTACTATCTGCACTAATGTGGTAGGACACCAAAAGGAAAGCAGACCTGTGCCTTGTCTCTTTATATCTCCTCATGCTGTATCATGTGGCTGTGTATCCCGTAAGAATTGTACTCCTTCCTTTTCTTAACTTCAATAAAAAGTTATTTGATAAAAAAAAAAAAAAGGACTTTTGTAATCTCCCAGAAGAACTTAATTTTCTTAAAGTGATTTGTAATTCATTTTTTTTTTTTTTTTTTTTTTTAAGGATAAAGGGTTGTTAACCCTTATGGTTTTTCACCTTAATGTATTGAGGTGAAAAACCTTTTGTGCTGAAGGCTTATGGACGTGTACTGTTACCTGTTGCATAGCTGGTCCCTGATGGGCAGTGTTGTGGGTCTGCATTAAGAATATGACATGTTAGGCACTGGTATAGAATGATGTTAATTTATTTTTCTTTAATCTTGTTTGAGATTTTTTTTTTTAATGCAGGGAATGCATTGGGGTGAAATGTTTAGGCTTTTAACCACTTTAGATGACCAGATGTTTGCCGATTTAACAGGCCCATAGCAGAAATGTAAAACATGCTGTGGTCCATAGGGGTTGTACAGGTGTGAGAGCTGAAGTGGTTTAGAAAAGTTGCCATGAAATGCACTTAGAGGAAGTAAACCCTGATGGGTTTTACTTCCTCTTTGTTTTCCTGCAAAGGTAAAGCATAATGACGTCACATGACGTCACTTCCGCGCATTTGCGCGGGAGGGAGCCGACAATCACGGCATGAGCCCAGCTAGAAACGGCACAGCGTGCCCTCTCTAAAGTTTGCATGCACAGAAGACATTGCTGTATGGGGAATTGTAATTATCTCCTAACCCGTGTAGGGTTAGGAGATATTTCCAGCACCTACAGGTAAGCCTTAATCTAGGCTTACCTGTAGATGAAAGTGGTTGTACAGGGTGTACAACCACTTTAAGCGCTTGCCGACCAGCCGCCGCAGGTATACGATCGCCGCCGGGCACACGCGATCGCTCGTTACAGATCGGGGAACGGGAGCTGTGTGTGTAAACACACAGCTTTCGTTCCTGTCAGCGGGGGAAACGCTGATTTTCTGTTCATACAATGTATGAACGGAAGATCAGTGATTTCCCCTAGTAAGTCCACCCCCCCTACAGTTAGAACACAAATAGGAACACACTTAACCCCTTCTCCGCCCCCTAGTGTTAACCCCTTCACTGCCAATGGCATTTTTATAGTAATCCAATGCATTTTTATAGCATTGATCGCTAAAAAAATGCCAATGGTCCCAAAAATGTGTCAAGTGTCCGAAGTGTCCGCCATAAGGTCGCAGTACTGAAAAAAAACGCTGATCGCCGCCATTACTAGTAAAAAAAAATAATAAAAAAAAATGCCATAAAACTACCCCCTATTTTGTAAACGCTATAACTTTTGCGCAAACCAATTAATAAACGCTAATTGCGATTTTTGTTTAACAAAAAATATGTAGAAGAATACGTTGAGGCCTAAACTGAGGAAAAAAAAGTTTTTTTATATATTTTTGGGGGATATTTATTACAGAAAAAAGTAAAAAATATTGCATTTTTTTTCAAAATAGTCGCTCTATTTTTGTTTATAGCGCAAAAAATAAAAACCGCAGAGATGATCAAATACCACCAAAAGAAAGCTCTATTTGTGGGAAAAAAAAGAACACCAGTTTTGTTTGGGAGCCACGTCGCACGACCGTGCAATTGTCAGTTAAAGCAACGCAGTGCCGAATCGCAAAAAGTGCTCTGGTCGTTGGGCAGCAATATGGTCCGGGGCTAAAGTGGTTAAAAGCTGCAGTTAGAGGAAGTACAAATTAGTATAGCTGTTTTTTTTTTTTCTGTTAAGTGTAATGTTGTATTTTAGTTATGGAGTCCTCTACCCAAATTTTAACGTTCTATTGATGATTTTCATGCTTCTCTTTTTATTTTATTTTTTCAACTTGCATTTTTAAGAAGTGTTGTCTAGGAGATTAGCTAATCTGCTTATTAGCAGCTCTCTCCGTTTTAGAATCCAAAAGACTATTGTTAATTGGTTTCTATTTAGCTGTCTGAACAATTATAACATAAATTGTAGGAGAATGTTTGTTGAGACCAGAGTTCCTGTGTGGAGTCATTAAGAATTGTGTGCTAATCGTTTCCAAAGTAACTTTAAAATGATCTGATTTTTCTGGCAGGTATCCCAACATAGCCTGTGAGCTACTTACATGTGATGTGCCACAAATTAATGAGAAATTAGGTGAAGATGAGCACCTACTCGACATCCTCTATGACTTCCTACGACAAGAACCCCCTCTTAACCCGCTGCTGGCCAGCTTCTTTAGCAAGAGTATTGGAAACTTGATAGCCCGGAAAACAGAGCAAGTGAGTTTTTTTCTATTGAGTCATTTTGATTGTGGTCCTTTACAATGCATGTTAACCACTTGCCTACTGTGCACATATACCCCCTTCCTGCCCAGACAAAATTTTAGCTTACGGCACTGCGTCGCTTTAACTGACAATTGCGCGGTCGTGCGATGTGGCTCCCAAACAAAATTTACGTTCTTTTTTTCCCCACAAATAGAGCTTTTTTTTGGTGGTATTTAATCGCCCGTGCGGTTTTTATTTTTTGCGCTATAAACAAAAAAATAGCGTCAATTTTGAAAAAAGACGCAATATTTTTTGCTTTTTGCTATAAGAAATATCCCATTTAAAAAAAAAAACTTTTCTATCTCCGTTTAGGCCGATATGTATTCTTCTACATATTTTTGGTAAAAAAATGTAAAAAATCGCAATAACCGTATAGTGACTGGTTTGCGCAAAAGTTATATTGCCTACAAAATAGGGTACATAATTATGATTTTTTTTTTTTTTTTTCCCTAGGAATGGCGACGAACTGGCAGGGAAGGGGTTAACCACTAGGGGGCGGGGAAGGGGTTAAATGTTTCTTCTAGTTTGTGTTCTAACTGTGGGGGGAGGGGACCGATTGTGTCCCTATGTACAAGGGACACAATCGGTCTCCTCTCTCCGACAGGGACGTGGAGCTCTGTGTTTACACACAGAGCTCCACGTCCCAGCTCAGTTACTCGGCAATTGCGTGTGCTCGGCGGCCATCGCGGCTGCCCGGCACACCCACGGGGTTCTTAGTAACGTGACAGGTGCGTGCCGCCGGCTGCGCGTGCGCGCCCCTAGCAGCTTTCTATGACAGGACTTCATATGACGTGCTGTCAGGACAATACAGTTACCCGCCCGCCGTCATTTGACGGCGGGCGGGTATCAAGTGGTTAAAAAGCATCTACACATGTATGTATTTAATGCAAACTTTTATGCCTGTAAATATTGTTAAACCTTCTTAAACTGAATAGATAATTGTTTTATATTCCTTAAGAGCACTATGGGCAAAGGTTTTTTTTTTTTCTGGCCATAATTCTCTTGTGGGCCACAAGAGTATACTTATTTTCATTGTCCTGTGACCCAGAGTGAGCTGACAGCGTGCTATTTTCCGCTATCAGCTGTCAGGGTAGAGCAGCATCAGGCTCTGGTGTTAGGATCCACCCCACTGCCTGGCTGACAGTTGGCTTTGCCTTTAACCATGCAGCTAAGAGGCAAAGTCAGTTGCATATATCCTCTCCCCAGCCTGGCGTGCGTTCCAAATACTGCAGCTGCTGACTTTAAGTGCTAGTTCATACCAGACGCAGTTCCGTGTGTTTTTTTTTTCTGCACTGGAAACTGACTGCATGGTATGAACTAGAGCCATTGGAATACATGGAAAACGCAGTACATGCATTTTGTGCAGAAAAAAAAGTGCACGGAACTTCGTCTGGTGTGAACTGGCCCTTAATGTATGGACACTTGCATGTCCAGGGAGCCCACAATGTCTGCACCCCAGCCGATCTTTGGAATCGGCTGTCCTGTGCAGCTGCTGCCATTCCTGTTGAGGGAACCAGACAGTGAAGCCAGTTCCCTACTGCACATGAGCGAAGCGCACAGCGCTTTATAATTGGTCCGGCGGCAGAGGAAGGAGGAGAGGGCCTAACTTCCGGGAGACGAGGCTGTGGCCTCATCTGCCAGAAGTGGGGAACGGTACCTGTCAAAAACAAGGTGCCAAATGTGGCAACGGGAAGAGTGAGGATACGGATAAGCGGAAGTTCCACTTTTCAGTGGAAATACGCTTTAAATGTTTTTGCTGGAAATGTAGCAGACATAGGTTGCTTTAACCTATTTAAATCCAATGCTTTATGAATACCTTACATGTTCTGCTGATTGAGGGCCAAGTTAAATAAGTTCACCTTTAAAAAAAAAAAAAGTGTGTGTGTGTGTATATAATATTTTTTTTACTAGGAGCCTGCATTACACCCACGATCAGCAGATCACTCCTGCAAACTGTGTAAGCTGTCTGCTCGTACAGGCAGGCAGTTACACACTGACAGGAATCATTAATGAACTATTTGGAGAGCTCCGCTCAACAGCCTAAAAATGGGTGGAACATGCAATGTTCCCTAAGGTGAACTTATCCTTTTAATGGCATGCAGTACACTAGTCTTGGATAATTTTAAAAACTTCTAAAAACTCTGCCTTTTGGCTAATTTTACATTACATTTTCTTCTGTTTTGAACAGTTGTATGATCTTTTGGTGATTGGAATAAATTGCTCCTTTCGCTTAGGTCATTAGATTCCTGAGGAAAAAGGAACAATTCCTAACGTTGGTGCTGGATCACATTGGTACTTCAGCTATGATGGACTTGTTACTTCGCCTCATCAGTTGCGTGGAGCCGGCTCCCTTAAGACAAGAAGTGCTAAACGTGAGATTTGTTAAATGCTTGTTTTAGAGATTGACTTGTTTTGGATTATTATAACTGTCACTGAAGATAATCTTTGTTTATGCATGTTTCATCATGCGCCAAGTTTTCCTTTCTTCAATTTTGTGACAGGTTTGCATCAAGAAGATTGCATGCTGAAAATGAAAAATCGGCTATAACAATATAATTTTGTTTTGCTATACTTTTATTGTACAAAAAAATTATATATCTTAATCTTGCAGTACATAGGATTTGTATTCTTAGACTATGCGTTTTATATGCTGCTATCTTCAGGTGGTTGGACACTGGCAGAAAAAATCTCACCTGCAGACCCGGTGTTTACATGTAAATAACATGCATTAATATGTAAATAGTGGCAGCATTAATATGTAAATAGACACGGATCAGCGGCATTGATGTATAAATGGAGGCAGCATTCACATGTATATCATGCCCCCCTGAGACCATATCTGCATTTGCTGAATGCTGCTTACTGAGGAAGTAGAGGGGCACATTGAAACTTCTGCCTACAACTGTGGTCATTGAGCACAACATCAGTCTGTTCTGCAAAGGTAAGAAAATTGCCCCTTACATTGGTGGTTACTGTGAATGCTCCTATTACATGGGTGTATATCCCCCCCTGTCATGTTGGTGGTCAGTGTAAATTCCATATTACATTGGTGGTCTATGTAAATCCCCCCCCTCACATTGGTGGTCAGTGTAGAATCCACCACTATATATTTGCCAAAGATTTCCAGCTTTGCTTTACACATAATTCAGAATTTGCCACAGCGTACTGCCTCCTAACTAATCCCATCAACCCCCCCCCCCCCCCCCCCAGCATTGCCACTGTTCCAAGGAGTCCTAGGATCCCTAGTAGTTTTCTGTCTATTGATGGGTCCTCTCACCTCCCCCAGTCCATGATGTGCAGACAATAAGATGATGTGATGTAACCTTTAGTAAACAATGAGTGAGCAGTAATGATGTGCACTAACCTATTGCAACTAATCATTGAGCAGTAAGGATATGCAGTAACCTCTAGCAACCAATTAGTGAGTGGTAAGGATGTCCAGTAACCACTATCTGGACTGTTAGAAGTTCTCAGTGCTGGCTGTGTATTCAGATTGCTGCCTCTGAACACAGCCAGCGCTGAGGACTTCGAACAGTCCAGATCCATATGCCAAAGGCATCCTCCAATAGGATCATCCCACAACTATTTTTGCTAGCAGCCCTGATGAAGGGGGAGTCTTTAGTCTCCCAAAACGTGTTGGCCTCTCTTTGTTGCTAAAACTTCAAATAAAATACAAATTTCTTACCTCTTTGATCACTGGGCGCTCCTTTGGCCTAATTTCTTCTACATTACACGCAGAGTCAACCGTAAGGATGCACACCGAGATAGCAGCCCAAGCCCTAACTGGGCTCATCGCTCATTCTCAAAACTGGGCACAGACCTCTGGAAACAAATTCTTTCCCATTGCCCTTGCCCTACCAACATTAAACACTGACTGATAGTCTGTCCAGCGCAATCTACACCCATTCTTCGGGTCCTATTCTGATGCTGCTTTCATTATTTGAGAAAAGTAGGTTTCTCTGTCACTGAAGTCTTTAGAAAACTCTTTGCCTTTCTGGGCCTTTCGGGTTCCAGAGGCTAGAAATACTACACATCCTCTGATTCCCCCGACCCTTTGCAGGATTCAGAAGTAGAAACTCATTACCTTAAGGAGATTTTGGAGGAAAGTATTTAGAACCCTGATTTTAAAGCAGAGGGTTTTCCTTCCCCTGCAGTTTGAGGTACGAATACCTTACAGTTCCTATCAAAGTTGTTCCTTTAACGATTCTGTTGATGGTTGTCTGGAAACCCTTTTAAATGCCTTGTTTTTGCTACGTCTATTTGCCAGACTATTGCTATCTGTACAGAACAATTAGCCTGGATTCACATTTGTATGATGAAGACACTGTGATTTGCACAGAAATTGCACCACATTCCTCTGCACATCACATGCAATGTTGATTTGAGCCATACATTTTGTATGGCTCAAATCGCATCGCATCCGCAACAAAATGGTGCAGGATTCCCCCCCGCCCCCCCCCCCCCCCGGGTCTGTATTGCATAGGTGTTCACACCCATGCAATGTGATTCTAGCAGTTGCACTGCAATTTTCAATCTGTTTCTGGGTGGTGTTGACACCTGCAGTAGATCGCATGAATGTTGTGCGATTGCAATCCAGAAAACACACAAGATCACATAGGTGTGAACCAGTGCTTAGAGTTGATGCCATCAATATTGTTTTGGTATTGACTCTCTAGAGAATGTGATTTTTCAAGTCCCTAAAATGTTCTGTATCTCTCTGCATTTGCCTGAGATTTTGTGGCTAAATGCTTGGTCTGTTGAAAAAAACATCTTCTACGCATGCCTTTTTGATGGTGAAACCATTTTGGGGAATCTGTAAATTTATCAAAGTCACTGGAGAAGGAGATTTTATCCCATGAGGAGAAGCCCAAGACCCCATACACACTATACAACTTTTGTTGTCAAGTTTCCTTTTAGGTTTACCAACGCCATGTAGTGCAAGGTCCTACCTGATTGCATACAAATTAAAACTTTTAAAGGGGTGTTCCAGCCTCGTTTTATGTTTATTAAAAGTCAACAGCTACCAAAAGTGTAGCTGCTGGCTTTTATTAAACAATCACTTACCTGCTCCAGGGTTCCAGTGACGCGCCGGCCGGGGCTCCGCTCCTCTCCCCCCCCCTCCCCGGCCGGCGTCCTCATCGTAACTGTGGGCACCTGGCCGTGACAGCCTTCGGCTTCACGGCCGGGCACCCACTGCGCATGCGCGAGCGGCGCTGATTGGACAGGCGATCGCATGGGACCTGTCATGTGTCCCATGTGATCGCCTACAGAGAGGGGCTGCTGTAGGCGATTAAGCTTAATCCCCTAATCAGCCACTCGGCGGAAGGAGGAAGTGGGACAGGAAGTCCCACTCCTCCTGAAGCCCCCACTCCCCCCCCCAAAAAAATTACATGCCAAATGTGGCATGTAAGGGGGTGAGGAGTGGGATAAGCGGAAGTTCCATTTTTGGGTGGAACTCCGCTTTAAGGTTGGACCTCCATATTATATGGTTTTGGTAAATCTGAAGGAAAGAATCGACAGAATTGGATAGTGTGTATCCAGCTTTAGTCTCCTACTTAAACAGCAACTATTTTCCTAAATGTTTACAAAAGTCCTTGCTCTGCTTCTAGCGCTTCAGTTAACCACTTAAGGACCGCCTCCTGCACATTTACGTCGGCAGAATGGCATGGCTGGGCACATGCACGTACAGGTATGTGCTGTGCTAGTACCCAGCTGTGGGACCGATGGATTTGCAGACCCGATTGCCGCTGAAGTGCGGCGATCGGTCCCTGGAGCCGAACAACGAGGAGAGCCGTGTGTAAACACGGCTTCCCTGTTCTTCACTGTGGCGGCAGCATCGATCGCGTCATCCCTTTTTATAGGGGGAGACACGATCGATGACGTCACACCTACAGCCACACCCCTCTACAGTTATAAACACACATTAGGGAACACATAACCCCTTCAGCGCCCACTTGTGGTTAACTCCCAAACTGCAACTGTAATTTCCACAGTAAACAATGCAATTTAAATGCATTTTTTGCTGTGAAAATTACAATTATCCCAAAAATGTGTCAAAATTGTCCGAAGTGTCCGCCATAATGTCTCAGTCACGAAAAAAATCGCTGATCGACGCCATTTGTAAACGCTCAAAATTTTGCGCTAACCAACCGATAAATGCTTATTGCGATTTATTTTTTATTTTTTTTATTTTTTTATTTTTTTACCAAAAATAGGTAGAAGAATACGCATCGGCCTAAACTGAGGAAAAAAAATATTTTTTTATATATTTTTATATTTTTGGGGGGTATTTATTATAGCAAAAAGTAAAAAATATTGCATTTTTTTTAAAATTGTCGCTCTATTTTTGTTTATAGCGCAAAAATAAAAAAATGCAGAGGTGATCAAATACCACCAAAAGAAAGCTCTATTTGTGGGGAAAAAAGGACGCCAATTTTGTTTGGGAGGCACGACCGCGCAATTGTCTGTTAAAGCGACGCAGTGCCGAATCGCAAAAAGGGGCAAGGTCCTTTTAGCTGCATTTTGGTCCGGGTCTTAAGTGGTTAACCCAGAGCATTGTCACAGGTTACCTGGACAACCTCCTGCTGAAGGCACCCTCGGCAACTACTTGGCTACCAATGTTTTAGCGCACGATTCCTTCAAACTTGGCTGGATAATTAACTTTCCAAAGCCTGTTTTTTAGTTCCTTACTCTATCTGAAATACCTGGATCTGATTCTTGACACAATCCAAACCAGATCCCCCACAGGGGCATGTTTGAGGACCCTTTGGGTCAAAATGTTTCTGCACGAGTCTGGACTTGATGGTCTCCTTGTGGGCTTGTTGGCAGTTCTCTTTTGATGTGATGTTTCCCATTTCTTAGTTGTATTGCTTGGGCACGTCCAATGGATTAAGAATACAAATCCTGTACTTTACGACTAAGTTATTAAGAATTACATTTTTTTGTCTCCTAGCTGAATAAAACCAACTAAGTGTGTGGTCAGCTTAATTTATTGAATTCCCAGCATTCTACTTTAAACAACCCTATACAGACATCAAACTAAAAATATATGCTAAAGCTATAAAGCTTGTGCCTTAAGTTACCTTCTCGTAGCTGCTCAGGGCTTTGCCCCCTTCCTGTGCAGATGGCAGGTTTCTAAAGTCTGTTTGCAGAAGTCGCTTGTCATGTGGTAAGGGCACAAAGGAAATTAGAATAGGCACACTGGTTCTAAGCCGCTACCTGTGAACCTAAAGGCCATAGTTAACTTTAGTTCTGCTTTGACTTCTTTCTCTCACAGCAACAGATGTCACTGCAGCAGAGTTAATAAAATGAAGTTGTTACATTAATTTTCATAGTAGCATGCTATTGAGATTTTAATGCTTCTTGAGAAATATTTGTAAAAATTCTGATGCTTGTTGACTTTTATGTAATTTGTATTGTTATAATTGTCATTTCAGTGGTTGAATGAAGAGAGGCTCATTCAGCGACTAATAGATCTTATTCACTGCAGTCAAGATGAAGATGTGAGTAGAACCTCCTAATGCAGAGTCATGTTGAGCCAATATTTAAACATGCATACAGAGAGCAGCTCTATTAGAATTGTTTCTCATAAGCTGGCCCATACACTGGTAGAATTTTTTGAAGAACATTTTGTTTGATTTTCTAATCATCGGCAGGATCAAATCAACGATGGTTTTCAACCGCAGTGATTACAAATTTAAAGGAGCAGGATAGAATTAATATCTAACAGTGAATGATTAAAAGGGCTCATTTACACTTGCTTCAATCTTCCACACACGTTAAGGGGCCTACTGGATACTAATATTTATTGGTTAAGTTGATCCAGGGAAAATCCGATTGCCTTTTGGGGGGGGGAGGGGGCAGGAATATTTTAATTCTTTTCTCTGCAGGAGCAAATTGTATCATGCTTTTATTTTTTTCCATCCTCTGGATCAACTGTGGGTATAGGATTGTGTATATGGGATTGCATGACTTTTTTTTATTTTATCCCCTCCCCTCTATTGGTTAAACTGGATGGTCTTATTTCAACCAGACTAACTATGCAACTGCTTCAATATGCTTTATGTGTTTATCGATGCTTCTGCAAAGCTTCCGGGATGCTTTTTGAAGCTTGGCAGATGCCCTGTGTGTGTTGATATCTCATACCTGCAATCTCGCCAAAAGCCTCTCAAAAGCTGCAGGTGCTGTAAGCAAGCTTTGTCATAGACTTCTATGGAGGCTTTGATGCGCCACTAAAGCAGCATAGTGTATAATTTTTTAAGCAAAGAAAACACATGTGAATAGGACTTTGAGCTAACCATTTTTTTAGTGACCAGTGCTTTAGTGTTTTAGAGTGCTTTAAAAAGCGTGTCCAATGCCATGTTTTGAAGCAAGTGTAAACGAGAACAAAGTAATTTTAAATGACATGCGAGCCACACTTATTTGTTCTTAAATTGTAAGTTCAACTTTACAGAAATCTGTGTGATGAACTTACACTGGACCCTCTGCACATCCCCCCAGCCCCATCCCCTCTGGTCCCGCTGTACGTTGAAGACTGCAAAGGCCCGCTAGGAGACATCGGTGTGCTGCTTCACCGGTTCAGGGATTTGACATCCCTGCGGCTTTCTCTCCTTTTCCCCCCACTGACAGGATGGGCTAAGCGTGTTTTGATTGGTCGACCAATTAAAATGCTTCCTATACGTACCTTTACGATGTACATTTAGGAGATTGCGCCACGGGATTTCAAATCCCCAGACCGGTGAAGCGAGGACCCAGTGTCTCCTAGCGGGCCTCGGGTATAGCGGGACCTGGGGGGATGTGGAGGGGTTCGGTGTAAGTTCACCTTACAGAAAATCTTTAAGGGCCAGTTTACACCATAGAAACTCAGTCCAGATGTGTTCCAGATGCTTTTCTTAATGCGTGTTTTTGATGCAGTTCAGTGTATTTTTTTTTCCCCTCCTTTTTTTTTTCTTTCTTTCCCCTAAATAAAGACGTGTATTAGTGCTCTTTTTGTGTGTTTTTGAATTGGTATGTATGAGGACGCTCTGGGGCAGGTGTCCTTGGGATAGGCACCCTAACCACATTCTTATTTGGACTGAAATTCAGTAGTAGAATGGAACTAGCTTGATTATCTCTGCCCTGACATAATCAATGGCAGTGTGTGACTCGCCTAAAAACAATGTGTTTTTAGCACAGATACATTTGGTCACAGTATATGGTCAGTAAAATTAGAAATCTTGTTAATGCCCACCCCTCAATGCTGCTTTATCGTATAACAATCTCAGAAATGTAATCCAGATTTAGCCAACTAGTCCAGGATATATGGATGTGTTACTTTTAGATCGTAGTTCCATTTTGAAGTTTGAAAGTATCTAGCCATTTGTTTCTCAGGTTGAAGGACAGTTGGTACAGTGCACAGCTAGCATTGAAAAAATAAAACTGATGCAGTTTGGTTTATAAAACTTTTGGCAGCATTAGTCCCTATGCCTTGTAGTGCACTCACCTTTCTGTCCCCTTTCTCTTTTCAGAGGCAGTCTAATGCATCTCAAACTTTATGTGATCTCATCCGACTGAGCAGAGATCAGTGCAATCAAATGCAGGAGATATTGGAGACTGATCCTTTGTTAGTAACTCTTGAATCGTGAGTATTGAACACTTTGTACCTGTTTTTAGACTTTGCTCTTTAATTTTTGGGTGCCTGGTGTCTGACAGACTAAAAAATTTAGCAACTGAACAGTTTTTGGGCCCTTGTATTTTCAGAGCTGTATGGCTGGAGTGCCATACATTTTTGCCTGGGGGTGGGGAGTGGCAATATGTGAAGGAGTGGAGTTTGCAGGGTATGATTGGGGCAGAATGTGTAAAGAGTATAACAGTGAACAGTGTATGCAGGAGAGAAATGCAAAAAAACATGACACGTGGTATGTGCATTAGTAGTGCTAAGGGTATGGCAATAGTAAGTATGTGCAGTAAAGGAGTACGTAGGGCATGGGTCTTCAAAATACAGCCCTCCAGTTGTTCAGAAACTAAAATTCCCATCATGCCTAGTCATGTCTGTGAATATCAGAGTTTTACAATGCCTTATGGTGTAGTTCCGCAACAGCTGGAGGGCCGTAGGCTAAAATGCGCAGAAGAGTGTAGATGGTATGGGATTGGGTATTATTTGCAGGGGAGAAGTGATCATGGCTGGCAGTATGCGCAGAGGAGGAGCATGGAAGGTATGACAGCAGCATTTTGTGCAGGAGAGAAGTTGAAAAGGGTTAGAATGCTGCCTGTATGTACAGGAAAAGGGTGTGGAGAGTATGATGGGAACAATAATATGCAGGAGAGAAGTGAGAGGGTTTGACAACAGAGTAGTTGATCTTTTGACTCACAAATAGTGTTTTTGATCTGTCCACTTATAGCAACAACATCACTGATGAAGTACAGTGTGGTCATTGTCTTACAGGTGGAAGGGTGGGGAAATGTGCCTCGTGATGCATTGGCACTCATTCCAAAAAGTAATTCAAGTATTTGCATGGGGGTTGTAAAGGATTCCCCCCCCACCCCCTAAATAGCTTCCTTTACCTTAGTACAGTCCTCCTTCACTTACCTCATGCTTCCATTTTGCTTTTAAATGTCCTTATTTCTTCTGAGAAATGCTCTCTTCCTGGTCTTCTGTCTGTAACTCAACACCGTAATGCAACACTTTCTCCCTGGTGTGGAGAAAGCCTCTTGTGGGGGGGGGGGGGGGGGGGGGCGAGCAGGCAAGTCAGTACACTCTACTTTGCAGAGAGAGGAACTGTGTGTTAGTGGGCATCCTGACACTCCTGCTTGCCCCCCTCAAGAGGCTTCCTCCACACCAGGAAGAAAGCCTTGCATTACTGTGTGTAGTTACAGACAGAACAGGAAGTGAGGATTTCTCAAAGAAATAAGGACATTTAAAAGCAAAATGGAAGGATGAGGAAAGTGAAGGAGGACTGTACTAAGGTAAAGGAGCTCTTTGGGGGAAAAAAAAATCCTTTACAATTGTTTTAACCCCCATGCAAATACTTGAATTACATTTTGGAATGAGTGCCAATGCATCACCAGGCACATTTCCCCACCCTTTCACCTGTAAGACAATGACCACACTGTACTTTATCAGTGATGTTGTTGCTATAAGTGGACAGATCAAAAACACCATTTGTGAGTCAAAAGATGAACTACTCTACCTGTTGTCAAACCCTCTCACTTCTCTCCTGCATATTATTGTCCCCATCATACTCTCCACACCCCTTTCCTGTACATGTACAAGCTATTTGGGGATTTTTTATTTTTATTTTTTTTCCTTTACAACCCCTTTTAAGCTCTTCTGAATACATGTTAGTGATGATTGCACATGCTCTGGAAACTAAGTACTAAGGTTAATGCACATGCACTGGCCACTGAGGGAATTTTTAAATATGTGCTGGGGACTTACTGCTAAAGCATTAAAACACTCAGTGGCTGCTGAGGTGGTTAAAGCGGAGGTTCACTCTAAAATCTACTTTCTGACATTAAGTCCAGCATACTGCTAACATCTGCAGTATGCTGTTTTTTTTTTTTTTTTTTTTTCGGTACTTATCGTTATAGGAGGCCTTGTTATCCGGCTCCGAGCGGGCAATCGTGCGAGGAGTAGGCGTTTCTAAGCGAAGACAAGTTGATTGACGGCTGCTAAAGCGCATCACGCCTTCCGGAAATACCCAAAGTGACACTCGGGCGTTTATGGCGCCTGCGCCTGCCGTGTAGAGCTGACTGCGCAGGCGCCGTAAACACCTGAGTGTCACTTCGAGTATTTCCGGAAGGCGTGATGCGCTTTAGCAGCGCGTCAACTCCTCTTCGCTTAGAAACGCCTATACCCGAAATACCGGAAAAAAAAACCAGCATCCTGCTAATGTTTGATAGTTTATCTTTGGATGAACCCCCGCTTTAATCACATGCGCTGTTTACTATGGACCGAAGAAACACACAAGTAGAATATAAGGTGCTGAGAGAGTAAAGCACATTTGTTGGGGTTAACCTACAAGTACTGAATATTGGGTGCTGAGGGGTTAAGGTGCCTGCTCTGTAGATTGAGTACTGTAGATTGAGTACTGGGGAGAAGAAACGCATGGGATAAGGCTCGGGCATTGAGAGGTTATCACATGTGGGTAGGAAACGGATCTGAAGGGTTAACGTACATGGGGGCTGAGGAAATAATATACATGTGCGGAGGACTAGGTATTAAGAAGTTATCTCATATATGGTGTGGAATTGAAAATGAGGGATTAAAGAAATAAAATTGTTGTGTCTGTACTTGTCTCAGGCAAGTGCTGGTGGCTAAAGACTGGTGCTTTATTGGCAAAGCAGCCATCTCTTTGCTAGCAGCGGTGTCAGACGGCAGTGGGCAAGAGGAGGCGCCCTATTCGACATCACAGCTAGGGTTACAGGACATTTAACCACTTAAGGACCGCCGCATGTACATTTACGTCGGCAGAATGGCACCGACAGGCACATCAACGTATATATACGTTGGTGCCTTGGGGGGGATCGGCGGTCCGCGCGGCTGCAGGAGCGATCCGACAAGTGGGGGGCGGCTATCCGTTTTCATCCGCCCCCTCCGGATCGCTCCCAGCCAATGCGCGCGCCCGCCCGCCCTGTCACTTCCACCTCCTGTGTAAACACAGGAAGGAGGAAGCGACGTGATCTCTCCCTCGGCGTTTGTTTCAAGCGCCGCTGAGGAGAGATCACAACACACCAAGTAAGTCCTGCACCAAACAGCACACTTACACACAAACACATTTAACCCCCGCGATCGCCCCCCCCCCCCCTCCCCCCTGTCACAGTGTCACTGAATGCAGTAATCATACATGTATGATTACTGTATTTAGTGTCAGTGTGACAGACAGTGTGACAGTCAGTCAGTGTTAGTGTCAGGGTAGCCCCCCCACCCCCCCAATAAAGTTTTAACCCCTTGATCACTGCCCTAGTTAACCCTTTCACTCCCTATTGCCAGCGTCACTAAGCGATCATTTTTCTGATCGCTGTATTAGTGTCGCTGTTCCCGCTAGATAGCTAATTTTTTTTTAATGCGATTTTTTATTTTTTTACTAAAGACATGTGGCTAAATAAATTTTGGCCTAAATGTTTGACTAAAATTTAGTTTATTGGTTTTTTATTATAACAAAAAGTAAAAAATATTGATTTTTTTCAAAAATGAGGCGATCAAATACCACCAAAAGAAAGCTCTATTTGTGGGAAAAAAAGGACGCGAATTTTGTTTGGGAGTCACGTCGCACGACCGCGCAATTGTCTGTTAAAGCGACGCAGTGCTGAATCGCAAAAACCCCTTGGGTCATTTGCCAGCGTATTGGTCCGGGTCTTAAGTGGTTAAAGAGGAGGTCCAGTCTGGGTGAAAAAAGATTAAGTCCTGTAACTGCGGACTTTTAATATTGGAACACTTACCTGTCCAGGGAGCCCGCAATGTCGGCACCCCAGCCAATCTTTGCATCGACTCCCGGGAGCTGCCACCACCATGCTTGGTAAGGGAACAAGGCAGTGGTGGGAGGGGAGAAAGCATATAAGCAAGACTTCCAATTTTGGTGGAACTCAACTTTAAAGCTACAAATATTACAGCTGCTGCTGCTGCTTTAATATTGGGACACTTGCCTGTCGAGGGATCCCACGATGTCAACGCCCCAGTCGGTCTTTTCGAATCGGCTGTCAGCCGCTGCCATTCCTGTGCTTTCCTATTGGTCCGGTGGTGTAAGGAGGAGTGGTCCAAACTTTTGAGTGACCGGGCCGCGGCCCTGTCTCCCAAAAGTGGGGAACGATGCCTGTCAAAAACGGGTGCGCGGTTACCCCCCTGAAAGGTGCCAAATGTGTCAATGGAGGGGGAAGGAGACGGATAAGTGGCGTTCCACTTTTCAGTGGAAAGCCACTTTAAGATGGGACAAAATGCATTGTCCCATGAGTAACTGAATACAGTAAAAAAAATAAGTTAATGTTGGTTTATTCTCTAACCAACAAGCTGGGCATTAAAAAGGTAATGCTCATATCCCGATGGAGGGTCACTGAGGAGTTACTGCAGACAACACTACTTATCACTGAGGGTTTATGCATATACTCTTAAAGAAAATCACTGAGGGGCAAATGCATGTACCCTGCAGATGGGTCACAAGGGATTAACACGCATAGGCTGAAGGGTGAATGCACATATACTGCTGGTGTTGATTGAACTGGCCAGAGAGCTCTGTGTACTTTAGGAGCCGTCTGCTGGAATGGACACTGGGAATTAAAATGTGGCGTTTTGTTGCTTAGAAGAGGATGGGGCCAGAGACGGCACAACTGAGCCGCAGTCCGTTCTGACTCTCTATACTATGTCTGGGACCAGTGTGTGTGCGTGCTGGAGGTAGTATCTCACTGGAAAAAGACCAGTCTATATGCTGGGGGTGGAGTCTCACTTGTAAAGGACACGAACTAGGCTGATTCCCCATTGACAAAGTAAAAATAGTGTTAGTGCCCTATTATATTGAATAAAGAGCAGGATAGTGGCTGTTAACACTACCTTTGCTGTGGTTAAGACAGGCATATAGGTAGGGAAAGGGACTTTTTCTGTCTGTATGCAGGTTTATCCCTTGTAGTATGTTCACTACATTGGCAGAGAGGGGCATGTGAGCTCTCCTCCAGGTTACCTCCAGGCTCAGTCTGGTGGGGATCAATGTCCATTTTCAATTTTAGGCCCAGATTTTGCAGTATTGTCTATTTTACTCACTTGAAATAGAAACTGGATCATGTGGTGGATGTAGACCTAAAACAGGCCTTTTTGCTTTAATTGTGACTCGCACCACCCATGCCAGATTTCTTGCAGCATTATAATGGCATGGGAAGCATTGTGAGTTCCCCAATGTTCTTGAAATTGGCAAGGGTTTCTCTGGAAGTTAATTTGCTGTCCTCCCGTCTAGCCATAGATCATCAATAACAGTGGTCATCAACCCTGTCCTCAGGGCCCACTAAGGCTGCTTTCACATTGCAGCGGGAGCCGCGGTGGCGGTATAGTAGCGCGATTTTTAGCGCTTCTATACCATCTTATTTACCGCGGTATTCAGCCGCTAGCGGTGTGGTTTTAACCCCCGCTAGCGGCCGAAAAACGGTTAATACCGCCCGCAATGTGCCTCTGTAGAGGCGCATTGCGAGCAGTATTACTGCGGTTTCCCATTGATTTCAATATGAAGGAGCGGTATGGGAGCGGTAAACACACCGCTCCTATACTGCAGCAAAGATGTGGCTAGCAGGACTTTTGAAGCACTCCTGCTAGCGCACCGCTTCAGTGTGAAAGCCTTCAGGCTTTCACATTGAAGACTACAGGGCAGGTTTTTTTCATGCGGTATAGCAGCGCTATTTTTAGCGCTGTACCGCGTGAAAAACACCTCAATGTGAAAGGGGCCTTACAGGCCAGGTTTGCAAGATAACTGAAATACATCACAGATGATATCTGTTTCTGCTCGGTGATTTCAGTATTCTAGTCTGCGTCTATTTTGTCTTTTGTCATCTTGCAGGCAGCAGTGCGTGGAGCAGCTTTTGCATAATATGTTTGATGGGGAACTGACTGATAGCTGTGTTGTGAGCGGCACTCAGATCTTGCTGACTCTTTTGGAAACTAGAAGATCAAGGTATATCATTTTTGTATTTCTGCCAAAGATGGCTGTGTGATAAATTTGAAGGCTTTATTTCCTCTGCTTTCTAAAGTAAGCAAATCTATTGACACGCCTGCATCTTATTTCTATTTGCATTACATACACATCTACTCCCATAAGTCTTTGTCACAGCTGAAAATAAAACTTGTTTGGACTCCTTATTCTATTTTATCTAAAATAGATTATCTCCAGCTACGCTCATGTTTTTTTAACTTTTGCCTCCACTTTCGATTTATGTCACTAGTAGTAATTAATTGCTTTTGTTGCCATTTGCAGTACGGATCCTCTCCTAGATTCACTTCCTCAGGGGTTTGAGAGACAAAGTCCTGCTGTGAGCAGTAGTATTCTTCAGGGTATAGAGTCACGCCTGAAGGATTTTCACCACCTGCTTCAACATCCCCCAAAGGTGAAATATTACTTTTTAACATTTTATCCTAGAGTTGAGCACTTCAAACTGTATTCACTAGCCATTCTCTGTGATAACAATATTTAAAGTGTTTGTAAACCTCAGACATGAACCATGAGAATAGTATATCACTCTATACTGTGTACTTGCCTCGATCTAAAGCATTAAGTGTGATTTCTCTCTGCTGCTTCACTCCTCTGTTGCCTGCATGAGTCACTTCTGATATGTCTTCCTGGACACCAAGATAGAAAAAGGTGACCAGACATAGCACACAGTCTGTGATTGACAGCCACAGCTCTGCATGTTCTCTGTACTGTGTGAAGAGGGGTGTGTCCCTTCCCTCCAATCAGGGCTCAGAGCTGTCCCCACTGAGATCTGCACTGTGAGATTTCATATCCCTGCCCCCCCCTGCTTTTTAAAGCTGAGATCCTGTGTAAATTCTGTACTCTGAACTGATGTAGAGGAGAAAGGGCTGCAGATAAACGGATAGAACCTATGTAGGAGGATTTGTTTCATCTCTGTGTGTCATCTGATGCTAGTCACTTTACTGGATATATGTGAGGGTTTTTCAGCCTTTTTTAGGAATAAAATGTACCCAATTATTTGCCCTGAATATTATTTCCTGTGCTGAAACGTTTTTTATCATCACTGCATTGTTTTGCGTTTTCCGCAACTGAACTGGGAGGAGCATCTTATTTGTGATTGATAGAGCCAGCTTTATCACCATTGTAATGAATGCATTGCTTAACCAATCATAATTATTGCATTAGCTGTTCTATAATTTGTGTTGCAGAAAGAATCAATTTTGACCACTATTGGTGTTCTGGAAGAACCTTTAGGCAATGCACGTCTCCACACTACACGCCTCATAGCTGCCTTGTTACATGCCAATACTCCCAGTGTTAACCAAGAACTCTGTCGGCTTGGCACCATGGATCTCCTACTTGTAAGTACTTTAGATAAGAGGACAAGAGTAACTGCAACATCAGAAGAATAACATATTTTATATGCTGTTATATGCTGCGGGTTTATTTCAAATGATTCCAAAGCTATATAGTGCACAGCAACCAGTAGTTGTGAGTTATAACAAAAAAATATTCCGTTTACAATATAAAGTTCCCGATTTTTCTTGGCTTTCCCTAATAATGTCTTTTTTTATTTTTATTTAAAAGACAAGTTCAACTTTTTTATTAAATAAAAATAAATTCACAACTTTTCATCTTTTTGCAGGTAAAAAATATGTGCATTTTTTTTTCTTACAGTGGAGCCTATAAAGCCTTGCCCCTGCGATCAGCAGATCACGAGTGCAATGGCAGGATCTTGCATATTCTCGGTACACTGTCTGCCCTTACCTCCAATATGGGCAAACAGTTACTGAACTGCAGGAAGAATCGAACTACAAGGACACTTGCTAGCGCCTTCACACAGTCAATTCAGGAACTAAAAGCCATTGCCATGGTGGTAGACACTGAATGAATGATTCGACCGTGTGAGCAGAGCCCCGCGGGGTGCACTTTATTTTTTATTTTTTTTTAAATTGCGCATGCGGGGCAAAGGTCTTTTTAAAGTAACCCTTCTCCACACTGCCTTTCCATATCCATAAGCATTATTGGTCTTTCTTGTAGCTACAAAGTGGCTGTTACAGCTGCTTAAACAGTGCATCAATTCTTCCCCTTTTATTTTGGGTAGGGTACAATTTCTATAGAGTCTTTTGGCTGGGTTATAAAGTAACTGTAATGAGTTTTCTTTGGTAAACCTGAATGCTCCTCTTCCAAGTTCAACTCAAGAGCTAATAAAATGGAATCTACTGCTCTTCAGAGACTCCCCTTTAGAAATGGAGATATTCATTTGGAAGACATTACCTTTAAAGCGGTAGTAAACTGCTGCAATAAAAAATAAAAAAAACTTTTTACCTACAGGTAAGCTTTATTATAGGTGAAAAGAAGGAAAAAACTGTGCTAACCCACTAGTGAAAATATATTTTATATATATATATATATATATATATATATATATATATATATATATATATATATATATATATATATATATATATATATATATATATATAGCAGCCAGCACTCTAAGGCCTCATTCACACTTGAGTCCGTTTTGACGGCGGACCTGAACGGGTGCTCCATGCATCTCTATGGAGCGTTGGATGTCAGCGTAGACATGTCCGCTGACATCCGGCCTGATCCGATCCGCTAAAAACAAACGTATGGGGGATACGTCCCCAATCGTCCATGCGGATCGGATTGGGTAAGATCTGTTGAAAACGGACATGCTGTCCGTTTTCATCAGCTCGCTCTATAGGAGACAGTGGTGCTGCACAAGCTCCTCTCTGCTCAGTGAGCAGAGAGGAGCTTGTCATCCGTCGGCTCAGCGGAGATCTATAAAGAAAATAAAAAATTGCGCCAACTAAAAATAAATACTTGAGTCCATAAATAAGAAATAAGTGAATAAAATCCAATGAAGACGTTATAAGTTCTGTACAAACAGCACCCAAGTGCAATTGAGAACTCGTGAGCCACCACCACAAGGACTAAGGCTTACCAGAAATAAGCTCAGTGAGAGCATATCATTAGATCCAGAGTCAGGATATCCCAGGGGTAGGTATCAAAACTTATGGGGAATCTCGTCTCACACCAAACACAGCTGATCACGGAATCCACACTAGACTATGGCCAGGATACAGCGTTGGATACTCGCCAGCAATAGTATCATGCAGGGCAGCAGTAAACCATATATAAGGAAGGAGACCGCAACATAGTGTAGTACCAAAATACAATTTATTAAAAGATTAAAAAGGCTACTTACACAAGGATGTGCAAATCGAGCAATGTAAAATAAATGCCGGCCGGCATCGAACAGGAGCCCTTCCTCCTAACGCAAACGCGGTAACGTCACTGCACGCTGTCGACCCAGATGCGTTTTGTCATATGTTGACATTCTGCGGACTGATCTCCCGCTGAGCTGGCGGACTCAGGCGGACTCCGTCGGGACAGACTGCGACGGAGTCTGCCAAGTGTGAAAAATTGAAATAACCTTAAAGCGGTAGTAAAGTTCCCTTTGTGATTTTTGCCTTCAGGTAAGCCTATAATAAAGCTTACAAATAAATAGTGCAGCGCTAAATCTATCAATCAGATGTATTACGACCACATCAGTCATATGTTTGATAGATTTAGCGCTGCACTATTTATTTCTAAGCTTTATTATAGGCTTACCTGAAGGCAAAAATCACAAAGGGAACTTTACTACCGCTTTAAGGTTGCCATCACATCTGTTAGAGCCGCTAGTTCATAAATATGCCTATCTTGCAAAGAGCCTTTTTTGTTTTGTAAAAGGACAAGGTGGTTTTAAAGCGGATCTCCACCCTAAAGTGAAGATCCGCTGATCGGAACCCTCCCCCCCTCCGGCGTCACATTTGACACCTTTCAGGGGGGAGGGGGGTGCAGATACCTGTCTAAAGACAACAGGTATCTGCACCCACTTCCGGCCCGCAGTCTCGGGCAAAAGACGGGCTTTTCCCGTTGTGTGCTGGGAACTCTCGGCTCCCAGCACACAGCGGGAGCCAATCGCCGGGCGCAGCGCGACTCGCGCATGCGCCGTAGGGAACCGGGCAGTGAAGCCGCAGTGCTTCACTTCCTGGTTCCCTCACCGTGGATGGAGGGGGGAGCAGCAGGGTGACGAGCGATCGCTCATCCTCTGCTGCGGACGCCGCTGGACTCCAGGAGACAGGTAAGTGTCCTAATATTAAAAGTCAGCAGCTGCAGTATTTGTTGCTGCTGGCTATTAATATTTTTTTGGGGTGAACCATCCGCTTTAAGCTTTGTTTACATCACGTGGTCTCCACCTCAGTCAGGACATTGTCATTCCCTCCTCTTTGTTGTGCCCCAGAACATGATTGGGAAATGTCCTTGCATTGTTTGGATGTTAGGGCTTTGAGTCTACTTGGCAAACACAAAACCTCTTTTCGCAAGACAAAGTCCCTTTTTGTTCTACCTGGTTCAGACAAATTTTTCCCAGAGCCTATGCCTTTAAGCAGATGTTTTTCCCTTTCCCATCAGAGCCCATTCTTCCATGGCTGTTGTCTCCTGGACTTGTGAGTATCTGTATCCCAGATGTGCAAGACCCCTACCTGGTTTTCTGTTCATACATTTTTCAAGTTCTACCAGGTGGACGCTCAGGCCTCAGCTGATGTGAGCTTCGGCTTGCAAGGTTTTAAGCTGTTATTGAAGTATTTTGCTTGGGTTCCTTAAACCTGTGTGTTTTCCACTTGTTAGCAGTTCTCAGTTTCTGTGTTGTTGGCGACGGTTCTGTTTTTATTGCCTCAATATGACCCATGGTCTCGAAATGACGACAATCCTGTACTGTACGATTTAAGAGAGAATTTACAGGTACATCAAGTTATCTTGGAGTAAGGTACACGACCCATGGCCCTTCTTTTTTTTTTTTTTCACTCCTTATTGCTTGCTATAAACTGGGGCCTCTCGGAGTGGGTGGGGTTATCTGGGTACACTCTAGGCTGTCAAATCACCTGAAGGTAGCATCGTATAACCCATGGTCTGGTTACCAGTTCTGTATTTTACTCCAAGATAAGTCCAAAAATTCATATTTTTTTGTTTACTTTCTAGGCTTGTGAATAACATAGTAACTGAATGTATTCCTTCTGGGGGGGAGGGGCAGTAAAAAAGTCCTCAGGAGTGCCATGCAAAGGGTTTTAAAATGTCTCCAACTAAAGCAGGGAGTTGAATTCAACCTTTTTTTTTTTTAATGCTGGATCAAGTATTTATTTATTTTCTTTATACTGCCAGTGCTGATCCAGTCTGTTTTTTTTAACCCCTTATTAAATCCTCGCAGCACCTCTGTGCAGGGTGGGCTGTCTGGTCACATGTTGCCAATTGATGTCACTATAATTTGCTAACGATGTCGGGCACCCTGACAGCTTTATGGGTTGCCTACAAAAGTAATGACCGTTGCAGGAAGAGGAGAGAGTAGAGTTGCCACCTCATCCCTTTAGACCCGAACACATATGAATTACACAGGTTCTGGGGCTAATGTAATGCAGGTAAAGCACCAAGTGAGTTTAATTACCACCTTAATTAGCCACAGAACCTGTGTAATTAATATGTGTTCGGTTTTAAAGGGATGAGGTGGCAACTCTAGGAGAGAGTCGGCCACGTCCTGTATACAGAACAGATAGGAGGGGGAGCAAGCATTTCTGTTTGGGATGATAGGTTTTGTGTTGGTAAAGGGGAGTAGGAACAGAATTTGTGCTAGCGGTGGTTAACGGGGGGGGGGGGGGGGGGGGGTTTACATTCTACAGACCAATGAATTGTGCCTCTCAAATTACATTTTAAGGCTTTTCTGTAATGGTACCCTCATGTAATGGTACCCTCATGTATTTGGCAAATGTGTATACTTTTACACTAAAACACATGGTACCACCATATGTTTTGGTATGAGTGATTTTGTGTCTCTTTGTGAATGAGCCCTCAGACTGTTGTGCTACAAGATTTGTGCACAATTCTAAAGGGTACCTTGACTGAAAAAATGTTTGTGAAGCAGTGGTTTAGACAGTCATATAGGACTAGCTGTACTTTAAGAATTGCATGCAACATGTTTATGTAAATTCTCTTATTTCCTCTCAAAAACAGGACTTGTTTTTCCGATACACCTGGAATAATTTTCTACATGTCCAGGTTGAGTTGTGTATAGCAGCAATCCTCTCCCATTGTCTGCAAGATGGACAAAATGCTTCCATTGTGGAGGAGAGAAATACGGAAGAGTCACTTAATGGCAATACAGAAGAGTGTGAGAAATCGGTACCCGAGCAAGAGGATCTCATGATTACGCATGTAAATACATTTTTGAGTCACTGCAATTTCCTTATTTTTCTTAACCCTGTCAAAAATCTATTGCAATCTTTGGGGATCATGTATTTTATCCTGTATGTAAGATACTCCATTTACAACTTAAAGTGGGGGTTCACCCTGAAAACAATTTTCTAACATTACATTGAGCTCACTTTCGACATTTTTTATTTTTTTGCTGTACATACCTTGTATAGCTATTTTTTTCCCCGGCTTCCAGGTAGTGTCTCCCGCGGGAGTGGGCATTCCTATGCAGCAGTTGGTGACTGACGTAATGACAAAAACTACCCCCCCGTCGCATAAGGAGCGTCACGAGTTGCCGAAAGAAGCCGAATATCGAGTCGGCGCTATACGGCGCCTGCACACCGACATTCGGCTTCTTTCAGCAAATTGTGGCGCTCCTTATGCGACGGGGGGTAGTTTTCGTCATCGCGTCAATCACTAACTGCTGAATAGGAACGCCCACTCCCGCGGGAGGCACTACCCGGAAGCCGGGGAAGAAAATGGCTATACGAGGTATGTACAGCAAAAAAATCGGCATACTGTCAATGTCGAGAGTGAGCTCAATGTAATGTTAGAAAATAGTTTTTAGGGTGAACCCCTGCTTTAATAAATACAGTTAAAAATTAAGTGGAACCAAAGTTCTGCTGTAAGAAACAACGGGCAGGCATGCAAAGGCGTCTTGCCTACACGCTGTTATCTCTGTAGCTGTAAACTGATCTGTGAATGTTTACAGCACCGTACCAATCTCTGGTTGCTGGAAAGACTGGCACATGCACAGGCGTGCCCTCATCCCGTGTCGGTCAATGTAGAGGCCTGACTGACACTCGGTATAAAATGCGGTATAACAGTTTGAGAGCAAATGGATTCAGATCTTTTATGATTTCAAAATGATCCATATTAGTAAGGCAGAAACTGAAACCCAACTATAGCACCTCAATTTCTGCTATATGTTTAGTGAAAGTTTCTACTTCCCACTTAATGCTCAATTGGTCCTGGAGAGGCTGTCTGAGAAGTACATTGACTTTTATGAGGATCCAGCACCACAAGGTCGCACATTGTTACCAAACAATATGGCAATTTAACAGGCCTAGATTGTAGCTGATGACTAGCAGTAATGAGGAGCAGCTCAGTTGCTATGGTCATGTTGATCCATTTAAAATTTTAAAATTATTTTGATTTATGTAAAACATTCATACATTTTTAATATAAAGTGTGGTCTTATCTGTATCAGTAAAGTCTGAGATTCCCTTCCTGATTGGTTTATGTAACTACAAAAGTGCCCCCCCCCCCCTTTCTCTTCCGTGAATTAAATAAAGTCTGATGGTGCTGCAAGACCTTCACACAAACGTTTTTTGAATGTCTGATTTTCTTTGTAAACATAAATTTGCTTTAAATACGTTCTCTACAAATGCCCCCTCCCCACTTTCCATCTTTGGCTGGTTCTATGCCCTTACAGGGTCTCACAAGGCCACTTTTGCGTGGGCACTTCCTGCTGGCAATGCAAAGGATTCTTCCTGCATCTATACCAACTGATAATTCCGGCCGCAAGCCTCCCCCCCCCCCCCCCCCCCCCCCAACAACCCCCTGCTTCACCCTTCCCTCTCTCTCCATCAGGTGAGTGATTGATTGGAGCCTGCGGTGTTCCTGCTTCTCTGCATGTGACGCGCACACATATGCAGAAGTCTGGCAAGCAGTACTGCAGAACCTGAAGGCAGTAAAGACTGCAATGTTTCTGCACACACATATAAGGAAACGGAAAAACACTGAGCACACAACCAGTGAGGACTTGTTTTAAAACAATTTTACAATTTGCTGGTTCTTTATATTTAGTGCCAATTGGAAATGATTGACTTAATATCAGTTTAGCAACCTGCTTTTTCTTAAACGGATAACAGAATTGACTACAATAAAGTTAAAGACCCTTTCAGATGAAATGTGTTATTTTGTTTTAGCTTTTCCAGACATGCTGTTTGGTACAAAGAATATTGGATGCCTGGGATACAAATGACAAGATTCAGTGAGTATTGTGTTTTGCGTATTAACAAACCCTGTTGTAATGAATATTGATAATATTTTTAAAGTGGTAATAAACCCAAACGCAAGGGTTTATTATTGTGCAGCTTACCAATTCTAAATGTGATGGCTGCGAACCTCTTCTTTCTTTTTTAATGTTTTTTTTAGGCTTGCTTTCTTTTATTTTTACCAGGTGATCTAGCCAGAAAGATGGTGGTTTCTCAACAGGTTACGCTCTCCTGCAAATGGATGAGTGTTGAGGCAAACCATTTACCCCAGGGGTGCTTACAATCGCTACCCTCCCTTCAGGTTAACCACTTGCTGACCAGGTATTACGTACCTGGTGTGTCATTGGTCTTTAAGTGGTTGCATCGGGATGATGCCTCACCTGGTACTTTTTTTTTTTTTAGAACTAGAGGTTGGCTCTCTTGTAATAGCAATTGGAGCTGCTAATAAAAATAAATAAAAAAGTACCCTGCCCCCCTTTGCTTGCACATAAAGGTGAACACTTACTTTGGCCCTGCACACACACAGAGCGAGTGTCCCAAATATGTGAGGTATCACTCCGAACGTGAGGTCTAGCACCAGACCTCCTGTAAATCAAAAGTGGTAACTTGTAAAGGCTGTTAAAGCATCGCCTAGGGATAATGAAATTTACGTAGTTTGTCGCCGCATCAGAGGCGTGCGCAGTTTTAAAGTATGACATGTTTGGTATCTATTTACTTGCCGTAATTTCCCTCCTTTTATATAGTCTAAAAAAAATGGTTTTGTATTGTGTTTTTTTTTTTTTTTGCATTAAAATGCACAAAAGTGTATTTTTTCCCAAATTCGGTTTTGGGTTTATTGCCGCTTTAAGAGCATATTTAATTTTTTAATTTCTTAATTTTATTCTTGAATTTTTTTTTTCTCTTAATTTTATTATTTTTCTTTGAGTTTACGGCAAGGCTCTCCAACTGCGGCCCGAGGGCCAGATGTGGCCCTTTGCTAGCATTTATCCGGCCCTTGGGGCTTTAGTCCTCCCACTGATATGAGGCACTATTCTTCCCACTGACGCCAACAATGGGGCACAATTTCTTTCAGTGATACCAATGGTGGGATAAATTACTCCTACTAATAGGGGCACTACTCCTTATCCTACTGACTGCAAACTCTGAGGCCATATTTACTCTCACCAATGCTGGACCCGGGATATTTTTTAACCCCGCTGGCCACAATCCGGCCCTCCTAAATTCTGAAGTACAATAAACTGGCCCTTTGTTTGAAAAGTTCGGAGACGCCTGTTTTAGGGTAACAATATTGTGTTTTCTCTACATTACTTGTCAGTATTTATGATAGAAAGCCTTCCTTGAATCATGCAGTTACTTCCTTCTTCTAAACCTTTTATAGAAGACAAAAGCAGGGAAATATAATGATCTTTAGTGCCATAGTCATCATTTTATTTTTCTACCTTACAAATTCTGTATAGGTGCTCTTATGGTCAAGAGAACAAAGTGTCTGGATCTAGGGCTGACAATATAGATATGTGTTCTGAATAAGCCTCACAGTTAACACAGCTGCATACTGATGGCTCTTGTGACTTTACCTCTGAGGTATACTCCTGCTTTTTTTTTATGTTGTCACTGAAAAGCAAGTGCTTACTGCACAAAGCATGAGCATCATCCCACAGGTTAAAGGGTTGTAAAGGTTTGTTTTTTATTTTCTAAATAAGTTCTTTGAAGCTAGTGCATTGTTAGTTCACTTAACGTTTCCTTCGATTTCCCTCTTCCTGTTTCTCCTCAGTAGGCTTGCCCCCATCATCCAAGCCGTTCTGGCTGGGGGTTAGTCAGCCAGAACAGCTTACTGAGGAGGGAACAGGAAGTGAGAAATTCAGACAAAGAAAACAAAGAAATAAAACATTTAGAAGGGTAATCGAAAGGGAAAGGTTAGTGAACCAACAATGCACTAGCTTAAAGGAACCTATTTAAAAAATAAAAAACAAACCTTTACAAAGCCTTTAAGAGTAAGCTAATGATTGAAGTAGTGAATACTGAGCCCCTTATTGGCTATGCAATGTTGCAGAGGTTTGTTGATCGCCATGCTGATGGAACATCTGGAAGGAAACCTGTATGCTTGTGTTTACTCATACTAGACTTGCAGATCTGTCACTGATCTCTAGATATTGATTACACCCTGTTGAAACTTTATATTAACTGCTTGTTTTTAGCGTGTACTTTTTATTTTGTGTGTAGTCCTCAACAATTTAGTCATCTCAATTGTTTTAATTTCAGTCAACTAAAATAGTCAACAAAATTAACACTGGACAAAGCAATGCAACCAGTATTCCTAAAGGGAAGCAAGCAATGACAGCCCCCTTATATCTCTTGGTACAGTTTTATTTAGACCCACCCTCCTTCCGATCAGGAGCCATGTGTGCAATTGTGTTAAGCCTCTCCCAAACTTACCATAGTAGCCACATAAATATATTTCATAAAATCTATGGTGCTGTCATTGTCGAAGTTATGGGGTTAACTGCTTACTGCTGTGACGTACAACTACCAGGCATGGTGGTAATCATTAAATGCTCCCTTACCCAGACCTACCTAATATCAGACAAGCAACATGCTGTATTTTGCATGCTTCTGCTAAGTGAGACCAGAGCAATCGGGGAAATTCAGATCCCACCCTTATACAAGTGCTTATACAATGTGTACACAAAGATCTCTAGATTCTGAGAAACTGCAATGCTAATATAGATCTCTAGGTTCTGGAAAACTAGAATGCTAACTTGTATATGTATTTGCTTGCAGGGCTGCAGGAGGCATGAGAAGAGGGAATATGGGTCACTTAACACGCATTGCCAATGCAGTTGTACAGAATATGGAGAAGGGTCCTATGCAAGCACAGATCAGTGACATTATTACAGGTGATATCAGTGTGTAAAAAATGTTCTTTTAATCTCAGTTATTTGCTTAAAATAAGGCTGAGGTATGTAGTCTTAACCCTCAACAGAGCTTCTTCTTAGATCTGAAATTAAAGATTTTGTATAGCTTCTTGCTGTGGAACAAAGCAAACTGTCCTTTTAAAAGGGTTATTGTTTTGTAGAGTTGCCTGAAGATTGCAAAGGAAGATGGGAGACGTTTGTTGAGGAAACCCTGACTGAAACTAACCGCAGGAATACTGTAGATTTGGTAAGTGACATTATGATTTTTTGCCCATAAAAATCAAGGACAGTGGGGAAAGGCAGGAATGTGCCTAAAGGGCTGTACACAAAAGCCAAATGTCGGCTGGTTTCTTTTGAACTGGCTGATATATGGCCCGTGTAACAGAAGCGGTCTGTTCGGCCAGTTTCTGTTAAAGGGGCATGACCGAAAAAGGTCTACTGATCAGCACCTGATGTGTTGTCTGGGGGGGCTGTCCCCCTGTCCAGGGCCGGATTAACAGAGGGGCTGATGGAGCTGCAGCTCCAGGCCCCTTTCTCAAGATAGGCCCATTTGCCCCAAAAAAAAAAAAAAAAAAAGTTTTTTTTTTTTTTTAGATCGACTTCGGGGGTTGTAGCTCGATGACCAGAGGTCACAGAAACCCCACATTTGGGGGGTAGTCAGTTGAAGACCTACCCCACAATGGGTCAAAATATGGGATGGCTATCATTTATGGTTCCGGAGATACGGGCCTGCTTGCACAGCCTGTCAGAAGCTACATACAGAGCAGCCATTATAAATACAAGCTGACACACTGCAGCAGACTGAGAAAAAAAAATCATCATTTGTTTTTTGCTAGAAAATTACTCTATGGTGGTCTTTGCAACTTTTTATGTTGCACAGTATAGAGCTGCACGATTCTGGCTAAAATGACAACTGCAATTTTTTTGCTTGGAAGATAGATCACGATTCTCTCACGATTCGTGCGGCATAATATCATCTTTCACATTAAAATGAAAAAAAAAGAAAATGGGCTAACTTTACTGTTTTGTTTTTATGGTTTTTATTATTCATTGAAGTGGGCAAATGCAGTGTGACATAAAATATTGCAGCAATTGCCATTTTTATCTCTGCTAAAATATATATATAATGTTTGGCGGTTCCAAGTCATTTTCTAGCAAAAAATATTGCTTTTTAACTTAAACAAGTGTTGGACTTTAAGTGGTTACATTTCTTGCATTTACACACAGAAGTTTGATCTAAAAAGGAAGTTGGTTACAATGTTTCATGTTGTTTACAAACTTGGCAGACAGTCGGATATTTTCTTTACACACAGAAGTTTATCCCTTTGATATAAGAAGAAAGCGTTATTTGTAAAAGAAGGGGGTGTTGTCTGCGCTGAAAGTGAACAGGGGGGGAGGAGGGGGGGTGTGGGTGATAGGGGTGAATGGATGGGATGGGTGGCTGGATGGGTGGATGCAGGTGGGTTTAGGACAACATGATAACCAACATAATCGAAACAATGATGTGAATGAATATACACATAAGGGTGATAACCAATAAATACAAAAATTATTATTACAATAAGGAAAAACCCAACACACTAGCCAGTGTAATGTGAAACCAGTGAAAAACAATCCTAAATCCAAACTATAAGACCAGAGAAAATTCCATGAGGAAATGCCTCTGGATGGAAAAAATGTGAAATAAATAAAGTCTCTAGTGAAAAAACCCAAGAGTCCAGATAAGTCCAAATTGAAATGGTGGTGCCAGGAAAGGGTGACAGCAGAAAGCACCTCAGGTGGTCCCCAGCTCCTCACCTCAAGGCTATAGCTCGGATAGCCTGCAACAGCACCTCCCGATGGAGGACAGTGATCCCTCGGCAGGGCAAGCAGCAGAGGCACTCCTCAGCGGTAAAGGTAAAGCAAAAAAGAAGAAAGCAAGTGAGTGACAATAAAAGACGTCTAGTAGGCAACGAGTGTCACTTGTACATCCACTCACCACGGGGTGATGGATGATGGGCCTATCTCCCACGAACAGCGAGTTCGTACTTCTAATGGCAGATATCCTCTTCTAAGCTGGCCAGATGGTCACTCACAACAAGGGATCTCTCAGATGGCATACATGATAAAAGAAACAGACCATAGCGCAATCCCGCAAGGTAAAAAACACATTTAATAAAAAAATAAAACTCACATTTAAAACGATCCAAAAGGCACAAAACAAACAGACGTCAGGAACAAACTGCGTCAGGCGTGTGGACTCTGTGGCTCCTAGGATCCCTACGCGTCTCGTCACACCTCGTGACTTCCTTAGGGGATAATGCTCTCACCAGCATTATCCCCTAAGGAAGTCACGAGGTGTGACGAGACGCGTAGGGATCCTAGGAGCCACAGAGTCCACACGCCTGACGCAGTTTGTTCCTGACGTCTGTTTGTTTTGTGCCTTTTGGATCGTTTTAAATGTGAGTTTTATTTTTTTATTAAATGTGTTTTTTACCTTGCGGGATTGCGCTATGGTCTGTTTCTTTTATCATGTATGCCATCTGAGAGATCCCTTGTTGTGAGTGACCATCTGGCCAGCTTAGAAGAGGATATCTGCCATTAGAAGTACGAACTCGCTGTTCGTGGGAGATAGGCCCATCATCCATCACCCCATGGTGAGTGGATGTACAAGTGACACTCGTTGCCTACTAGACGTCTTTTATTGTCACTCACTTGCTTTCTTCTTTTTTGCTTTACCTTTACCGCTGAGGAGTGCCTCTGCTGCTTGCCCTGCCGAGGGATCACTGTCCTCCACCGGGAGGTGCTGTTGCAGGCTATCCGAGCTATAGCCTTGAGGTGAGGAGCTGGGGACCACCTGAGGTGCTTTCTGCTGTCACCCTTTCCTGGCACCACCATTTCAATTTGGACTTATCTGGACTCTTGGGTTTTTTCACTAGAGACTTTATTTATTTCACATTTTTTCCATCCAGAGGCATTTCCTCATGGAATTTTCTCTGGTCTTATAGTTTGGATTTAGGATTGTTTTTCACTGGTTTCACATTACACTGGCTAGTGTGTTGGGTTTTTCCTTATTGTAATAATAATTTTTGTATTTATTGGTTATCACCCTTATGTGTATATTCATTCACATCATTGTTTCGATTATGTTGGTTATCACGTTGTCCTAAACCCACCTGCATCCACCCATCCAGCCACCCGTCCCATCCATTCACCCCTATCACCCACACCCCCCCTCCTCCCCCCCTGTTCACTTTCAGCGCAGACAACACCCCCTTCTTTTACATATACATTTTTCTCTCTGCCCAGGACAGAGTGTCAGGAGTCTGCTGCAGAATCCCCAGTCCACCTTCCAGCCCAATTCCACTCCCACCCATCCCCCTTGGTAGCGCAGGAGTCTTTCCATATAAGAAGAAAGCGTTAGTTACAATGTTTCCTGCTAAGAACTTAGCAGATTGCCCAGATATTTTCTTTTGACAGCTGAAAGTCTCTCCACTTGTTATATGAAAGAATCAGCAAACTCTGCATTGGAGATGTCAGGGGGGGTTGAATCGAGATCACAATTTTAACGATTAACAGCCAGATTCAGGTAGAGCAGAGCATCTTTGCTCTGGAGTAACGCATCTCATTTGCGTTACGCTGCTGAAATTTTAGGAGCAAGTGCTGTTATTCAGGAAGCACTTGCTCCTAAAGTTGCGGCAGCGCATCGCAAATGAGCCGGCGGAATTCAAATTGGGCGGGTACGGGGCGTGTAGTATTCTAACTAAGCGCGATCCCGCCGCCAACGTACTGCGCATGCGTCGAGTGTCCAAACATCCCCGTGCGCATGCTCCAAATTCTGTGAATGAACGTCAATGACGTCACATTCCCATTCATGAACTTTTTACGCAAGCGACGTGATTTTTTTTTTTCCCGACGCGATGACGACGCCTATACCTAACATAGGATACTCCAACCCCATGTAGGTATATCTATGCGCCGCGTATCCCGTCCGGAAACGTCTTACCGTCATTGCGTCGCGCCGGAATTCGATCGTGAATTGCCGATTTCCGCTCATTAACATATTTTTTGAGCGTAAATCGGCGGGAACGCCCCCGGCGCCATTTTTAAGTTGAAGTAACGATGCGATGGCGAAACTCAGTTACGCTGCTCGCATCGGAGCTTCAACCCGGCGTTTCTTGTTTTCTGGTTACAGAAAACAGAAACGCCGGCTCAAAGTCACAGTTAGGCTGGCGGATCACTGGATCCGCCAGCCTAACTGTTCCTGAATCTGGCCCTAATTGTGCAGCTCTAGCACGGTACTGTATTTGCGCAGCAATTTTTCAAACATGTTTTTTTTGGAAATAAACTCATACATTAAAAAAAAAAACACTAAAGTTAGCACGATTTTTATTTTTTTTGGTATCCTAAGCGATGCTTTAAACATCTTTTAGGTTACATGTTTAGAGTTACAGAGGAAGTCTAGTGCTAGAATTATTGCTCTCGCTCTAACGATCGCGAACGTATGTAACCTGTGTGTATCTGGCTCTGATACTAGCCAGTGCCTACCCAGCCACTGACTGGTATCTCTCCCCAGCCTGTCCCCACACACCCTCTCACCTGCTGACCTGTAGATGGGGGAATCACTCCTGTAGTGTTAAGCCCCGTACACACGGTCGGACTTTTGCCCAACCAACATCAAAATCCGACACTTTTCTCATTTGTCCGACCGTGTGTACGTTCCATCGGACCAACTTTTTTGTGAAAAAGTGTCCCTGAAAATATTTTTTAAATGTTGGCAAGTATGCACTTAGGCACTGCCCAAGGGCCACTGGTTTCTGGGATCCTGTGATATTAAAGCGGTAGTAAACTTTCCTGACATTACTACTTTTTAAAGGCCCTGGGGTAGGTTATGCCACAATGTACAAGTATGCACAGCATATTAGCACATTAGGGTACACTTAAATTTTCAGACAGGGCCCTCCATTGCTGCGCTGTGATTCTCACGCATTTATTTATTATTTCTAAAAGGCCCCACCAAAATCCTCAGCACCAGGCCCATGATGTTCTTAATCTGGCCCTGCCCCTGTCCAGAACACAATTGGCTCAGTGTGGGAGATTGCTGTAGTAACATTGTATTGTGAGTAGATCGGCTCCTCCTGAGCTCTACCAAGTATGTACTGGGTTTTAGGCATACTCTACAGGTGCACCTATGTATGAATAACAGAAGGCAGGAAATGTGCAGACATCTCAGTGCCAAGAGGGAATTGGAGCAGTAGGCGAAGGTTCCCAACTTCCACAATTACTTATAGTACACCTGAAGACAAAGCCTTTTTAGTTTTAGATGAGTAATTGGAATACCTGTTGGGTTTTTATTGCTGTTCATGGGCCTGTGAGGGAGATTTACCCTCTGTTTGTACTGGTGACTGTTCCCAAATTTTAAGTCACCAGAACAGAAATAGAAAATATCTTACTAAGAGGGCACTAGTTTGGTGACCCTGTTGACTACCAAGCGATTTCTTTCACTTTGGAGGGATTCCTTCCTGTTGTGGCTATGGGACAGACAGAAAGCGAGATGAAATCCCCTGAATGGTACAGATTGTGAAAAAAATGATATGGGTTATAACCCTTCTTTGCACTCTCCAAACTAAAAGAATGCCTTAATTTCTACTTTAATCCCTTGGTCTGTAGTCTTTAACCACTTAAGACCCGGACCAATACGCTGGTAAATGACCCAAGGTGTTTTTGCGATTCGGCACTGCGTCGCTTTAACAGACAATTGCGCGGTCGTGCGACGTGGCTCCCAAACAAAATTTGCGTCCTTTTCTTCCCACAAATAGAGCTTTCTTTTGGTGGTATTTGATCACCTCTGCGATTTTTATTTTTTGCGCTATATACAAAAATAGAGCGACATTTTTGAAAAAAAAACACTTTTTTACTTTTTGTTAAAAAAAAATCAAATAAACTAAATTTTAGTCAAACATTTAGGCCAAAATTTATTTAGCCACATGTCTTTAGTAAAAAAAAAAAATCGCAATAAAAAAAAATAGCTACCTAGCGGGAACAGCGACACTAATACAGCGATCAGAAAAATGATCGCTTAGTGACGCTGGCAATAGGGAGTGAAAGGGTTAACTAGGGCGGTGATCAGGGGGTTAAAACTTTATTAGGGGGGGTGGGGGGGCTATCCTGAACCTAACACTAACTGTTTTTTACAGTGCCTGTCACACTGACACTAAATGCAGTGATTAAATCACTGCATTCAGTAACACTGTGACAGGGGGGTGGGGGGGGCGATCACAAGGGGTTAATATGCCTATGTGAGTGTGTGTCAGTGTTGTGTTGGTGCACACTTACTTGTCATGTCTTCTCTCATCAGCAGCGCTGGGAAACAGCGCTGCGATGAGAGAATACATCATTTCCTCCTTCCTGTGTAAACACAGGAGGAGGAAGTGACAGGCTGGGAGCGCGCTCCCATTGGCTGGGAGCGATCGCGGGGGGGGCGGAAAACACGGACATCCGCCCGCAGATCCCGGATCGCTCCCAGAGGTAGGGAGACCCCCGCACGCCGCGGAGGGGGTCCCGATGGGACCCCCGAACCGCACTCAGGCGGGGACGTAAATTTACGCCCTTGTGCCTGTACGAGCCATGTTGTGGCCGTATATGTGCGTGCGGGGGTCTTTAAGTGGTTAAAGGAATCCTGTATACATGCAATTGTAAATTTAAAAAAAACAATGGATCGGGTGACTATAATCTTATGGCTGTGGGTACCCTAAAGAGTAACTGCGCTTTTGTGTGGTGAGATGAATAAATATAGCACATATAGTTGCGACACAAGGCGTATTGTCATTGAATGTTACTAAAAATGGCGCTTCTTTTTCCATCTGCAGTGCTGTAGTTCTCTGTAAAATGCAATACGGCAACCCGGAAAGCATTCTTTACACAGATAGTGTACAGTATGCCCCCCCTGAATTGTAATTTCCAGCTTGTGTGATTGGCTTACTGATATTCCCATACGTCTTCAGCAAAAATACTTTTCCTGAAGGCTCTTTCCTCATTGGAGCCCTTCAGGAAAAGCAGCTGAATAATGAGCATAAAAAACATTCCTATATGTGGATGTACTTTGCACATGAACACAAACTGCAACTTTTCCAGAATACCAAAATGGAGGAATCTACAATTTTTTTTTTTTTTATTATTCCACCATACATAATTGTCCATATGAGATTTTTTATTTTTTTTTCAACAAAAGTGGAGTAACGTAATATAGCACAAAAAATAAGCATATACAATAGCTTATCACCTCATGACAAGTTTGGGATAGGTCGCAGTGTAATGTACAGTGAGACTTTAGATTTTAAAAAGGACTTTTGATTATTTGATATATTTTTTATTTATTAAGATTTCTGTGATTGTATAGCTCTGCTTCAATCTGAAATATAAATTTCTTCTTGCCAAACATTTTCTGAAATCTAGGTCTAGATATAGACTGTGCACATAGTTGGCTTTCCTAGTTAATTATTTTGCTTTTCTGCCATTGTATTCAAATGTCTTCTATTCAGTGTGTCAGTTGTATCAAAACTGTTCTCAAATAATGCTGTTTTATCTCATATTGCCATACTTTGTATGCTTTTAGGTGAATACTCACCACCTGCGTTCCTCAAGCGAAGATGAAGATATTGACAATGCTTTTCCCAATGAATTGTCTGTGCAGCAAGTGAGTCTATTGTGTTTTTTTTTTTTTTTTTCGGAATTATGTTTTACTAAATTTTTAACAATAAAAAAACAATCCACATTCCGGAATATTACATCATTCTGTATGTTCACAGAATACAAAGTATAACGATCTTCTTTTACAAAGCCAAAGCAGGTATATAGTCCAGGTTGCTAATTATTACATCTCAATCAATACAACCGTAAATACTTTCTAGGAAGATGTTTCCAGCTTTTCCCTTCCCCAATACTCTAAATTAAGCACATTCCAAAGGCGGAGCATGTTGAGCGATTTTGTTCCCACATTACGTGAATGGCCTATGCAGGATTGGATCCAGTGGAGCCAAGCCTGTGGTATCTAGCCCAGCATCCCCAAATCGTATTAAACTGGGTCAGGCTGCATCTGTGCTGCTATAGCAAGCACTCATATCACAAAGGTATTCCCATGTTGGCTAACCACATCTCTAGAGTTGAAGAGGTTTGAGAGATCCAATGTGGCAAAATCGGCTTTCGTGCTTGGAACGGTGCTCTAAACACTGCCTCTCTGACATATGCATCCGTTATAACCTTAACCTGTGTACCTAATAAGCACCGTCACTTGAAAAGTGCTGTTTAATAGTGTTTACTATGCCATACCAAAATCAATGTTGTTTTGGGCATTGCCAAAGGAGATGTACCAGGTCACCATAGGCCCCACTGCATCTTCTACACAATGGGTTAGAATATATATGTATGTGCATTTCATTTGTGTGTTAAGTGTACTAGTGGCCAATCATTGGGCAGCTCCTGTTTTGTTTCTGTGTTGCTCATTAACATCCATGTTATTTAAAGCACATTCACAGCACCAAATTTTAACACCGCCAACATTAAAAACGTTTAAGCTTTAATTTATTTTTTATTTTTTTGTGCTTTGTTGAATTCAGGCTTTCTCTGACTACCAAGTTCAACAGATGACCTCTAATTTTGTGGATCAATTTGGTTTTAATGATGAAGAATTTGCTGAACAGGAAGATAACATCAAGTAATAAACCTTTTCACCTTTGTGTGTTTTATGATGGTATCTTCTGACGAGATTTGTCTTTAAAAGCAAATCATTTTTTTCTGGCCAAATGTTGCGCAATGTTGACAACCATGTTGTTGAAAATGGCCATGATTTCAAGTAGTGTTGAAAATAAATTTACTATCGAGTTGCATGAGATTCATAACCCAACATTAAATGAGAGACTTTGCCGACTACTCCTAGGTTGCATGAAGCTGTTATAGACTGTTGTGGTGCATACAGATGCTATTTAGAGACTGATGTCAAGTTACAAAAGGCTTATGGTGACTCTTTTTGGAGATTGTTGTATCCTAATCTTACAGGACACAAGTTGAATATTTATAGACCCTAGGCTATATACCCTAGGTTATAGACTGGTGTCTTTAAGTCACTGGCAAGCTTTTGGGGACATGCCTCCTGGACTCTGTGGGTACCGCAAAGGGGAATACTCTCACCCGTAGCAGAGGCAGAAACCATGCAAAAGGAAGCCTCAGCAAAAGCTCTGTTGAATATTCACTCTGTTGAAGACCCCCACAACACATAGTCATAGTGACAAGGCTTCTCTTGCACTGGAGCAGCATTTGATTTTAACACTTGTCTCTGCACCTGATTCTAGCTCTATTTATTCATGCAGCAAGTCGCCTACCTGCGGCAGACTTTTCTGCAGCTATGTCGCATATCATCGGACAACTAACCACTTTAATACAGCTAGTCTCCTTTTCCAACTCCATAGTTTCTACCTAAGTCTGACCTTTTTATGTCTGTCTCAAAAGTGGCAGACATAGAAGGGAATGAAGAGTACCCAGAAGCTGGGTTATAGGAGACCGCAGACTATTTCTCATCGCCCTGATATTACAGCTTCACGTAATCTTGCCAGTGCTATGCACAAAAGTCTCAGCTTTGAAACTTGGCCCACCAAGTCTTTCCCAAAGCCCTCTTGCCAATGAAGGGACGCCCTCAATCCTAAGAGTTGGAGGGTGTCTGTTAAAGTTTGCCTCTCTGTTGGTCCATGGCTGTCTGAGACCTGTGGGTTTAGTCATTGGTTTCAAAGGGGTAAAAAATAGAGTTCAAGACTCTACCACTTCACTGCTTTCTTATCTCAAATCTGCTAAAATCTCCCCAGGGACAGTTGGACTTGCAGATAACCCTAAACCTTGAAGTAGTTTTGACAGTTTCTCTAGAGGACATGTTCAAAGACTTCTGTTCAAACCTGTTCACTAGGGTTGCAGAATATCATTTTTTTTTACTGGCGAGTCCTTTGCAGTACGATTTAAACCAATACAGAATGAATAGGCTCAAATCGCACGGCAAAAGTTTGCATGCAGTTTAAACATGAATGCGCTGTCATTCCTGCCTGAATCGCATGCAGTTTCCCACACCGCTCCTGTGTGAACCCAGGCTGAAGTCACTATGACAAGCCTGGGTTTACACACAAACTGTAGGGGAACCACATGTGATTCGGACAGAAATTACACAGTATTGGTTTTGGGTATCGCAGCATTTGCACAAGTACCCGTGCAAATACTTAGTATCAGCATTGGTGCAACCCTACTGTTCACTATAACAAAACCTATCCTGAACCTAAAATTGCTTCGCAAAAACCTTCAAATTCCCAAATTTTGCATAGAATCCACAAGATAATTTGTTGCCTACCTCACAGGAAAGGGGACATGCAAGATGCCTCACTGTCAAAACCTTTATTCAAGGTGTTTAAAGGGGTTGTAAACCATCCTGTTTTCTCTTCCGTTAATGGACGGACAGCATTGACCTTAGGGTTATATATCCTTTCTTTCAGGAGAGACTAGGCAGAAAAAACAGCACTTCAAGTTTTAAAACACTTTCCTCAGTACAGCATCTACCAGGGGACGGGTCCCCCGGGTATATTCCACTCTCTGGCTCAAGCCGCTCCAGTTTTTTTTTTCTGCCTAGCGTTAGGAGAAGACATGGCCTTTCTGGAGTCCATTTGCTCTGGAGTCTTTTTGTGATTTTTTTCGCTTTTCTTTGATTTTTTTTTTCTGCATTTTTGGATCCTGGGATCTACAATCAACTGCCAACTGGGTGACAGGCTGGATCCTTAATCCTTGTAGTTCCCCCATGTTCAGCCATCGAGCGTGTGCCTGCCTTTAGCTACGCGCTGGGCCGCCCATGACATGCCCCGTTGCTCCAGGGGTGGCCGGTAAACTACATTCGTGGCCAGGTCAAAGGACCCGTGGGCGGACGCGTCGGACGTGTTAGTGACCCCATGGCGCCACCATCGCCTAATATATGCCTTCCCTCCTCTGAAGCTTCTTCCTTGCCTTCTGCGCAGAGTGGAAGCCGAGGGGATTCCAACAATCTGGCTTTGATCGCCCCAGATTGGCCGCGGCGTCCCTGTTACGCGGACCTGGTGTGTGTGGTGGCAGACGTCCCTTGGCGTCTACCCCTAAGAGAAGATCTTCTGTCGCAGGGTCCGATCTTTCACCCTGCTTTACAGTCGCTGGCTTTAACGGCGTGGCTGTTGAGAGCCAGGTGTTGAAGGACCGTGGCCTGTCGGGCTTGGTGATCTTTACCATGCTACGAGCACGGAAGTCTGCTTCACGAAAGATTTACCATCGTACGTGGAAGGCCTACATCTCTATGTGTGAAGAGATGAAATGGCACCACTGTACATACGTGATGACCCGGATTCTGCTGTTCTTGCAGCGTGGAGTGGATCAGGCTCTCGCCTTAAGTACTGTTAAGAGTCAGATTTCGGCTCTAGCTGTTTACTTTCAGCGACCCCTGGCGGTGCACTCCCTGGTGCGTACGTTTGTGCAGGGGGTTTGGCATGTGGCCCCTCCTGTGCGTCCTCCACTGCCTCCATGGGACTTGAATTTAGTCCTCTCGGTGCTTCAAGACGCTCCATTTGAGGATGTTCGGAAGATCCCCTTGTTGACTCTGTCCCAGAAGGTGGTTTTTCTGGTGGGAATTACCTCGGTCAGACGGGTATCTGAACTGGCGGCCTTGTCTTGCAAGGCTCCCTACTTGGTCATCCATAAGAATAAGGTGGTGCCGCAGCCGTCATTTCTTCCAAAGGTTGTTTCGGCTTTTCACATTGAGGACATTGTTTTACCATCCTTATGTTCTCGGCCGAATGAGGCGACTTTGCATTCCTTGGTCGCGGTTCGGGCCCTACGGGTGTACTTGTCTGCTATGGCTCCGTTTCAGAAGTCGGACTCGCTGTTGGTGTTAGTGGCTGGTCCTAAAAAGGGTCTGGCGGTCTTGTCGGCCGCCATTTCTAGGTGGATCAGACAGGTCGTGCTTTAGGCCTATGCCCTGAAGGGGCGGGCACCTCCCTTTCAGGTAACGGCGCATTCGACCAGGGCGATTGGTGCCTCTTGGGCTTTCCGCCATCAAGCGTTTTGTTTTACAGGTGTGTAAGGCAGCGACCTGGTCATCAATCCACACCACCTCAAAATTTTACAAGGTGGATGTGAGTGCATCTTCGGATGCCTCCTTCGGCCGCAAGGTTTTACAGGTGGCAGTTTAGGCTTGGTTTGCTGGGTTTTTTTTTCCTACCCCTCAAAATTTTCTTGACACAGCTTGGGGACTACCCTAAGGTCAATGCTGCTGTGTCCGTCCATGAACTGAAGAGAAAATAGGATTATAGTACTCACCGTAAAATCCATTTCTAGGACACAGCACCTACCCCTCCTTTTTGTTTGTATTGCTTGTTACGAACTGGAGCTGCTTAAACCAGAGAGTGGGATATACCCGGTGGACACGCCCCCTGGGAGGTGCTGTACTGAGGAAAGTGTTTTAACACTTGAAGTGCTGTTTTTTCTGCCTAGTCACTCCTGAAAGGAAGGATATATAACCAGAAGGTCAATGCTGCTGTGTCCGTCCATGAACTAAATGGATTTTACGGTGAGTACAAAAATCCAATTTTTTCACCTTAATGCAGCCTATGCATTAAGGTGAAAAAACTTCTGGCAGTCACATGCCCCCCCCCAGTTTTACTTACCTGAGCCCTGGAATGTCGAACGGTGAGGACACGCTGTCTCTATGCCCGTGGTTCTCGGATCTTGATTGGATAGATTAATAGCAGCGCAGCCATTGGCTCCCACTGCTGTCAATTTAATCCAATGATGCAGGGAGTGGGGCAGTTTCCTGCATTCGGCAGCTATGGACACCAAATGCTGGACTCAGGAGCGTGCCCGCAAGTTAACCCCACTGGAGAGCAATTCTCCTAGGGGGTTATCTGATGCAAGGAGGCGCCGCCGGGGACCCCAGAAAACGGCGTTCATGGCCACTCTGTGCAAAACGAACTGCACAGTGGAGTATGACATGTTTGTTATTTAATAGAAAATCGAACCTTTAGTATCACTTTAATTCTTCCCCCACCAGCACCCTGTGCTCCTTTGGAACCCTGTAGAAACCACCCTTTGAACTCATCAGGGAAATCCTCTTGGATGATCTCTCCTGCAAAGTAGCTTTCTTCCTTTCTGTAATGCCGCGTACACACGATCAATTTTTGTGATGAAAATACTTTTTCAAAAACGTTATTTAAAATGATCGTGTGTGGGCAAAACGTTGTTTTATGTCTTCAAAAAAACAACCAAAACAAAATTCGAACATGCTTGAATTATTTGTGTCGTTTTTCAAAATGTCATAAATGTGTCATAAAAAGTGATCGTGTGTGGGCAAAACAACGTTTTTAAAACCCGCGCATGCTCAGAAGCAAGTTATGAGACGGAGCTATAATGGAACAGAGTGCCGTCGAACGTGGTGTACGTCACCGCGCTTTGCTAGAGAATTTTGGAAAAACAATGGTGTGTATGCAACATCGTTTTGGAAAATGAAGTTTGAAAAACGTTGTTTTGTTTCGTCACATGAAACGTCGTTTTTTTTCATCACAAAAAGTGATCGTGTGTATGCGGCATTAGATGTGTACCTGAACTAGTGACTCCCTAGCAAGGAGTCATTCCTCATTCTTCACTAGGACAAGGTAGTCTTATTCCCAAGGCCATCCTTTCTCCCTAAGGTGGTGGTATCAGTCCTCCACTTCAATCATCCCATGTGATCTCCATGTGAGAGTGGGTGATTTCTAAAAGGTGAAGTTATCTTTTAATGGCTAAGTTCACCTTTTTGTAAAAAAAAAAATGCACATCTTTTGCAGGTAAAAAAAATGTGCATTTATTTAGTTTTTTTGCCCTGCAGCCTGTAAAGCAGTGCACCTGCAATCAGAAAATGGTACAATGCCAGCATCCTGCAAACTCTCAGCTTTCTTCTTGTACCTCCTGCATGGGCAGAGAGTTACTGCATTGTAGGAAGAATCCATAAACTACAAGTGCGCTCACCAGCACCCTTAATTGCAAACTACAAGTCGTCTGCAGCAATGGCTGAAGGTGCCTTTAGTTCATTCACACCAAACTGTGAATGAATGACGTGGCTGTAAGGGTGAGGATGCCCTGTCCACTGTTACAATATGAACTTGTTGGACTGATCCTTTAAGTTATAAAGATGTGCTGATGGGTTGGTGCATAGTGTGGGTTTGTGTTTAGATATAAAGACAACTTTATACTTTTGTCAGCCTATTTAATGTTTTCCTTAAAAATTTACATTAGATAGTTATTGTCGTTTTTCTCTGTTTATAGTGCACCTTTTGACCGAATAACGGAGATTAATTTTAACTTGGAAGCTGAAGATGAAAATGTAAGTATAGCATCCTCCTGAATTGGTTTTCTCAGCAAAGCACAGAACCGATTACTAACAGACAAATTTTCATACATTTCAGACACACAAAAGAATCACACATTTTAAACACAAGACAAGAAATGTAGTCCTAACTATTTAATACTGCATAGAACAACTACGGGAACTTTTACATATGTAGACATTAGGAGGTGAGTGTAAGGTGTAATTTACATACCTCTGTTACTTCATTCTGTCCATACGCTGCTTTAAAATCTCAGCTATGGGGGGAATGTGGCCTAACCATTGATGTAGCGGATGCATATTCCTTTGCTCTCCACCAGTTATTAAAAAATCATCCTAACACTGAGACTTTAAGCTCTTTTCTGCAATCCTGTAGCTCTTTCGGACCCTGGTCATTGCCGCCCTGATTCGAGAACACTGCAGACATGACCAGGATGAACAAGGAAGGACATAGTGTTCCCAATTGGCAGGCACAAAATGGAGATGGCCACTGAATGATACACAGAAGGAGGTTGTGGCCAAGCTTGGCCCATATTTCCGGCAAGTGACTGTTCCCAACCCAAAACTCCCCTACCTGCAGCAGAGGAATCTGAGAGCTTAGAGAAATCGTAGCCCCAGCCAAGTGCATGTACCTCCTGCCTCTTGTAGTGAGTAGTATGTGCCTATGTTCTAAAGTTCAGTACATAGACAGACGAGGGGCGTAGAACACCTGCTTAGAAAAGTACTGGCAGCAGTATATTTCTGTGAGAACATAGCTAATGGCGTTAATCTGCTAAATGGTATTAGGGAACATGTGCATCAAGAGGGCCACAGCATTAGAAGGCTCCGCCAGTAGAAGCAAAGTCAAAAGGTTCCCACTCAAACATGACATGAAATAAATGCTATTGCTGCCACACTTACAAGTGCAAGACATGGGGAAAACAGACTACATAAGAAATGACTCCTCGGTTATTAAGATACTGAAAGCCAAAAGCAAACCCCCTGCTGATTTTATTGAAAACTGGCTGGCTACCACATTTGGGATAGAGCACCCTACTTCATATTTCTCTGTGGAGAGAGAGCTCACAGGGTTCCCTCCTGTCCATCACTGCTAGCAGACCCCTGTTTCTGCTCAAACTTCTCCATAACTAGGATGAAGACACTATTTGTGGACTAATCTGGAACAGACCCTAAAGTACAAAACTCTAGAGTCTCCATATTCCCAGTTTTTTTTGTTTTTTTTGCTGAAATACAGCATATTTGGATCTCAAGCACTGTCTGCATGTCTTGAACATCTTGTACACTAAACTGTATCCAGCGAAATAAAAATTGTTGTTACTGAGACACACTTCTTTGACATACCAAGACAAGGAAACAATGAAAATGGAGGGTGTGGAGATGATCTATTTTACCACATTTCAAATGCCTATATGCCGGTTGTTCAATTATTGTATATACGAAAAAAAGTTACGCCCTCTTGGAAGTAAAGCTCCCACAGGGAGTAACAAAGTGGTTAATGTAGGCAAACACTAGGCTTGCTTTTAATGTTTTGAAGTGCACGTATTTAATGTGTGAAAAATGTAACAAATAATGAGTATAATAACTCGTATAACCAACGCAGTAAATCACAATGTGTCCCATCACCAATCTTAAAAACGTGTCATTGTATAAACGTCCGGACAAAATAATCTCTTTGTAAGATACAGATTGGTGCGGTACTCCCGCATTTCAATGTAAAAACGTGCTTAAATGCAGAGATTTGTATTTCCCATAGGTTCCAGGCCTCCCCTTCACATCCCCTTTTAATCCAAAATCAGGCAAGCTGGATAATAGTGCTATTTGCAGTTCAGCTTACTGCATTTGTGCAAGGCTAAGTCCTGTATATGGCTATGCATGTGGTCACAGTAGGCAAGTGTATAAGTAAAGCAAGTATATCTGAATAAAGAAAAGGGCCGATATAGTGGCACTAAATAGCTGGTCATTGCATACCATCCATGGGGCTGATGTATTGCTGCGTTTTATAGGCAGGGAAGGGGAGAATGGATGATATAGGGAGTGTACCTGCTATACGCAACCAGAAGTCCATACATTCAGTACAATTAGCAGCTGAGTAATTGGTAAAGTTAAGACCCTGGCGGATCCGCAGAGCATTCTATTCGGGAATCCTCTCAGTGATCACCAGGGGGAAGGTGATGGTCTGAACTTCCTGGGTTTGGGATCTCTTCATGTGCCTGCAGCATTCACCACTAACAAATCCATCAGGTGCCGGTCCACACCGCTGGCGGCTTACACCTGTCAACAGCCAATCAGAGATTCCTGGAGCTCCCCTGCTAGTAGCGCAACTTCATGGGGGCATCCAAACTGCTGCAAAGTTTTTGGCTACAAGCTTTCACTTGGAGTGACGATCTGACATCACGCGAGTGAGACTCTGTACACGCTGTATCTGATCCTCTGTCATTGGGGATCATAGGTTTCCGGTAAGAGACCAATTCATAAGCTTGGTGGAGGATACACTTGTTTGCCTTTTGATCACTTCTATCAACTTGTTGTGACTCAGGAGCACCAGTGTTTACTTTTTCACAGACTTTTTTCTGTTCAACACTTTGGACTGTACATTAACTGAAAGTTCAAGTTTATATCCAGTAGAGGGTCACACATTTATTTATATCACTATATGGTTTTTGTTATAAATACCATCCAAATAGGTGACCATTTATTGGCTAGCGGCCATCATAGGTCACCCTTCTTAAACTGTGTTTATTCACTTGTTTTATTTATGGTTGTTATTTTATTATATTTGAGGTAGCGCAATTGAATTTTTTCTTATATTTCTAAAATCTCCACCATGCGGAACAGATTATTGGCTGCTGACTTGCTTATATCTTCTATATCACAGTGCCATCTGGCTCCTCTTATCCAATGGATATTGTAATGACTAAACACTTCTCTTTTTTTCTTGAAACATTAGGGGACTAATTACCCAATAAACCGACTGCTGTGTTCACCGCAGTGCAGCAGTTTAATCTAAATGTGTTGTACCTCCATTAAACAAAACTGACCCTTTTGAGACAGCTCTATAGTTGAACTGTAGTAATCTCCAAATTGAATATCACTCCTTCAAATTATCCTAGAGGCAGTTGCAAGGTCCTCCTGTTAACTGATCTCTGACCACTGGAGACCATTGATCCAACCGAAAATCGGTTCTCTCCTACAAATCTGACCCTATCAAGAATCTACATGGCTCTGGATTACGATCTTGCACTGCAGTACACTCCCCAAGTCTGTTTTGCCCCTAGAGCACTACAGACCACTCATCGCTCATGCTGACAGTGGACTGTAATGGTCACTTGCCTTGAGTTGGAAATTAAACCCTTTTTGGCTAAAACTTTTCACAAATTTGGATGATCTCCTAGGTCAGTTTAGAAATGTTCCTGCTGTAAACAGCTTGGGGAAGATTTGACACTTCCAGAATCTTGCAGACCAAAATCCCTATTAAAGCAGTCGTAAACCTGCTGCCTTTTTTTTTTTCTTTACACCCTGTACGGTAAAAGGCATAATGCGCTAGTATGTGCATTGAGAATTGTGCACAGACTAGTATGCCTTGATAATTAGGCTTTATATAAAACTAATTCTCTGCTGCAGATTATACCCAAAATTACAAAAATTCTGCTCTATCGGTTTACTTACACTGCCTAGTCTGATCTCAATCTCTACTTGTGTATTAAACTGGTAAGTCTGTAAATCCCCCACAGACTTGTATAGAAATGACTTCCTGAATTAAAGAGTAACTCTACTTTATTTCTCTCTGGTTGATCTATGTATATTGCAGGAGTTTTACTAAACTTTTTGTTGCAGATTCCTACCTTTTGTTATTCAGAAGAAATGGCTGTTTGTGACCATGTTCAGGGTGAATCTGTGCAGGAGTGATTTTAAAATGTAGTCAACTGCTGCACTTGAAGAGCTCTATTGTGAAAAGTGGCGGGGTCTGCATCTCTTTTTAGATATTTTTCTTTTGGGAATACCTCGCCAAAAATAAAAAATTTGTTGCAGGGGATGGTCAAAATCTGATTTGTATCTTATTGCAGACTTCTGGGAAAATCAGTAAAACAGTCGCACAAGGAGGAAATTCAATTTCTGGGAGCCGATTTGTACACATTCTGTTTACAAAACAAGTAGCCATATAGCATTGCATTTGACAGATAACTACAGTGCCGCAGATGAAAAAGGAAAGGCAACTTTTAATAACATTCAATTACAATATATCTTGTCACACTTGTATACAATATATTTTTTTCATTTGCCAATTCTTTTTCCCCTGAAAGTGGAATTACCCTTTAAGTGATTAGGCTTATTGACTTTAAACACACCAAACCGTAGGAGCACAATGAAAAGTACAAATTGTCAATAATGGCCCTATAAAGGAATGGGTGGGGCTTTACTATTTAAAGTAGAACTATAGACAAAACTTTAATTTTAAATAGTAAGGGAGGGTCATAACCCCGGTTTATTTTTTGCCATCTGTGTCCCATTTGGGAGATTTCCTTTTCACTTTCGGTCCCATAGCCAAAACAGTAAGTGGGAAGAAATCCCTGAAATTTAAGGGAATCCTTTGGGGACCCCTAGGTCACCAGAACTAGTGTACCCATTGGAAGATTCCCCCTCTTACTTTTCTGGGGACAACCCAGAGTTTTACTTACAAAGATAATGGTAAATGGACAAATAGGGGGTGAATCTCATTAACTGGGGCACAAAAAAAAATAACAACTGAAAGCTTTTCTAATGCCTCTCCACTCTAGCCAGAATAAAAGTCTTGCCTTTTAGTTGTGCTTTAACGTAAATTCCTGATGCTAAAGCATGTGTGTTTTTTGCTGTATTACAGAGGAGCTTGTGTTGTGTGCGTTTATCATGGGGAATATTTTCTATACGATAATCTTTTTACGCGTACGTTATTTTCAGCCTAACGCTGCTCTATTTGAAGCCTGCTGCAATGAGCGTATCCAACAGTTTGATGATGAAGAGGAAGATATCTGGGAAGAAAAGGAGATTGGTTATGGAACACAAGTTAAATCTAGAACTCGGTAAGCAGAATCCCAAATAGCTTGGGGTGTCTACTTTCCAAAAAGGGGTAATTTTGGGGGGGTTGTGCTATCTTGGCATTTCATGGCATCCGAAACTGTGATGGATAGTGAGGAAGTAAAATGAGCAGTTTACACCCTTAACAAGCCTGAAGGCAGTGATTTGGTTTTCGGGATCCTGTACACAGCTAAACTGCCAAAAAGTCTCACACGTGGTATCCCCGTGCTCAGGAGAAGCAGCAGAATGTATTTTGGGGTGTAATTTCACATGTACCCATGGCATGTGTGAGCAATAAATCATTTTAGTGACAACTTTGTGTAAAACAAATATTTTTTCCCCAAAACTTGTGGAAAAACATAACATTTTCCATGGACTTAGCATGCCTCTCAGCAAGTAGCTTGGGGTGTCTATTTTCCAAAAAGGGGTCATTTGGGGATGTTTGAGCTGTCCTGGCATTTTATGCCCAACATTGTATGCTTTTGCCACACATCGTCCGCTTTTCTAACCACTTGAAGACCAAGCCTTTTCTGTTTTTTTTTTTTTCAAAGCTGCAGGTTTGGGGTGTCATCTTCAGAAGATTCTTCCCGCAGTGACTTAGAAAATGGAGAGCCTGGTGCCAGCCCAGCATCTGATGAGGAGGATGATACAGAAGGCCGTACTGTAGAGACATCGCCACCTCTTAGCCCAATTCGTAGCAACTCACCTACACAAAAAGATTCTTCAGCTACAGAAGGTACCAAAATAAAAATACAAGAGCAAGTTTTTGTGTAGTAAGCCAACATTATTATGTTTTAAATTATACATTCATCAATATGTTTTAAAGGAGAACTGTGGGATTGCGGAAATGAAACATCTATACTTCTATGGTTGCAGCTTCAGTCCAATGGTGCAGCTTTCCTTTGCCGGCTATAAGACTGAGAGCTTAGCGAACACATGACTGTTGATTACTCAGTTCTTGGTTTTCACTGAGCAGTGAGAACGGTGACTCAGTCACTGGCTGTCTCCTCTGCCCCTCCAGTTCACTGCAATGCTGGGCTATGGAGGAGGCAGGAGCAGCTGCCGCAAGCTGTCAGCAGCACGCTGAGCCAGCTGCTTGGATCCCTGCAGAGCCTGGGCTGCCTCTGTGATGTCATCGGACAACAGGCTTTGGATCAGAAATAAATGCACCCCTGTAACCCAATAGAGAAGTATCGGCAAAAAAAGCGTTGGCCATATTTCTCTTTTAAAGTTATGAAACATATTGTTCACTCCAAGCTTCTTGTTTTTTAGTGAACACAGAAGATTTTCTTATTATATAATGGTAATCTTACTTGCTTAGTGTAGATGTTATCAGGGGGTTTAGGAACATCCAACCCCTCTTATATCCACTCTCCCTATTGCTTTGCCACAAATCGGAGGCATGATGGGAGTGGGACGAATTTTCTTGGCTGACTGACACTACTTGTCAAAGTATGTCAAAATGGCGAACTGAGCAGAAATGTTTTCCCCCTTTCACCGATACTGTGTAAATGGAGCAGTAAGTCTAGGGGCTAGAAGCTCAACATGTTGCGCTTCTAGCCCCTAGACTTGCTGCTCTGTTTACACAGTTGCCTCCCATTGATCACTACTTGAGTCTGTCTGAGTCCATTATTATCTTGGTCCCCAAGGCTGGGTTAAAGCCAGGAGGATTGTGCCTCTTTTTTATAGGCTGATAATCCTTGTTGAATGTTGATGCTGAGATCATGGCTTTATATCTTTTCTTGTGATTCCAGGATTTGAAGTTAGAAGGCCTCTGTCATTGGTACAGAGAGGGGCCCGTCAAAGGTGCCTTCCTTCGCCTAGCCTGTTTGCCTTGAACTTGTCTTCTGATTATGTTGTGACTTTGGGTCTGCCAGACCTCTTTCTGTCAGTTTCCTCTGTATTCCAAATGCCTTTTTATGGTGTAGGAAGCTATACTTATTGACATTTTGGCTTTCTTTTAAAGAAAAGAGCTGCACTTTTATAGAGTTTACAGTGCACTTGGAAAGTATTCACAGCGCTTCATATTTTGTTACAGCCATATTCCAAAATGGATAACATTCATAATTTTCCTCAAAATTCTGTAAACAATACCCCATAATGACAACGTGAAAGAAATTGGTTTCAAATCTTTTGCAAAATTATTAAAAATAAAAAATGGAAAAAAAATCACATGTTCATAAATGTTCTCAGCCTTTGCTCAATACTTTGTTGAAACACCTTTTGGCACCAATTACAGCCTCAAGTATTTTTGAGGATGATGCTACAAGCTCGGCACACCTATTTTTGGGCAGTTTCTCCCATTCTTTTTTGCAGGACCTCTTAAGCTCTATCAGGTTGGAGTGTCTGTGCTCAGCCATTTTCAGATCTCTCCAGAGATATTCAATCGGGTTCAAGTCTGGACCACTCAAGGACATTCACAGACTTTTCCCGTAGCCACTCCTTTGTTATCTTGGTTGTCCTGTTGGAAGATGAACCTTCAGCCTGAGGTCCAGAGCGCTCTGGAGCAGTTTTTCAACAAGGATGTCTCTGTACGTTGCTGCATTCATCTTTCCCTCAGTCTTAATTGGCCTCCCAGTTCCTGCTGCTGAAAAGGGATAGTATTGGCCAGGTGGTGAACAGTGCCTTGTTTCTTCCACACACAATGCTTGCCATTCAGACCAAAGAGTTCAATCTTTGTTTCATCAGACCAAAGAATTTTTTTTTCTTATGGTCTGAGATTCCTTAAAGGTGCCTTTTGGCAAACTCCAGGTGGGCTGTCATGTTCCTTTTACTGAGGAGCAGCTCCCGTCTGGCCACTCTAACATACAGGCCTGATTAGCGGATTGCTGCCAAGATGGTTGTTCTTCTGGAAGGTTCTCCTCTCTACAGAGAAACACTGGAGTTCTGCCAGTGACTATCGGTTTCTTGGTCACATCCCTGACTAAAGCCCTTCTCCCCCAATCACTCGGTTTGGCTGGGCGGCCCGCTCTAGTAAGAGTCCTGGTGGTTCCAAACTTCTATTTATGGGTTAGGATGGAAGTCGCTGTGCTCATTGGGATGTTCAATGCTGCAGAAAATGTTCTCTACCCTTCCCTGGATCTGTGCCTTGATTACAATCCTGTCTCGGATGGCTACAAGACAATTCATGGCTTAGTGTGTTCTCTGACATGCACTGTTAACTTTGGGAACTTGTATGGACAGATGTGTGCCTTTCCAAATCATGTCCAATCAACTGAATTTACCACAACAGAATGCACCTGAGCTCAATTTTGAGAGTCATGACCAAGGCTGTGATTACTTATGTACATGCGATTTTTCATTTTTTTTATAAATTTGCAAAGATGACAAACTCCTTTCACATTGTCATTTCGATTTCTCTTCTGTTAATTTCCTTACTATTTTGTTAATTGGTAAATAAAATATTAACACTTCTATTTCTGATAGCGTTCTTAATTTACATTTTTTCACACCCTTCTATATTATAATGTACACTAAAATCCTGTTTAATTATTCTAATTGAGGCAGATAGAAATATTCAAGTAGTCATATGCTCTTCTTTACGTACAACATATTTCCAGACATCACTTCCTCATCCACACAAACTGTTCAATGAATGTGCACAAATTTGTCCATTTCACAATTAACAGAAAAACATGTTGCCGTGTTGTATTTGTTTTGTATTCTTTTTCATTGTTAGTCAAGTTTGGTGTTGCTTTCATGTGACAGCTTTTGTTTGTATTCTAGAGACCGGCTGGAGTGCAGTGTTTGATGAACCAGTGAACTCTAAGCCTCCCACCCCATGTGTGGCTATAGATGTTGGCTCGAGTGTGTGGGATGCATCTGCTCCTGAAACTTCCACCCCTGAGGAGAAGGGATGGGCTAAATTCACAGACTTTCAGCCATTCTGTTGGTAAGCTGTTCAAGAGCTGAGTTTTAGACCATACATTTCACTGTTTGCTCTCTCTGATAACTAGGGTTGTCCCGATACCACTTTTTTAGGACCAAGTACAAGTACCGATACTTTTTTTCATGTACTCGCCAATACCGATACTTTTTTTAAATGTCATGTGACAGTTTTCAAACCACAATACAGACTAAGGATATTTTCTTTAGAATTATGAAGAACTCTAACTCAAGACATTATAAAAGAATAAAAATTAGTAAAAATTAATAAAAAAAAATTATTTGCTTGTCATGCAGTAGTAAAAAACTCAAAGAATTTTTACAGAACATGTTGATAAATACAAAAAAAAAGTATTCGGCCAGGTATCGGGAGCATTTGCGCGAGTACAAGTACTCTCGCAAATACTCGGTATCGATACCGATACTAGTATCGAGACAACCCTACTGATAACCTATCGTTGTTGGACCTTTTTGAATGGGTAAGGTCTAGTACATATTAGAAAATTGGATAAAAATATCTGTGTTCATAAGTCTTTCAATTTTCTGTTTTTGTTAGTATACTATTTTCAGCCAATGTAGACTGCTCACATGAACATTTCCTAAAATGTTTCTATTGGCAGAACAAACTATTTTCGTTTAATACAGAATTCGTTCTTCAATCCTGGCAATAATTTGTTACATTTAATTTGTATATAGGTGTGCAGCAGTGTTCATATAAATGAAGAATCTAAGGACAGTTCACTCATGTGACTGCAATAGTAGAATCTAAGAGGAATGAAAGCCTGTGTAGAAATTATGCAGTTGGCTGAAAAAAAATTGCATTAGATCCCCTATAACATTCAGAAACATTTTTGTTGTATAGAAGCAGCTAGACTTGGAACAACATATACAGATTATACTATAGGCATTTTAACCAATTTGTGTTTTTAATCATATCATTTCACTCAAAGTGATATAAAAGACAATTTTTTTTTTTTTTTCTTAATACATTAAGATAAACCTTCTGTGTGCATCAGACTCTCTAATACTTACCTAAGCCCCATCTCTTTTCAGCGATGCCAACAAATGTCTCGGCCATTCGGGACTCTCTCTCCTGATCGGCCACAGCAGCGGCGCCATTGGGTCCCACTGCTGTCAAAAGCAGCCAATCAGGAAACGGAGGGCAGAGCCGAACCGCAGCTCTGTGTCTGAATGGACACACAGGGCAGCAGCTGGGCTCAGGTGCCCTCATAGAAAGCTGCTTTTCCCTCCCAGCTACAGGAGGGAGGGAAGAAAGAAGTGACCGCTCCAGATTGGTATGCTCAGCTGATTGGAGAGGGTGTATATCTCAGGCCAAAATTACCTAAATTAGGTAAATCAAGCTGCACCCCAAAAATCTGTGCAAACTGAAATGAGTGCTGAAAACAAGGGAGGGTGGGGGCACTATAGTAGGTGATAGAAACATAAATTAGTAATCTAAAGAAATAAAAAAATAAATAAATAAATTTGGCCTAAATGTTTGACTAAAATTTAGTTTATTCGATTTTTGTTATGAGAAAAATCGAATAAACTAAATTTTAGTCAAACATTTAGGCCAAAATGTATTCAGCCACATGTCTTTAGTAAAAAAAAATTGCAATAAGCGTATAATTGGTTTGCGCAAAATTTATAGCGCCTACAAAATAGGGGATTTATTTATGATTTATGATTTTTATTTTTTACTTGTAATGGCAGCGTTCTGCGATTTTTAATTTTATTTTTTCAGGCCTGCGATATTGCGACGGACATATCGGACACTTTTGACACAAATTTGGGACCATTCACATTTATACAGCGATCAGTGCTATGAAAATGCACTAATTACTGTATAAATGTGACTGGCAGGGAAGGGGTTAACACTAGGCGGTGAGGAAGGGGTTAAATGTATTCCCTGGGTGTGTTTTAACTGTGTGGGGGGAGGGGGCTGACTGGGGGAGGTGACCGATGCTGTGTCCCTATGTACAAGGGACACAGATTGGTCTCCTCTCTCCCTGACAGGACGTGGAGCTCTGTGTTTACACACAAAGCTCCACGTCCCTGCTGTCACCGCCGATCGCGTGTACCCGGCGGACATCGCGGCTGCCAGGTACACACATCGGCATTTCGGTGATGCGCCGGCACAGTGTTTACCCGCTGCGCACCCCCAGCGGCGCGCGCGGGTAATGCACATAAGTCGTCCACTCGGCACTTGAGAGCCGCGCTGTGGACGTCTTTTGTCTACAGCGTGGATCTCAAGTGGTTAAGGTCAGTACCTCTCCAATGACTGGTGGCCCTATCTATTCCATAGAAAATTAATTTACGAGGGTCCTTATGACATAAGGCAAAATGCCTCGAAACGCTTTGGTTGAGGAAACCTTTGATAATACTGGCCACATGCTCATTTATCCTGACTCTCAACTCTCTTGTCTGTCCTACATACTGGAAGGAACAGGGGCATTCCAGTACATATGTGACATACCTAGAGTGACAGGTAATGAGCGGTTTGATGGTAAATTCTTGTTGGGTCGCATTGGACTTAAATTTCCTGTTTTTTTTTTTTTTTCTCCCATGTCTATTTGTAGTTTTGCAAGATCTGCAACGGGTGCAATAATGAAATCCAGACCCAAATGTTAATGGTTTTTCAGTGGGATCTGGTACATTGGGCGCTATCATGTTCCTCAGACCCGGAGCCCTTCTGTAAATTAATTTAGGTTTTGATGGTAGGACCTTAACCAAATCCGTATCCTTGAGCAGGATAGGCCGGAATTAAAAATAAAATAAAAATTCCCACAATTTAATATTTTATATGGAATCCTGAAAGGAACGCCGCATCTCCTTGATGGGGGGGGGTTCTTCCTGGAACCAACAATGATTCCCTATTCATATTGGAAACTTCATATTGGAAACTTCATGTTTGGTGTTCATTGATTGATCTCCTCCTAAAGACCACGGGTGCTGGCGATGCATATAGCAAAGAACGAAAAGGATGGTTGGAAAAATTCCTTAAATGTCCTTTATTGATAAAAATGGAAAACGCTACAATCCACAGCAAACCGAAAATCAGGACACACTTAAGGAACTTGGTAACCGGTCGCGGGCCGCAATGAGCGGAGCGGATGGATAGCATGTCCTTGTCCGCTCTGTATATGCAACGCGGACAAGGACACAGCCCACTATACTTTTTAGCAGATTGGATTAGAGATAGGACACAAGTCGGTTTATGTCTGCCACTACTTAGAGGTGAATGGAGGGTGCAATTGGTTTGGACTGCCGGACTGACTATGTGAAAAGGGCCCCAAGGCTGCTTTCACACTGATGCGCTGCGGTTTATCGGCACCGTGGATGCAACACAGTGTACTCTTTGGCTTTCCTGCACATTGCAATAGACTTCTAGTATATTCTGCAGGTTTGGTGCACTTTCCGAAGGCTTACCAAACGCGCAGGTAATAACAGAAGTCTATGGATCAGTGCAGGTAACCCGCAGGTAAACTGCTCTGCATCTGCGGATCAGTTTGAAAGCAGCCCAGTAACCACTGCATAACAGATAAGCCCACATATACATTGTGATTTAGTAATATAAACTGACCTTTAGTAATGGCTTTCTAGTCTATCCCAGAGTAGGAGGTCGCGGGCCACATCAGAAGGCTCCGTGGGCCACTGGTTGGGCACCCCTGGTGTAAGGACTTGTACATGTGAGCACTGGGTGAAAAGCCTCATGTGATATAAAAGCCGCATATTTCAGTGACTAGCTCGACTTGATCATACGTGCAACATTTGAGCTAGTGAGCAGGGGTATGTGTTCTGTGCCATTTTGTTCAGTACAGTCTTTTAGACAAGAAGACACTGGGGTGCTTTGTTGGTGTTGGCAGTTCCTGCTAAATGAACAATTTTAAAGCCTTATGTACTGTATGTGACTTTACAGCTATTGCTATGGGGTTGCCCGTGTGACAATTTTCTTAATTAGTGAAGGGTCTCTAAATGATCTATACTAACGTTTCTCATCCAGTGTTCCGCGGCACACTGGTGTGCCGTGAAGAGTCCCCAGGTGTGCCGTGGAAAAATTACCCCAAATATTAGCCGCTATGGCTGCTATCCGATGTAACACTACTGCTGGGCACTTCATTATCATTTGTCTTTACAGCGGTGCCGGTCCGCTGTGTAAAACTCACTTCCCGGCACTCAGGAAGCTGTGCTGGCCTCCCGACCGCATCTTGCCAACCGAATACGTCATCGGTTGCTATGGGAGGGTCGGACGCACGCACTGCTTCTGTGACGTGAGAGCCGCGGGTACTGTCCTGAACTCTGCCTGGGGCGCTTTTCCCTGAGGGAGGAAGAAGAAAGAGTAGAGCCACCGTGACCGACACAGCTCCCCTGCCCGCAGACATGGCCACCCGCTCAGAGAGGGAGAAGGCCCTGAAGCTCAATGAGCAGCACCAGGCCATCCTGTCTCATATGCTGAGGAAAGGAGGACAATTAGTACTGCGCTGACTGCGAGGCCAAGGGTAAGGTGGTGAGGGGGGGGGGGGGCTCTGCTATGAATAACCAGCTGTCACAGTCACTGACACCCCACATCCTCCATTCATGGCTACAGCACTCTGGATCTGATTGGTTGTTGTGCAGCTCTGACAGTTCTTCTTTCAGTGTATGTGTGCATGTGTACACGTGTCTGTTAGTGTGTGTGTGTGACAAAAGTAGTTCTGATGGTAAAGGAATAGGGGGGTCAGGATTAAAAGTAACATACATACAGGCAGATGTGCACGCACACAAACAGGCACATGTACAAACACACACACTGTGTGTGTTTGTACGTGTGCCTGTTTGTTTGTGTGCGTGCACATCTGTCTGTATGTATGTTACTTTTAATCCTGACCCCCCTATTCCTGTACCATCAGAACTACTTTTGTAGGGCTTGTTCGAGATAGCAGCAAGGACTGCTGCTCCTCTGAAAAGCAATTTGTGTTCATATCGCTTTTCAGGGGCATTTGTCAGCCAGTAAAGAGGCATATCTTGCCTCCTCACCACCTGTTTTAAGCCCGTAAATGCAATGCAGACAGTTGCGGAGTAGTTGCAGTGCAGCCCCATTCCCCCTGGGTATACCTCCAGCTGCAGCCACAGCATGTTTACACCCCTAGCCGTTAGGGGCAAAAGTTGGGGGTGGTAAAAACAGCTCAACCATGTGGTTTTACTGCCCCTCCAGCCTGATATGTGAACAAGCTCTTGGTTCTGTGTGGATGTGTGCTGCGTGCAGGGCAGCCCATTCATTTCCCTACCCGCAGTAATGCGGGGAAAGAAGTCCCCGACTGTTTTTTTTTTTTAAATTGTGTCACAACAAAAGCAACCCATGTTTGCCAATGGATGGGGCACCATTAAGAATTAATGGCACCCCTAATGAGCAAAGCATTTGTCTGTGTGTCGAGAACGAGCGCGATTTTGTGTTCCGCAACACACAGCGACGTTAACCAAGTCTTGGACAGGAGTGCCTCAAGACTGAAAATACTTTTCAAGGGCGCCCCGGCTGGAAAAAGGTTGAGAAACACTGATCTATACAGATAAAATGCATAATCGGTGTGCTGTCCTGTTTGGGTGCCTGTCAACAGTACGTGTAATTGCCTCTTTCTTGGCCTTTTACCACACAACATCACTAGATTACATTTTTCTTTTAACGGATTCATGATTTGTTTGAAGAGATACATATGCTGCTTTCACTCACTGATGCCTTTTATTCTTTCTCCATAGCTCCGAGTCTGGACCCCGGTGTAGTTCTCCAGTGGATACAGAGAGCAGTGGCTCTGAGGGACACACCAAACAGAGTCAGGAAAAATTCTGTAAGTATTACTTACACTTTGAAATGCCAACAAAAAACTGCACCACTCCAAGCTCCTAAACATCTTAGGCCTCAACAAGTGATATTATTTGCGCTGTGGTGGTGATGCCTAAAGGGTGATGGGAAAGGGGAAGTGAAGTAGTAAACTAGGTGAATACAATAAGTGACAAAAATGTATAAATATATAGAAAAAATTCTATAAAACACAATGTGAACAAAGTAACAGTAAATAACAGTGACCGTGTCATCTATAAAGATGTGTGGTGGACATAATAGAATGCATGGTCAAACTCAGTCCTGCAGACAAAACCAAATAAAAGAAGAGAGTCCAACTTAATCATGCAACTCGGTGCAGCAAGTGAAATCTGGTGTGAAGTCAAAAGGAGATGTTCCAGCAGCCAAATGAGTGAAGGTGCAATGGAGGATTCCAAAACGTGCAGCCCACACCTCTAGTGATCCTATCAGCTTACCTCAAGGCTATCTGATATAGCCAGAAAGATAGGGCATCAAACTCTTGATGAATGGAAGCCTCAAATCCGATGGTGCATGGAAGGGGAAAGTACAAAAAAACAAACATAGAGTAGTCCTGTCACCACTGGAGGGATTCCTGCTAGCAATCAAAAGATGTGCACTTACACAGAGTGGTGAAAGGGGGTGCCTATCTCCACGAGCAGCGAGCTCGTCAGGTGCTGCTCTGCTGCCGCTGTTTGGCTAGATGTTGATCCGCCGATACTCAAACGATGGTGTTTGAAACAAAAATAGGAGGGCACATCGCATAATACCGCAAAATAAAGATTTAATAAACAAAGCACAAAATAAAAACTCACATAAAGTCAGCTGAGGCGGTCATACATCCACGAGCAGCGAGCTCGTCTACCGTCCGTCAGGTGTAAAGGGTCCAGTGCTCCAATCCCGACGCGTATTTGTCACACCACGTGACTTCATCAGGGGAAGTTAGCAAAGCAAGTGATACGAACAAGGAAGAGCTGAAAGAACATTTTGCAACTAATTGGGTTAATTGGCAACAGGTCAGTAACCTGGTTAGTTAAAAAAAAATAACTATTTAACCACTTGTCCACCGCCCACCGTCAAATGACGGCGGGCGGAGGACTCCATTATCCTGACATCACGTCATATGACGTGATGTCTTTTTAAAGCCGCGCGCGCGCACCCGTCGCTCTGCTGGGATCCCGGCGCGAGTGCCCGGCGGCAACGATCGCTGCCGGGGACACGCGATTGCCAAGTAACTGAGCGGGGATGTGGAGCTCTGTATGTAAACACAGAGCTCCACGTCCTGTCAGGGAGAGGAGACCGATGCTGTGTCCCTTGTACATAGGGACACAATCGGTCACCTCCCCCAGTCACCCCCCTTTCCCCTACAGTTAGAACACTCATAGGACACACATTTAACCCCTTCCCCGCCCCCAGTGGTTAACCCCTTCACATTTATACAGTAATCAATGCATATTTATAGCATTGTTCACTGTATAAATGTAAATGGTCCCAAAAATGTCAGAGAAGTGTCCGCCATAACATCGCAGTCCCAATAAAAAAATCGCAGATCACCGCCATTAATAGTAAAAAATAAAAATAAAAAAAATGCCATAAACTATCCCCTATTTTGTAAACACTATAAATTTTGCGCAAACCAATCGATAAACGCTTATTGCATTTTTTTTTACCAAAAATATGTAGAAGAATATGTATCGGCCTAAACTGAGGAAAAAAATTATTTTTTTTTATATATTTTTTGGGGATATTTATTATAGCAAAAAGTAAAAAAAATTGAATTTTTTTCAAAATTGACGCTCTATTTTTGTTTATAGCGCAAAAAATAAAAACCGCAGAGATGATCAAATACCACCAAAAGAAAGCTCTATTTGTGGGAAAAAAAGGACGCCAATTTTGTTTGGGAGCCACGTCGCACGACCGCGCAATTGTCAGTTAAAGCGACGCAGTGCCGGAAGCTTAAATTTTGTCTGGGCAGGAAGGGGGTGTAGGTGCACAGTAGGCAAGTGGTTAAAGTCAGGATGTCGCAGAATTTTGCAAATAGTAATTTTTCTTTATAAATTGTGCCAAAATGTTATACTGCTACATATCTTTGGTAAAAATAAACCCAAATTGGTGTATATAATTTGGTCTTTGTGAAAGTTATAGGGTACCTCTTACATTTTTGAAGGCCCTGGAGCACCAGGACAATGGAAACCCCCCAAAAATGACCCCATTTTGGAAAGAAAACAACCCAACGTATAATCTTTGAGGCATAATGAGTCTTTTGAACATGTCCTTCTATAAATTTGCATTATTTTTTAACACAAAGTTGTCCACAGCCAATATTTTAAACAAAAATAATAAAAAATGGTGTAAAAAAAGAGTATAGGTGTCAGGGGACTCCACCAGGGATTCTGGTGTAAGGGGGGACTCTGGGGGGGGTGGTCTGTGTGATGGCTGAGTGAGAGCGCACAGAGCGCACAGACCGGGAGCTCCGTCCAAACCCACCGATGTATGTGCGAGTAAGGACTGCTCTTACCTGAAATTCCGACCGTAGCTCTGGCATAACCCGGCATAACGGCATAACGGCGGCCTGTATACAGCAACCTGACGACCGACGGTACAACGGACTAGAGACTCAGCAGGCTCAGCAGTCACCTTGTCTGCCGTTCCGTGTCAGCGGAGGCTTCCTGACTCGGCAACCCGACCGCTCCAGTTGTTTGGATTCTCAGGCACTGACGCCAGGCACTGACGCCCGGTATGAGCATAGCCAAACAACAGCGCCTTACACGTACCTCTCGTAAGGCGGGGGAGCCGATTGGAGTACAGCCCGCAATTCAGGGGTTCTTCAAACAATTGAAGCAAGCAGACAGGGAGAAACCAAGTGCTCCAGAAGTGCAGGTGGAACCCGTGAGAGAAGAGCAACGTGCGGGAGGAAGTCTGAAGCAAACGCACAGCGTGCAAGGTGAGAGAGCTGTTCCAGAGATCTTGGTTAAGCAAAGAGGGATGGAACAGGATTTGAGAGCATTAATACAAGCCCTACCAACGAGACTGGACTTAGAGGCATTACCAACTAAAAGCGACATAGAAGCATTAATTGCAAAGATTGAAGAGACGCACCATGCCGACTTACAGCAGGTTTACGGGGAAATACAGGAGGTAACAGAACGAGTGGACGCAGGGGAGACAAAAATGGCAGCCTTAGAGGAAAGAGTGAATAGAATGGAAAAAGAGAGAGAAGATTATTCAGAAACGGTTCTGGAGATGCAACTACAAATTGAGGAATTAGGAGACCGTAACCGCCGCTGTAACGTAAGGATACGGGGGTTACCAGAGGCCGAGGAACAGGAAAATCTGCAGGAAAAGGTAATCGACATTTATAAGTTGATATTGGGGGATGGAACTCCATTAAATTTGGAGATGGACAGAGTTCATAGAGCCCTCGGTCCTAAATCGGCTGATCCCCTGAGACCACGGGACATTATATGTCGCTTCCATAGATATGCCCACAGAGAGGCCCTGCTGAGGAAAGCATGGGATATGGGATCATTTGAGGTTGCAGGGATCCCTGTGAAAATACTGCCTGACCTTTCCCGAGCAACACTGCAACGCAGGGCAATACTGAGACCTGTTCTGGAATGTGTGCGTAAAGAAGGGGGGACATACAGGTGGAGATACCCACTTGCAGTGGCCATAAAGAAGGACACATCTACATGTATACTCCATACATATAATGATCTTCCAGGGCTGTTTACATTTCTGAAGGTGGAACCCTTTAATGTTCCTAACTGGAGACTCCCTATCCAAGACATAAGGATCACTAGACAAAGGAGAATGCCGGAAAAACCAGGGGAATAAAGTAAAGAGGATCAACAAGATTACCATTAGAACTGTCCTAGAATTGTCCTAGAAGGAAGGGAAAAGGAAAGAAGAGGTCCAGGGGAAAACTGACTGGAGGAGGGGGGGAGGGGTAGGATGGGTTTGGAGAGAAGGGACACCTCAATAATGACCTGTAATGCTTATTAGGTCTAATGTGGAAGTGAAGATGGGAGGCGCACACTGCCCCTTTTTTTTTTTTTTTTTTTTTTTTTGTTCTCTCTCTCTCTCCTTTTGGCCACCTCAATATTATAGTCAGATGAAACTTGGCCTGCCCCCCCCCCTTTTTTTTTTTTTTCCTCCCTTTAGGGGCAAGAAGTGTGAGGTGGAAGGAGAGAGAGGGAGATTATGTAAGGAGGGGGGGAGGAGGGAAAAAGGGGGAAAGGGGGAAGGAAAAGAAAGAGAGAAAACATATACGACATGAAATGAAACACACTGATTATTAAGAGGTTGTTTTATTCCAATTTTCCAATTTTCCTTTTTTTTTTTTTTTTTCCTTCTCTTTCTTGTGTGCGCCTCTTTTCTTATTTTTTTTTTTTTTTTTTTTTTTTTTTTAGGCCGATGTTTGATGGGTGTTTTTTTTTTTTTTTGTTGTTCTGTATGTTGTGGATATAAGACTATAAGGACTATTAGGATTTTAAGCCAGTAAATGGGGAAAGGGGGAGTAGATTACACGTATAAGGGGTACGAATAAGGGGTAGGGATAGGAAGGGTGGTGGGGAAGGAGGGGGGGAGGGAATTTTTTTTTTTTTTATATAAATATTATGTCACTATTATGACACTATTATGATACTAAATAATCACTATGGGTCACTATGGGTTTTCCCCTCTTTGCGGGGGTCCTAGGATAATGGGTGATAGGGATAACACTATAGATGATGGGATTTGGTTTAGTAAAGGGATGGTTAAGATTAGGGGGTCGAGGGGTACCAGTAGGGTGGGAGGGGGGAGGGAAGGGTTAGATAAGGAACACAGACACTGGACACAATAGGAATCAACAGGTTAGGAGACTCCCCTTAAAACTGGCTATGGATGCGGTAACCCTCCTGAGAGGGGAATGTCCGAAAGCTTAGTAGCAGAGCAACACCCAGGAAACAGATGGATAATATAATGTGAGAGGTGACTGAGAAGGGGGAAAGAATAAGTTGGAGGTGGAGGGACCGGAGGGGGGAAGTGGCGAGGGGGGGGCCCTGCATGTGTAGGGGGAGCTCTGTGGGGTACTCCCCTTATCATTTCCATTATTATTATTATTATTATTTACTCCTCGCCGCCATCCCTCCCTTGCCCCTCCCCCCCTACTCCGACTCCCTTTGTAGGGAGACAGAAACGGAGATTAAAATTTTTTTTACTGGACCTATCTTAAATCGGTGGGAAGAAGTCGGAGATCCCGATCTGGCTCAGCCACGCCCAACTTTAGCCCCCAAATAGGCCATCACTCAAGTATTGGGGAGTGGGAATTGAGTGTAAAAAGCAAGTACGCTTTACAGGCTCAAGCGGCCAAGAAGGGGTTGGCGGTTGAGTCATTAGATAAGTAGGGGTTTTTTTTTTTTTTTTTTTTTTTGCCTCTCCTCTTTTCTTAAGGCCACATTGGGCCATATTTGGCTCAACTTATCTAGACTAAGTAACAATATCGATCTTCCATATTAAATACTGCTCAGTTCTTTACATAAAGGATAGTTTGATGTAGTAGAATGGCATCCTTACAAATTATGTCACTCAATGTTAGGGGACTAAATATCCCCGAAAAGCGCCGTATGTTAACACAAGACCTTAAGAGAAGACAGGTAGATATAGCCTTTATTCAGGAGACTAATTTTAAGAGAAAAAATCTTCCACTACTCAAGAGTAGAGAATACTCAACGGTTTACCATGCAACCAATCCAGAAACAAAGACTAAAGGAGTTTCTATTATGGTATCAAATAGAATAATGTGGGAACATAGAGATGTTCTTGTGGATGCAGAGGGAAGATATTTGTTTATCAAAGGCACTATTAAAGGGGTTGTGATGACATTTGCAACGTATTATGCCCCAAATGTCTATCAAGACAAATTCTTTAAAAAAATGCTGCGTTTATTGGTGGAGTTCTCAGAGGGACAGTTAATTTTGGGGGGAGATGCAAATGTCCCATTAATACCGAATGAGGACACCTCAGGGGGAACTTCATCAATACCAGTTAAAGTAAGAAAGGAGATCTCAAAAATAATGCAGGAGACAAAGCTAACAGATATATGGAGAATACTCCACCCGAAGGAGAAAGATTATACTTACTTTTCCAATCCACACAGGTCTTATTCTCGGATTGACATTTTTTTAATCCCACACAAACAATTACACTCTGTTATGGAAACATCAATTGGAATAATTACCTGGTCTGACCATGCACCCATCTTCTTAAAGTATAAATTGGATGAGGGGAGACACTCAGCCTCAATAACCTGGAAACTTAATGAGAGCCTCCTACAGGATCCAATGGTCCTGGAGGAGGTTCAGAAGGAGCTGAGATTTTTCTTCCAAACAAATGATAACTCTGAAAGCCCATTGGGGATAATATGGGAAACAAACAAAGCCGTTATACGAGGAATATTAATTAAAAATGGCTCAAGAATTAAGAAAAATAGAGAAGCTAAACTAACTGAACTACTAGCAAAAATCCATATCTTAGAGGCAAAACATAAACACATCCAGACAGCTGTAGTAGAACAAGAACTATTTAAAATAAGGACCCAAGTAATAGGATTATTACAATACAAAGCAAAAATGGCACTGCAAATAGGCCGCAAATGTAGCTATGAATCGGTTAATAAATGCGGCAGACAGTTAGCAAGAGCATTACGGGAAATACAAGCAAGGACATATATACCTTCAGTTAAAGATAGAAACGGAACAGAGGCCCAAATGCCAGAACAAATTGCAGAAACCTTTGGTGATTTCTACTCCAAACTTTACAACTTGGGTTTGGCGGCACAAGAGCAGACAGAAATGGAAGAATATATAAGATTAAGCGGAATGCCATGCCTGCCAGTAGCAGTGGGTGAGGAGTTGGAATCACCAATTACAGCAGAAGAAGTAAAAAGAGTAATAAACCTATTGAAAAATGGTAAAGCACCAGGCCCTGATGGCTTTACGGCCCAATATTACAAATCATTGAATATGGAACTGATCCCCTTTATGGTGAAAATGTTTAATGAATTGGGGAAAAAATCCTCTTTTCACCCAGAAACAGTAAAAGCGACCATAACAGTGATCCCGAAAGAAGGTAAAGATCCGAAGGAATGTGGCAGCTACAGACCAATATCATTGTTAAATGTAGACCTTAAAATATTTAGTAAGATATTGGCCCTCAGACTGCAACAACAACTTCCTACCCTGATTCACCAGGACCAAACAGGTTTTATCCCAACAAGAGAGGCAAGGGATGATACGATTAGAGTTATTAATCTAATTCATATTGCGGAACTATCAAAAACCCCCTGTATCCTCTTAGGAACCGATGCTGAAAAAGCTTTCGATCGGGTGGGCTGGGGGTTCTTGTTCAGTCTTACGCCATATAAAATTAGGAGAGAAGATGCTGAGTTGGATTGCAAGTATGTATACGAGCCCCATGGCACAGGTGAAAGTAAATGGAGTAACATCCTCCCCCTTTAAGATAACAAATGGGACAAGACAGGGCTGTCCATTATCCCCCCTGATATTTGCTTTGAGCTTAGAACCCTTCCTATGCAAAATACGCCTTAACAAAGATATTAAGGGCATAGAAATAGGGGGATCACACCATAAAATAGTAGCGTATGCTGATGATTTGCTATTCTCAGTAACAAGTCCGACAGTGTCATTACCAAATCTTATCAATGAAATGAAACTATATAGCAAACTCTCAAATTTTAAAATAAACTGTAGCAAATCAGAAGCCTTAATGATATCAATCCCAAAGGAAATATCAAAAGGAATCAGCCTAGGTTATAAATTTAAATGGGCAACCCAAAGTCTGAAATATCTGGGAACAAGGATGGCAGTGACCCCAAAAAAAATGTATGAACTGAACTTTATACCATTAATGAGTAAAATACGTGAAACATTAGAGAAATGGAATAAGGGAATGTTCTCCTGGTTTGGAAGGAGTAACATTATCAAGATGAATATACTGCCCAAAATTTTATATCTTTTTCAGTCAATTCCGATTACGATACCGGGATTTTTTTTTAGAAATTTACAAATGATAATTACAAAATTTATATGGGCAGGTAAAAAACCGAGAATTAAAAAATCACTGCTGTCCCGACCAAAATACTACGGGGGTATAGCTGTACCAGACATTTACAAATACTACCAGGCAGTCCATCTAGGTCGAGTACTGGATTGGTGTAGACATAAAAACATGAAGATATGGCCAAACCTAGAGCAAGCCCAATGTAAAGAATTATTGAGTAGAGCACCCTGGTGTTATAAAGAAGTTGCAGGTGATATTAACCACTTGAGGCCCGGCGTATCGCCGAATGACGGCAACAGCGCGGACCTCAATATCCAACATGCCGTCATTTGACGGCATGTCTTTCTGGCGTTCCCAGCGCGCGCTGTACAGCGCGCTGCGGGGAAGCCCTGTGTTGTCCGTGTCCCTTGGACACGGCCAATCACAGATCGCGGCAAACGGCCAATCAGAGCGGCCGTTTGCAATGCGATCTGTGGGCGAATGAGAGATGATCTCTCATAGATCATCTCTCATTGCCGGCTGACACAGAGACAATGTCCTGTCTCTGGAAGGGAGGAGCCCGATCTGTGTTCCTTCCTACATAGGGACACAGATCGGTCACCCCCCCAGTCACCCCCCCCTCCCCCTACAGTTAGAACACACCTAGCATACACATTTAACCCCTTCCTCACCCCCTAGTGTTAACCCCTTCAATGCCAGTCACATTTATACTGTAATTAGTGCATATTTATAGCACTGATCGCAGTATAAATGTGAATGGCGCCAAAAATGTGTCAAAAGTGTCCGATGTGTCCGCCATAACGTCGCAGTAACAATAAAAATCGCAGATCGCCGCCATTTCTAGTAAAAAAAAAATAATAAAAAATAATAATTCTCTCCCCTATTTTGTAAGCGCTATAACTTTTGCGCAAACCAGTCGCTTATTGCGATTTTTTTTTTTTTTTTTTTACCAAAAATATGTAGAAGAATACGTATCGCCCTAAACTGAGAAAAAAAAATGTGTTTTTTTTTTTTAATTGGGATATTTATTATAGCAACAAGTAAAAAATATTGTATTTTTCTTCAAAATTGTCGCTCTTTTTTGTTTATAGCGCAAAAAATAAAAATCGCACAGGCGATCAAATACCACCAAAAGAAAGCTCTACTTGTGGGGAAAAAAGGACGTAAATTTTGTTTGGGAGCCACGTCGCACGACCGCGCAATTGTCAGTTAAAGCGACGCAGTGCCGGAAGCTGAAATTTCACCTGGGCAGGAGGGGGGTGTAAGTGCCCAGTAAGCAAGTGGTTAAAAAACACCCAACAATAGGAACTACCCTACAGATTTGCCATAGACTATTTTCAAAGAAACAAATATCTACGTATAACTCCTCACTAACACCAATACTGGGGAATCCCAGATTTATACCAGGTATACAGGAAGGACCCTTTAAGGCATTGAGGGAGAGAGGAGTATACCAGATATCACACTTCAGAAAGCAGGGCAACTGGTTAACAACACAGGAACTGATGGAAAAAAATGGACCCTATCAGCTAGAGTTCTGGCAAGCAGCACAATTAACATATTTTTTGAATACTCAAATAAAGCCTGGCCATTGGGAGCAAGAGATGACACCCTTTGAGAAACACTGTATGGGTAAAGAAGCAATTACGCATGCAATATCCAAAATGTATGCGTTATTGAGTAGACCACCAGAAAATGACCAGTTGCCCTTTTTTCAGAAATGGGAAAATGATCTAGGAAGGACTTTTGAGGAAAAACAAAAAAGTAAAATGATACAGGCGGTATATAAGACAGCAACATGTATGAAAATGCAAGAAAGTAACTATAAAATATTGACTCAATGGTATAGAACTCCAGAAAAAATTCATAGATATTACCCAAATATAAAAAGCGAATGTTGGAGATGTAGGACAGAGGAGGGCACAATGGTCCATATCTTTTGGACCTGCCCCGGAATTAGGGGGTTCTGGGGAGGGGTTAGAAGGATAATCCAAAAATTTAGCGAGACAACTATATCAGATGAACCAGCATTTTTTCTTTTACATCTGTCAGATACTATCGGGGGAACAAATGGGAATTCATTGATACACCATCTGTTGAATGCTGCTAAAGCATGCATCCCGCTTAAGTGGAAACAAAGACAACCACCTACTTTGAGTATGTGGATGAGTAAGGTGGAAGAACTGAACAGAATGGAAGATCTGATATGGACAAGTAGGAAAAAAAGAGAGATATATTGTAAAACTTGGACACCATGGAATAATTTTATCCAGTCGGAAGGAGGTGTTGGATTAATGGAAGAGGAGTAGGGGAGGGGGGTTTTTTTTTTTGATGATTGGGTGGGAGGGGAGGGGAGGGGAGGGGAACCGGGGAAAAAAAAAAAAGCAAAAAAATAAAATAAAAAAAGAGTATAAAGGCGCCCTTCCACCTTCTCACACCCCATTGCGCCAAAGAATAAAGAAAAAAAGAGAGACCCTAATGCAGCTACTTTAAATAAATAAATAAATAAATAAATAAATAGTGATTTAAAATAATTGAGTGAACAAAATAGCAGCGCTAAGTTCAGTGACTGAAACAAAATAAATAAATATACCCCTGTGAAAGAGTGTATCATACATATACTAAAAAAAATGTGTGTGTGTGTATATATATATCTCTCACACACACACACACACACAGTGCCTTGCGAAAGTATTCGGCCCCCTTGAACTTTGAGACCTTTTGCCACTTTTCAGGCTTCAAACATAAAGATATAAAACTAATTTTTTGTCAAGAATCAACAAGTGGGACACAATCATGAAGTGCAACAAAATTTATTGTATATTTCAAACTTTTTTAACAAATAAAAAGCTGAAAAATTGGGCGAGCAAAATTATTCAGCCCCCTTAAGTTAATACTTTGTAGCGCCACATTTTGCTGCAATTACAGCTGTAAGTCGCTTGGGGTATGTCTCTATCAGTTTTGCACATCGAGAGACTGAAATTTTTGCCCATTCCTCCTTGCAAAACAGCTCAAGCTCAGTGAGGTTGGATGGAGAGCGTTTGTGAACAGCAGTTTTCAGTTCTTTCCACAGATTCTCGATTGGATTCAGGTCTGGACTTTGACTTGGCCAATCTAACACCTTGATATGTTTATTTGTGAACCATTCCATTGTAGATTTTGCTTTGTTTTGGATCATTGTCTTGTTGGAAGACAAATCTCCCTCCCAGTCTCAGGTCTTTTGCAGACTCCACCAGGTTTTCTTCCAGAATGGTCCTGTATTTGGCTCCATTCTATGAATAAGCTATAGCTATGAATAAGCATTGAGGATCAATGTGAAACGCGTCAGCTGTTTAATTTCCCACTGTTTGCTGTTTATTGTAGTGCATTCTTTTTTACCCTAATAAAGGGCACGTTTTTTCATACTCATTGGAGTGCGGCTGTCCATATACGTTTCTCCTCTGCCTGCCTAGTGCATTGCCAGCACCTGTTTGGTTTCTGAGTGGACATTGATTATCTGGAGCGGCGGTCCTATCTGTCAGAGTGATCATGAGCCTCTTGGCTGCATCTCTGATCAGTCTTCTCCTTGTATGAGCTGAAAGTTTAGAGGGACGGTTAGGTCTTTGTAGATTTGCAGTGGTCTGATACTCCCATTTCAATATTATCGCTTGCGCAGTGCTCCTTGGGATGTTTAAAGCTTGGGAAATCTTTTTGTATCCAAATCCGGCTTTAAACTTCTCCACAACAGTATCTCGGACCTGCCTGGTGTGTTCCTTGTTCTTCATGATGCTCTCTGCGCTTTAAACGGACCTCTGAGACTATCACAGTGCAGGTGCATTTATACGGAGACTTGATTACACACAGGTGGATTCTATTTATCATCATTAGTCATTTAGGTCAACATTGGATCATTCAGAGATCCTCACTGAACTTCTGGAGAGAGTTTGCTGCACTGAAAGTGAAGGGACTGAATAATTTTGCACGCCCAATTTTTCAGTTTTTTATTTGTTAAAAATGTTTGAAATATCCAATAAATTTAGTTCCACTTCATGATTGTGTCCCACTTGTTGATTTTTCACAAAAAATTACAGTTTTATATCTTTGTTTTGAAGCCTTAAATGTGGCAAAAGGTCGCAAAGTTCAAGGGGACTGAATACTTTCACAAGGCACTGTACATAAGGTGAACTGAGTAATTGTGATTAAATGTTCAAAACGTTCACCCAGTGGTCAAAAATAAATTGTAACAATTCACTGCACACTTGATGGTCGGTGGTCTGAACGTAATGAAACGCTGAGTAACCGTTCCTAGACCAGTTTCGTCCCTTATGTATAGACGCATAACATTGTACGTCTGGGTTCATGAACACATTCAGTTTGGTCGTGGGAACGCGGAGCACGCACAGATGCATTGTGATACACTTCCGGGTTACCGCACGGAAGGGGTATATAGGGGCGGGCATTAGACTGTGAAACCGATCCGAAGTCCTAAGGGACGAAACTGGTCTAGGAACGGTTACACAGTGTTTCATTACGTTCGGACCACCGACCTTCAAGTGTGCAGTGTTTTTGAAGAGAACGATCGGTGCAGGGGGGGGGGGGGGTGAGACCTATAGTTAAACATTGTGTCCGCCGAGACCATAATACATCAAGGTGTTCTCGCACATTTGTCTCTGGTTTTGGAGTTCACTGCTGAGTTTATTGTTGAAGTGCCTGTTTTAATAGATGTGCAATGTGTGAAGGCCTCTTGTGCTGTTTTTAAATAAATAGTTTAGATATACTTCACTATTGGAGCCATTTTTATTTTTACATGTGTAATACATTGAGGTGCTGGAGTTGTTTGATGCTTTTGGAGACTCTGCGATATTGCCAAACATGTGAATGTGAGGCATGTCCTATTGGTAAGCGCAATTTCTTAGGGTGTGGAGTCACTGAGCCCCTATGGTGTGGTGGAAGGTTTTAAAGAAGATTTTTCAAGAGGACTAAGTGGACACCTGAAAGTTTAATCACTTGAAATTGAATCACTTATAGACTTGGCTTGTTACAATTTATTTGTGACCACTGGATGAAAGTTTTGAACATTTAATCACAATTACTCACTGTGTGTGTGTATAATATATATATATATATATATATATATATATATATATATATATATATACACACACACACACACACACACACACACACATTTTTTTAAATATATGTATGATGCACTCTTTCACAGGGGTATATTTTATTTATTTTTGTTCAGTCACTGAACTTAGCGCTGCTATTTTGTTCACTCAGAATTCTTTTACATCAATATTTTTAACACATAGCATGTACATACCAAAAATGACACCCTAAAATAGTCTCCTACTCCTGAGTACGTCGGTACCACATGTGTGAGACTCTTCCACAGCCTGGCCACATACAGAGGTTGGGTACTGCTGAGTATGGATGAGTAATACAGAGGGATGGATAGATGGGATGGCTGGATGAGGCTGCAGTTGTCAGAGCAGAGATGTGGGCACTACAGGTCAAGCCCACAGCGCTGCTGCAACCGCTCTCTGCTCACACTGTACCGATCGGTACATAGAGGGATTCGCATCCTTCTTAGAGAATCGATCCCAGACAGTGAAACTAGGATCCTTCACTTCAGAAGCACATACAATTACATGCGGAGTCCCTCGAGGATCACCCCTATCGCCCATGCTCTTCTACCTCCGCCCACTCAAAATCATCAGCAAACAGGACCTGCTCTATCACTCCTACGCTGATGACATTCAACTTTGCCTTCGCATCACCGACAAAAAAGACCAATACCACGCACTAGAAAATTGCCTCAAATTGAGCTCCCTCAAATGTAATGGCTCCAAAACAGAACTTTTCTCCACGCAAACCAAAAGAAAAACTCTAGGACAACATGCACAACCACCCACCATCCTTGGACAAATCATCACCCCAAGCACCAAAGTCAAAAGCCTCGGAGTCACCTTTGACTCAGACATGACTATGGATGCACAAATAAGATCAGTAGTCGGCAGATCTCGCTCCCTTCTCCGCCTGCTGCTTGGACTCATCCCCTTAATCCCGGAAGAGGACATAGCAGTAGTAGTTGGAACAATCATCAATTCTCAACTTAACAACGCAAACTTTCTCTACCTTGGACTCCCCAAATACTAAATTTTGCATCTACAAGTTGGCCAGAACACAGCAGCCAGACCTGGGAATCAATCACCCCGTTCCTGAGGACCCTCCATTGGCTAGCCTTGAAGAATCGGGTTACATTCAAGCCCCTCTGCCTCACTCACAAATGCACACAAGGAAACAATACCTATGGGAGAAAATAAAACACTACACCCCTGGGGTGTGGCCTTACGCAGCATGGAGTAGGACGTGTGTGACTGGAGCTCTGTCCTATACTCCTTATTAACCATCCTTCACTCCGAAAATCCTTAATTGCACCTTGGACACCTGCCTGGAGCCCCGGTGTAATCTCTTCACGAGATCTGCGGACCCCAAATCGTCTCGCCGGCCTGACCGGACCAATGATCCCGCTCGGCTGGCCCCATTCAGGAAAGTCCGGCTTCGGCCTACACGCGAAAGTCGTGCCCATCTTGCTACACCCGGCCTCCGGGGCCTGAACAATAACTGTTGGCCTACTGCTGGTGGCCTACCTCTCACCATATTTACCCTCCACCTGGGCGGGCCTCTAGCCGCCCATAGGCCACATAGCTACACTCAGGAAAGGCCACGGCTTGGGCCTACACACACGGAGGCCCACGGCCATCTTGCTCTACCCACTCCTCAGGCCAGCACTGGGTTCGGGCTTTGTCACTAAGCAGCTTGGCGTGGATGATCCCCCCCTGGAACCGCACCTAGTCTTTTGATTTCACAGGCCTTTAACCCTCCATCAGCCTGTGTGGCCGTGACTGGGAAAGTCTGGGGTTGGGGCTTATTTCTGAGGACCAGTGGCCATCTTGACCCTTTAGGCCCCTCCGCCCATACACTAGTCGGGTTACTCAACCAGGTTGTACCACCTTCACGAGCCTGAGCGTCTCAGCGCTTTGCCCCAGACTCCCTCTTTATGTCGCCGTAAGGTGGCGGCAGTGGCGAAACTTGAACAGTACCACTGACAGGAGGGGGGAGGAAGTGGAGGGAGATAACACCACTGAGAAGGGCGGGGGGAGAACGAATAGCAGGTGATACTGACCGTTTGCTTGAAGCGATCGCCTAATGTAGAACCTCCCTTACAGCACAAATGTGAATGGTCTACGGACCCACAGGGGCGATACATATTCCTCCTAGCTAAACTGTATGGTGAAGCCTTATGTGCCACCCCCTTCAAAATCATCATAGTCAAGGAGGGATTGTCCTTTATGGCCCGTCACCCTGCCATATCTGCGGTTTGGTTGGGTGACTTTAATACTACACTAAACCCCACTTTGGACAGGGCACAATTGACTCCTGCACCGAGCGCTCCTAACAAGACCAAGTTTCATAAGCTCATTTCCACCTTCCACTTAATAGACAACATGTTCCCACATACGAAATCATACTCTTGTTTTTCATCCACTCGCAATTCTATGTCTCGCATCAACTTTATACTCGTATTTTATAGACTAATGCTGCCCCAGAATACTTTCAGATCATAGTCCCTATTGGATAACTCTAAGCATACCGGTTAATAAACCATCACCTAGACCTTGGCGTTTAACCACTTAACACCCGGACCTTTAGTCAGCTAAAGGACCCGGACAGGTTTTGCGTTTCGACACTGCGTCGCTTTAACAGACAATTGCATGGTTGTGCGACATGGCTCCCAGACAAAATTTTTTTCCCACAAATAGAGCTTCTGTTTGGTGGTATTTGATCACCTCTGCGTTTTTTATTTTTCGCTATAAACAAAAATAGAGCGACAATTTTGAAAAAAATGCAATATTTTTTACTTTTTGCTATAATAAATATCCCCCAAAAATATATATAAAAAAATGTTTTCCCTCAGTTTAGGCCAATATGTATTTTTCTACCTATTTTTGGTAAAAAAAATTGCATTTTTATAAATTTTTTATTTTTTTACTACTAATGGCCGATCGATAATGGTGTATCGATATAACACACGGCTCTCCCCATTCTTCAGCTCCGGGGACCGATCGCCAGACTCCAGCGGTGACCGGGTCCGAGAGTCCCCCGGTCCCGGAGCTTCGGACCGGGTCGCTGGAGCGCGCCCGCGACCCACGGCTGGGTACTAGCACAGGACGTACCTGTACGTGCCCAGCTGTGCCATTCTGCCGCTGTATATGTGCAGGAGGCGGTCCCTAAGTGGTTTAAACCCATTTTGGCTTTCACTCCTACCGGAGGATGACAAGCTTACGAATGAATGGAAACTATACTTTGCAGAGAATGACTGCTCAGTATGGCCTTCTGCGGTGTGGGACTCCTTTTAAGTTGTTGCTCGCTCCACACTGACTACCAGAATTAACAAAAGGAAGGCTGACTCCGCCAACACCCTTGATAGGGCGATGGCGGAACTATCCTCACTGAGCGAGATTTTTCTCTAAACAAAAACTGTTTGAACACGTGGAGAAAGCGGGCAAGTTATTAGCGTGTTTGATATACAGTGAGGACAGGCCCCCAGTGGTTATCGCATTACATGGCCCTGGTGGACAACACATTACCGAACCTCCTACAGTGACTTCTATGTTTAGAGACTTCTTTGCTGACTTGTACAAAACGCCAGCCCCTACTGAGGCAGAATCTATGTCCCTTTTTTTGGAGGGGATCGCTTTTCCGCAACTGACCAAGGAACAGTTGGCTAGCGTTGGCTTTGCCAGGTCTAAATCCCCAGGGTCAGACGGGCTTCCCATTGAGTTCTATTCCCAATTTGGCAAAACTCTCACTCCTAAACTACTAGCTTTATATAACCACCTATTTGAGTCTGGTATACTACCTCTATCCATGACAGAGGCTACAATAGTTAATTCCCAAACCTGGGAAGGATCCGGGATACCCAGAATCGTACCACCCCATATCCCTATTACAGGTTGACATCAAAATATTAGCCAAAGTACTGTCCTTTAGGCTCAATCAGGTCATCTTGTCTCTAATACAAGCGGACCAAGCAGGTTTCATGCTTGGCCGTAACACATCATTCAATCTTAGGAAATTATATATAAACTTACAAGCCACACATGAGGAGGTTGGGTCTCGAGTCGTGGTGACTCTGGACACAGCAAAAGCCTTGGATTCGGTGGAGTGGAGATATCTTTGGAAATGCTTGGAGGGGTACGGCTTCGGTCCCAGATACATTAAGTGGGTTCAATTACTATACCAGGCACCCGAGGCCAGGGTGGTAGCCAACGGGTGGCCGTCCCGAATGTTTGACCTTAGTAGGGGCACCAGACAGGGCTGCCCCTGTCCCTGCTGCTATATGCTCTTGCGGCAGAACCTCTGGCGAAGTCTGTTCGAGCAAACTCAGAGATTAGGGGTCTGAGACTGGAATCCCTCACTAAAAAAAACAGTATGTACGCTGATGATACGCTGCTATATTTAGCTGATTCGGGCCCATCTCTGCATACAGCACTCCGCACGATTGAACAATTTGGGATATTTTCAGGATTGAAAATCAATTGGGACAAGTCCCAAGTTCTTCCCATAAACAGCTTCCCACCCCCGGAATCCCAAGCCAGTTTACTATTGTGTAGAGTCAATGTCATTAAAGGGGTGTTCCAGCCATTTTTTATGTTTATTAAAAGTCAGCAGCTACAAAGTCTAGCTGCTGGCTTTTAATAAACATACTTACCTGCTCAACGTTTCCAGAGACGCGCCGGCCGGGGCTCCGCTCCTCTCCCCCTCCCCGGCCGGCGTCTTCATTCCAAGTGTGGGCACCCGGCCGTGACAGCTTTCGGCTGCCCGAGCGGCGCTGTGCTGTCCGATTGGACAGGCGATCGCCTGGGACCTGTGACATGTCCCAGGCGATCGCCTACAGGGAGGGGCTGCAGTAAGGCGATTAAGCTATTCGCCTTACCAGCCCCTCGGCGGAAGGAGGAAGTGGGACAGGAAGTCCAACTCCTCCTGAAGCCCCCACTCCCCCCCCCCCCCCAAAAAAAATTACATGCCAAATGTGGCATGTAAGGGGGTGAGGAGTGGGTTAAGCGGAAGTTCCAATTTTGGGTGGAACTCCGCTTTAAATACCTAGGGGTTCATATATCTCGGGCCGCATAAATTTAATCAAAATGGTCTTACTCCCTAAGATACTGTATATAATGTGGCATACCCCAGTTTATCTACCCTTAAAACATTTCAAATCTATGGAGACCCTTCTTAAGCCCTTTGTGTGGGGACATAAAATAGACACAAATTAGCATGGCAAACTCTCAAGAACCCGACTGATCTTGGCAGCACGGCTCTCCCTGACTTCAATTTATATTACATTGCAGCACAACTGTCACAGTTGTTTCACTTGGATAAGACAGAGAGATTCCTCACCTTCTTATGTCCAAGGTGGGCACAGCACACCAAAGACTCCATATACGCAATAGCATCGGGCTCGAGGGGGTGGAACCGGGTACAAATAGGCACACCATGTTATATTACTACAGGAAAATATGGGACTTGGCTTCTTCCAAACTCGGTACTCCACAATCCCACGACACACCGATATGGCATAATATGAATCTCGCTGAGTTCGCTAAAATACAGGATACAAGTACATAGTCCACACAGTTTTTTTTATCTCCACCACCTCCTAGAAAACGGAAGTCTGAAAACTTTTGATTCCCTCAGAGAAGAATTTACACTTCAAAACCGAATGTTTTTTTAGATTTTTGCAACTCCGTCACGCGACACAATCACAATTTTCTAACTCTGCCTTGCATCCCACGCCCAATGTAATTATGGCAGTAATTAAAAGCACAGACCCCCGCAAACTGATCTCAGAATTTTACAACATTCTTTCCACCCCTATTTCTACTAAAATAGCGTACGATCTGAAAGCCAGATGGGAGACTGAGGTGGGGCCAATAGAAGATGAGTGGGCAAGGCACTGGAGTCCTGTAAAGCGGTGTCTCCCAAGCTATTTGATCGACTCTCACAACTTTATATTCTACATATGGTGTACCTCACACCCCTCAGAGTGGCAAGGTACAAACGTACATAGTCTACAACATGTTTGATGTGTGGGCAGGAGACTGACACATTTTTCATCTAATCTGGGCATGCCCTAGGATACAAGGGCTGTGGAAACAAATCATGACATTTCTACATGACAATATGGGTTCTCCCTTGGCGTGTGTGTTTGTGTGTATTATAATATATATATATTATAATATTTATATATATATATATATATATATATATATATATATATATATTATATATTAAAAAAAATCTCAACAGAGGTTGCCCTAACAAATCTAATAAGATATGGGACTGATGGCTTCAAGAGTCTAATACCTGTACATGACAAAACTATACCAGTCAGGAATGAGTACTCAGACACATGTTTCGTTGGGTAGTCCTCGGTAGTTCAATGTATTTTTATAAAGCATGCTCATAAGGCAATGACAATGTTCCCTTGCCAACTAATATATACTGTTTCAGTTACCAAGTTTCGATGCAAAGTATGCTTAACATGTATGCACATTTTAATCATTAAAACTTATGTTCACATTAAAAAAAAAAAAAAAATCGCTATACCCTTAGTCGCGCCCTCCGGTCAACTAACTGAAACCTCCACATCCCCAAGAACCACTACAAATCTAAAGGAGAACGAAGATTTGCAGTCCAAGGACTATGGCTATAGAACGCTCCACCCACGGACATTCGCATGGAAGAAAACCATCGGGCCTTCAGAAAAAAACTTAAGACCCACCTCTTCTGAAGACACAGGACGACGCTGGATGCACAAATCGCCTTGAGGCGATTTTAGTTTGCATATGTAGCGCTATACAAGTTACTCAGGTGCCCGTTTGTTTACAAGTGATCACTCCGTTATTTGACGGAGCGATCACGTGATAAACGGCCGCAGTCAGCATCTGGACCCGGCGGTCACGGATATTCTCATGTGCATGCCAGAATAATTCTGGCAATTGAAATGAATTAACGCTCAAGTGCTAAACGCACCACAATGCTGCTGCTCCTGGAGCACTGGCTGTGGATTTTTCTCCTGCCTCTTAAAGCCCCTGCCAATAAATGTTGCTAAAAGCCTATGTGTGCATGGACACACAGGCTAACATGCAGGGGAGTTTAGAGGCAAGGAAAAAAACGCCAGATGCCCTTAGAAGCAGCTGCAAAAATGTCCAGACTGCATGAGGCCTAAAATTGTCGAGTTTTGTTCCACTTTAACCAAATTGTGCTTAAGGGGTTGTAAAGGTAATTTTTGCCCTAAATAGCTTTCTTTACCTTAGTGCAGTCCTCCTTCACTTACCTCATCCTTCGATTTTGCTTTTAAATGTCCTTATTTCTTCTGAGAAATCCTCTCTTCCTGTTCTTCTGTCTGTAACTACACGCTGTAATGTGAGGCTTTCTCCCTGGTGTGGAGAAAGCCTCTTGAGGGGGCAGGGGGCGAGCAGGCAAGAGAAAGGAGCTGTGTGTTAGTGGGCATCCTGACACTCCTGCTTGCCCCCTCCCCCTGGTGTGGAGAAAGCCTCGCATTACTGTGTGGAGTTAGACAGAAGAACAGAAAGTGAGGATTTCTCAGAAGAAATAAGGACATTTAAAAGCAAAATGGAAGGATGAGGTAAGTGAAGGAGGACTGCACTAAGGTAAAGGAAGCTATTTAGGGAAGAAATCATTTTACCTTTACAATCCCTTTTAAAGGTTCACATGTAATTCATAATGTTTTTTTTGTCTTCTTTCAGTTAGTACTGCATCCCCCTGCGTGTGGAATGTGTGTGTAGCCAGGAAAGCCCCGGTTGTTGGTTCAGATAGTAGTTCCTCTGGTGGCTCAGATAGTGAGGAGGAAGAAAAAACGAATATAGTAACTGAAACCATCAGCACTGGAGCTGGACATGAGACTATCAGACTCACAATGGACACCAAGAATGAGAAGGCCACATTTAGTAGGTAAGTTGGCATTCATTTTGTCTAGACAGGTGTGCATTATCGGGTGGGAATATAAATTTGGTTTTAGTTGTGGTCAGGAGGTCAGTTTTGCTCAATAAAGTGGATGTAAACCCCCACACGTCCCCCGTGAAGAATACAGCCTCAGATGATACAGAGATTAACCCTTTCATGACTAAGCCTATTTATGACATTTGGCGTTTACAAGTTAAATTCCATTTATATATATATATATATATATATATATATATATATATATTTTTTAGCAGAGAATCTAGAGAATAAAATGGTGATTGCAATATTTTGTGTCGCACGGTATTTGTGCAGCGGTATTTTAAATGCAACTTTTTGGAGAAAGGGGCACTTTCATTTTTTCTCAAATGTGAAAGATGTTACACCGAGTAAATAGATAAAAAACATGTCTCGCTTTATAATTAAGGTGGGTGAAAGAGGGCGCTAATATGATTTGAAAAATGGCTGTGTAGACTACCAGAGGGTGCTGTGTCTATTACTAGAAATAACAATAACTTGCTTGCAAGAAATGAAGATGAAAAAATGTGCAATAAAAAATATATAAAATATGCTGGTTTAGGTGGAAGTGACGGTGACTACTGTGAAAAAACAGCAGATGATGTGATTGAAGAAACTGTAATAGTAAAGTCCGCACAATTCGTCAGGTGTGATTAATAGCCTTCACCACTTGAAATTCTACCCGAAGTGTTCAGAGTGCCAGTATGCGCTTACCACAAATCTGGGACCCCTTTTGGAAAAAGTAGGTCATGAGGGCTTGGCAGGATAAGTGCCTGCTCACTGTGAGGCATCAGCTGGAACCAGGTGGAATCAATACGAATTTGAATGTGCCCGCCTGGCACTGGGACTGCTGCAGACTGTCTCTTAGTTTGAGACCCGCTTTGATGCACGGACTGTGCAAACGCTGTGTCAGGCTGGGTACTGGTTCAACGGGCGCTGGGGGTTAAGCTGGATGTGTGAAGGAGCCAGATCGCGAGAATTTCAAGTGGTGAAGGCTATTAATCACACCTGACGAATTGTGCGGACTTTACTATCACAGTTTCTTCAATCACATCATCTGCTGTTTTTTCACAGAAGTCACCGTCACTTCCACCTAAACCAGCATATTTTATATATTTTTTATTGCACATTTTTTCATCTTCATTTCTTGCAAGCATTGTGCATTAGTGGGGAGCACCCCACTTCCCACTCGTTTTTTTATTGTGGATTGTGTTATGTTCAACCAGTTGTCACTGCACTGTATTTGGAACACTTCTCATTCATTGAGACACGTGTAATGATTGGATTAACATCCATTTTTTATATATGTTACTTATGTTGTTTTGCACTCGCATTGGTAGCAGTTTATCACAGGTAGTCATCTGACTACCCACTAGGGGTAGTCGACTCCCAGGTCACTGAGTCATTTGCATGTGATTTAATCACACTTTTTCTCATTTCCATCTCAATTGTCCGTTATTTCCAGTAATAGACACAACACCCTCTGGTAGTCTACACAGCAATTTTTCAAATCATATTAGCGCCCTCTTTCACCCACCTTAGTATCCTACCACAGTACACCACTGTATCTTGAGGAGCAGCTTATCACCCTTATACATCACTACCTATCTTCTACTCCCTGCATGGGAATTGTAATTGCACTACTCATTATTGGCGTGGAAAACACCCCAACAAGCTCGCTTTATAATTGCATGCACTCGTGGAATGGCGGCAAACTACGGTACCTAAAAATCTCCATAGGCGACACTTTTTTTTTGCGGTTACCAGTTTAGAGTTACAGAGCAGGCCTAGTGCTAGAATTATTGGTCTCTGACGACCGCACATGTGTGATTTGAACACAGTTTACATATGTGGGTGCGACTTCCGTAAGCGTTTTCTCTGCTGCTTGCGGGGACAGGGGCGCTTGAAATTTTTTATTTTTTTTCCTTATTTATTTTAACATTATTATATTGTGTTTTAAAAAATAAAATAAAAAATTTGATCACTTTTATTGCTGTCACAAGGGATGTAAACATCCCTTGTGACAGTAATAAGTGGTGACAGGTACTCTTTATGGAGGGAACGGGGTTCTAAAAGACCCCAAATCCCCCCTTTACACTTCAAAGTATTCAGATTGCTGAAACCGGCAATACTGAATATTTAAAAAAATACGGCGCCATTGGAACCGAGTAAACCGGAATTGACGTTTTGACGTTGCTTCTGTTTTTACATTCAGGAGACTGTAATGAAGCTGTTTAAGGCTTCGTTACAGTATGTCAGTAGGCGCTGGAAGTGGCGGATCGGGTCTCCCGGTGGGACAGGAGGCCTGGAAAGGCAACCGCTAGCTCTAAACAAAGGTACTGGGATGATGCCAACCGCTGCGGGCATCATCCCAGTATAAAAAAAAAACAAAAAGAGGTGGTGGGGGTAATGGCGCTGTCACTAATAGTTGTTTGCTGGCCAATAACCGACCCAATTGGGTAATTATAGGCTTAAATGGGACAACGTTCCCCAAAGGATACACATGCGTGCATAACACCGTGCAGGCAAAAAGATTGTGTGGTGATAATGGATGTATGTAGAAACTGATGGTAAGGCTTATGTAAACCACCAGGGGTGTATAAATATACAACTATAACAGGTTGAGCTCACCGTGCTAAAGGCTAATATAAAGTTTACAGTACATACACAAAATATCTGAACACATCATCCTAAATATAATAAAATATATATAATATAAATTGGAATGGAAGTCCATAAATTAGAAAACAGGTGACATATATGAATGGATGGTAGACAGTAAACCAGTGACTTTCGCAGTGGGTCCGGTGTACCCCCTTGTGGATCCCCACTCACCAGAAGCATTCACCCCTGCTGGGGTAAAATGCGTATAGGTCGACGCGTTACTCCAAACTGCCGTGGATTCTTTCCTTGAGTTACAACAATCCTTGGTAAGTCACCTGGACTCCTGTAGTATGTCCTTAATGTATGTACTTGATAGTATGAGGTTCAGTGGATGTTTTGATTTCCTCCAAAGCAAAACAAAAAGGCTTCCATAGCGTGATACGTTTAAAAACCAATATTTATTGGCACTGTGAACCAATAATTAGGTACAGATGCAATAGTGCAAAAAAATTATTATACAATAAAAATAAAAAATAATAATAAAAATGTCACCCAGCTGGTACAGATATCTGGCACAGCTGATACAATGCAATGTCTCTAGCACAGATGTATAAACTGAAGTTTGCAGCCTATGCCCAGATGGATAGTGGGCTCTAGGAATCTCTGCACTAAAGGATGTCCAAATGCTAATCGCACCAGCATGGGAACGGCGTGCGTTCCAAACACAGACAGCTGGTTAGGACCGGAAGTGCGTGAAGGTGTGCGTGTGACCGCTTTACGTACGTTTCGTGCGTTGACGTCTTCGGAAGCGGGTACACGCATACCATCGCTTCCTGTCTTTATAGGGAGCGTATCCATGGCAATGTCCAGACGCTAATGGCACCATGTGTTCTAGTAAATTGACAGATCCGGTGCCCTATCGAATTAGTTTATTGTGGGGGCGTGTCCACAGCCTTTATTCCCCCATAAGATCAGCGATATCGGATCCAGTACCTCACATAGGGGCGTGTCTGTAAATCCTACTACCCGATAGGGCAAGTTGCGCTGATGTAGAATAAGAGACCCGGATGTATATAACAATTGCCATAGCAGCGATCCCGAACGTAACAGGAAATGTAAATAATACAATGGTAATATAAAAGAAACTATATAATACAGAATGCAGAGTTTATATACAAGTCTCATTAATAATTGCAGAGAGCTGACAGCAAACGAAGGTAGAGTCAGCGGCATGGGGACCCAAATACATTATATTGTCTAATACTACACATTTGAGGCATGTCCGTGACTAAGTTATATACTCCAGCTAAATGTGACTAGATTGTGTATCTAAGGTTGTATGTCACAAAAGGGAGATGAATATAGTCACCATGATGTAAGGGAGGAGTAAATTGGGCAGTAAACAATACATATAGGGTATTGGGAATAGCATCCTATATCTGAGTATATACCATAACGCGAGGTGAAGCCTCATGTATGGTGGAGGCATGTATAGAATTTCTATTGTCCGTCTCCCTATTAAGTGAATAAGGATATCCAAATATTGAAAAGTGAAGGATGCCTATATATCCAAATGGTGAGAGGTAATTTGAAGTAAGTTGAGGACATATGATATATGTGCACCTATAGGGGGGTAGAGTAAATCGTGCTCACAGAATGATGGTGCAGCACCTATGATGCATAAGAGTAGTAAATATTAGAAATAATAATAATAGGCATATGTGTTCGTGGTAAAGTGACATAAAGAAATACAATGTGCAATGCCGTGTAGGAGCTGTGGCCAAAGGACCAACAAAGGATATATATATATATATGTTACATATGACATCAAGTAGTGATAATAGCTGCTATATTACAAGTGGCACTGAGTCCTGTGGTAAGAGCTATATATAGGACAGTGTAAACAAAAACTGTGAATTGGGAATGGTCCATTAGACCTAGATCCTTAGTAACACATATGGATCCACTAGTGGAACAACCATGTATCAGACTAGTGATCCATATACCACCAAGGGAATATGTGTATAAATAAATTATATGTATAATAATATGAAAGAGTGTGGAAAAAGGATACATTAAATTTCCCATTGGGAAACAGGGAAAGGTGTGATTGATCAAACCCCATATCAGTGATGCTAAATGGTAAAAATGGCTTCCAGTAAAGTATAATATGAGGTGAGACCCAGTTACGGGTTTGCCAAGAAGCAGTTAAGATCTATATCTGCATTTAACCCATGCGGCTTAAGGGACCCCAAACGGTAAATCCAACTAGTTTCGTTCTGTGAGATATCTGTGGTCTTATTCCCACCCCTCCAGTTATCTTTTATAAGATCTATGCCGTAGAATATGAGTCCGGTTGGGTCCTGCTGATGATATCTATTGAAATGCCGCGACAGGTTATGTTTGGTAGATCCCTTTTTTATCCGGTTGATGTGTTCGCGGATTCTCACTTTAAGGGGTCGTGTAGTACGGCCTACGTACTGTAGGTGGCAGGGACATTCAATAATGTATGTTACATGTGTAGAATGACATGTGATTAGGTCCTTAATTTTATATTCTTTGAAATCCACTCTCGATTTAAAGCTCATTTTTCTTCTTGGTTGCTTCTTGCTTACTCTACAGGGTAAACATTTTTGGCATTTATAAAAGCCTTTGAGTTCAGGGCACAGGCTGGTGGATTTGGGTGGGTCAATAACATTATGTACAAGGTGATTTCGTAGAGATGGAGCTCTTCTGTAAATAAAGGTGGGTTTCTTTTTCAAGATTTTGTTCAGAGTATGATCTTCTTGCAAAATAGGCCAATATTTTTTGACTATATATTCAAGCTCTTTATATTGTGAGTTAAACCCGGTGATAAAGGCTATATCTGATGTACTTGATACATTCTTTTCTTTGGGTTTCAGCATGCTGTTCCTGTCCATTTTCTGAACCTCTTCTTTCAATGTGATCAGGTTGCTTTCTTTATACCCTTTCTCTTTGAATCTTTCAATGATAACATCAGCTTGATTGGAATAGTCTGCGATAGAATTGCAGTTCCGGCGTAACCGCATAAGTTGGCCTTTGGGTATGTTGACCTTCCACTTCGGATGGTGACAGCTAGTGGATGGGATGTACCCATTCCGATCTGTAGATTTAAAGAAAGTTTTTGTGTGTAGTTTGGACCCTTCTTTAAAGATCTGAAAGACCAAGAAGTCTATACTCTGCAAATCACACTTGCCTGTAAATGTAAGTCCATATTTATTGGCATTAAGATTTTGTAAGAACTCTTGAAATGACTCTATGGTTCCATCCCAGAGGATGACAAGGTCATCGATGTATCTCCGATATAGTTTGATCTGGGGGATACAACGGTTGTCATGTCATGTCATTCTACACATGTAACATACATTATTGAATGTCCCTGCCACCTACAGTACGTAGGCCGTACTACACGACCCCTTAAAGTGAGAATCCGCGAACACATCAACCGGATAAAAAAGGGATCTACCAAACATAACCTGTCGCGGCATTTCAATAGATATCATCAGCAGGACCCAACCGGACTCATATTCTACGGCATAGATCTTATAAAAGATAACTGGAGGGGTGGGAATAAGACCACAGATATCTCACAGAACGAAACTAGTTGGATTTACCGTTTGGGGTCCCTTAAGCCGCATGGGTTAAATGCAGATATAGATCTTAACTGCTTCTTGGCAAACCCGTAACTGGGTCTCACCTCATATTATACTTTACTGGAAGCCATTTTTACCATTTAGCATCACCGATATGGGGTTTGATCAATCACACCTTTCCCTGTTTCCCAATGGGAAATTTAATGTATCCTTTTTCCACACTCTTTCATATTATTATACATATAATTTATTTATACACATATTCCCTTGGTGGTATATGGATCACTAGTCTGATACATGGTTGTTCCACTAGTGGATCCATATGTGTTACTAAGGATCTAGGTCTAATGGACCATTCCCAATTCACAGTTTTTGTTTACACTGTCCTATATATAGCTCTTACCACAGGACTCAGTGCCACTTGTAATATAGCAGCTATTATCACTACTTGATGTCATATGTAACATATATATATATATATCCTTTGTTGGTCCTTTGGCCACAGCTCCTACACGGCATTGCACATTGTATTTCTTTGTCACTTTACCACGAACACATATGCCTATTATTATTATTTCTAATATTTACTACTCTTATGCATCATAGGTGCTGCACCATCATTCTGTGAGCACGATTTACTCTACCCCCCTATAGGTGCACATATATCATATGTCCTCAACTTACTTCAAATTACCTCTCACCATTTGGATATATAGGCATCCTTCACTTTTCAATATTTGGATATCCTTATTCACTTAATAGGGAGACGGACAATAGAAATTCTATACATGCCTCCACCATACATGAGGCTTCACCTCGCGTTATGGTATATACTCAGATATAGGATGCTATTCCCAATACCCTATATGTATTGTTTACTGCCCAATTTACTCCTCCCTTACATCATGGTGACTATATTCATCTCCCTTTTGTGACATACAACCTTAGATACACAATCTAGTCACATTTAGCTGGAGTATATAACTTTAGTCACGGACATGCCTCAAATGTGTAGTATTAGACAATATAATGTATTTGGGTCCCCATGCCGCTGACTCTACCTTCGTTTGCTGTCAGCTCTCTGCAATTATTAATGAGACTTGTATATAAACTCTGCATTCTGTATTATATAGTTTCTTTTATATTACCATTGTATTATTTACATTTCCTGTTACGTTCGGGATCGCTGCTATGGCAATTGTTATATACATCCGGGTCTCTTATTCTACATCAGCGCAACTTGCCCTATCGGGTAGTAGGATTTACAGACACGCCCCTATGTGAGGTACTGGATCCGATATCGCTGATCTTATGGGGGAATAAAGGCTGTGGACACGCCCCCACAATAAACTAATTCGATAGGGCACCGGATCTGTCAATTTACTAGAACACATGGCGCCATTAGCGTCTGGACATTGCCATGGATACGCTCCCTATAAAGACAGGAAGCGATGGTATGCGTGTACCCGCTTCCGAAGACGTCAACGCACGAAACGTACGTAAAGCGGTCACACGCACACCTTCACGCACTTCCGGTCCTAACCAGCTGTCTGTGTTTGGAACGCACGCCGTTCCCATGCTGGTGCGATTAGCATTTGGACATCCTTTAGTGCAGAGATTCCTAGAGCCCACTATCCATCTGGACATAGGCTGCAAACTTCAGTTTATACATCTGTGCTAGAGACATTGCATTTTATCAGCTGTGCCAGATATCTGTACCAGCTGGGTGACAATTTTATTTTTATTTTTAATTTTTATTTTTATTGTATAATATTTTTTTTGCACTATTGCATCTGTACCTTATTATTGGTTCACAGTGCCAATAAATATTGGTTTTTAAACGTATCACGCTATGGAAGCCTTTTTGTTTTGCTTTGGAGGAAATCAAAACATCCACTGAACCTCATACTATCAAGTACATACATTAAGGACATACTACAGGAGTCCAGGTGACTTACCAAGGATTGTTGTAACTCAAGGAAAGAATCCACGGCAGTTTGGAGTAACGCGTCGACCTATACGCATTTTACCCCAGCAGGGGTGAATGCTTCTGGTGAGTGGGGATCCACAAAGGGGGTACACCGGACCCGCTGCGAAAGTCACTGGTTTACTGTCTACCATCCATTCATATAGGAGCACCTTTACCACCCATGTCACCTGTTTTCTAATTTATGGACTTCCATTCCAATTTATATTATATATATTTTATTATATTTAGGATGATGTGTTCAGATATTTTGTGTATGTACTGTAAACTTTATATTAGCCTTTAGCACGGTGAGCTCAACCTGTTATAGTTGTATATTTATACACCCCTGGTGGTTTACATAAGCCTTACCATCAGTTTCTACATACATCCATTATCACCACACAATCTTTTTGCCTGCACGGTGTTATGCACGCATGTGTATCCTTTGGGGAACGTTGTCCCATTTAAGCCTATAATTACCCAATTGGGTCGGTTATTGGCCAGCAAACAACTATTAGTGACAGCGCCATTACCCCCACCACCTCTTTTTGTTTTTTACATATACCCCCGTTGGGGAGCTATATTTAGGGGGGGCTGCAGTCACACACCTTTATTAGTCCTATTACCCTCTATTAGATTATCCTAAGCGCAGCTTTTCCTCTTCACACACATCATCCCAGTATAACCCCTGAAAGCCCAGGACGTATATATGCGTGCGCTCGGCACAAAGGGGATAAACAAATCCCCCTACACGTATATCTGCTGTCCTCCGCTTTATATACTGTTTAGAAAGTACACGTCCTGTTAGAATTTTCTCATCCCAATTCACCTGTGGGTGTGGATTCTTACCATACACTGTGAGACAGCTGGTTGGAGGAAAGGCACACATCCCCTGTCCACATAGGCAGAGACTTGCAGAGCTGTGCTGTGAATAGATCAGCTCTCTGCTAATCTATTTATAGCACCCACCCTGACACAAATTTCAGGCTGGTTTTATCACAATTGACAGAGAACTTGCTGATAACCAAAGAACAGAGCAGGAGAAATCCACAGGACTTGGGGCTTTGAATAGAGATAAGAAAACATTGCAGATATATGTGCCCAGCTCAAATTTCATGAATTGGGCTAAGTTGATGGACTACTATGCCAACTATTATGTGACATCCACTTTAATGTGAAGTAACTTAAAGTTTGGTTGGGAAAAGTATTTTCACTGTACAAAAACAATGTAATGCACTTTTAAGGGTGCAATTTTGAACTGAGAATTGTGTAGATGAATTTCATATGCAACAAGTGTAAATCTGATGCATTCTATCTAGCATTAAATGTAATGGACAGGGAAAAAATGGGACAGACTTGATGTACCACTTGGTCTTTTTTTATTTGTGTTGCAGTCAATCTCTTATGTTTCTGTACAAGGTAAAAAACCTTCTGCATGCAGCTCTTCCATCAGCCTCATCCTAAATACTTACCTGAGCCCAATCTTGATCCAGGCTCTCGACTCTCTCCTTATTGGCTCAGACACAGCAGTGGGGACCATTGGCTTCTGTCAGTCAAAGCCAACGAGGAGAGAGCGGGGCCTAGCCATGCTCTGTGTCTCTTATTAACACACACAGTCAGCTTTGGAGCAAGCACACATGAGTGCCCTCATAGCGGCATGCTATTAGGGCTCTCCTCTGGGAGGGAGGAGCCAAGAGCATCAGCGGGGGACCCAAGAAAATGAGGATCGGGCTGCTCTGTGCAATCATTGCACAGAGCAGGTAAGTATAACACGATTGTTATTTTAAAAAATATATATATAACAAATCTGTCTTTACGGTCTTTCTATTTAAAAATACTGGGATCTACACCATAATCCTCACTATTTCACTGTTTTCTTAATTATCATCTTTTTTTCTGTGTTATTCTGTCTCTTCTTACTCCTGTTGTGGGTACTTCTCAGAATCTTTACTCCGGCAGGGTACGTACAGCATGCCAGGAAAATTAATTGACATGCTCCCAACACCTAAAGGAGCAGGGAGAGTCTCATTTCTTTATCCACTCTCATCTGAATGTTTGGCTAATCCACCAAATATTGTGTGACTGACTTGCTACCCATCTCGTACATCAGCTCATCATTCTTGGTCTGTAGAGAACTGTTGCTAATTTTAATGTTCAATTAAATTATTTTGAAATACAGTTGTACTGTAGTGCAACTGAGAAATCACTATAGTAAAACCATATCACAGTGCAATCATCAATGATCTTGTAAGGACCTTGTCCACCGAGCCAGAGTTTCAGTACTCGTTAGTATGTCTTACTCATGAGGTTAAAAAAAAAGTTAAGAATTTTGTGTACATACACTGGCATGAAGAAGTATGTCGACTCCTTGGCATTAACGTAACTGGTTTTCTGCAGTAATATGCCATAAGGCCTGGTTCACACCTATGTATTTTGCTATTGAATGTACAAAATCTAACTAGATACTAATATTTATAGGTAAACTTGATGCAGGGATTGCCTTTCAGGGTATCGGGAATTTATTTTTTTCCCCTCTTTTGGATCAACTGTGGGATTGTGTTTGTGTGTGTGCGTGTTTGTGTGTGTGCGTGTTTGTGTGTGTGCGTGTTTGTGTGTGTGCGTGTTTGTGTGTGTGCGTGTTTGTGTGTGTGCGTGTTTGTGTGTGTGTGCGTGTTTGTGTGTGTGTGCGTGTTTGTGTGTGTGCGTGCGTGTTTGTGTGTGTGCGTGCGTGTTTGTGTGTGTGCGTGCGTGTTTGTGTGCGTGCGTGCGTGTTTGTGTGCGTGCGTGTTTGTGTGTGTGCGTGCGTGTTTGTGTGTGTGCGTGCGTGTTTGTGTGTGTGCGTGTTTGTGTGTGTGCGTGCGTGTTTGTGTGTGTGCGTGCGTGTTTGTGTGTGTGCGTGCGTGTGTTTGTGTGTGTGTGCGTGTTTGTGTGTTTGTGTGCGTGTGTGTGTGTGCGTGTTTGTGTGTGCATGTTTGTGTGTGTGTGTATATATAGATAGATAGATAGATAGATAGATCTCTATGTAGATATACATCTCTCTGTGTGTGTGTGTATAGATAGATAGATATATCTCTATGTAGATATACATCTTTGTGTGTGTGTATAGATAGAGATATAAATCTACATAGAGATATATCTATATATCTCTAAATGGAGATATATAGATATCTCTCTCTATACACATATACATAGATATATATATATCTCTTTATGTATGTATGTATGTGTGTAATATGTATAATATAAAAATCTTTTTTTTTTTAATATTTATTGAACTAGGTGGACTTCAGCGGCATAGATGTGAACATGTCCCATAGGAAACAATGTTAAAAGTACTGTAGCACATTCTGTAAAAAGCATCAAAGGGCGCTTGGGTCTGAATCAGGCCTTAAAGTGATAATGAAGTCAATTGTTTAAAAAAAAATAACATGCAATGCTTGCCTGCTCTGTGCAGTCCCAATTTTCTTCTCAGGTTCACCAACGCCACCCCTGGCCCCTCTCTCCTGCAAAATGCCCCCTAATGCAAGCTTTTTCCCAAGCTACGGCTCTGCATGTCCATTCACACACAAACTTGGCTCAGCCCTTTCTCCCTCCCCTTATTGTCTTCCTGGCTGTGATTAACAGCAGTTGTAGCCTTTGGGGAGCGAGCGAGAAGGTTTTTTACCTTCATGTATAAACCTTCAGTTTCCTTTTATCCAAACAAGCAAGGTGGATGGAGACATCTCCCCCCTGGCATATTTGTATTCTGACAGCTGGACTCTGCTGTCAGAATGTTATGATCAGCGGCTGCAGCCACTGATTGACCAAAGTTTTCCAACCATTTCTGTTCATCAGAAATAAATAGAATGACTGCTTCTGTCATACTGAAATGGCTACACATAGAGTGAAATTTGTCTAGTAGCTGCCAAACTGGAAGAGTCTATGGCCATCTAGCTTTAGGCTGGGATCTGCTAATTGCAAGTAAATTTATTGCTATAACGTATGGTTGAAGAACATTTGGATGAAGCCTGCTCTGACAGATGTGGACTACCTTTGCCAGAGTCTGCACTTAAAAAAAGTTTGCTGCCTGGCTGTCATGTGAATCCAATCGCTTCAACACTTTCTAATGCACTGACCTGGAACACCCATTTAGATCAAGAGTTCTGACTTGATTGTTGTTTGCTTGTTCCTAGTCTGAAAGTCGGAGAAACAATGAAGCAGGGATGAAAATGATGTTTTAGCCGAGTAATATCTGTAAAGGTGCTGGAAGCTTGTATACGTATACTTTGTTCTGTACAGCAAAAACCATTAGTTGCCCTTTGCCGCTTTCTGTGAAAGATTTTCTGATGGTGATACTTGACTTGAAATTTAAGATTGTGTCGACCATTTGCGTTTAAAGGCATAGTTCATTTTTACCAAAAATGCTTATGCAGGTAAGGGGTGAATGTAGATGAAACAAACTGTGCAGCTTTGACCAAAGTTGAATAATACCATTGCTTTAAGTGTAGACCATTTATGTTCCTCCTAAAGTCATCCCTGTTATTGTAATGCGTACGGGGGTACACAAAAAGCTGACAGGGTTGGCCATGTGTCGCAGGTCACCAATACCATGTTGTCAGAATAAGAGTCAGAGCAGCAGCGACCCCTATCCTTCAGTTTATACAATCAAAAAACTAGTTGCATTCCAAACACCCTTATCAATACTTTGATAGGACTAGCAGAATCTAACCCCAATACATATCTACCTGCCCTCATAAAACCTTCCATCTCGCAAACTTGGGTAATTAAGAAAGCAAGCAGTTTTTCTTTCCACTAATTCCCTGTTGTCAGTGTAGTTGCTGGAGTCATTAGTAAATACACATTTCTTTTTATCTTTTTCTGAACCAGCCAAACCTTGGTGTATTTCATAACACCTAAGATAACAGTACCGCCAGGATAAGGACATATTTACCCATATCAAATAATCGGCAGCCTTTTAGGCCCAAGCACCACTATATTAGAAGGTATGGACACATTACCTCTCCTAGATGAAATGGACCTCTGACACCCTTTATGTTTATATTCATTCAAAAGATCATTTCATGCTGAACAATAATATACAGGTTAGCCAACTCACTATCCTATTAAATGGTCAGATAATTTCTGGCAGCACCCTCCACAAGGTCCAGAAAAGAGGTGCTGCATCCACAACTTAAGGATTTTCTGCCTCTTGAAGAGCACTATTTTAGTGTGAATCTTTGCACAGGTCTGTCTGTGATGACCGTGTTTACTTACGTTTTGTGTATGTTTTTTCCTTTGCAAGTCAAAATTCTCCCCAAACAAAGATTCTCCTCCCAGTGCACATTCCCCCTCCCAGCACCTGCACAAATCCTTGGCCCTCCCCAACCCCCCTTCCTAACACAAATCCCCCCCCCCAGTCATCCCTACTAGCACACATTTTGGTAAAGGTTTACTATGCCTTTCAGGAGAGCTAAAGTGAGTGTTGGGGAAAGTTTTACATCCTGAGGCTTAATTTCCACGGCTGTAAAAATGTTGCTGATGTCATTTACAAATGTGTTTTCTAGGAAAAAAGTTCCTCAGTATCAATGATCATGATCAATAAAATACTTGCATATAGATGTGTGTAAAGATGCATATGCGTACATACAGTATCTCACCAAAGTGAGTACATTCCTCACATTTTTGTAAATATTTTATTATCTTTTCATGTGACAACAATGAAGAAATGACACTTTGCTACAATGTAAAGTAGTGAGTGTACAGCTTGTATAACAATGGAAATTTGCTGTCCCCTCAAAATAATTCAGCACACAGCCATTAATGTCTAAATGGCTGGCAACAAAAGCGAGTACAACCCTAAGTGGAAAAAGTCCAAATTGGGCCCAATTTGCCATTTTCCCTCGTAGGTGTTACAAGGTCTCAGGTGTGATTGGGGTAGAACAGGTGTGTTAAATTTGGTGTTATCGCTCTCGCTCTCTGACTGGTCACTGGAAGTTCAACATGGCACCCCATGGCAAAGAAAACGCTGAGGATCTGAAAATTGTTGCTCTACATAAAGATAGCCTAGGGTATAAGACGATAGCCAAGACCCTGAAACTGAGCTGCAGCACGTTGGCCAAAACCATACAGCGGTTTAACAGTACAGGTTACACTCAGAACAGCCCTTGCCATGGTGAACCAAAGAAGTTGAGTGCACATGCTTAGCGTCATATTTAGAGGTTGTTTGGGAAATGTATGAGTGCTGCCAGCATTGCTGCAGAGGTTTAAGGGGTGGGGTGGTCAGCCTGTCAGTGCTCAGATCATATGCTGCACAAATTCATCTGCATGGCTGTCCTCCCAGAATGTAGCCTCTTCTAAAGATGATGCACAAGAAAGCCCGCAAACAGTTTGCTGAAGACAAGCAGACTAAGGACATGGATTATTGGAACCATGTCCTGTGGTCTGATGAGACCAAGATAAACTTAGTTTTGTTCAGACGGTATCAAGCATGTGTGGCAGAAACCAGGTGAGAAGTACAAAAACAAGTGTGTCTTGCCTAGTCAAGCATGGTTGTGGGAGTGTAAAGGTCTAAGGCTGCCTGAGTGCTGCTGGCACTGGGGAGCTACAGTTCATTGAGGGCCAGAGGGGTAATTCCCCCTCATAGCTAGGTTCCTCGGAGGGATGGCTGTCCTTCCTCGTGGTCATACTCTCCATTATGGAGGTGATCTGGAGAGGGAGGGAACTTACTGATGGTATCACATTCACGCATCAGCCGTGGGCTCTCTCAATGCCTGGCCTTCAGCTGAGTAGAAGAAGGTATTCCATAGTTGCCAGATATTAGTAAATGTTTCCTGCCTGTTAGGTGCTGTGAGGACAAGGTCCTCCATGCGTCTTATCTCTTCCACCTTCGTGATCCATTGGGATATCGTCGGCTGGAGTGCGGCCTTCCAGTGGAGTGGAATGCAGGCCTTGGCTGCATCCAAGAGGTGTCTAATTACGGATTTTTTGTATACCCTCTCCGGAATTGTAGATACATGTAGGAGAAAAAACGCTGGGTCGGCCGGTATATCGCGATCCGTGAATTTCTGAGCCACTTCACGAATCACCTGTCAGAAGCGGCTCAGGTTGGGGCAGGACCAAAAAATGTGTAGCAGCGTTCCTTTGTCAGCTCGGCAGCGCCAACAAAGGTCAGATGACGTTGGAAAAATCTTGTGGAGCAGGACTGGTGTCCTGTACCAACGTGACAGGAGTTTGTAACTAGTTTTGAAAAATGTTCACTTAAGGGAGTACTCACTTTTGTTGTCAGCGGTTTAGACTTTATTGGCTGTGTGTTGTTCTTTTGAGGGGGCAGCAAATTTGTGGATCAGTGGACCGTGGGTGCAATTTCAGGCTGTGAATTAATATTGCGGCTTCACAGATGGGAGCCCTGGACAGCTGATTTTTAATATGATGGGGGGTGCAGAGAAAAGGGACCCCATTTATGTTGTAGGAAAGGGGAGATTGAGGAGGTGCAGGGGGGAGGTTCTGGAGCCTGTAACACTCGAAATATATGTGTAACATGCTCCCATAATAAACTTGGTCTTTAATATCGAATACAACAAGCAAACGGAACAAACTCTCAGATGCGCAGTAAGTAGATGGCCATTTGTAGTTAATACATTTAGCAACACCATGGCTAATCTGCTTCAGGTATCCAAATCAAAATTATATGGTGGTTTCATGTTCAAGCATGACAAAGTAAAAACAAGATTGACAAACAAAATGGCCATAAAATGGAACGTTACCCATAACAACTTTAAAAAATGTTCATTAGTAGGAAACGCATAGTCCGCTTTAATAATCATGCTGCTAAAATGAGTGTGTGCTGTAAATTGCCTCCAGCATTGTTTTTTTCCCCCTGCCAGAGACTGACATTTTTCTGAGGCCCAGAACCCATACCCCCCCCCCCCTGAGCAGCAGTAAATCTTTAGGCTGTCAGCACATCTAATGGCTCTCATTTTCAGCTCAGTGGCAAACATGGAGAACAACTGAGCATGTGCAGAGCATGGTGAAAAACATAATACTTGATTTTAAACCTTTTAGGCACTTATTTCTAGTGTTTTTACATACCTGCAAAAAGGGCAAGCCTTAAGTGATCTAGCAGGATGTAATTTTCTGGCTAACGTTCCATTTTAAAAGTGTCAGCTGTATTTCATATTAACAGTCAGAGAAACTCTTCTCCAGTGTGATGATAGAGATGGGTAGAGCTAGAAAGAGAGAAGGAACACATCTGGATGAAAAAGAGGTGGGACTGGTACATGCAGTGGTGGCACTTTTAGCCTCAAACAAAGTGCACAGGGAGCAAAAGTGACTGACTGGCCACTAAAGGAGATGGGAACCAAAACTATAGGCTAGGCTTCAAAGTTTCAATTTCTGTAAGGTTATTATCCAAGGTTCCCAGATCTTCAAGGTGGGGATAGGGAGGGGAGTTGGGGGTCATGTGATGTATGGAAGTGCCAGTATTGTATTTTATGAAGACACATGTTTGTTTTTACTCTTGATTTTAGTTAAAGGTTTATTTTTGTCAATCACATACATGCAGGAACTACACCACCTGGTGTACACAGATTGGAGATAGTGGTGGTTCAAGGTGTGCCCCAGCAATGGCTACTATTTGATAGATCCAGTCCCTGAGATTCTCCCTCCTCCTGACAAGTGTTTTGAAGTGTGCTGGATGTCCTCGGGGGTGGTAGATGGCTTGCATTGCATGACCCACGCATTTCACTAGCTTTGCACTGCTTTGCATGGTGGGCATGTATTTAGCAATGGAAGCAGCTGGTCCGTTTAGTGTCCTTTGTGCAAGCAATATACCCAAGCTTTTTTTTTCCCCCACCAATATTGAACGATATATGAAATTAATAGATCTGCTTTGGACGATTTAACAATTGATATGTGTATTTATTGTCACACAATCTCTTCTTGTAAGACAACTGATATTTGCGCCTTAATAATCAATAGATATTCAAGAGTTAAATAAAAAATAAATAAAAAATGAGCTTAGACTGATTTTTTTAATGGTTCCTATTTTTATATTGTTGCTGTGACTAATTCCAAATAGACATATCAAGTACCGTTTTCTCTTTTGAGGTTGTCGAGCATGTCTGCACCAAAAATACCATTGAATACGCAAAAAAACTTAAAACAATAGATTTATAAGGGTATGATTATTTTGATTTTTTATAAAAAGGATATCATTTAATACGTTAAAACATTTGTGGGAAGTTTGAATTTTGGGCTGAAAGATACAAATAATATTTATAGACAATAAATGCAGTGGCACATTTGTCCCTTTGAATAATTTTGGTTGAACTGTCGTGAAAGGGTCTCGAAAGCTGTGTACTATTAGATTATCGTACGATTGTTTCAAAGGCGCTTTTTTTTCTTATCGTATACTTAGGCGTAAGTGTGTGAATGCCTTGGAATTAACTAGTTTTCTACACTAATTTGCCATAAAATGTGATCTGATCCTCATCAAATCCAACCATACACAGTTTGAATCTCAGCTGGTTAAGCAGGGACAGATTTGAACCGGTAATGGGCAGGCTGAATGTACCAAGTTGATCAACTTGGGTGCAACCAGCCTGCCACGTTCTCTTACTACTATTGCTAATTATGATGTTCAAGGGGGAATTGTGCGAATTTCTTTCCTGCAACCCGTGGTTGCAGTAAAGAAATTTGCACTGTGTATGGCCGTCCTGAAGTGACAACAATAAACAAACACAATGTGCTTAAGCTGATAACCTACAAACAATTCTAATTTCCCATGTCTTTATTGGACGCACCCATTAAACATTCTCAGTGCTGGAGGAAAAAGTATGTGCACCCTTGGAGTTAATAGCTGGTCGAACCTCCTTTGGCAGCAATTACCATATTTATTGGCGTCTAACCAGAGCTGTATCCTGGCCTAGGCCAACAAGGCCCAGGGCAGCACTTTGCAGGGGGGCAGCACAAAAAGAGTCCCCGCCGGCTTGCGCTACACTGTTAGGAAAATTAGTCTAGCGCCCCCATAAAGCGGCCGCGCTGCTTCTAATATGTGGGTGGCCGGCATTTCGCAACGCTTCCAATTTTGACTGTTTTGTCATCCTGGACCACAAACCTTCCTCACTGTGCTTTGTTTCTGCTGCACCACCTACTTAAAGTAGAACTATAGGCAACACTTTTACCATCCCTGTCCCATTGCAAAGATTTCCCTTCACTTCCTGTTCTATGGGCAACCAGGGAGTAAGAGGAAATTTAAGTAAATTAAGGGAATCCATTGCCCCCCCCCCAGGCCCTCAGAACTAGTGTCCTCACTCGAAAATTTCAGGGCAGGTCTTAAACAAAACAGGGTGTGGCCGTGACAGGAAGGGGTGGGTCATATTTAAATTAGGGGGTGCACGAGTTTAGTCAGGCCTAGGGGAGCACAAAACCTAAATACACTGCGTCTTGCACACACCCCAATTTTAGGAGGGAAGTTTAAGAAAAAAACTTACATTTTAAATAAAGAACTTTGAAGCAAAACTAAGGCCACAGCTCATCAATGCACCCTGCTCAGTGCCCATCTGCAGCCATTACATTTCCCAACAATGCAGCCTGTTCAGTGCCCATATACAGTCTCACCTTTCCCATCATTGTAGCCTTGTTGGATGGATTATCCCTGCTGTCTCAGAGGGAAGAGGCGCAAGCGCCGCTGAATTTACGTGGAGCCGCAATCTCCGGTGTACCTGTCGCTCTGTCACTCACAGCCATGCCTCCTGGCCCTGCTCATATGATACAGAACAGTGGCCCAATGCGAGGCCAGGAGGTGTGGCCGTGCGTGATGGAGCGTCGGATACACAGCAGATCGCGGCTCCTTTTTGCGAGGCATGGTTCACACCAGCTGATGCGTCTTGTGAGCAGTAATCTTAAAATGTTTGAGTGTCTTTTTAATCCAAGTAACTGTATACCGCACCTCCAAACTCCTTTTGTAAATTGGACTCCAGGTGTGCAAACTACTGACTTCAATTCACTTTTGTTATAGTCTGTGTTCACTTACTTTTTTCTCCAGTACTGTGGGTGTGTAATGGTTGTGTTCAAGAAGAAATTAAAGCGGATGTGTGCTCGAAAAAAAATATTAAAAGCCAGCAGCTACAAATACTGCAGCTGCTGACTTTTAATATTAGGACACTTACCTGTCCTGGAGTTCAGCGCCGTCCGCAGCAGAGGACGAGCGATCGCTAATCACTCTGCTGCTCCCCCCTCCATCCACGGTGAGGGAACCAGGAAGTGAAGTGCTCCGGCTTCACCGCCCGGTTCCCTACGGCGCATGTGCGAGTCGCGCTGCGCCCGCCGATTGGCTCCCACTGTGTGCTGGGAGCCGAGTGTTCCCAGCACACAACGGGGGGGGGGGGAGGGGGGTGATGGGATGTGACGAAATGCCCGTATTCTGTCTGAGAATGCTGGGCTGGAAGTGGGTGTAAATACCTGTCTTTAGACGGGTATCTGCACCCCCCTCCCCCCTGAAAGGTGTCAAATGTGACACCGGAGGGGGGGAGGGTTCTGATCAGCGCAAGTTCACTTTAGGGTGGAGCTCCGCTTTAAGAAATTACAATTGTTTTTTTTAGCTGTTTTTTTTATTTTATTTAAACAAACATGTCATACTTGCCTCCACTGTGCAGCTTGTTTTGCACAGAGTGGCCTTGATCCACGTATTCTGCATTAAGGTAAAAAAACACAAGGGTTTACAACCCCTTTAAGCACATTGTGTTTGTCTAATGTTGTGACTTGGCTTAGGATCTGATTACATTTTATGACAAATTACTGCAGAAAACATAATTCGTAGGCAGTCACATTATGCCTAGGACACACGAGTGGATAAATGGTCAAAAAATACCACTTTCAAAGCAATCGTACGATAATTTGATCATTCGTACACTGCTTTCGAGAGCTGATCACGACAGTTCATCCGAAATTAACCAAAGGGACAAACGCAAAAATTTGCTTGGCTCTTGGTACTTCCTGTATACACAGATGTTTTGTTATGCTGTTTTTACAGAAGTTAACCAGATTTATAACGGATTTGCTTTAAAGCCTACGTTTATTTATTTTATTTATTTACTTTAGCAAGTTTACCTAGGTTGTCTGAGAATGAATCTCAGAGATAAGTCAGCTGAGAGGCCCTCTGAGGTCTGACGGCTACAGTTGCCTCAATTCATGCATATAATACATATTTCAGCTCCTAACAGAAGTAACATTATTAAACACAGAACTCTTGTTACCATTTACATTCTTTTTTAGCTACCGAGCCCTGTTATGTAGGCTGTGTGTATTTTTACCATGGGGTTAAATAGACCTTTTTTTTTACCGTTTTCCAGAAGCTAGCATAAACCTCAGGCAGAGTAAGTAAAGACTGATAAAGGGCAATTTTTTCATTTGAGACTGCACTTTTATGATTCAAGACTAAATATCAAGAAGTTAATCATAGAGCGACTTCCGTTGAATGGACAAGCTGGTAAACGTTTGTCAATCAGAGGCTGCTGCCGCTGATCAGTGTTTTTTTACAGCAGAGAATCCCGCTGTCAAAAAACAATGTCCTGGCGGTTGGGGGGGCGACTCATCCATCCATCTCATTTTTGGGATTTTTTTTTATTTTTTTTTTGAGTTTTAGACCGCTGGCTGGAAAAAAAAAACAACCTATGGATAGCTTAAAGTGGTTGTAAATGTAGAAGGTTTTTTACATTCTGTGCATCAAGGTAAAAAACCTGTGTGCAGCCTCCCCTCCCCTACAGCACCCCTTTTTGTACTTGTGTACTTTTCTGAGCCCGATCTCAATGCAGCGTTCTGCCAAAGAGCTGCTCTTTCCCTCCTCACAGGACAGAGAGGCAAAAGCGGGAGCCATTGGCTTCTGCTGCTGTCAACCAATTCCTATCTCCATAAGGTAGGGGGCAGAACCAAGCCCCGCTGTCTGGATCGGGGCCCCAGGTGTATAACAATAGTAAGTGGCTTCCTATAGTGATGCACCAAGAATAGGAGGAGCCAGGATTGCCGGGGGACCTGAGAAGTGGAGGATCGGGCTGCTCTGTGCAAAACAATTGCACAGACCAGGTAAGTATAACATGTTTGTTATTTAAAAAAATAAAAATAAATAGCCTCCTACTGTTTACAATCATTTTAACATGAATCATGACTGAATCTCTTTAAAGGTTAAGTTTACCTTTACAGAAAATCTGCACTGGCCCCCTCTCCACATCGCACCTGGTCCCGCTAACCTGTAGTTCTGATATATCGTACAGCGGCTTTACCAGTCAGAGGTTTTTAAATCCCTGTGGCTTTCTCTCCTTTTTTGCCTGCGGTGACAGGACGGACTACACGGCGAAGGATTGGTCGACGCTGCACATGTCATAGTGCCAACCAATTAGAATGCTCTTATACGTACCTCCTGATGAGGTATGTTTAGGAAATCACTCGCAGGGGGATTTCTAAGCTCCAGACCGGTGAGGCAGTTATACGAGGGCTCATGGCAGAAGATTGCCATGCTCTGGGTCAGTGGGACTGGGGGGGCGTTCTGTGTAAGTTCACCTAACAGATTTGCCCTTTAAGGTAGACCTTTATTTATAGAAGTATAACCAAAACTTTTTTGGCTCTAATTCTATGAATCACAGGAGTGCAGTTCCTGTGACCCATGTTCAGCCAACAGCAGGCATCACAAAGCCGGTCCAGGCTTTGAAAAGATCCCAACCATATGGTTAGGATCCATACAGAACCCTGGACTGGCACCTGGCTCAGCCTTTCGGTGATCTGCTTAGTGCCTGAGTCGGCCCCCTTCACAGCCCAGTGTTCCAGTGAGTGCTGAAGGGGCAGAGCAGAGAGCCAGAGACTCAGGCTCTCTACTCAGAGCAGAGGGGGAGAACTGAGCGATCAAGCCGTGTTTGATTGTTCAGTTCTTACTACAGAGCCTACGGAGGGATTGAGGCTGCATCAACCTTTTTTTTTGAATGTTAACATAAAGGTAAGCTTTCAGGCCTGTTGGGGGATGCAAAATTAGTAGACGTGCTAAAATATTAACAGTTCTTGGTGTTTGGCTTTCATCTTCATAGAGGCGCAGGGATTTACAGTCCCCTGAAGGAGGGAAGGAAACCGCTTCAGCATGACAGGGGAAAGTAGTCAAGATGCAGCAGGAGAGGTGGAGGAACCACAGGTCCATAGGCAGCACAGAAGGGAAGTTAAGATGTGAGGAGCCACAGACAGGGACAGCACAAAAGACATGAGTTCAAGAGGCAGCAGGAGAGTTCAGGGAGACCTAGGTCAACAGATGGCAGCAGCACGAGGAGGAAGCATCAACAAGGCTGTAAGAATTGGAGTAGTCACAAATCTACAGACTGCAACACAGGTTGGGGTGATGGGGAAGGGGCATCAAGAGTCGGCAGAAGTACGTAAACAACATATTGATAGAATACATTTTGAACAAGGAGAGCCAAATGATGTATATGCTTAGATTTAGAATGTGTTCTCCTGTAGTCCATGTACTTTGAATTCCAGGCTACTTCAACCAGCAACCTCTGACACTTTTTGCAACGTTTGCTTCCCACATTGTTGTTATAGTGTTGAGACAGTAGCAATGTGAAGTGTTTTGTGTATGGCTTTGAAATGTTTCACCCTTTGTTGATGGAAAGGGCTCCTGTTTGAACATTTTATGTTCAGAAGGTTTTGTGATATTGAGAACCTGCTGGGGTAGGAACATGCTTGAATATGCCTAGTGTCTAGGAATTGAGACAGACATTTCCTACTGAACATCTGGAGGAGTTTTGTTTGTCCTCACTGATTCCATCACTTCATCTGGAATACCTGGGGCTGGTATTGCATACTAACCAGACTTCAAGTTCACCTGCAATATTATTTATTTGGGCCTCATTTTATTGGTCTTTAAAGACATCCATATGCACAACACCACTGCAGAATTTTGCAGTCTATGACCCTTTTGCAGGAACAAGTCTCCTCTGGACAGATAGAAGAGGGTAAATTACCTGAGCGTCCTCTTTCGTTTGGTGGCTCTGCTTTCCCTGCTGCTAATCAGGAAATTGTTTTCCCTCTGCCCTGGAAAATAGTAATGAGTTTGCTTACGCCACTTCTGGGAAAGGGTTATTGGATCACCAGACTCCTTAGAGTTCATGGAGACTGGAGGAGTACCTGCTTGTTGGCAATGTGCTTGGAACTTCAAATGATCAGATGGGATGTGCTTTGTCACGCCTCCTGTCAAGCCATCCTTGTTGCTGTGGCTCTTCATCTGGTATTGGTGTTGCAAAAACTTTTTTTTTTTTAAGGACAGTAGGTAGATCCTGCTGTTGACGTTTTCTCAGAAAGTAGCATTTTTGGTACCCATTACTTTGGCATGTAGAGTCTCCAAACTGGCCAAGTTACCTTGCAAGTTTCTGTTTTTGGCCCTTCATAAAAATGTCAATCTAAGACTTTCCTGCCAAAGGTGGTAACCGCTTTCCACTTGAATAAAGATTTTGAATTTCTATAGTTTCCTGCCTAACCATTCCACCAAATGGAAATGACTTTACATTGTTTAGTTGTATTTAGTGCGATTGGGGTGTATTTGAATGTCCAAGTTACCAAAGTCAAATTCCTGGTTATATAGAGCCCACATAAGGACCTTAGAGTATGAACTGCAATAGCATATGCTATTGAGCACAGAAGAACAGTTTCTGTCTACAGCACATTCTACAAGACCGGTAAGTGCATCCTAGGCTTTCCGCCATCAAGCATTGATTTCCCAGGCTTGTAAGGTGACCACTTAGTAATCACTTATGCAGGGCTCAAAATTTCAAGTACTGAGCTATTAGACAGGCCTCAAGAGTTACTCGCCACCAGTTTCCCCACCTAATTCATACACTGCCCTGCGCCTATTTGCACCCCTAAACACACCCTCGTAGATTATCTCATGGAATGTGTGTGCGGCTCCACGCTTGCATGTCCCCAATTTCCCCCTTTTATTTAGGCTGGCAGTGAGGAGAGGAGCTGCAGCACAGCGGGAGGGAGTACAATCCAGCGCTGAGATCCACACAACTGCACAACCATTGACACCATAGCACAGCACACACTGACACTGCACAGCACACATTGAGACCAGTCTGTTCACAGTGCTCGGGCTGAACTGTTGGACATTTACATAGAGCACAAGGAGAAGAAAACTGCACAAACTGGAAGGCTGCCGCTCTCGCGTCAGGGCAACTTTCAGTGAGTGCTGCACCAGAGTGGTAATTTTCCCAATCCTCCACCTCACTCATTACTTTCTGCTCTCCAGCTACATTGGTCGGAGGAGGGGGGCAGGCTCAGAGAGGTCATACTGTTAGGTCCCATGGCTTAATGAGAATTGTAAGGAGAGCACCTGTGTACTGCTCTGCCTGTGCGCGGCTCACCAGACTACTTTTCCCAAGCATGCACCTTTCCTCTTCGGCCGCCAATCTCATCGGGACTCTAAGAGTCGGTTCACACTGGGGCGACACGACTTCCAGAGCGACTTTCAGAGGCGACCCAGACACGACTTGAGCATGAACCACGGGGCGATTTACAACACGACTTCCAGGACAGGAAACATTCCAGTGGCCAATAAAACAACAATCAGCTCTGGGAGGGGGAGGGAGAGGGAGGGGGAGGTTTGCCTGTGAGAAATGTAGGTTATCTTATCTGGAAAGTAGCTAGTGATCAGACTTGAGGCAACAATTCGGATTGAAGTCGTACAGGAACCTTTTCTGAAGTCGGAGCGTCATGAGTAGTGTGTATTAACACCGCTCCCATTCACTAACATTGTTTTTCTCTACAGCGTGACTTGGGACGACTTGAGGCCACCTCAAGTCGGATCCCAAGTCGCCCCAGTGTGAACCGACTCTAAGTGTAGGTACAGATTGCAGGGAGATTGGTCATGCAGCCCTGTTATCGCTCGCCCCCAGCTTAAATCCACTCGCCAAATGCTAGTAGGCGAGTGGAAATTTTGAGGGCTGACTTATGTTCACCTTGTTTTTAAAGATGGATGTGGCAACATAGGCTGATGCCAGTTTTGCAGGCAGTAGTCTGTCTGGCCTGTATCATTTTCTTTTGAGACAATTGGTTTGGTTTTCCATTTTATTTTTTGTTTGCCCGGTTGTGGCACTATGTCACAGTAGGAGATGATCTAAAGCAGAACTGTGTTCTTTAATGAACAATAGTGAAAATAGGATTTTTTTTTTTTGTACTTGGTGTAAAATTATTTTCTCTGCATTCATTGGTGGACAGCATCTTCCCCTCTGGCTATGCTGCTGTTTGTGTGTGTTTGTTTTGCTTTTTGCACTGCTGTGTCAATTAGTCTGTTCTACAATTTGAAGGGGACGTCCCTGGGCTATATTTTGTGTTTTTTAGTGGTACCTAGCCGCTTCTTCCTGCAGGTAGCATTATACCCAGGAGGGTGATGTTTAAAGCAGAGCGATGTCCTACAATGAATGCAGAGAAAAGGATTTTTGGTGAGTACACAAATTCAAGTCTTCTCAGAAGGGAATGTCAGCAGTGGCAGCCCCAAAATAACAAACTATGATTTGGGGCCCATTGTTTTTTTTTGTTTTTTTTAATGTGTACACGATTTTTACATTTTATTTGTAATTTTGTTTGTTTTTTTGTGTAATACTTTTACTATGTGGAATCAGCCTTTAGTATACCACCTGCTGGTTGCAAGGGTAACAATGAATGATTTGTAGGTTTCATATATAGCTTGATAAAAAAAAAAAAAATTGGCTTTTAGTCATTCTAATAAAAGGAAAATGTTATGTGCATGTGTAGGGATACATTTTATTTTGCACAGGGTTTTTAATGTCTGTCTGTCTTTTTAACATTTATTCTTTTAAATTAAAATTGAGAAATATTAGCTGCCAATTATTCATTTTTAAAGCAATGACTTTTCCTCCCACAGTAATCCTGATGGCTTGGTCATTGATCAGTTGACAATTGCGGATGTCCGATGTGCAAAGGAAAATCATCCTTGTAGTAGTAGCCAGGAGGATGCATCCCAAGAGCAGTGTTCAGTTGCTGCATGCATCAAAAATACCCAAGGCTCTTGCAGAGAAAAAAGGTAAGCAATTTTATAGAACTAACTGATATTTTTGGTTTGTAGGGTTACTTTTTAATTTCAGGTTTTTATCCAGCTGTTATTCTTTGTGGTATATGCTCCATAAGAACCCTATGGAGAAGTTAAACGATGTGCAATAGTGATATTATGGAAAACATTTTACTGAAGAAAGCCATTCTGCACTGCATCCTAGGCTAGGAGTAGGGCCAGACACTCCTTGTGAAGATCGGCAGGTTTGTCACATACTGAAGCTATTTTCATTCAGAATGGGCAGACGGCATGTTAACAGCAGCCTGATCACATCCCCCCTATTTGATTGAAATCTTCTGTGATGTCCTGTAGCTTCAGACTAGAAGACCGATGCAAAATTAATACGATATGAAGGGTCTAAGGGTCTCCTGTCTATAGTGTGGTCAGATTGAAACAAAAACATATTTGGAACCGGCATGATTACCAGGCGTTTTCCAGCTAAGGAAAAAATAGATACAGGAACCTAAATTTTCAGATAAGTAAACACAGTGCACATATACAAAATATGTTTTGGGGTAACATACACTTTGGCTCCATTCACACCTAGGCGTTTTGTCGCCTGAAGCCCGACGCTATTGCAGCCTAAAATACGCTGGAGGGGTGATTTAACATTGTTCTCTATGGAGATGGTTCACATCTCCACGCCAAACGCCTGAAGCTCAAAACAAGTCCCGGACCCTTTTTTTTCCAGACGGCTTCGGCGTTCGGCATAGCTAACAATGAACTGTTAAAAAAAACAAGGGCAGAAACGACGCGTTTTGTCGCGGCAAAACGCGGTACAAAATGCCTCAATTTGTTGTGGCAAATCGCGTTACCAAACGCTGCGCTAAGGTGTGAATGCAGCCTAAGGGTTCATGCATACATAGCTTTTACAGGCATTTACTATGCCTAACATAATTTTCCAGCACTTTCCTGTTATTGGGGAGCCACATCTGCAACATAGTTTGCCAAACAAGTGAATGGCTGTAGGTGACCATGCTCATGTAAACAGTGGTGCTTTTTTGCACAGCAGTGTACAACCATTGACTTGTATGGCAAGTTGTACACAGTAGGTGTGCCTCCCTAGGCCTGAGAAAACAGTCTAGACAGAGAAAATGTATGTAAAAAGCCCTGTGTTCATGAACCTTAAGGACTGGCAACAGGCAGCCTGACTTCTCAGGAAAGACCCAACTAGGGATGAAGGCAAACTTCACCAATATAATTACAGGTATGGATGTGGAGGGAAGACCCAACCAAGTTTCAAAGCTAGACTGGGGTAATTCCAATCCAGACAGCTGCCATTTAGTTACCAGCTTGGTTTTCTTGATTCAAGAGGGAAAAAGTGCTAGCAAAAAAAGTTGGTGAGCTGAAGAAAAGGTGTTCATCTCTTAGGATACTTTCAAATAACTTGAGGCATGCCGGTGGAGGAAAGGGTAATACTGGGTGTGCCTACAGTCTTTATTTGCTAAAGTCCAGTCCTCCCTGTAGGTGGCAGTATATCCCAACAATATGTCTTTGTCTTTCAATAGATGAAAAATGTATTGCATTGTTTGACAGCTTGTTAAAGCTTTCTGTATGCAATGGGTCCCGATATCCTGTATTGTGAACTTAAATTTGAGCATTAGTCAGTAAATTAAGTCCTGCTAGATCACTTCAGACTGGCTCCTTTTGCTTTTATATATATATGTAAAATATTAAAAGTGCCTATACTGTTTAAAATCCAGTAACACACTGGACTCTGCACATGCTCAGTTGCTCTTTATTTTTAAGCACTCTTCTGAATTTAAAGGCCAATCGGACAGCCTAAAGATTAAGTGCTGCTCAGGGTCTCTGAGCTTCAGCAAAATGGCAGCCTCCAGCAAGAAAAAACAGGAATAATGCTGGGAGCAATTTGCAGCACACACTAATTTTGGAAGCATAATTATTAATGTGGAATGTATCTTGCCTGCTACAGAACATTATTTTTTTATCAAGTGGTTATGGTTAAAGTTCCACATATGTTGGTTTGTGATGAGGATTAGGCAGTTGAAAAGCAAGGGGATCTTAAAGTAGAAAAGCAAAACTTTTTTTTTTTTTTTCACTTTGGATAGAGTAAGGGATGTCCGATTTGTGTCCCATTGCGGAGATTTCCCCGCACTTCCTGTCCCATAGCTAAGAGGGAGGGGAGAGGAAATCCCTGTAAATTAGGGGAATTCCCTTTGGGACCCCCAAGTCACCAGAACTAGTGTTGTCGTTGGAAGATTTCCCCTCTATTACTTTTCTGGGGACAACCCAACATTTGTGGTTTTCTTTTACTTTCAATGATGGTAAACAGGACAAATAGAGAGGGTAAATCCCCCTTTACAGACAGCAATCTAAACCTGACAGGGGTTCTAATCCCTCTCCACTCTATCCAAAGCAAAAAAAAATCATTGGACAGAAGGGACACACCCTCAGAGAACATGGGGAACATGCACAGCTGTGGCTGCCAATCGCAGGCTGCGTGCTGAAGCTGTCCTCCCCATTACCAATTATCTATTGGAGCCTGGAAAAGTTGTCAAAGGTAACGCATGCATGTGTACACTGATGCCCATCTTCAGGGGGTTTTACAGTCTGGCTAATCTCCTGAATTTAGTCCTATTCCCTGGGGGAGAGGCTTTACCTGTCTACCCCCTTACTCTTCTTTCTTGATCCATTTTTCATACTAGGAGCACCAGGTCCCCTACACCTATTCCCTTCTGACTGCTCCCCCACCCTGTACCCCCTGGCACAGTTATGAGCGTTTAATTTTTCTAATATGTTGAGTATCCTTGCATACGTTATTCCTCTCTCACTGTTCCATTTCTGGGTCCAGCTTGCCACTGGGGATGCTTTGCTTCCTGATATATTGTAAATGTTCTATCTTGTTGCACAGTTTTGCATTTGAGTCTGTTTTGGGTCTCCCATATAGCTACTTTTATAGGCCTTGCACACTGACAACCATTTTTATAATCGTAATGATGTATGTGACCATCCATACTGTGTATTGCTGGGCATGTTGACATGTACAGTGGATATAAAAAGTCTACACAAATAATGAGACAAAGATAAATCCACTTTTTTTTTTTATGTGACATATAAATTGTACAACTTGGCTGAAAAACAAACTGAAATCTTTTAGGGGGAGGGAAGTAAAAATAAAAAACTAAGATTGTGGTTGCATAAGTGTGCGCACCCTCTTAGAACTGGGGCTATAGATGTTCAGAATTAAGCAATCATATTCAAATTCATGTTAAACGGGAGCCAGTACACAACTGCCATCTTTTAAAGTGCCTCTGATTAACCCCAAATAAAGTTCAGCCGTTCTTGTGGGTCTTTTCTGACATAGACTTTTCTGAATATAAACTTGTACACAGTATAGAGGGATTTGCTTTGTTTATATTTCATATCTGAGGTTTACAACCACTTTAAACAATATTACAATTATTGCCAAAAAAAAATAAAGATTAATAGCAGAAATCTAAAAATTGCTAAAAACCAACATGTGTTGACTTTGTGTTTTTTTTTCTTTAACTTTTGTCCTTTCTATCCCATTACAGCCATGAAGATGTTGCCCTGAATTCTGAGACCACATTGAACGGGCCTGCATGACATAGCTGTTGCTGCTCCAAACTATATCTGGTGTGAGGCAGGACCTCTTACTCCCAGGGAACTTTATGCAAATAAAGAGACATCTGATTTGTTTAAAGAACTGTATGCCAGAACTACAGAAATGGAAATCTGGTAGATGTTGGAAAACTAAATGACTTTGACAGCTTGAAAATCTGTCTGTAGGAGTGTATGTTAAACATAACCCCTATGGATGCTTTGACATGAAAACTGCCTCATGCTTATGCAGCTTCTTCCATATATTTTTTTGTCATAGCTATCGCTCTGCTGTAGAAGAGTAACGGGACAGCTGGAAAATGAGCATGGATGAGTTATTGGTGCAACCCTGTCTGCAAACACCATAAGCCTAGTTCCTTTTTGTTTTTAGCAATAATTTCCCCTAGTTTTATCAGACACGTTCCATGCTCAGACGTGAATTTATCCAGCTATATGGAACAGTTCATCAAATCACAAGCTGGTCCTGTGCTTGTACAGGAACACAGGATGCTGGTACAGACGGCCATCAGTCTTATTCCTGTTTCCATGCACTTTATCATGCAATTCTTCTCAAGCACCTTTTAATAATGAAATAGACATAATTTTTAGTTTAATATGTTTGAAAAGTGATTTTTATTTTACATTTTTTGGGGGGTCTGCTTTGTTTTATCAGGGTATTTAATAGTACAGTCCATACCCAGAAAGTTCATAAAATGAACATAATTTTGCAATTATTGCTTGGTCAGTAATTATTGCAACAGCAATGAAAATCTTTTTAACTTCCCAGTTCTTAAGACTTATTGTACACGGGATGTTTTACAACCTCTCCTGAACGATTTAACTTGACAGATAGCAACCGACATTTAAAAATTTCAGTTTTGCCACGTTTACATGCCATGTTTGCGTTTTAAAAGCGTATTTAAAAAAAATAATTGTAAACAAATCGTGTCTTAACACGAGTTATCGCGTTTACACGCATTTACAAGCTGTTGCAGGTGTTTGGCGTTTCAAATGCCTCTGAACATCCGTCCTGAACGCATTTTTTTGCGTTCCAAAACAATGCTTCTAAACTCCTAGAAAGGACTATAAACGACCCCGTGTACATGTACTGATAAGATGACATAGAAGAAAGTTCAGGGGCAGCTGAAAAAAATGCCCAACTGCTCCTAAACGTCCATTTACCAGCGGCAGTGTACATGAGGCCTTACAGTTGTAGTGTCCTAACATTCCCTTTGTCATGTGTTTTGTGATGAGGAAAAAAAACACCAACGGGCAAAGTTTTAAAAAAAAAAGTGGAGTATTGAGGTTAATAGGATATAATTGAACAGCAGTGAAACTATGGGGAGGTTTACTAAAGCTGTGCATAGTAACCAATGAGCTTCTGGGTTTTATTATCAAAGCTTAATTAAACAAGCTGAAGTTGGAAGCTAATGGGTTACTATGTATAGATGCACCAGATTCCATGTGCACCAGTTTTAGTAAATCTAACCCTATGCATCTGTGCATATACTTGTTCTAAACTGCATATACAGTACTCCCTTTTTCAATCATTTGGATAGATGCCACATTGAGCACCTTGAATTTGTGATGGGAGGATTGCATGTACAAAACACCTTTGGTGGTTGTGTATCAAATGTGCACTGTATAAAACCTTAACTTGTGTGTATGTGTGTTAGAGCTTGTTTACACAATGTGGCTTTCTCTCCCAGTTTGGTTGGCCAAAAAAAAAAACAGGCATTCAGAAGGTGGCAGTATCGTGTCCCAAATGCTCAGCACCCGCTTCTGTTTGTTCCCTGAAAAGGGGCTCTTGCCATTCCTTTTCAGAGGAATGGCAAGGGCTACCACCCATGTAAATGACCTCTTGGCTGTATGATTCGGGTGTTGGATACATTTCTCATGAAATCAAATATATGCGAGTAACCTTTTTCTTTACTGTATATTTAATTACAGTAGAATTCTTCTCATTTTAAATTGTTGGAAGGTTGAGGCACCCTTTTGCCCCATTTGGGCTGGTTTAGAACTCGTATTTGACAGGCTTTGATGGCGTTAGTTTGAGATGGTTCTGAGATCATTCAGAATTCACCGGCAGGTACATTTGACATGCAGTTGGCTTCCTTCAATCATTTTATACATTTGGAATTCTTCTAGACTTTTTTGGGGAATGCAAGACAGGTCTGATGTGACCAGAAGTCTGTCTACACAAGCCCTTAATGCCATACAAAGTTTTTGCAGGCCCTCTGTCAGTGCTTCCTTTAGTCTGGATTTTAAGGTATTCTATGGAGCTTATAAAATGTGAAGTTAGATCTAACAAGGCACTGGACTGTTTGAACTTTCTTCTTCATTAAAGTAAAGAGGGTGGGATTAGCAGGAAAGAATCTGAGCTTTATATAACCAGTGAACGGTAAATGTATGAAATGTTTTGTAACATTTCTGCTGTTGCAGTGGTGTACAATTAAATGTAAATGTACAGTGTAGTAACAATGTAGATGAGAAGATCAGCTCATTCATACATCCACGTAATTGTTCCTGAACTGTATTGAAGACTTGAGGCTGCAGGTCAGCAGTACTCTGCGTGTGACTGCACATGGTAAATTTCCCTTAAATAGTACACATGGTCCCCATCAATACATGCATGCTGAAATTCTACAAACCTGATCTGCAGTAAGCAGCCCTTCATCTTTTCATCATCTCTGCAGTAGATTCCAGTTTTCTTGCGGTTTTTTTTTTTGAGCCTTTTAAAATGATAATTAATGACAAATAAAAAAAATTATGTAAAATGTGGGTTTTTAAATTGTATTTTTAGGCTTGAATAATCATGTGATTTGTTTTCAAATATTTATATTTGCAGGAAGCAATGTGTTTTTATTACACATAATTGATTTTTTTTATATGTATATATTTTTTTTTTTTAGGTTGTTTGTAAAATTTGGTCAGCTTATTTAATGATCTCTAAGCAACATAGCTTAAGTTTGGCATTTTGAGGATCAGCTTGTGCCCTGCCATATCCCAGTACTACTGACTCACATGGCCTTGGTGTTGAGTTGCTTTATTGGAGTTTGTATCTGTTAAATAGTTATATATATTTTTTAAAAGCGTGTTTCTTTTCAGACAGAATTCTCCCTCTTAGTCTAATTTGCTCTTTGTAAGTAAAAAGCATATGCATCGTACACCCAATACGATTAACGTACAACGTATCCGTATTCTGGAGAAACCTTTCCTGTGTGTGTGTGTGTAGCTACGTATCTGAAATTATGTCAAATTTGTGTGACCCATGTGTCCTTCTGGTTTATTTTCGTGTTTCCGATCATGCGTGTGTTTTTTTGCGGACGCATACTGTACTGATTAAATGATTGTCGTATGATGGGCTGTCGTCCGACCAAAGTTTTCATGTTTGTCCCTTCGGATTTTGTTGGACAGGATGTCGTATAAGCTGTCGAAAGCTGTGCACCAACGATCAGATGATCGAACAATTAATCCAAAAGCGATTTTTATCATCTGATAATCGGATTGTGTGTACAAGGCATTAGAATACATATGACCCTTAAAAATGTGACTGTGATGGCAATATATGGGATAAGAAAAAAACATAGCCAAGCTTTAGGACCTGACATTCATAAAAACACTGAAATTAAAGTGTTTAATTCTGGCCCATACTGTTTATTTCAGTGATTACAGCGAAAAATCACAGTACTACTGGTTACAACTAATATTAGGATATAAGCACATAGGTATGTGTGTGGCAGTGTTCTGTGGCTAAATTGTCACCTAATTTATGGCTGGCCAATGTTTCTGTTTCAGATATACATTGTACACATGCCCCTATACCATGCCCCTATTATACAATCATCTTATTCAATTTACTATAGGTTTAAATATGTATTGCAAGGACCTGCCTGATTTCATACACATTGAAAGTGTTTAAGTCTGACCTCCTATATTAAATGGATTAGGTAAATGTAAAGAAAAATTGTACAAGAGAATCATACAATGTATGGCCAGCCTAGAAATAACACTTTATTTGACAAAGTGTGGTGAGATTTATGGCATTGTTTGCTATGAGCAATAAAGAAACATATTTTCAGCTTCAACTTGCCAACACAGGCTGGCCCAATTTGTAATCGTTCTAACAATTAGATGCGTTGCTTAGAGCATTGAGTTTATTTGCAAATTCCATTTTTTATTTGTAAAAATTCTAGCTTGAAATTAATGCGTTGACCGAAACTTTTTTTCACAGAATATCCAATCAGCAGTTTTGTGTCAGTTCCATTCTGTGGCAAAGGAGAATCATGCTGTTCTTTATATGGGATAAGCTCTGTTCCACCCTTTTGGTCTGGGATCTTTTGTTTGGATTGCCAAATTTTTGAAACGTGAATGATTAATTAGTAGGCAATTTTATTCACAAAGTAAGTTTTGGTGCGTCTTAGATTGTCAGAATTTTAGACTCATAAGTTGTTGCCATTACATTGAAAGATTTCTATAAAGTGCTTGTGTATACGTCTTCTGCATATTTAAAGCTGAACGCCAGGTATTAAACAAAAAAAAAACTATACACTTTGACTAGGTATATATTAGTTTCAAGGGTAGCCCCGACACCCATACATGTCAGTAAGTGCCCTAAGAATGTGTGAGGAGCAGTGCCTCATGGGACGTGTAGTGTAGTAGTGAATGGTTCCTAAGACAGAAGATTTTTGACCTTGCTAAAGGGTACGCTATATTACACTTTGCAGCTTGCTATTGGAGCACTCTGAAGGCAGGAGGAGCCAGAAGTATCAGTGGGGGACCCCAGAAAAGGAGACTCAGAGCTACTCTGTGAAAACCCCTTACACGGAGCAAGTGCAGTGCCTTGCGAAAGTATTCGGCCCCCTTGAACTTTGCAACCTTTTGCCACATTTCAGGCTTCAAACATAAAGATATAAAACTGTAATTTTTTTGTGAAGAATCCACAACACGTGGGACACAATCATGAAGTGGAACGAAATTTATTGGATATTTCAAACTTATTTAACAAATAAAAAACTGAAAAATTGGGCGTGCAAAATTTTTCAGCCCCTCTACTTTCAGTGCAGCAAATTCTCTCCAGAAGTTCAGTGAGGATCTCTGAATGATTCAATGTTGACCTAAATGACTAATGATAATAAATAGAATCCACCTGTGTGTAATCAAGTCTCTGTATAAATGCACCTGCACTGTGATAGTCTCAGAGGTCCGTTTAAAGCGCAGAGAGCATCATGAAGAACAAGGAACACACCAGGCAGGTTCGAGATACTGTTGTGGAAAAGTTTTAAAGCCGGATTTGGATACAAAAAGATTTCCCCTCTAAACTTTCAGCTCATACAAGGAGAAGACTGATCAGAGATGCAGCCAAGAGGCCCATGATCACTCTGGATGAACTGCAGAAATCTACAGCTGAGGTGGGAGACTCTGTCCATAGGACAACAATCAGTCGTATACTGCACAAATCTGGCCTTTATGGAAGAGTGGCAAGAAGAAAGCCATTTCTTAAAGATATCCAAAACAGTGTTGTTTGAAGTTTGCCACAAGCCACCTGGGAGACACGCCAAACATGTGGAAGAAGGTGCTCTGGTCAGATGAAACCAAAATCAAACTTTTTGGCAACAATGCAAAACTTTGTTTGGCGTAAAAGCAACACAGCTCATCACCCTGAACACACCATCCCCACTGTCAAACATGGTGGTGGCAGCATCATGGTTTGGGCCTGCTTTTCTTCAGCAGGGACAGGAAAGATGGTTAAAATTGATGGGAAGATGGATGGAGCCAAATACAGGACCATTCTGGAAGAAAACCTGATGGAGTCTGCAAAAGACCTGAGATTGGGACGGAGATTTGTCTTCCAACAAGACAATGATCCAAAGCATAAAGCAAAATCTACAATGCAATGGTTCACAAATAAACATATCCAGGTATTAGAATGGCCAAGTCGAAGTCCAGACCTGAATCCAATCGAGAATCTGTGGAAAGAACTGAAAACTGCTGTTCACAAACGCTCTCCATCCAACCTCACTGAGCTCGAGCTGTTTTTTAAGGAGGAATGGGCAAAAATTTCAGTCTCTCGATGTGAAAAACTGATAGAGACATACCCCAAGCGACTTACAGCTGTAATCACAGCAAAAGGTGGCGCTACAAAGTATTAACTTAAGGGGGCTGAATAATTTTGCACGCCCAATTTTTCAGTTCTTTATTAAAGTTTTAAATATCCAATAAATTTCGTTCCACTTCATGATTGTGTCCCACTTGTTGTTGGTTCTTCACAAAAAAAATAGTTTTATATCTTTGTTTGAAGCCTGAAATGTGGCAAAAGGTCGCAAAGTTCAAGGGGGCCGAATACTTTCGCAAGGCACTGTAAGTATAACATGTTTGTTTAAGAAAAAAAAAAATCAGTTTAAAGACACTGCAAGGAAGATCAGAATCTGAACCCAGAGAATGTGGGGGCTGATAGACTGAAGGTAATATTAGGTATTACTTTTACCTTTTTAACCACTTAAAGACCCCCGCACGCACATATACGGCCACAACATGGCTCGTACAGGCACAAGGGCGTAAATTTACGTCCCCGCCTGAGTGCGGTTCGGGGGTCCCATCGGGACCCCCTCCGCGGCGTGCGGGGGTCTCCCTACCTCTGGGAGCGATCCGGGATCTGCGGGCGGATGTCCGTGTTTTCCGCCCCCCCCGCGATCGCTCCCAGCCAATGGGAGCGCGCTCCCAGCCTGTCACTTCCTCCTCCTGTGTTTACACAGGAAGGAGGAAATGATGTATTCTCTCATCGCAGCGCTGTTTCCCAGCGCTGCTGATGAGAGAAGACATGACAAGTAAGTGTGCACCAACACAACACTGACACACACTCACATAGGCATATTAACCCCTTGTGATCGCCCCCCCCCCCCCACCCCCCTGTCACAGTGTCACTGAATGCAGTGATTTAATCACTGCATTTAGTGTCAGTGTGACAGGCACTGTAAAAAACAGTTAGTGTTAGGTTCAGGATAGCCCCCCCACCCCCCTAATAAAGATTTAACCCCCTGATCACCGCCCTAGTTAACCCTTTCACTCCCTATTGCCAGCGTCACTAAGCGATCATTTTTCTGATCGCTGTATTAGTGTCGCTGTTCCCGCTAGGTAGCTATTTTTTTTTATTGCGATTTTTTTTTTTTTTTACTAAAGATATGTGGCTAAATAAATTTTGGCCTAAATGTTTGACTAAAATTTAGTTTATTTGATTTTTTTTTAACAAAAAGTAAAAAATAGTGTTTTTTTTTCAAAAATGTCGCTCTATTTTTGTATATAGCGCAAAAAATAAAAATCGCAGAGGTGATCAAATACCACCAAAAGAAAGCTCTTATTTGTGGGAAGAAAAGGACGCAAATTTTGTTTGGGAGCCACGTCGCACGACCGCGCAATTGTCTGTTAAAGCGACGCAGTGCCGAATCGCAAAAACACCTTGGGTCATTTACCAGCGTATTGGTCCGGGTCTTAAGTGGTTAAAGTAAACTTTTACCAGTATTGTGCACTATATATATATATATAATTAGGGTTGTCCCGAAAACCTCTTTTTTAGGACCGAGTACGAAAAAGTATATTATTCGGGTATCGGGGGTATTTGCGGGAGTACAAGTACTCCCGCAAATACTCGGTATCGGTCCCGATACTGGTATCGGTATCGGGACAACCCTATATATGATTTTATCCATGAAAACTCGGCCAACTAATCAATTATGAAAATAATCGTTAGTTGCAGCCCTATTGTCAACGTTTCCATAAAGCGCAGTCCATCTTTCTTCTTTCTCTAGACTTGGTCTTAAAGAGACTGAGCTTCATTGAAACGTTGACAATAAACAAAACACTGCTGTTATTGATCTTCCTCCTCTGAAAAATCCTGTGAGTGCATCGAAACCAGTTATGGTGTGTGTATGTGTGTGGTTAGATTGATCCGATGCATTTTTTACCACTTTAGGAAAATTGCTATATCAGGAATGTTGAAGAACCTGTTCTCAGCCACAGTGCTGCTTGACCCTGTCATGAATTTAAATGACACAAGCGATATACCTGCAAAGAGAATAAATTCTTTCCTCTCCTGCAGCATGACTGACGCGACTGGAAGTGGTGCAAAAAACACACACCCTGACTCTGTTAGCTGCAGTAGAGAAAACCAATGTCGCTGCCCTGGCTGTGCTGTCTGTCTAGAATCAGAAGAAAGGCTGAACAGAATTATACATTTTTTGGCAGCTTAGGCCACTCTAATATGCAATTCAGCTGTGAATAGCTGTATGCCTGGAATTCAGCTTTAAACGCTATTTAAATACTTAAGATGGGATTATCTGTTTTGTCACATGGAACAGAAGAAGACTAATGCCGCATACACACGATCGTTTTAATGATGAGAATTTTTTTTTAAATTGGTCATTAAATATGATCATGTGTAGGCTCCAGAGCATTTTTCTCAACGTAAAAAATTTAAATAGAACATGCTCTATTTTTTCGTAGTTTTTGATGTCTTTTGTCACGTCACGAAAAACGGTCGTGTGTAGGCTTTAACGACGGTGAAAAGAACATTCATGCTCATAAGCAAGGTATGAGAAGGGAAATTTGCATAATCAGCCCAAAGGGTAGCATCAATCAAATGGAACTTCCTCTTTATAGTGCCGTCGTACGTGTTGTACATCACCACGCTGTGCTCAAGCTTTTTTTTTCCCCACGATCCTGTGTATGCAAGGCAGGCTTGACAAGAATCGTGTCGAGAAACTTTTTTTTTCCATGACATGAAAATTGGTCATGTGTACGTGGCTTAAGGGCTCTTGCTGATCCTCTAAAAAATAAACTGCAATGATTTGCCTTTCAGAAGGAGGTTGACGGGTGCTTGTGAGGCAGTATGTTGCTTCTTAGCCACCAGTTTTAGCCCTGCAAAGCCTGCTGCATCGCAACCATGTCAATTGCATGTGGTTGTTGTGCATCCCTATTCACTTGAATTGGTTGTGTTTGGTGGCAGTATTGACTGTCGAATGTGACAGGTTATAGTTCTTGCTGTGACATGTGTACAAGCCCCTCTGCCCACTGTATAAGGTTAAGGGAGGCGGTCGAAGGGCAGTTCACCTATTTTTACAACCCCTATCGGTCAGATGAATGATTGAACTAAAGGTTTGGGCTTTGCTTCTCTTTTTTACATCATCCCAATCGGTAGCAAATCAGGTTGATTTGCTCATCTTTCATCGTAGCTTAGTGATTTCTACTGTGCTAATCACTGACAACAAACCTACGCAATTCAAAATGTACATGTGATGGAAATGCATGAGCACAGGTCAGAATGACTCTAAGATGCAGGCGGCTAAAGTTTTATGCGGATCTCCTATTCAGTTGAGTTCATCGCTGTATTTCATGCCCTTCCACAAGAAGATGGATGCAAAATGTTGACTTGAGAGAAACTTGACATTTGAATCTAATTTTCATGGTATATCAGGATGTATTTATTGGTTTGATATGCAGTTTTTAAACTGGTATTTTTGATCAGTTTAATTGACTACCATACATTTTCTTGGTAGCCAAACCACACTATTAAAATTTTAAAATTACTTTTTTAGGTGCTTAACAGGCCAAGAAATCTGAAGACAAAATTCCTTACTAGTTTTTTTTCACAATTTAGATGCTCCAAAAATCGATATCTTTGAAAGTATATATTGTGTCTTTTTTAAGAGTGTTTTACTTGTCCAGTGCCAACAGTAGCTCAACTGGTAGAGTTATTAACCTAGTAAGACAAATGTGTATAACTGTTTATATGTACAGCAAATGGGATGTCTGGTATTTCAGTCACTTTACGAGCAGCCTGTTCTATTTTAGCACATGGACTCAAAGATGGTAGGAAGTTAACTTTGTGTTGCAAATATCAAAAGCGTATGCAACAAAACACAGACCATTTTTTTTAAAACGCAAATTGTTAAAAACAAAAAGTCTGAACTTTTTTTTTTTTTGCTGACTAGCAGGTCTGTGTAATGGGAAATTTTCTTTGTATTCTATAAACTGCCCTGCCCCTGTGCACCTTTACTTTTGCTAGGTATAAATTCTGTCATTTTTACCTTGCAAGTTATTCCTTCCCACAAAATGACCTTGGTATATGTATTTTGTTGTGATTGGTTCTTATAGTTGCACTTATTAATTTTATAAACGTAAATCCCTACATATTTTTGGTGTTCCTAAAAAGGGTTACAGATTTTGACCTTATGCAGCTGGACTGATTTATCACTTTAATGGGTTATTGCTTCATGTGGCTGCCACGGCACTATAGTGTTGGTTTACTAAAGACGAATAGGCTGTTCACTTTGCACTGGAAATTTCCCTTGGCTTAGCGAACAAGGTGAAACTCTGCTGACTTCAATCATCCAATCATGTGCAAGCAAACACGTTGGGAGGGATTTAAAACTGTAGACGGACTCTGGGGCAGTATTGCATAGAAACCAAACTGCTTCTAACTTCAAGCAGAACTTTACTCTCTCAAACATTAAATATTTTTAATCCTTATAGCATTAGTAAATTGATAGGAAGGTAATAGTATATTTACTTTTTTTTCAGTTTCCTGGTCTAGACCAAAATATCATGCATCCATGAATCTTCCTGGGCATTTTTTTTTCTGAAGGACTTTCTCAGTCAATCACGCTCCCCTTTCTGCATTTCTAAATTAAAGGCAGCGGGATTCCAGGAAGTAAATGCTACATGCATTATCTGCCCTTACTCAAGATGGCTGCAGCTAGTAATGCTAGGTGGGTGTTGTGATTTCTTAACTAAATAAAGCATGAGCATGATTGCTTTTAATATTTCGTCTTCAGTTTGTGGTGCTCGGGTCCAATTTAGTTCTGCTTTAACCACCTCAGCTCTGGCAAATGTTGCCTCCTTAATGACCAGGGCATTTTTTTTTGCTTTCTTTAGCACCTTGCCACTTGATCTGATAAATATGTGGCCATGCAACAGTTTACCCAAACCAAATTTTATTTTTATTTTTCACACAAATAGTGCTTTCTTCTTGTGGTATTTGATCACGTCTGTATTTTTTATTATATAAACAAAAAAAACTAAAATTTTGAAGAATTTTTTTTTTTACTTTGTTATAAAACATATCCAAAAAAAAGAAAATTGTACAATTCAAATTTCATACGTTTTGCCCAAAATTGTATTCTGCAACGTGTCTTTGGTAAGAAAAAAAATCCCAACATGCGTATATTGATTGGTTTGCGTGAATGTTATAGAGCCTACAAACTATGGTGTTTATATTGGAATTTTTTTTTATACTAGTAATAGTGGTGATCAGCGACTTATGGGACTGCGATCGCGCAGCAGACAATCTGACAATGATGTTGGGGAAACTGACTAACACTAATACAGTGATCAGTGCTAATACTATACACTGTCACTGTACTACGGACACTGGCTGGGAAGAGGTTAACATCTGGGGCGATCAAGGGGTTAAATGTGTGCCTAACAATGTGTGCTGCTTTTCACTAAAGATCTGTTTCCTATTTTGTTTTCTGTGTTGAGTTGTCAACACAGGGCTCTGGTCTTTGATTGGACACAGCTGATCTTGACCATAAATCATTGGCCTTGGATCTTCAGACAAACTCCCGCTGTAAACAATCACAGCAGGTGTCAGTGAGGGAGTGTGCACCCCAAACGGGTCGCGCCGGTCCAGTATGTCTCTTTTACCTGTATGGGCCACCCGTCCACAGTACAGTACATTGCAGTCCCTTACGTGGTTAGGCTTTAAAAATTTAAAGGGTCACTAAAGAATTTTTTTTTTATTAGCTAAATGGCTTCCTTTACCTCACTGCAGTCCTGGTTTCATGTCCTCATTTGTTTTTGCTATGATGTTGCTGTAATTCTTCTCTGTTCTGGACACTTCCTGGTTGTCTGTTTCCTGATGACCGCAGTACTGGGAGCTTAAAGTTTTGTTTTCCAAACCATCACTGCTCTATGGCTCTGTATAGCACAGATGCAGGATAACATGCAAAAACGAAACTAGAGGCAAAAACTAAACTAAAAAACTACAGGTACATTATATGATTGATTTTTATCTATGTTTAATCGTTTTTTAAAAGGAATCAGTTAACTATTATGTGTCTATACCCTGTAAACAGTCATTTCAGCAAAAAAAAAAAAATCCTATACAACTCCTTTAAGTTGGAAACCAATTGGTTTGCCATGCACATTTGCTCCTGATTTTATTGGCTCCTATCTTGGTTAAATCCATACTGTGTTTCTTATTTTCTTTGCACATAATTGGTTATTCTTTGCTTGGTGAATTGTGATCACTTAGAAAATTCCCATGCAAACTGAACAACCCATTTTGAATCATCCCCTATATGTCCTCTGTTATTATTGGTAATATGTCAAAGCTGCCCAAGCTGGGATACACACACAGGGGTTTATTTACCAATGTTGGAGAGGGCAAAATCGGGCTCAATTCTGCATAGAAACAAATCATCTTCCGGGTTTTATTGCCAAAGCTTAATTGAACAAGCTGAGCTTTCAAGCTGATTGGCTACCATGCACAGTGCTCTAGCTTTGGTAAATCTACCCCATTTTCATGTGTCTAATGTTCTGCTGTCAGGGGAAAAAAAGTTCTGGTGAATAATATTGCAGTTGTGCAGATATTTGAAAACTGGAGAAAAGCAAAAGTGATCTTTGCTAACTTGCCTAGGGACAGGTAAACGGAATCCATTCTACAGAATTCACACAAATGGTGACTATTGACATTATTTCATACATATTTCACAGATGCAATAAACCAATGTCCTTTTTTATTGGAGGACATATCAGAAAGACAAAACACTTGTCTGATGTATGACTACACACACTAGTCATAGGCAGTCATTTACAGATCATATATCCAGAATATAATCATTTTGAATAAGTCTTCCACAAATGCTGGTTATGGAAATAAACTTGAATCAAACCCAGTCATGGCAGTAACATGATTTCTGTGTGTTCTGAAATGGTCCATTCTTGTACTGCTCAGGTGGTTTTGTTTTTTACTTTCTGTGCTTACTTGATGAAAACAATTTCATAATGTAACTGATGAATTTTATTTTAAAGGGGTGTTCCAGCCGCTATTTGTTTTTTTTTAAAGTCAGCAGCTACGAACAGTGTAGCTGCTGACTTTAAATAAGCACACTTACCTTGTCCTACTTGCCCGCGCTGATGGCCCCCCCGATGCCGATCCCACGATCGCTCCGGGTCCCACGCCGCCATCCACACTATGGGAAACAGGCAGTGAAGCCGTACGGCTTTACTGCCCATTTCCTACTGCGCCTGCGTGAGTCTCACGCTGGCTTGTGAATGGGCGGCTGCTCTCTGAGAACACACACAGTTCCCAGAAAGCAGCGCGCCCCATTCACAAGCAGAAGAAGAAGAAGAAAAGACACCGCGGTGTGGAAGAGGCAGATTACGGACTTCCGCATAGCGACAGGTATTTCGGGTGAGTATTTTTTATTATTTTTCACTTTTTTTTTATTTAATTTTTTTAAGCTATATGGTCAAATGTTGTTTTTCTGGGTGGAACTCTGCTTTAAGGAGTGTCATTAGCTGTGTAAGTGGCTTCTTTTAAATTTCTGGTGTATATATGTATAAAGCTAATAATCAAAGAGGCGTTTCATGTATACGACATTGTAATAATTCTCAGGTTGGGTTCACAGCCAGAGTCTGGTGCGTCTCCATTCACCGTTTCAGGTCTGATTTCAACCCGAAGTTGGGGCTGAATTTGAACCTGAAACAGACCGAAAGACGCAAAGGACTTCTGTGCAATTTGCACTGGAGCCGCTGTGGAGATGTGTGAACTGGCTCCATAGAGAGCTGGTCACAATCTCCTGCTATGCAAATTGGATGCAAAGAAAACCGACATTCAATTCACACTAGTGTGAACCCAGCCTAAAAGTGACGGCATCACTTTTCGTGAACTGGAACATGCTTTCGTACCAATTATCTGACTGCCAACTTGCCACAAAAGTGTTCCTACAATCCTGAGGTACAGCTAATGATCTTCAGTCATTAAAAATCTGAGAATATCTCTTAATATGTTTAGTAATGAGGGCTAAGCAAGTGCCCATAATATGGTCTAAGGCTTGGTTTACACCTATGCAGATTGCAGTTCATGCATATTCCAGGTGCATTTTGTGTTTCTCAATACACGTTTTTGATCCATTAAAGTCTGTGGAACCAAAAACACAACCTGCTGGTCCCTGGACCTTTCTATTAATTGCACAGATGTGAATGTGACCCACACGAAACCATGTTATATGGACTGTAGTGTGTTTCTGAAAAACTGAAAACTTGCTAAAAATGCATAGATGTGAACCAGGCCTTACAGTATAAAGGCAATGATCTAAGATGCAAAGCACAACTAAAATTTACCTTCTGTCTGGCAAGTAAATGGAACATTCTAATTTGAACTGTGTTGGGTTTAGTTGTGTACAATGTAGGAGGGACAAAAAAATCCTAGTTCTACAATGCCACACAATCCTAAGAAATTATACATGCTTCATGCTATCTATTACATTTGTGTTCTAAGTTTCACCTAAGCAAATCCATCTGCAAATCCTAGGGCAGAACTGCATTTTGTGCCAGCTCTGTCTGTAGTCCAGTACATCATCATACACATAGTTATAATGATATTGACCTCCAGCAACAGAGGGTAGGCTGTGTGTGTTTTTCCAAGAAATGTTCTGTGTATGTATATGTGTATATACTTAGATAAAGATATATATATAGGATCCATGTGTTCTGCCTTTTTTTCCCTTGTTATATTTTTCAGAGTTATGATCTATATATAGCTATGTGCAAACTGTTTTATATATATTTGTATATACATATTATGTATTCATTGTAAACTCTGCTTGTGGTGCATTTTTAGTTTTCCATATAAATGGTATGTTTTATTTTGTAATGCATCTTTTGTCCAAATTTTTTCCTGTACAGCTTGTGAGATGAAGTAAACCAGCGGTTACATTACTGCTCCATTATATCTGATCGAAATGTTGATTTTGCAATTTTATAACACTGAACTCACAGGAAAGCAAATAAAGCTGACCAACAGCCATTGTTGCTGTTTGTTGTAGTGTTGCACATGTATTAGGCTGGCCATTTATTAAGCAGCTTTCCTTTCTTCAACCTTAGTTTAAAATCGTTTAGGTTTGAGCAGTGAAAATCAGATTTTTGTACTTAATGTAAAATCTTTTTTTTATTTGAAGTCCATGTAGGAAGTTTTAACCTTCTGGTTCTACTGAGCTTACATTAGTATTGGACACTGGCAAACAAAAAAAACATAGGCTAGCCAAGGATAACCTCTTCTACGATCAGCATCACTCAATTTTGTTGCGAAACAGTACCAGGGACATGTCCCTCAAAAGATTTTGTTTTTGGCAAGTAATCACAGATCTAGTAGTGTGTACCTTGGTGCAGAATAGGGTAGGGTGTATGGAATGTAGTGCTAAATGTGATGTGCTATAGAAGTGAATACAGATGTATGCAAATAAAAATGATTGGGCAGGTAAAAATAAATTGAGTCCAAAAAATTAATTCTTAAAAAACAAAGTCTATCACAGACAAGTAGTTGTTCCTAGGTAGCTATTGATGAAACCAGCCGGTGAATGGATAGTTGGTGATGATGTATCATCCAAAAATTATAAGAATGTTTACTCTTGCTGGATGCTGTGGACCCAAATGTCAGCGACAGCGAGTCGGGAAGGCATAGATATCCAAGTCGGTGGAATCGCCTAAGTACCGAAGAAGCCGGGATCTCTAAAAGCGACTCCGATAGATCTGGTAAATGGCTGCAAGGCTGAAGAGTTGATGACCAAGCAGGAAGGCTGAAAAAAAACTCACATCCAGGAAGATATGCAAAGAAAAAAGGGAGGCCTCCAATGTCAAAAAAGGTGGGTTTTTATTTATAAAAACCGACGGATAAAGTAAAAGCAATGTAAGGAGTGGTGTACCAAACCCACTTTTTTATTTTTTTTTACCTACACCATTGGCGGCTTCCCTTTTTTTTTCTTTGCATACCTTCCTGGATGTGAGTTTTTTTTTTTTCAGCCTTCCGATCTATCCGAGTTGCTTTTGGAGATCCTTGGTCGGTACTTGGTCGATTCGCTGACTTAGATATCCATGCCTCTCCGACTCGTTGTCGCTGAGATTTGGGTCCATAGCATCCGGTAAGAGTAAACATTCTTATCATTTTTGGATGATACATCATCACTGATGGTCCCTACACCTGCTGGTTTCATCAATACCTACCTAGGAACAACTACTTGTCTGTGATGGACTTTATTTGTTTAAGGATTGATTTATTTGTATGATTGGAAATTTATTTTTACCTGACTAATCATTATTTTTATTTGCATATATCTGTGTTCACTTCTATAACACATCACGTTTAGTGCTACATTTCATCCACCCTCTCATTTTGAATTTTGTCACATTCTTATGTAGCTGCTCTTTTTTTCACTTTATTTAATATTTTTATAATTTGTTGGTTAGCGCAATAAGTATTCACACACCTTCCAGAATAGGGTGGAACTTAGAAAAGGTTTAATGAGAAGCTGATGCACCTTCTGGCATTTACCTGGGATGAAAAAAAGGGGACGAGTGATCCTGAAAGCAGTGGCTGAGACCCATACATCCAGACAATAAAGGGGCATTTCCTTTTGGTGAACTGGAGCCTGCCAAAGGGATAGGAGAATAATGTTCTGATTGAGGGGAAAGGCAGTAACTACCTTGGGCAAGACGGAAGTCCTGGTCTTCAACACCATCTTACTATGCAAAACCAGAAAAGGTTCCTTGCAGGATGACACTTGCTTTGCGGAGATGATGGCTTCAAGGAATATACTCTTGCGGTGAGAGTTTTGAGGAAAATAGATTTAAAACTTTGCAAGCAATATTTGACTTCCATATTGGGACCTTTGTCAATGAGATTTAGGGTTGTGTCAATGGCATTAGTTTGATGCACTTCTGAGATTATTTAGAATAAATTGACCAGTGCATTTGACTTGCAATCGGCCTCCTTCTAGGCCTCATTCCTTTAGGCCTGGTTCACACCCATGCATATTTTTAGTGCATTTTCAGTTTTTCAGAAACACACTACAGTCCAATTAACATGGTTTTCTATGGATATAGTTCACGTCTGTATTTTATGGAAAGGGCCAAGGACTGTGTTTTGGTTCCATAGACTTTAATGGTTCCAAAATGTGTATTAAAAAAAACACAAAATGCACCTGGAATATGCAAACTGCAACCTGCATCGATGTGAACCAGACCCTAAACTTCCATGGGTATGCAAGACCACCTTGAAAGCAAACTAAGGCCTATTGACAGATGCCCTTATAGAAGTCCATGCCCCAGAGGTGTTTATATTCTAATGTTTCTTTCACACAGTTCTAATGCACACATGCTAATCTGGGTGGAAACCGGTTCATTTAGCTGTATTTTCTTGTGAATACTGATTGGTGTATATCGTAAATAAAAAATACTTTAAAGCAACGCAGTGGGTTAACATTTCCACAGGAACGTGTTTAATAGTTTACAAAGTGGCCCCAATGTTCCAAAAATAGGAATATAAAACAATTACTATGCTGTTTCCTGTGTGTTTGGGCCAGGGACCAGATGCTACTACTAGGAAACAAAAGTAATTTGTTAAGGCAGCTCCGAAGTCTCTTCCGATTTCTTCTCCCCTCTCCAGCTCTTCTGCCTCCCTTGCCGATGTCTTCTGCCGGTTCTTCTCCGCTGATGTCTTCTGCCGGTTCTTCTCCGCTGATGTCTTCTGCCGGTTCTTCTCCGCTGATGTCTTCTGCCGGTTCTTCTCCGCTGATGTCTTCTGCCTCTGCTGGGTTTTCTCTGCTGTCTTCTTGCTCTTTTGCCAGGTCTTCTCCCTCCTGGTCTTCTGATGCTGATGCTCTCTCCTGCTTTAATGCTGGGTGCGTGGTGTGCATCTACTTATTTTGGCGGGAGGGGGGTCACTGGATGATGTCACCCTGGTCCCAAGCCAATATAAGTAGTGGCACACCGTGCACCCAGCATTGGAGCAGAAGACAGCGTTATAGAGAGTGAATAGAGGTTGAAGACCAGCAAGAGTGAGAAGACAGCGGACAAAGGGTGAAGAACTGGAGAGGGCTAGAAGACATCGGCACAGAAGAGCTGGAGAGGGCAGAAGAAATCGGAAGTGATGCCAGAGCTGCCTTAATTAATTACTTTAAAAACCTGTGTACTTTTTGTGTTTTTATTTTTGTGTTTTTATTTTTGTATTTTTATTTTAGAAAGAAAGGGTAACCGCTCAGATATAACCAAAGAGTTTCCTCAATGAATCGAAACCATGGGTGCCGGCAATGCAATGGCAATGCGAAAACACGGAAGAGAACTTGGACAGCCGCACCCCAAAATTGTTCCTTTTATTAAAATAGGTCACAAAAAACACATGCCACAGCAAAAAATAGAACAGAAGCTGACGCATTTCACACTGTAGCTCAGTACTTAATCATAGCTGAAGCACTGAGCTACAGTGTGAAACGCGTCAGCTTCTGTTCTATTTTTTGCTGTGGCGTGTATTTTTTTGTGACCTATTTTAATAATTGGAACGATTTTGGTGTGCGGGTGTCCAAGTTCTCTTCTGTGTTTTCGCATTATTTTTATTTTAGGTGAATGAATATCGGGTATATTTGTACCCCTACCTATTCATATAGGGTGGGGGGCCCCCCCAGGAGCTTTCAGATTCCGATAAGCACTCCTGCCCGTAGACCCTGACAACCAACAGCCAGGGTTGTCGGGAAGAGGCCCTTATCCTCATCAGCATACGGACATGTTGAGGGCATGCGGCCTGGTACAGTTCAGGGAGGCCCACAACGCTTGCTCTTCACCACCCCCCCCCCCTTTCCTGACCTGCCAGGCTGCGTTCTAGGATAAGGGTCTGGATTTTGACGATTCCCCTTACAAAAAAAAAAAAAAAATAATAGCAATCCAAACCAGATCAAAGGGCCTGGTATGGTCTTGAAGGGGGAACCCATACTGTTTTTGTTTTAAGTTTGGCGTGGAGTCATTGTTTTAAATGGGAAGGAGCGGTATACATACCACTCCAAAGATGCTGCTGGCAGGAGATTTTTTTTTCTCTCCCGCCAGCACATCCCCTCAGTGTGAAAGCCCTCAGGCTTTCACATTGAGTATGCAGTGCAGGGGTTTTTCAGGCGGTATAGCGGCGCTTTTTTTTTTTTTTTAGCCCTGTACCGCCTGAAACACTCCTCAGTGTGAAAGGAATCTAAAGATTCATACAACACAAAGGGCCAGATTCAGGTAGCTTAGCGTATCAAATAGACGCTACGCCACCGCAACTTAGAGAGGCAAGTGCTGTATTCTCAAACCACTTGCTCCGTAAGTTGCAGCATAGCGTAAATTGGCCGGCGTAAGCCCGCCTAATTCAAAGTAGGAAGGAGGTGGGCGTCATCTATTTAAATTTAGTGTGACCCCATGTAAATGAACGGCCGGTCGAACTGGGCATGCGCGCGCATGCTCAGAATCACGTTGCATAAACTCCCTAAGATACGTCGGCGGGGATGTAAGCCTTAACCACTTAAGACCCGGACCAAAATTCAGGTAAAGGACCAGGCCCCTTTTTGCGATTCGGCACTGCGTCGCTTTAACTAACAATTGCGCGGTCGTGCGACGTGGCTCCCAAACAAAATTTGCGTCTTTTTCTTCCCACAAATAGAGCTTTCTTTTGGTGGTATTTGATTGCCTCTGCGATTTTTATTTTTTGCGCTATATACAAAAATAGAGGGACATTTTTGAAAAAAAAAATCAATATTTTTTACTTTTTGTTATAAAAAAAATTCAAATAAACTAAATTTTAGTCAAACATTTAGGCCAAAATGTATTTAGCCACATGTCTTTAGTAAAAAAAAAATCACAATAAAAAAAAAAAAGAAGCTACCTAGCGGGAAGAGCGACACTAATACAGCGATCAGAAAAATGATCGCTTAGTGATGCTGGCAATAGGGAGTGAAAGGGTTAACTAGGGCGGTGATCAAGGGGTTAAAAGTTTATTGGGGGGGGGGGGGGTACGGGGGCTACCCTGGACCTAACACTAGCTGCCTGTCACACTGACACTAAATGCAGTGATCAGTACATATATGATCACTGCATTCAGTGACAGGGGAGAGGGGGGTGATCGCAAGGGGTTAATGTGCCTGCGTGTACTGGTGTCAGTATACTGTTGTACAGACTTACTGTGTGATGTGATCTCTCCTCAGCGGCGGTTGAAAAAAACGCAGAGAGCAGAGATCACATCACTTCCCTCTTCGGCAGAGGAAGTGACACATGGGGGAGCACGCGCATTGGCTGGGAGCGATCCGGAGGGGGCGGACAAAAACGAACAGCCGCCCCCTCATCCCGGATCGCTCGCACAGCAAACTGGACCACCGCATGTACCGGGGGGGGGGGGGGGTGTCCCAATCGGACCCACGTCTAGGCAGCAACGTATATATAGGTTTATGTGCCTGTCTGTGCCATTCTGCCGACGTAAATGTACATGCGCCGGTCCTTAAGGGGTTAAGCAAATTGCATATATGAAGCGGCCGGGCGCATCTACGTTCGTGAATCGGCGATCACATGTACCTGACGGACATCGTGGCCGCCAGGTACATGCATCGGATCCCCAGCTATGCGGCGGGACAGTGTTTACCCGCCGTGCGCCACCCAGTGGCGCGTGCGGGTAATGCAGTAAAAATCACGTCCAAAGACGTCTAGTTGGGGCCTCAGGTCCACGCTGTTGACGTATTCTGTCAAAAGCGCGGGTCCCAATCGGACCCCCGACCAGGCAGCAACGTATATATATGTTTATGTGCCTGTCTGTGCCATTCTGCCGACGTAAATGTACATGCGCCGGTCCTTAAGGGGTTAAGCAAATTGCGTATATGAAGCGGCCGGGCGCATCTACGTTCGTGAATCGGCGTATCTTACTCACTTGCATATTTCTAATGGGAACGCCGAATGCATCCAGCGTAACTATGCGCCCATGATACGCTGGCATAGGCAAGTTACGTCGGACTGCTGAAGCCATGTTTTTCGGCGTATCTCGCTTTGTGAATCGGCACAAAGAAGCGACGGCGCACATTTGAAATTACAGCGGCGTATCTGGAGATACGCCGACGTACATCTTTGCTGAATCTGGCCCAAAGTGCCTGCATCAGTCGGATACCTGTTAAAGTCGGATCTTACCAGTGTGAACCCGGCCTAAGAACTACAAGCTGACAGCCACAAAGCTGTTGGTACTTGTAAAATAAAATGAAAAATATAAGTGCAGCGCTATTAACCACTTAAGGACCGCCGCATGTACATTTACGTCGGCAGAATGGCACCGACAGGCACATCAACGTATATATACGTTGGTGCCTTGGGGGGGATCGGGGGTCCGATCGGACCCCCCCCGTACATGCGGCGGTCCGCGCGGCTGCAGGAGCGATCCGACAAGTGGGGGCGGCTATCCGTTTTCATCCGCCCCCTCCGGATCGCTCCCAGCCAATGCGCGCGCCCGCCCTGTCACTTCCTCCTCCTGTGTAAACACAGGAAGGAGGAAGCGACGTGATCTCTCCCTCGGCGTTTGTTTCAAGCGCCGCTGAGGAGAGATCACAACACACCAAGTAAGTCTGCACCAACAGCACACTTACACACACAAACACATTTAACCCCCGCGATCGCCCTCCCCCCCCCCCCCCCTGTCACAGTGTCACTGAATGCAGTAATCATACATGTATGATTACTGTATTTAGTGTCAGTGTGACAGACAGTCAGTGTTAGTGTCAGGGTAGCCCCCCCACCCCCCCCCCCCCCCCAATAAAGTTTTAACCCCTTGATCACTGCCCTAGTTAACCCTTTCACTCCCTATAGCCAGCGTCACTAAGCGATCATTTTTCTGATCGCTGTATTAGTGTCGCTGTTCCCGCTAGGTAGCTAATTTTTTTTTTAATGCGATTTTTTTTTTTTCACAAAAGACATGTGGCTAAATAAATTTTGGCCTAAATGTTTGACTAAAATTTAGTTTATTGGTTTTTTATTATAACAAAAAGTAAAAAATATTGATTTTTTTTCAAAAATGTCGCTCTATTTTTGTATATAGCGCAAAAAATAAAAATCGCAGAGGCGATCAAATACCACCAAAAGAAAGCTCTATTTGTGGGAAAAAAAGGACGCAAATTTTGTTTGGGAGCCACGTCGCACGACCGCGCAATTGTTAAAGCGACGCAGTGCCGAATCGCAAAAACCCCCTTGGGTCATTTGCCAGCGTATTGGTCCGGGTCTTAAGTGGTTAATCTATCATGTGAAATATCCAGTGATGTCAAATTCTATTCAAATAAATAAATCTTTATAATAATGTGTTCAATTAACCACTTAAGGACCACCTCCTGCACATATGTCGGCAGAATGGCACGGCTGGGCACAGGCACATACAGGTAAGTCGCCTTTAAGAGCCCAGCCGTGGGTTGCATGCTCGCAACCCGGTCCAAAGCTCCGCGGCTGTGGGCCCCCCCGGACCCGATTACCGCCGGTGTCCCACGATCAGTCACAGGAGCTGAAGAACGGGGACACACCTTCCCCGTTCTTCACAGTGGCAGTGTCATTGATCGTCTGTTCCCTGATATAGGGAAAGCCGATCAATGACGTCACACGTCCAGCCCCGCCCTCCTACAGTTTAAAAAAACATATGAGGTGTCACTTAACCCCTACAGCGCCCCCTAGTGGTTAACTCAATAAACTGCCATTGTCATTTTCACAGTAATCAATGCATTTTTTGCTCTGAAAATGACAATGGTCCCAAAAATGTGTCAAAATTGTCCGATGTCTCCACCATAATGTCACAGTCACCCAAAAAATCACAATCCATTAGTATTAAAAAAAAAACATATAAAAATGCCGTAAAACTATCTACTATTTTGTAAACGCTATAAATTTTGAGAGAGAGAGAGAGAATATCCCAGGAGTTGTACATATATTTATACACTGTATAGTTTAGCTATTCCTATTTGTCAGGCAGTTGATTGTGCTAGCTGCAGTCTTCTAACATGTTGTATTGCCCGTGTGCTGTATAGTTTGCACCTAAACGTACTTGGTGTTACTTCACTTATAAAGGGATATTGCATGAGTGAGAACGTTGTTCACAGTATGTAGAAAAAGTCGGAAGAAACGATCGTGCAGTATGACGAAACGCAACTCGATTTTGGACTTTATGATCAGTGGATGAGTTTGTGGGTTAGATATGGGGAGAAAGCTTAGTAGGAAAAGGCTTGACTGACATTTTTTTTTTGCTTAACCACTTGCTTACTGGGCACATAAACCCCCTTTGTTCCCAGGTGAAATTTCAGCTTCCGGCACTGTGTCGCTTTAACTGACATTTGCGCGGTCGTGCGACGTGGCTCCCAAACAAAATTGACGTCCTTTTTTCCCACAAATATAGCTTTATTTTGGTGGTATTTGATCTCCTCTGCGATTTCTATTTTTTGCGCTATAAACAAAAAAAGAGCGACAATTTAAAAAAAAATATATATTTTTTACTTGTTGCTATAATAAATATCCAAATAAAAAAAACTATTTTTTTTTCACGGTTAAGGCCGATATGTATTTTTCAACGTATTTTTGTATTAAAAAAAAAAAAAAAAAGAAATCGCAACAAGCGACTGGTTTGCGCAAAAGTTATAGCGCCTACAAAATGGGGAACAGAATTATGATTTTTTTAATTATTAATTTTTTTTTTTACTAGTAATGGCGGTGATCTGCGATTTTTATTGTGACTGCGATATTACGGCGGACATATCGGACACTTTTGGCACAAATTTGGGACCATTCACATTTATACAGCGAGCAGTGCTATAAAAATGCACTAATTACTGTATAAATGTGACTGGCAGGGAAGGGGTTAACACTAGAGGGTGAGGAAGGGGTTAAATGTGTATCCTGGGTGTGTTCTAACTGTGTGGGGGGAGGGGGTGACTGGGGGAGGTGACCGATGTGTCCCTATGTAAAAGAGACACAGATCGGTCTCCTTTCCTCTGACAGCACGTGGAGCTCTGTGTTTACACACAGAGCTCCACGTCCCTGCTGTCATCTGTTTGTTTTCCCGCTTTGTTTTTGGCCGCCAGGTACATGCATCAGATCCCCAGCGATGCGGCGGGACAGTGTTTACCCGCCGTGCGCCACCCAGTGGCGCGCGCGGGTAATGCAGTAAAAATCACGTCCAAAGACGTCTAGTTGGCGCCTCAGGTCCACGCTGTTGACGTATTCTGTCAAAAGTGCGGGTCTGAAGTGGTTAATTTTGACTTGCAGAAATAATGGAGGCCTTCAGAGAACAGGAGTTCTTCACAGAATTTGTTCAAAGGGGGCCCTGGATGGCAACCCCCCCTTTTTTTTTTTCTTTCCCAAAAAAATAATTTATTCAGCCAAGATAAGGCATTGTAATGGCCCCCCCCACCCCTAAAATAATTGACATATTGTTGCCACACAGCACGTGCGCTTTGGGGGGCCAAGCCTGTATGGACAGGCTCACGGGCCACCACTGGAAAATCTATGGCCTCATCAGGCACAAGTGTCATGTAGTTTGTTGAGGGTCTCTTTAGGAAAAATTGTGCAATATGCAGCAGCAAAGTATGACATGGTTCAGATTCTACTTAACAAACCTACAGTCCTTGTCTTGTTTGCACCGCCTGTATACTGCTGTTCAAAGTATATAGGGCCAAAGGGTCTTGTAATGACCTGGGGGGAGTGGTAGCGGGGAAACCCATGCTATTTTTTTCAGTGATTTTTATCCATATGGCAGGGCCAGGGACCAAACATTACATTAAAGATGCAAGCAGTCTTAAATTACTTTTTTTCTTATAGTAGTCTTATTTTGTGCAGGGACAGTTCTAAACACGTGCCACTACTATAGACACCCAGCAGGTACGATATTTAAAGGAATTTTTCTTTTTTTTTTTTCACTTTAAGCATCATTAAAATGGCTGCTACAGAAAAAACTACAGTTTTTAAAACTTTTTTTTCCCCATTAATACATGTTCCCTGGGGTAAGACCTGGGTTCTCAAAGACGTCTTCCAACAATAACTTGAATATTGGGCTTTAAAATGAGCACTTTTGAATTTGAACCTTCGGGTCTCATAGACTTCAATGGGGTTTTAAATGTTCGCGCGAATGTTCGGTCCGTTTGAACGTTCTGGTGCGAACTGAACGCGGGGGTGTTCGGCTCATCCCTAGTCTGGAGACATGCTTGGCCAGTTCATCAGCTTCTTTAGCAAGGCAGTGGTTGTCTTGGAAGTGTGTTTGGGGTTGTTGTCATGTTGGAATATTGCCCTGTGGCCCAGTCTCCGAAGGGAGGCTCTGCTTCAGTGTGTCACAGTACATGTTGGCATTCATGGTTCCCTCAATGAACTGTAGTTCCCCAGTGTCGGCAGGACTCATGCAACCCCAGACAATGATACTCCCATCACCATGCTTGAATGTAGGCAAGAAACACTTGTCTTTGTACTCCTCACCTGGTTGCCGCCACACACGCTTGAGACCATCTGAACCAAATACGTTCATCTTGGCCTCATCAGACCACAGGACATGGTTCCAGTAATTCATGTCTTTAGTCCGCTCCAAACTGCAGGTTTTCTTGTGCATAATCTTTAGAAGTAGCTTCCGCCTGGGACGACAGCAATGCAGACCAATTTGATGCAGTGTGCGGCTTATGGTCTGAGCACTGACAGGCTGACCTTCCCCACCCCTTTAGCAATACTGGCAGCACTCATACGTCCATTTTCTAAAGACAACCACTGGATACGACACTGAGCACATGCACTCAACTTCTTCGGTTGACCATGGTGAGGCCTGTTCTGAGTGGATCCTGTTAAACTGCTGTATGGTCTTGGCCGCCGTGCTGCAGCTCAGTTTTAGGATCTTGGAAATCTTCTTATAGCCTAGGCCAGGGATAGGCAACCTTGGCTCTCCAGCTGTTTTGAAACTACAAATCCCATAATGCCTCTGCCTGTAGGATTCATGCCTGCGATTGTCAGGGTCTTGCAATGTCTCATGGGACTTGTAGTTTCCAAACAGCTGGAGAGCCAAGGTTGCCTACCTATGGCCTAGGCCATCTTTATGTAGAGCAACAATTTTTTTTTCTTTAACCACTTAAGACCCGGACCAATACGCTGGTAAATGACCCAAGGTGTTTTTGCGATTCGGCTCTGCGTCGCTTTAACAGACAATTGCGCAGTCGTGCGACGTGGCTCCCAAACAAAATTTGCGTCCTTTTCTTCCCACAAATAGAGCTTTCTTTTGGTGGTATTTGATCACCTCTGCGATTTTTATTTTTTGCGCTATATACAAAAATAGAGCGACATTTTTGAAAAAAAAAAACACTATTTTTTACTTTTTGTTAAAAAAAAATCAAATAAACTAAATTTTAGTCAAACATTTAGGCCAAAATTTATTTAGCCACATGTCTTTAGTAAAAAAAAAAAAATCGCAATAAAAAAAAAATAGCTACCTAGCGGGAACAGCGACACTAATACAGCGATCAGAAAAATGATCGCTTAGTGACGCTGGCAATAGGGAGTGAAAGGGTTAACTAGGGCGGTGATCAGGGGGTTAAAACTTTATTAGGGGGGGTGGGGCTATCCTGAACCTAACACTAACTGTTTTTTACACTGCCTGTCACACTGACACTAAATGCAGTGATTAGATCACTGCATTCAGTGACACTGTGACAGGGGGGTGGGGGGGGCGATCACAAGGGGTTAATATGCCTATGTGAGTGTGTGTCAGTGTTGTGTTGGTGCACACTTACTTGTGATGTCTTCTCTCATCAACAGCGCTGCGATGAGAGGTGACATAATTTCCTCCTTCCTGTGTAAACACAGGAGGAGGAACTGACAGGATGGGAGCGCGCTCCCATTGGCTGGGAGCGATCGCGGGGGGGCGGGTAAGCGCCGACATCCGCCCGCTGATCCCGGATCGCTCCCGGAGCCAGGGGGACCCCCGCACGCCGCGGAGGGGGTCCCGACGGGACCCCCGAACCGCACTTAGGCGGGGACGTAAATTTACGCCCTTGTGCCTGTACGTGCCATTCTGTGGCCGTAAATGTGCGCGCGGGGGTCCTTAAGTGGTTAAGACTCTAAAGAGTTCTTTGCCATGAGGAAAATGTTGATCTTCCAGTGACCAGTATAAGAGAGCGAGAGCGAAAACACCAAATTTAACACACAGGCTCCTTTGTAACTCTAACAAGTCACAGGACACTGGGGAGGGGAAAGCAGCTAATTGGGTCCAATTTGGGGGGGGGGGGGTCACTGTGATGTAAGGGGGGATGAGTACAGTAATGTAAGGGGGCACTCATATAAAGGTTTCTCCCTTACACAGACGCACGCACAACACACGTTAGTGCAGTGTTTTTCAACCTTTTTCCAGTCGGGGCACCCTTAAAAATATTTTCAGTCTTGAGGCACCCCCAGTTCAAGGCTTGATTCACATTACGGTGTGTCGCAGAACATGCGCAAAATCGCACTCATTCCTGACACACAGACAAATGCTCTGCTCTTTAGGGGGTACCATTTTGGTACCCCCACACACTGGAAAACATGGTGTGCTTTTGTGGGTACGGACGCCCATTGAAATGAATGGGCTGCCCTACATGCAGCTACACAGATGTGAACCAAGGGCTTGTTCACATGTCATAGGGGCGGTAAAACCACATGGTTGAGCCATTTTTACCACTCCGAACTTCTCCACCTTTAGCTGCAGAGGCAGCAGCGGGGGGGGGGTTCACATGCTGTGGCTGCAACTCGAGGTATACCGAGTGTAAAAGGGGCTGCACTGCAACTACCCCGCAACTGTGTGCATTGCACGGTTGCAGTGTAGTGATGCTGCATTTATGGGCTTAAAACCGGTGGTAAAGAGGCAACATAATGCCTCTTTACCCTTTCAAATGCCTCTGAAAGCGGTCTGTGTATGGATTGCTTTTCAGAGGAGCAGCAGTCCTTGCTGCTACCAAACAAGCCCTACAAAAGCCATTCTGACGGTACAGGAAAGTAACATACACATACATACAGACATATGCACACAGTCAAATGTGCGCGCGCACACACACACATACAGTCACATGTGCGCGCGCGCACACACACACATACAGTCACATGTGCGCACACACACACAACAGTCACATGTGCGCACACACACATACACACACACAGTCACATGTGCACACACACACAGACAGACAGTCACATGTGCACACACACACATACAGTCACATGTGCGCACACACACACATACAGTCACATGTGCACACACATACAGACAGACAGTCACATGTGCACACACACATACAGACAGTCACATGTGCGCACACACACATACAGACAGTCACATGTGCGCACGCACACACACACAGACAGTCACATGTACGCGCACACACACACACAGTCATATGTGCACACACGCACATACAGACAGTCACATGTACGCACACACACACACACACACAGACAGTCACATGTGTGCGCGCGCACACACACACAGACAGTCACATGTGTGCGCGCGCACACACACACAGACAGTCACATGTGTGCGCGCACGCACGCACGCACACACACACAGTCACATGTGCACACACACACAGACAGTAACATTTGCACACACACATAGACAGTCACATGTGCACAGACACATGTATAAAGCCATTTTAAAATTAATCTAGCTTCTAGCACAGACACAGTGGGCCAGATTCTTAAAAATTTGCGTATTTGGCGGCGTAGCGTATCGTACCGCATTTACGCTATGCCTACGCCAATTACTGGAGCAAGTGCCGTATTCTCAAAGCACTTGCTCCGTAATTTTCGGCAGCGTAAATGCGGCATCGCAAGACCGCGTAATTCAAATAGTGAAGTAGGGGGCGTGCTGTATTTAAATTAAGCGCGCCCCCATGCCGAACGAACTGCGCATGCGCAGGCCTTAAACGTAGGCCACTGCGCATGCTCCGTAATAAGACGCAAATACATAGGTTGCGACGTGAACGTAATTAATGCACGTCCCTATTCAAGACGCGTTACGTAAACGACATAAACAGCCGACGCTAACCCGACGGCCATACTTAACATGGCATACGGCGGACTGAAGTAAGGTTACCCCTCATATAGCAGGGGTAACCTTACGCGTACGCAACCTATGTAAACTATGTCGCCGCATCGCAAAAACGTTCGAAAATCGGCGTATCGGCTCATTTGCATATTCGGCAGTGAAATCGACGTAAACGCCACCTAGCGGTCGTCGTAGTATTGCATTTAGGATCCGACGGTGTAAATGACTTACGCAAGTCGGATCCAAGCTTAAAACCGGCGTATCATGTTTTCAGAATAGGAAACAATGATACGCCGGAGGGAAATTCGAATTACGCCGGGGTATGTGTACATATACTGGCGTAATTCCTTTGAGAATCTGGCCCAGTACCTTTCCAGATTCCTCATTTAGGCGGGTACTGCACTCTAGGGGGAAGCAGAGAGCATAACACACTCCTCTGCACTTTACTTTCTTTTTTTTGAAGCCGACAGAGCTTCTCACATTTCGGCAGGAGAGCTCATCTGACAGCCTTCTCTCCACTGACCCCGCGGCACACCTGAGAACCTCTAAAGGCACACTGGTTGAAAAAGGCTGCCTTAGTGTATACTTTCTGCAAAAGGTGGTCTCTGTTCAACCACTTTGATTGACCACTTTTACTACTTTTAACTGGAATTTGATATACAGTATATAAGATATAAGCCCCATGTGCTTTCATATCCGTCTTCTCTATATATGATACACTCTTCAAATGTGCTTGGTTAACCACTTAACCCCCGGACCATATTGCTGGTCAAAGACCAGAGCACTTTTTGTGATTCGGCACTGCGTCGATTTAACTGACAATTGCGCGGTCGTGCAATGTGGCTCCCAAACAAAATTGGCGTCCTTTTTTTCCCACAAATAGAGCTTTCTTTTGGTATTTGATCACCTCTGCGGTTTTTATTTTTTTGCGCTATAAACAAAAATAGAGCGACTATTTTGAAAAAAAAATGCAATATTTTTTACATTTTGCTATAATAAATATCCCCAAAAAATATATAAAAAAACCATCTTTTTCCCTCAGTTTAGGCCGATACGTAATCTTCTACATATTGTTCATAAAAAAAAAAAAAAATCGCAATTAGCGTTTATTGATTGGTTTGCGCAAAATTTATAGCGTTTGAAAAAAAGGGGGTAGTTTTATGGCATTTTTTTTTTTTTATTAGTAATGGCGGCGATTAGCGTTTTTTTTTCAGTACAGAGACATTATGGCGGACACATCGGACAATTTTGACAAATTTTTGGGACCATTGGCATTTTTATAGCGATCAAAGCTATAAAAATGCATTGGCAGTGAAGGGGTTAACACTAGGGGGCAGGGAAGGGTTTAAGTGTGTTCTAACTGTATGGGGGGTGGCCTCACTAGGGGAAATCACTGATCTTCCGTTCATACATTGTATGAACAGAAGATCAGCGTTGCCCCCGCTGACAGGACCGAGAGCTTTGTGTTTACACACAAACGAGCGAGCGCGCGTTCCCGGCGGCTTTTGCGCCCGCCAGGCACGCGCGCGGGACGAGCGCGGGCCGCTGGTGGCGCGGCCACTAAAGTGAGGACGTAGAGGTTTTTTCGGCCTTTCATCTTAATGAGGACCTAGTGCTTTCATTCCTGTGTCCTCGGCCGTCGCATCCAAAAGAGGTTGCTTTACATTCCTTAGATGTTGTCCGAGCTCTGCGCGTGTATCTCTCTGCTACGGCTCAGTTCCGGAGGTCAGACTCACGGTTTGTATCGGTGACTAGTCCAAAGAAGGGTCTGGTGGTCTCGTCGGCCACCATTTTTCTGGGGATCAGACAAATCGTGATTCAGGCCTATGCCCTACAGGGGCGGGTGACTCCCTTTCTGGTCATAGCGCATTCAACCAGGTGATAGGTGCTTCCTAGGCCTTCCGACATAAAGTGTCTGTCTCTCAGGTGTGCAAGGCGGCGACCTGGTCGTCCATTCACACCTTCACTAAATTTTACAAAGTTGATGTACATGCATCTGCAGATGCTTGCTTCGGCCGCAAAGTTTTGAAGGCGGCTGTTTGAGTTTGCAACTCCTCTGTTGAGGAGTACTGTTTGTTTTTGTTGTGGTGTAGAACTGTCCAGCACAACTTCGCCTAGATGCCGATTCCAAACAGACATCCAAAAGTTTATATATAACATACATATAAATATACATACACACACAATATACATTAGAAATATCATACTTTTATAAGTTTAGCCTGGTACACACGGGCCAAATATCAACTGGTTCAACAGAAACTGGCTGACATTCGGCCCATTTGTACACCAACTTCGGTCTAACAGGCATGCTTGAATACCAGCATCCGATCAGCACTGACAGCCAATGGCCACAAGCATTAACCGTTGTGTTTAACACAATAGCTCAAGCAGGGACCAACAACAAATAGTTAGTACAGTGAGCGCCTTTCTTTTTTTTTCCCCACTCATCCTGCTGGGTTGAACTAAAAAAACAAAAAATTATAATGTGTACCAAGCTTTAGGTGTCCGTTTATGAAACTGTGATCAGCGGTGATCCCAAGGATCATTGCTGATCAGTCCATTAACGGTTTATGAAACAGATGATCGGGGGGAAAACATGCTCTCCGCTGATCGCCACACCGAGAAGCTGTCATTGGCACAGAAATGGCCAGTTTATGAAGCTGTGATCTCAGCACTTCACTGGCGATCAGAGTTAGAATTCACGCTCCCTGATTCACTAGTTCAGAGGCGGAGAATCTGGGAGTGAAGATAGAATCCCGGGGGCAGGAAGAAGATTTTTGACTTCCTCCTTCAGACTCCCCCAAGACAGTAACCATGTCCCCCTACTGTATGTGTGGTGTGTAAATATTTTATTACTAGGTGGGCAGTCTCCTCCAGGAATGTCCATGTACTGAGCAGTGATAATTTATCACTGCTTAACCACTTAAGACCCGGACCAAAATGCAGGTGAAGGACCTTGCCCCTTTTTGCGATTTGGCACTGCGTCGTTTTAACTGACAATTGCGCAGTCGTGCGACGTGGCTCCCAAACAAAATTGGCGTCCTTTTTTCCCCACAAATATATAAAAAAAAAAATTTTTTCCTCAGTTTAGGTCGATACGTATTCTTCTACATATTTTTGGTAAAAAAAAAAAAAAATAATCGCAATAAGCGTTTATCGGTTGGTTTTCGCAAAATGTATAGCGTTTATAAAATAAGGGATAGTTTTATTGCATTTTTATTATTTTTTTTTTTTTTTTACTACTACTAATAGCGGCGATCAGCGTTTTTTTCGTGACTGCGACATTATGGCGGACACTTCGGACAATTTTGACACATTTTTGGGACAATTGTCATTTTCACAGCAAAAAATGCTTTTAAATTGCATTGTTTACTGTGGAAATGACAGTTGCAGTTTGGGAGTTAACCACAGGGGGCGCTGTGAATTTTAATGTTCCCTGTGTGTGTGTTTACAACTGTAGGGGGGTGTGGCTGTAGGTGTGACATCATCGATCACGTCCCCCTATAACAGGGATGACGTGATCGATGCTGCGGCCACAGTGAAGCACGGGGAAGCCGTGTTTACACACGGCTCTACCCGTTCTTCAGCTCCAGGGACGGATCGCCGCACTGCAGTGGCGATCGGGTCCGCGAATCCCGCGGTCTCGGAGCTTCGGACCGGGTCACGGCTGGGTACTAAAATCAACGTAAATATACATTGATGTGCCCAGCCGTGCCATTCTGCCGACGTATATGTGCAGTAGGCGGTCCTTAAGTGGTTAATAAACAGAAATCTGTGTTTCGGTCTATTTCAGATACTGTAATATCGTAAAGTCACCCGAGATTCCAGTATCAGGGGCCGTTGTCCACTGCTGGAAGCGTTTGGGGGAGTGAAGCGATCTACACTGCTTCATAAACTGGTACCCAGAGGAGAAAGATCTCCTCTGTGAATGCCGGAGAATGAAGCAGTGCCATTTTTTCACTGCTTCATAAACAGGCATAATGTCCTAGTCATGTCTGGTGAGTTTTTCACAATGCAGTCTTCCTTTGATCTAATCTAACAAAAGGAAAATATTGATACAATAAACATTGACATTAGAGGACTCTCTTCCATGAACAGGTTGTTGCTGATCAACCGATTAGAAAACGCTTTTCCAAAATAATGAGGCTGTTCATATAGTAAGCAAGTGATGTAGATGGCTACCTCTTTGCTTAGGTAAACACAGATGGTGGCTTTAGGCCAGTTTAGGGATCTGACCGGCCTGAAGCAGTATCAAACCCAAAAGCAAACATTTAGGCTGCTTTTACACTTTTGGCCACGGCTGTAAATTACACTTTTGTACAAAGATAGGTTATGTTAGTCAATTCTTCCAGTAGAAAACGCACTCCAAGTATTTTTAAACATTTGTTAGTTTATTTCTCTGGGTATATTCCTGTTTTCATATATCTAGGCACAAACCAAAAACTGTATGTTTGACACAATGTACAAGAACCAATGTATTCTACAAAAACAGGAAGCTTCAGCCTGAGAATTGTATTATGTACAAAGAGCATCCATCTCTTAAAATGGCCGCACTAACTGAGCAATTCAGACTCCTGCGGCGAGAAGTAGAGGAAGGCGTTAACCCTTTCACTGCAAAGATGCGATATGCCCAATCGGGTAAGCTACACTTCAAAACTTTAATTTAAAAATTAATGTCTTAAAAAGGCTTTAAAAAATAAGTTTTAATTGCTTGGAATTATGAAGGTTTTATTCATTTTGACTTTTAGCACAGAAAAAACTGTTTAGACAACCATATGAAAAAGTAAGCCATGAAGTGTTTAAGGGACAGGAAAAAAACGGAATCCAAATGGGTGGGTGAATATTTCTGAAATAGTAAAAATGCATCAGCTTCTTTTGGCTAGCAGAGATCTAAAACCACTGAGGGAGCATCATGAGCACTGTGCAGATGGAACGACCTATGGCTTGTATATGAATGCAGAGGTCTGGCTCTACAGTGTGCATCTGGCACAGGTTTTTTTTTTAACCCTTGCTGCAGCAAAAATGTGTGTGTGTGTGTGATATATATATATAAAATCACACACACACATTGACTGCATTACGTTAATACAAACTAAGGCTTCAACTGGGCTTTAAACTTAGCCAGTCTGTCAAAATCTGCTTTTGTTTCCCATTCAGTGAGAAAAATATTGGCTAACCAATACTCCTTTCTTAACAAAACAGGCCCTGAAAGTGGCATAAAGATGGCTGGCAACAGTCCTGCTAGAGGGATTAAGGTTGTTGTAGACTTGCAATTGTATGAAATGGCACCCAAAACCTATTTTTTTAAATTAAACTTTAGGCAAACAGCTCATACACTGATGAGTCATTTTATTTAAAGATTTCTAATTCTGTTGAGCCCAAGTGGTAGGGGCAGCAACACGGCACAGCCAGGTCCATAATCTGACGGCACTGCAATTAAACCATACAGCCTGGTCTAGGACCTGCCCCAGCCAGTGACTGTCCAGTGAACTAACAGAAGCCTTCTGATGAGGTAATCTCTGTTATCCCATCCTGTAAGTATATCCTCCGTTTACAAATGACAGTACCTTGCAATGCAACAAAGTTCAGGTTTTGTGCCTTTACTCTTTCTAGTAAGGTAAAACAGAGGATGTAGAGGGTGCCAATAACAAACAGTTAAAGGGGGTTAAGTCCATTTAGGTGTATGCCACCTTACGGACGTATTTCCATTTTTAATGAGCGTAATGTATACCTATTGTTTACACTTCCAGAGCTCCAACATTAGATCCCCAGGTCAGCCGCTCTGCCTGCCCCTCCTCATCTTGCCCAATAATGGAACGTTATGTAGTATCTGAACTCATTCACAAAAATACAAAGCCTTCTGTGAATGGACAGCAGAGGGGAGGAACGGGCCGAGTGGCTGTTGTGAGAAAGCAGCATCTCTCCTGGCATAGCACTGGGAGTACAGCAATAGCAGCACTACCTGCGCTTGGTAAAACTGTACGTTGTTAACAAGAGAAAAGTCCACAAGGTGACATACACCTCGTTGGACTTAACTCCAGGAATTCCATCGCTTTTTAAAATCTGTCAGCTCAATAATAGGTTAAGTTTTAAAGATATATGCCAGCTACATGGGAAAAGTACCTTTTAGATCAGGGATCCTCAAACTACGGCACTCCAGCTGTTGCGGAACTACACTTCCCATGAGGCATTGTAAAACTCTGACATTCACAGACATGACTAGGCATGATGGGAATTGTAGTTCCTGAACACCTGGAGGGCCATAGTTTGAAGACCCATGTTTTAGATGAACGCATTTTCTGCTTAGAGTTGAGCTTTAAAAGTAAATGTTTTGGATAGAGAGAGCCTCCAGTATGTAGTGTGAGATCCATGCCCTTTTTGGGATATGTCCCTCAATGTACGTTGGCGCCATTACCTGGACCAGAAACTGCACAGTGGGATATTAATTTTAAAACTATCCATAAAGGTGGTCTTTAAAATGATTGTTGGGTCAACACGGTTATTGATTTCAATCGAGATTAAATAGAATGACTGCATTAAAGCGCAAGGACATTTTTTTTTGCTCTTAATACTTGAAATACTGAGAATAAATGTGCTGTAGTAGGTGTCTGTGCATACTGTACCTCCTACCCAAATGAATAGTTTTGAATGGAGGTGGTCTCTAGGAGGGAAAATAAATATGATCTTCTATAAGTTAGAAATTTAAAAATTGATTTTTAAGTGGCAGTAGCATTAAAACTGAACTCCATGCAAATACAAACAAAGTGTGCAAGGAGTGTGTTCATTATAAATCAATAAAAGTGTATTTAAAAAATATAAATATTTTAGGTACTTATCAGCCTCTTGCAAATCCCCAGAAACCAGAGTCCAGTGGTGCTGCACTGTGCATGTACTAACATGAGACATGCTGAATGGAGGAAAGATCAGAGTGACAGAGAGATGAGTTCATCAGGCTACTGCTTCTCCTCCAGGGTAGGTGTGCTGTTTGGCAGGGGTGGGTCGGTCACAGGAATAAATGGAGAGACATACAAACCCTTTTGCAGTTAAAACAACTCTATCTAAATGCTTAACTGTTTCCCCAGAGTGCAGACTATAAACAGGGCTTTTATCTCGGACACCTCATTGGTTTTAGCAAGAATGAAAAGAATAGCGTTAATAAAATGTCAATGTATTAAAGTAAAATAAACACATACCAGTTAATAGAGCATGTCCGGGAGATACATATATCTTAGTTGGGGTTAGGTTTCTAATTTAAAATAAAATTTACAGGAAAGGGAGAATTTTTTTTATCTAAACTTCAAAATGAAAAAATTCTACATTACTGCTGCTTCCCAACACCTATGATGCAGCGGCTGCAATAGTCTTTTTTTTCAGTAACATACATTCTGTCTTTCGGTAGCTATGCTTACTTCTACACCGTGTCTATGGAGGAGCAACAAAGCAATCCTGATAACCTGTAGAGACGGTAGTGTTCTATGCACCATTCAGATTCACTTTTCATAAAAGCAAATAAAAAAAAAAAGCCTCACGCTAGCGAACACTTTTAAGCAGTTACAGCAACAGTTTTTATTTCCTTTTCGGATAAAGGTTTTAACTTAATGAATAAAAGGTAACCATTGTAAGTGCCCCTCTCAGTAATACATAGTTGGTTTCTACACTCTAATTTAGCTGGACAGCTTCGTCTTTTTAAAGAAGTTGAAAGGATAACAGACTTAATTGCAGGATCAATAGATAATAAAACTATGTTACAGGGGGAAACAAACATGGCTGTGTTAATGTTGTTGTCAGTTTGCATCATAAACATCTTCTTTTTTTTGCTCACAGTGTGACTTTAATTTCCCTTTGGTATTAGTAAAGTATTCTGTATCAGTAGTTGATTCCAAGGCAGCACCTTCCTTGTCAGTGACCAGACTAAGGCCCCTTTTACACAAGGGAGACTGAGGCTGTGATCCGCTTGCTCAGCAGGGGATTTGCCTGCTTATCCCCGTTGAGGAGACAGATGACAGGTCTGTGTCTGCTCCGCTTATGCAGAGTGGACAGAGGCACAAACCGCTCATCCTCTAGGGGCGGTAGGTTGTAAAACGGACTGCCATCCAATCTGATCCGCTGAACAGAAGGGGAGTTGATCCCCATCCAGAGAGGATCGGATTAGGTGTAGGCGGGTGTAAGACGGACACATGTCTGTTTACACCTGCCGCTCCATAGAGAAGAATGGAGGATCTGATCAGATCTGGCTAAAAAACTGACCCGATTGGAACATTCATATGAAAGGGGCCCTAAATTCTCATCCACACAGTATACTTTTAAGGTTTTTGTTCTAGTCAGATGCATTTCAGCAATTTCAATTTTCTGTTTAATCACTAAACTATTTCTGCATAGCTGATAACTGTGCCTCATGCTCTCTGTTACGCAGTTGTCCATCTTTTGGCATAGCTCTCTATAATAAAATGGACTAGTTATACATACGTTGTACTAATCAGTTCATCCTTTAGATCAGTGGTCATCAACCATTCCTGCAGGGCCCACTAACAGGCCAGGTTTTAAGTATTACCTTGGGGAGATGCAGACTAGAATACTGCAATCACTGAGCAGCAAATGATATCACCTGTCATGTATTTCAGTTATCTTGCAAACCTGGCCTGTTAGTGGGCCCTGAGGACAGGGGTGATGACCACTGCTTTAGATTACCAAATTTTCCAAAACTAGTTTGTGGGGTGGGAACAATAGCAGTTAGGTGGGTTTACCTGATAATTTTGGCATGCAGAATTTATTTACAGTGCTTTTTCAGAAATACTGCCGTCGCATTGTGTCCCCTGTTAGATCTTCGCCCTCAAGTCTATACAGTGATTTTTATACTTGACCTTTTTCCTTCCCCTCAATGACTGGCTTATGTTTGAGGAAACAAAACGGTTTCAATAATGCCCAGATACATACATATCTCTATGTGTAACAGAAACAGGATTTAATAGATGGCTTATGAATCAAAATTGGCTGAGTTAGTGTACAGTGAATAAAGAACCGGGGCTACATAACAGAATAAGATCGTATTTTTTGCAGTGAAAGAGTTAAAAATCCTCAGTATTCTCTTCCCAGCCAACCTCTCCTTCAGTATCATGCTGCTTTGGACGTTCCTCTATATACAGCAATATACAATAATAATTATTATTAAATGAAGTACAATAACCACAGAGTTAAAATACCATTAACGGTTTAACAATGTTCCTGTTAATCCAAGTGGCACATATAGTAAACACAAGATGATGTCCCTGCTTCGATCTTCCATAGTTCACAGTCCTGGTGACAGTCGACGTGGTCCTGAAGTCCTTGGGGCTCATGAACAGAAGTTTGACTATTTATATTATTTTGTGAAACTGTTTTACATAACATTTCCTCCCTTTTTTTTTTTTTTTTTTTTTTTACAATCTATACATCAGGAAGAAATAAGCAAGCAAAATCCTATTACATACAAGTAGTAATAAAATCCTTAGTGGTTTTCACCTGGTTTCCTAAGTCACAGTCTTCAGAGTTCAAGCTCCAACCCTCCTGGGGCCAGTGCGTGAGGACTGGACAATAAAAATCCTTTGTGCAAATGTCCATCCCTTTGGTGTAGCCCCATTACAGCCAAATGACATCTTCTATTAAGAAATAATGAATCTCCATGGAAAAAAAAATAAAAAAAATATGATGGTGTCAAGGTTGTTTTACTAAAAAGTAACCAGAGATGCATTTTATGCTGAACTCTTCTACCTGTAGGGCTTGTTACATGGATGTGTAGGTCTGCTGTCTAGCTATTTATTATTTCAAAATAAGTTAAGATTGAAAAAGATTGCTGAACCAAATATAAGCAACAGGTAAACATTCAAGAGACTAACCAGATGCAAATAGTTTCCAGGATTACAAATCACTTTCGTTGGGAACCATGAATAAAAAAGCCCAAGTGTTGGCACCCATCAACTAAGGACATTTCTTCTCTTCTTTTAATTTAAAAGGGCACCGGGCCACTGAGCTGACAGCTGTTCTCAGGAAATACCAAGCACAACGCTGCATACTTTGGCTCAATCATTTGTTGTCAGTTACAGTGTCTACAAATCTTTTCTTTTTCAGAAGAACCGTAAGCCATAGTCTGCATGTTGCTCTATGACGACTTCAAAAGGACTCATTGGATGCTTAAATATCTTGCTGAAAACGTATAAAGAGGCCAAGTTGTTCTCTCTCTGGAAACACCCACTTGACACCAGTGATCAGTTCAGTTTAAGCTGCCATGTGGTACTCCAGAGTTACTAATACTTCAGTGACATCCTGACGTCTTTGGATGATACTACTACTGAAGCCTCACGCATCGGACAGGCAGTTCTGAATCCTGTCAATCCACTGTTGGGCCAGCAAAGGGTCTGTAGCACAGAAATTATAAACCCGCCGGGTTGTTTTCACCTGCAGAGAAGAAGAAAAGTTGAACGCATTAAAACATTTGTTAAACTGAAAGAAAGAAATAATATCTGCAAAGTATTATGAGGATTTGTCATTTATACTTACATCAAAAAATGACCTTTCATCCACATTTTTGGGAGCACCCAGTGTTGGGGTACCAGTATAGATAGACTCCACCTCCGCCAAGTCTATCTCCCCTTTACATTCAGTGTCTGTACGGCTTTCATAATAGCGCAGCTGATTGGGTGAAAAGGAAGGTGCAAATTAAGCACAACAATGAAATATTTTTTTTATAAAACAAAATTTAGCTAAGAGAAGTAAAATAAAAATAAATACATGCCAACTCTGGTGAAAAGGAGACATTTCTTCCCCATCTTTGCACTGAAATGACATGGGAGACTGACGGCTCACACACCACACTGCACACACACACACACACACACACACACACACACAGACCACAGTGCTTGCGCACACCACAGTGCACACACCACAGTGCGTGCGGGCACACATATATACACACACACACACACATCACAGTGCACACCCACACCACAGTGCACACGCACGCACACCACAGTGCGTGCGCGCGCACATACACACACACACACACCACAGTGCACACACACACACACACCACAGTGCACACACACACACACCACAGTGCACACACACACACACCACAGTGCACACACACACACACCACAGTGCACACCTTGGGGGATATTTACTAAAACTGAAGCACACAGAATCTGGTGCAGCTGTGCATGGTAGCCAATCAGCTTCCAACTTCAGCTTGTTCATTTAAGCTTTGACAATAAGCCCACATTGACACCGAGGGGAGGTTTGAACTTCGCACGATTTCAAAGCAGCATTTCAGTCTGACTTCAGGGGCGAATTGACAGACCTCTCTGCGGGTTCATGCACAGATGTCTATTCAAATTGCCCTTAAAGTCACCAAACATAGTGCAGCGCAGCAAAATTCTGCATCTCACCGATTCGGACGGTGCCATTGTCGGCAATAGGCGGTGATCTGACATGTCAAAACGGCCCGATGTGAACGTGGTCTAAAACATAGAAGCCGACTGATTACTATGCACAGCTGCACCAGTTTTAGTAAATATTCCCCCATGAGTCCCATCACCACATTTAAATGCACATTGATCTCCACATTGGACACATATCTGATCACTGACTAAAACAAGATATACACATATCAACATTCGGCTGGTTCAGCAAGAACTGGCGGAATTTCGATCCGTGTGTACCACACTCAGCCAATCATTAGATCGGCTTCTGTCAAACGATCCTGCTGGAAAACAAGCATACGATCAGTTGCTGCAGTGCTGATCAGTTTATTCTGATAGAGGGGAATTCCCGCAATCAGAATACAATAACACAGCAAGAAGATTACTACATTCACATCACTTGTTTGGATGAAGATCTGTGAGTTTATTTCTCATTCGGCCCGCTGGTTGGAGAAAAATAAATAAAACATAAATCTCACAGTGTGTACCCAGCTTAAAGTGGAATTCCAGTTAAACATGAAAAACTACCCTTTATTTCTATATAGAAAATGTTTATATTATGCATTATTGTAATTGCTCGATGCCAAATTAGAAACAGTCTAATCCAGACATTCAGTAATTCTCCTGTGCTTCGCCTGTACAGGTGAATGTGGCTGCTCACAGGCACTTCCTGGTACTGTGCAAACAGTAAAGCACATCCCTGCCACTTTCCTGCCTGACTCACCCATGTCTGGCCCTCCCTGTCCCACCCCATCTATGATGTCATAATTTTTCTCACGAATGAGAGTGCTCTGAGATGAAGAACAGGGGAAAAAGACATGCACAGGATGAATGGCGACTGTAGTACACCGCTATCACCGATTCTCCGTTTTGTCTCTTGAGAAGCTTTTGGCCCTTCTTTTCATGCTGCTATGATCTTATTAGTATACAGTTTTCAGAAAGTTCCTGGTAAGCAATAACATGGAAGGGTAATGAAATTTCCAAGTTGTCAGCAGAAGGCAGCTACTATCGAGTTCAGCCATCTATAGAAATGGATTAATCTGTGCAAACCACATGAAAAAAATGAGGATGCATAAAAAAAAGGTACCATCTTCTGGTTTTCTTACCTGATGTTTTGTCTTGTCCAACACAAACCAACGTGGTTTCCAAGGTTTCATAAAAGCCCCTCGCTTATACAAAGTCCCTTCATATGACCTGGAATGACAAGAAAAAACTCTGATATTACCATTCTAGCATTTTCTACAATGGTCATGTGACATGACGCTCAGTATGCAGAGTCATAAGCCCTGTACAGCACCCTGAGGGACATTTATTGAGCAAATTAGCATCAAATTACTTTACAAATCAGGCCGCTTGGTCAAAGTCTATGCAACAATTTTATTGTATGATTGCAACCTGTGACAGATATTCCACTAGAGACGAGGCAGGTTTTTAGTTAGGATGCACAACTGGAGTGGTTCTAAGGGCCAAATTTTTTTTTTTTTTACCATAATGCATTCTTTGCATTAGGGTAAAAACCTTCCAATACCAGAAGTCTCATGCACATTTTCAGAATTGGATAGTCTGGAAATGAAAAGTTTTGCAGAACAAATACTCTAGCTTTTGTCCGGTCTAGAACTAGACCCAGATACTCTAAAGGTTGTGTCAGTTGCAGCACAGATTTTTGAAGGTTTAGAAACCAACTAAACCGTTTTTTGGGGTCTAGAGTGTCGGCATCATGTTGAGAATCAGAACTTGAAGTGACTGTTCCCTTAACAGAATAGGAATACCCTGTGAGTGTAGTAAGGCCAGCACAAGGGCCAGAACCTTGGTGTAAACTCAAAGAGCAGATATTGGGACAAATGGCAGGCCTACAAACTGGTAGTGTGGTATGCCCACTACAAAACAGAAATGGCAATATTTGCTGAAAAGTTGGGGGCATGCAAATATGCATCCTTGATGGCTATCAAGGATAGAAAGTCTTCTTGGTGGAGGTAGGCTATAACAGACTTGGTAAATTCCATATGGAACTATTGGACTTGAATGAAGACATTTAAATAAGAACCCCAGAAATGATGACACTTAAACTGTCAGCCAGATTGGATCTAGTGGATTCTACACATGCCCCATCAGTATGACCACTGCGGATGTTACAAAACACTATAGTAGCATCCAAGTTCCTACAAGTGTTCCTACATGTGCCACATTCTAAGCAGGCCCTGCAATCTTTGGTGCAGTGGGTCCGGGTACAGCCTTCAAGACTTCGCCCTGGACTAGCCAATCCAGATAGCTGGGATAAAGAGCTCTGCAGCATGTAGATGTCTTGATTGAACAACAAATATCGTGATAAATAAAATAAAACAAAATGGCTACTAAAAAAAGAGGGGTAAACTTTTCTCAAATATAAAAAAAAAAAATCGGTCCTAGAGCACCATCAAAAAATGTAATCCTAGGTCCTGACTCCTAAGTGCGAAGCAAAAAAACCCGAGCTGTGTGTTGCAGATAGGGGGTTTGTGCACCAGCAGACGGCCTCCCCAAGGGCGTGTTTATTACATTTTTGTGCACTGCACCCAACATGCTTCTCCTGCAGGTAGTAACATCAATACCATTCATCACAAAGATCTGGCTGTGCCCTTCAATGAACAAAAGAGAAATTCTTTTTTTTCCCTTGGGTTTGGAGAACGTTGAGCAAGGTCAGCAGGATAGAGCTGGCATGCTTACAAACAAAAACAGAAATGTATCAGGTGGGTTAATATTGAAAATGTCACCAACAGATTGCAAAATTTATAAATCACAATAGTGCAAATGATGTGTAAATCTATCTTCCACTAAATGAATAGTTGACAATAATGTATCAACTTAAGTCCCGGTTCACACTTGCACTGCAAATCACCTGCGATGTAACTGCAATGCGATTTCAGTCATACATATAGTATGGCTGAAATCACATTCGGCCCAAACTCACACAGGACTCTTTTTTTGGTCCGCACCAGAATCAGATCCATGTCTGAACTGTGAGTTGGCAGTGCAATATGCAAGCTTAACTTGGGGGGGGTCATTGACATTGTATTGACACTTCCAGAAGTTTGCATAAGGCAGTGTGAACTGCCGTGAGAGTCAGGTGCGATGTTGGAATCTGCAGTGGATTCGCAGGGTTCCCGCATGGCACAAGTCTGAACCGAGCCTTAGACTGCATTGATACCTTGCAAATTTGTAATGAATTGATTTGACATCATGCAGCACAAACATTTACACATTATAAGCCTACATTAGTTGTTATAACAGACTCAAAGAAATTCACCTTGCTCTTTTATCTCCAAAGTAGTCAGATTTTATTGCATATGTAGACGCTACCACAGCCTCTACAATACCCCAATATGTGTTATAGTGCACACTGTAATGTCATTACCTGTTTTCTCTCTCTGCAGTGTTGAACTGATTGTATAAGGTACTAGTACTGTTGCGAGCTCCCATTTTCCCTGCACTGGTAGGCGTACTCGTCGTGCTTGGACCACTTTCTAAGCTTAGGTTCAGCGTAGATCCCACACCACTCTCCTGTAGATATATTCCCAATGACTGGCGCTGAGAGGGCACATTTGATGACATTAATAGAGCGCTTGACTTCTGTGTTGGAGGAAGAAAAAAAAAAAAATAGTCATGCTATACTAACAAATGTCCTTCCACTTGCTCAGAGTAACTGACATTTGTAGAAAATCGCCAGAAAAGCTCACTGTCCAGTTACACTGCAATATACATGACAAGGACACAACAAGCAAGAAAGTCTTGTAGAGATATACTTACTCGACTTTCATGTCGAACTTCTGTCCTGTGGACAGCTTTGACCTTATCCCAGGTATCTTTCCAGCGCTCTGGTACAGGCCGCAAATCCATCTCCAAATTCTGCAACTCCTGTGAACAGAAAATATTGCAATAAAACTACCATAATACATTACAGATCTCCCTCTGCCTAGTGATATTGACCAGCAAAGTAAAAAAAAAAAAAAAAAAAGACTACTTCAGATTTTGAGTGAGATTCTGTATGTACAGTATAGAGTTTATGAGCGAGTCAACAGTGCTTGAAAAATACTGTAGCGTTTGATCCGATTCACAAGTCTCTGCAAGTTTTCCAGCATGTACAACAAAATCTTTAAACATTATTCACACTTTGGTATTGTATTTAAATAATCGAACCTCTAATAAGCATGTGATGGCATCGGGCTGAACACGCTGCGGTGCATGATACGAAGGCCAAATAATCTTGCGTTTGGTCTGTGGGGCTGAACTGTCCGTTTTCTCGGGTTCTATATGCCGGGGTCCCTGTAGAAGCTCCCAGTCATACGAAGGCCCTTCACTCATTGCCTCATGAGTATAATAATCCCATACGCGAAGACCCCACACTGAGCTGTATGGACGCAGCACCTATAGAACAAAACATTTCTTAAAATGACATATCAGTCTACAGATATATTATAGACATTCAGAGATGAGACTTCAGAGATGCCCAAATAAAATGTATTCTTTTGTCATTACTTCTCCATCTTCAGGGCTGAACATATAGTTGTAAAATACTGGATTCTTCTTATTCAGCCGTTCCATATAATCCCATACTGATCTGCATACTTGGGGACTCCTTCGATCACCTTTCTCCTCATAGAGAACGCCTAGAAGGAAGACAGTGTGATGTCACAGACTGGACAAGATAGCTCAATATACACCTAAACTCCTCCAAGATCAAGCCGCTGCTCTCACCTTTCTCTATTCTCTCACAGTCCGAATCCAACAAGAAGGTGCGGAAGCGGTTTGACACGTAGTGATATGCCAGAAACTTCAGATAATACTGACTGAACTCAAACTCAGAGGGGAATTGCAAATGGATCTGTACAAAATGCAAGCTTTGTTTACTTTGCATGATTTAATGAGGCTAAACCATGAAAAATAGAAATGTAAAAGGACAAAGAGTGGAAATCCAACTCTCTCTGCATAGTCAGTCAAACAAAGAGTCACACAATCTATGATACATGCTAAAACTGAAGCTATAATACTAGATAAAGTTTCTAATTTTGAATCCTTATGGAGACCTTGGATTAAACACTATTTACCCCCTTGTTTGGGCTGTTCACTAATTTCTCCCTGAGAGATAATAATATCCACCCCACTACTGATTACTAGGGTTGTCCCGATACCACTTTTTTAGGACCGAGTACCGATACTTTTTTTCATGTACTCGCCGATACCGAATACCGATACTTTTTTTAATGTGTCCCCAAATGCAGCCATGTCCTGTCCCCCACATATTGCAGCCATGTCCTGTCCCCCACATATTGCAGCCATGTCCTGTCCCCCACATATTGCAGCCATGTCCTGTCCCCCACATATTGCAGCCATGTCCTGTCCCCCACATATTGCAGCCATGTCCTGTCCCCCACATATTGCAGCCATGTCCTGTCCCCCACATATTGCAGCCATGTCCTGTCCCCCACATATTGCAGCCATGTCCTGTCCCCCACATATTGCAGCCATGTCCTGTCCCCCACATATTGCAGCCATGTCCTGTCCCCCACATATTGCAGCCATGTCCTGTCCCCCACATATTGCAGCCATGTCCTGTCCCCCACATATTGCAGCCATGTCCTGTCCCCCACATATTGCAGCCATGTCATATCCCCCACATATTGCAGCCATGTCATGTCCCCCACATATGCAGCCATGTCCTGCCCCCCACATATTGCAGCCATGTCCTGTCCCCCACATATTGCAGCCATGTCATGTCCCCCACATATTGCAGCCATGTCCTGTCCCCCATACCTGTAGTAGATGATGCCGCGTTAATCCCCTTGTATTGTAATCGCCGCATTACAGGCACCTTTCGTTTGAATTCTTAATGCCCGCCGCGTATAGACACTCCCCTTCTCGGGATTGGACGAATCTGTCCAATCCCGAGCAAGGGGGAGTGTCTCTATGCACTGAGCCGTGTATACACTCCCCCTTGCTCGGGATTGGACAGATCCGTCCAATCCCGAGAAGAGGAGTGTCTATACATGGCGCGGCGGGCATTAGAAGAATTCCAACGAAAGGTGCCTGTAAGGCGGCGATTACAATACACAGGGATTAACGCGGCGGTTTTGTGGTATGCGGCGGCGGCGGGAATTATTCTATTTAGGCATCGGGGGTATTTGCGCGAGTACAAGTACTCCCGCAAATATGCGGTATCGGTCCCGATACCGATACTAGTATCGGTATCAGGACAACCCTAATGATTACCTTCACCTGATTCTCTAACCATTGGTCCCCCTGGACATTTCTTTCTCTCCCCCCTCTGTGCCCTATCCCCTCTACTAGGTTTATTCGTGTTAATTATCTGATATACCAACTGTAATAGAAGATGCTTTGAATAGTTGGGATTTTTGATCTTCGCACCAGATAAAGCCAAGAGAAGGAACTTGGCCGTGGTTTAGCCTGATTTATTCCCCCAGCTATTCTACAACACATTAAAGTGGAAGTAAACCCTTCTATCATTTTCAGCCAAGGAAGCTGCCATCTTGGCCTATGTTTAATCTTCAACTGCCGTGGTGCTGCACATGTGATCAGTTATGACACCAACCATTGGATGGTTTGACAGTTTGGTTGAGAGCACAACCAATGTGACAGTTGGCAATCCCGGCATGCCGGAAATTTAACTGCTTTTTGAAACTGTTAAATCGATGGGTTTACTTCCGCTTTAACTTTCTTTATAGGTTCATTCTATTCTCTTCATAGATGACATAATTATATTATTTCAATCAACTTAATTTCTCAATTACTTACATCAAATAGCTGCCATAAGGCTATGATTATGACATTTCATATTATCCATTTTCATTTAGAAGAGTTAGTTTCCTGAATGATTACGCATTTTTCTACTATACTATTGTACATGTTCTGTTAATGGAATATCTATTTCCATTATATTATTGTACATGCTCTTTTAAACAGAAGTTTGTTGATAATTATAAAATTCAATAAAAAAATTTGAAACAGAAATGTAAAAAGACAAGGACTACAGATGGAAAACACACCTAAAGAACTCAGCCTCCTGTCTCAAAATAATAATCACAAATGAATGAACATTTACCTGATGCACACAGTCCAGAAACTGCAGAAAAACAGGAGTGAAACCATTGCTCTGACTGGCCGCAGTATGTGCACCTCGATGGCTGAATCTGTGACCAAATGAAAGCCATTCCTTCTCCAAGAGTAGCCGAAAACCCTCTAGAGTCCGGTAATATGGGTCAGACAGCAGTTGGACTAGGGACACCACCTTAAAAAAAAAAAAAAGAAAAGAAGGCTGCTTTATACATTTAAAACATTGCAGTAAATCTTTCCAGGTCATAAGAATATTGAGGTTGTTACTCAAAGAATAATTGGACAATGAACCTGATCAATGCCAGTACCTGTGTAGTGAGATCCCACCCATCTTCCAATCCAACCAGAACAGAAGATCCGCTATCTAGTAACTCTACAACCAACACAGAGACCTGAAGGAGCTTGTGAATCTGAAAAGAATTGACATATATATGAATGTCAGATAGCAGGAAACTACAGCGCTCAAAACATCATGTTGTATTAAAAGAATTAAAGGGACCCAACACAAAGGAAACAAAGTCAGCAGATGCTTTACAGACAATAAAATGTTGGAAAAAAATCATAAGTAGCACTCCAGTGTGTACATCAGACAGACCTGTAAAAGCCATTCGGAGTCTTCCAGTGTGCGCAGGTACGACATGTTGGGGTCTGTCGAGGGGGCACTAGGTACACAGGCTTTCATCAATTTTTTAAAACTGGCCTTCACTTGTCTCACATCAAAAAGCTCAATGGGGACCAGTTCCCACTGCTGAAGTGGGTCTTGCTTTACTCCCTAGGTAAGAGGTACAGGAAACACATATCAATGAAAACATACATATAAATAATACTGCATCAGCACTTCTCTTTTAGTTTCAACATATGTTGAAAGTACCAATTCTTATATACAAGAGGTTAGGGTTGCACCGATACCAGTATCAGTGCCTATACTAAGCTTTTGCACGAGTACTTGTGCAAATTCCGATACCTTTTGTAGTGCGATTTGAGTCCATACAAAATGAATGGGCCCAAATCACATTGCAAAGAACTGCATTTGATTTGAACAGGAATGCTGTGTGAATCCTATTCGAATCACATGTGTTTTCTGCACCACTCCCGTGTGAACCCAGGCTTGTCATAGTGACTTCCGCCTGCGTTCACACAGGAGAAGTGTGATTGGGACAGTAAATCACACAGCATTCCTGTGCAAACCACATGTAATTCTTTGCAGGAGTTCAAATTTCATCGGTAATTGGTATCAGCAAGTACTTGAGCACAAGTAACTGTACTCGTAGTCACTCTAAAGAAAAACGGGTATCGCCTCCCATTTATCTGTGTCCCCAGCTGTTAATAATTAACTGATCCATTTTTATCAGTGTCCCCAGCTGTTAATAATTAACTGATCCATTTTTATCAGTCATACCTGACTCCAGTTCGATTGCATGCAATGCATCGTATACCTACCTCTACCTGCACTAGGTGTACCTGCCCATGTGCGGACTTCACACATGCTATGTGGCTTTGCCCAGTCAGAGAGGTATTGGCAGCAGGTGACGGAGATATTGACAGCAGTTGTCAATCCCTGTTCCATGTACCCCATTGGTGTGCTTGTTGGGAGTCCTAGACAAAGAGTTGTGGCCGAGACATACTAGGACCACGTTATTGGAAACATTATTTATGGATCGTAAAGTTGTGGCACTTAAATTAAATTCAGCCCACTCCTCCATCTACATGGCTTTGGTTAGTAAATCAGGTGTTGCCTTATGAGAAGCTTATTTTCGAACACAGAGGTTGCCCAGCTAAATATAACAAGGTGTGGGATGCGTGTTGTTCGTCTGACATCACTGTAACCAATGCGTGAAATAACGATAATCAATAATTTTGTGTTTCTTTGTTATTAAACGTGTATCAGGATTGGTTAAAGGAGAGTGCTGTATGATTATATTTATGCAAAATATTAATGCATTGTGAATGTTCCTTATTATTCTATGTGCTCATGTTAAAGGGGTTGTAAAGGTTTGTTTTTTTATTTTCTAAATAGGTTACTTTAAGCTAGTGCATTGTTGGTTCACTTACCTTTTCCTTCAATTTCCCTTCTAAATTTTTTGTTTTCTTTGTCTGAATTTCTCACTTCCTGTTCCTCCTCAGTAAGCTGTTCTAAATTACTTTCCACCGCTCGGATGATGGTGGAAAGCTTACTGAGGAGAATCAGGAAGTGAGAAATTCAAACAGAGAAAAAAATTATTTAGAAGGGAAATCGAAGGAAAAGGTAAGTGAACCAACAATGCACTAGCTTAAAGGAACCAATTTAGAAAATAAAAGACAAACCTTAACGCACATTGTCACCGTTTTATACCTTTTTCTTTTTTTGTAAAATTATTTTTATTGAAATTTTTGCAAACAAGACACACAAACATTTAGAATGGAGAAGACCATGGCACAACACCAGGTCCTCCACGACCAACATGGTCTTAACATCAACAGTCTACCTAACATAGGTAACTGCCTAACTACATACCACCCGGCCCCATACCACCCTCCTCCCTCCCATGACCCCAAAACTCAGTCCACCACCACCCCGGGCAACAGCCCCAGGACGAGAGAATCAGGCATACCGTTCAGTTGGTCCAAGTAAGCCCACCTGTCACTCATGCATAACTAGTACTCTGTAAATCATAACCCACTGTTCAGCTCCTCACCCTAGCCCGCAGTAGCATTAGACTCATACCAGGTACGCCAAACCCTATCAAACTTTTTCTGTTTTATACCTTTTTCAATAAAAATGTATAAAAAATAAAAAAAACACAGGCATCGGTGCATCCCTACTAGAGGTTGTTCCTGGTTACGCCAACTAAACCTTAAAAGACTTACTTTGAGCTGTGACTTGTCACCTATGATGTACAGCGCAGCTCTGCGTGGGGTCAATGCACTCTCTGAGGGTCCTCCATTTTGATGGGGGGTCAAAAGCTCTCTTGCAGCCAATCGTGTGCCTACATCTGCGTTCATACCATAGGCACTAAGTCTCCCAGTGCCACGCATGCTGCCCCATTTACCTATATGCATATGAAAGAATTAGAAAAATAATATACTGGGGAGATTTAGGTAATTGGCTCAGCAATCATCCATCATTCCTATTAGTAGAACCATCTTGTCAGTACATTAAGCTCAAGCTTAGCAAACTTCAGAAAAGGGAAATGAGGGGATGCCAACTGTAATTAGGCCAATTAGATTGTGTTACTGTCAGACGTTGAATAACAATTGAGCTTATTTGGAGCAGTTATTGCTGGAAAGGAAAGGTAAGGAGGGATTTAAGGCTTTTTATTCTCTGGCGTCAACACGACATATGCACTGACCTTGCTCAGCATAACTTCGCTTCACTGCGGGGTGCTTAATACCCCGTACAGAATAACCTGGTTCAAGGAGAAAGTGGCATGTGTGTCAAGGAAGAATGTATATAGAAGGAAGGGCAAGGGGGCAACTGAAACAGTATATGACTGGCACACAACAGTAAACTCTGATCCTGAAGGGCAAATGGGGCAATATCTTTATTCAGTGATTTTAGCTTATGCATAGGAAGATTGCTGCAGCATGATACACTAAATAAAACACTAGAAAAATGAAGACTAAGATTACTAAAGTAAATCACAATAGTGGGCAGGACGGAAATCTTAGCATAAAAAGCCAATGAAAAGTATGTGGCCAAAATTTTTATTAATAAGAAGCTCCGAATGTGAAAAACAAGGTGAAATAAGCAGAAAGGTTATCCTGGCATGCTTGATATATGAATATGTGAATAAAATAAAGTGACAATGAAGTCCTGAAATTATTTGAGATGAATGGCGCTTGTATGCAGCATTCATTCTTTAAATGCACTAAACACATTACACTCTAAAAACTCGAACCGCCACGGGTCACTGCGCAGTATAACCTCACAACCATCATATGCATTCATGTCCATACAGCCAAACAATTTGGAATCGTACCTCCTCGAATGTCCTCCTTCCCTCCCATCACCTGCTTCATCAGAGAACCCAGTTTGGGTTGACGTTTGTCAGGAGAATCTGCAGTAGAAACACCAGCTTACATTCCTTGGACAAAGCTCAGCTAATTACAAGCACCACTCAGGATATCCTCATCCTGCTTCTTCATTTCTAGTTATTTGTTAAATAAATCCTTATGAGAGATAAAGACCTTATACTATTTTCATATACTGTATACTAAAAGCCTATCTTTTAGATCTTGTAAAGTCAACTCATGCAGCAATAACAGCATTAGAGGGACCGAGTCACGATTGTGAAGACTATCCTGAATCTCTGCTCTAATTTGAGAAACCTTACTACTTTGGGAAGGCTTTACGTCCCATTATTTATCTGTTATCTCCTCAATCAGAGGGTGACCCTTCTGCTCTGAAAGTCTTATGCCGCGTACACACGGTCGTTTTTTGTGATGAAATAAAACAACGTTTTAAAAAACGTCATTTAAAATGATCGTGTGTGGGCAAAAACGTAATTTTATGTCTTCTGAAAAACGACCAAAAAAAAAAATCGAACATGCTTGAATTTTTTTTGTAGTTTTTCAGAATGTCGTCTTTTGTTTCACAAAAAATGATCGTGTGTGGGCAAAACGACGTTTTTAAACCCACACATGCTCAGAAGCAAGTTATGAGACGGGAGCCTCAATGGAACAGAGTGCCGTCGAAAGTGTCTTACGTAACCGCGCTTTGCAAGAGCATTTTCAGAAAACGATGGTGTGTATGCACGTTTGAAAAATGTCGTTTTGTTTCGTGAGATAAAATGACGTTTTTTACATCACAAAAAGTGATCGTGTGTACGCGACATTAGCCTTAAGATCTCACAAAGGCAACCCTCTCATCTGTCTGTATTCAATTTTGAGGATTTACAAGATACTGCAAGCTCGGGAAACATTCATAAACGGGCCTAATTATAAGGCTACTGGCAGAATTACAGTAAGGAATACGTAAAATGATGTTACCGTTTTACAGTGCCTTGCAAAAGTAATCACAACCCCCCAGGTGCTTTTCCTGTTTTTTTTTTTTTTTGTGTGTGCCTTATAAACTGTAATTGAAATACTTTTTTGGGGTGAGTTTGTACCATGTATGTATACAACATGCCTATGGCAAAATATTTTTGTGACACAATTATTAAAACAGGACCTATGAGCTTGTAGCCATAATGTGCCAATATGCTACCTGGCAAGCGACCCCTTCCAGCTTGACAGGCTGGGCCAGGCCGACGTCACTCCTGCTCACGCTCGCGTGAGTAGTCCCGTAAATGTAGACTGAGTTGCAAATGCACAGTTCTGTGTAAATTAAAGATGAGCTCCAGAGTGTCCGCACAGCAGAGCCAGCAAGTCGGCGCTGCGCTAATCACAGGCAGGGGAACAATGTCCAGATGAGTGGCTGCAGAGATTGGCAAATGTCTCCCTAACTGTGATTAGTGCAGTGCCGACTTCCTGGCCGGCTCTGCACATGGGCTGTGCGAAGACGCCGGAGCTCATCCTTAGTGTACATAAACACTGACAGCGGTTTTTGTTTTTCCTAATTCCATTTTAAAACAAAATAATTAAGATAATCCAGAAATACTCAGTGTGTATAAGTATTGCGGAGCAACTATTTGTTGCAATTGTAAGGGCTCTTTCACACGGAGCGGTCCGTTTTGCGGTCCGCTCCGTGTGTCCGTCGGCTCAGCGGGGGGTCTCAGCTGAGCTGTCGGGCGGTCCCCGCACACTATGCAGGGACCGCCCTGTCTCTCCTCCGCTATCCCCTATGGGGAATCGGATGAAAACGGACCGTCTGTCCGTTTGCATCCGATCCGTTTGAACGGACGGAAGAAAAATAGGACATTCTTCCGTCCGCAAAAACGGATGCGGATCTTGCGGACGTTAGCGGATGCATCATCCGCTAACGGATCCGCTCCCATAGGGGCCCATTACAAGTCCGTTAACAGACTTGTAATTAGCGGACCGTTCGTCCACTAGTGTGAAAGGGCCCTAAGGCTCTTAAAGAGATACTAAAAGTTTGTTTTTAAAAATAAAAATAACAAACTAATTATACGTGCCTCCACTGTGCAGTTCGATTGTGATGTCGGGCTTTGTGCAGTCCCAGGTTTAAAAAAAGTCATACCCAGAATTTTTACCAAACCAAAATGTAGTGTCTAGTATTAGCGACTAATAATGTTGCACCCTTGTTTGGACAAATTTCAGTGTTTTTGGTTTGATTACATTATTGAACTAAAATTATATTATTTATGATTTTGTGTTTCAAACTTTATCATACATGGGATGTCTATTAGACTCTTGTGTGGACAGATTTAAGTGAGTTAAATATTTTGAACCCATCGCATCGGTCTGTCAGGTGGACGCGATCAGGCCATCCATTGCTCTCTATATAGTGACAGATGTCAAAACGCATGTGTCCGTTGACACCCGCCGACATCGGATCCGGTCTACTAAAAATAGATGGATGGGGACATTCCCTGTCCACCTGGCTGTCAGATGACAGTCAGGTGTAAAACGAACAGGCAGTCTGTTTCCATTCAAGAGCCCATAGAGGACAGCGAGCTGTGTCTGTGTCCGCTCTGACTTGTCATCTGCCTGCTCAGTGGGGATCAGCGGAGAGATACCGTGCTAAGCAGGCAGATCCGCTGGCAGACCGCCAGTGTGAAAAGGGTCATAGGCACGCTGGGTACATAACATGGTACAAAGTCTAAAAAAATCCAGATTAATTCTAGGTTGTATTGCACAAAAACAGAAAATAAACACCAATGGGGCTGAATACTTTCATAAGGCACCGTATAAATGCTCCTTCTGCACCATTCTAGAAACTAACAAGAACTGTATATGTAATGTAGGGACAAAAAACAAAACAAAAACAAAAAACACATAATTGTTTTAGTTTGAGAACCTTTCAATAAGGGGACTGCACACTGCTGCCCAAAAACACAGCGTTTTTAGGTATTTTTTTAAACTGATGTAAATGCAGACCATTGTTTTTAATGTAGCTGTACACACAGTAAAACATGCGTTGCGTATAGTTTAAAAAAAGAAAACAAAAATACAGAAATCTGCGTTGCTGGTTAGGAAAAAATGTATGCAGGTGTACACATACACACAAATATGCGCAAGTGCTATACAGCCCATCCGCATGGATGTCTGATGTTCATAAATCAGTACAATGTGCAAGTACCCTAAATAATTTATTTTTCTCTATATTGCACTTTTACACATTAAATAGATCCGATGTTGTGTCAGTTCTGGCAGTATATGAACGGCGGTTCAGTTTTCATGTCCTTGATGATTGTGAGCTGTCAGTCACCAGCTCTCTGCTCAGTGAAGACTGAGAACTGAGAGGTCAGTGGCGTTAGATCGCTCAGTTCTCGGATCGGATTGATGCTGCATCCACCTAGGTAAGTATACATTTTGTTTCTGAACTTTTTTAAACAGATAAAAAGGACAATTACATATTTGCATCTATGACTGCAAATTTGATACTCAAATGCTGCCCGTTTTTCTGCCTTAAGCACCAAAAGTATTAGGGGTGTTGAATATAATCGCAGCATCACGATTCAGACGTTCACAATGCTGCACTAATGCTGCGAGTCGGCCGAATCGATATCTGGTGACATCACCAGTCGCTCTGCCTCTCCCGGAGAAACACATAGACAGAGCCTGCATGGTGGATAAAGCCCCCTCCCCTTCACTGAAGCAGAAAGTCAGCTGATGAGCTGAAAGCCAGTACAGTGCAGGGGGAGGAGCTTGAGGAAACCCGACATCAGGAGAGGCTTCACTGGAGGCACCGGACGGGGGAAGAGACACTGAGCAGCATGAAGAAGAGGGGAATCAACTGACAGTGAGAGCAGGTGAGCGTCTGCGTCACTGATCCCCATCACCCCTCTGCCACTGATCCCCATCACCCCTCTGCCACTGATCCCCACCACCCCTTCCTCTCCGAACTCCCCAGCCACCCCTCTGCCTCCGAACTCCCCAGCCACCCCTCTGCCTCCGAACTCCCCAGCCACCCCTCTGCCTCCGAACTCCCCAGCCACCCCTCTGCCTCCGAACTCCCCAGCCACCCCTCTGCCTCCGAACTCCCCAGCCACCCCTCTGCCTCCGAACTCCCCAGCCACCCCTCTGCCTCCGAACTCCCCAGCCACCCCTCTGCCTCCGAACTCCCCAGCCACCCCTCTGCCTCCGAACTCCCCAGCCACCCCTCTGCCTCCGAACTCCCCAGCCACCCCTCTGCCTCCGAACTCCCCAGCCACCCCTCTGCCTCCGAACTCCCCAGCCACCCCTCTGCCTCCGAACTCCCCAGCCACCCCTCTGCCTCCGAACTCCCCAGCCACCCCTCTGCCTCCGAACTCCCCAGCCACCCCTCTGCCTCCGAACTCCCCAGCCACCCCTCTGCCTCCGAACTCCCCAGCCACCCCTCTGCCTCCGAACTCCCCAGCCACCCCTCTGCCTCCGAACTCCCCAGCCACCCCTCTGCCTCCGAACTCCCCAGCCACCCCTCTGCCTCCGAACTCCCCAGCCACCCCTCTGCCTCCGAACTCCCCAGCCACCCCTCTGCCTCCGAACTCCCCAGCCACCCCTCTGCCTCCGAACTCCCCAGCCACCCCTCTGCCTCCGAACTCCCCAGCCACCCCTCTGCCTCCGAACTCCCCAGCCACCCCTCTGCCTCCGAACTCCCCAGCCACCCCTCTGCCTCCGAACTCCCTAGTCCACCCCTCTGCCACCGAACTCCCCAGCCACCCCTCTGCCTCCGAACTCCCCAGCCACCCCTCTGCCTCCGAACTCCCCAGCCACCCCTCTGCCTCCGAACTCCCCAGCCACCCCAAATTGAGTTTTTCTGACTGCTTGAATTTTTTGGATAAAACGTTTTTAACCACTTCCCGTCGGGTGGTTCTGAATCTCTAACAGGGCGCATATATGCGCCCTGTGCTATTCCTGGCCACTAGAGGTTGCGCCGGCGGCGCGCGCGTGCCCGCTGCATCCCTGAGATACCGATGCGCGTGCCTGGAGGCCGCGATGTCCGCCAGGCACTCACAATCGGCGGCTACAGGGACAAGACGTGGAGCTCTGTGTGTAAACACAGAGCTCCACGTCCTGTCAGGGAGAGAGGAGACCGGTCTGTGTCCCTTGTACATAGGGACACAGCATCGGTCACCTCCCCCAGTCACCCCCCTCCCCCCCACACAGTTAGAACACACCCAGGATACACATTTAACCCCTTCCTTGCCCCCTAGTGTTAACCCCTTCACTGCCAGTCACATTTATACAGTAATCGGTGCATTTTTATAGCACTGATCGCAGTATAACTGTGAATGGCGCCAAAAATGTGTCAAAAGTGTCCGCCATAACGTCGCAGTCCCAATAAAAATCACAGATCGCCCCCATTACTATTAAAAAAAAATAATAATAAAAATTAATAATAATTCTGTCCCCTATTTTGTAAGCGCTATAACTTTTGCGATTTTTTTTTTTCTTTTACCAAAAATATGTAGAATAATACGTATCGGCCTAAACTGAGAAAAAAAATGTTTTTTAAAAAAAAAAGAAAAATTGGCTATTTATTATAGTAACAAGTAAACAATATTGACTTTTTTTCAAAATTGTCGCTCTTTTTTTGTTTATAGCGCAAAAAATAAAAACCGCAGAGATGATCAAATACCACCAAAAGAAAGCTCTATTTGTGGGGAAAAAGGGCGCCAATTTTGTTTGGGAGCCACGTCGCACGACCGCGCAATTGTCAGTTAAAGCGACAGTGCCAGAAGCTGAAATTTCACCTGGTCAGGAAGGGGTATAAGTGCCCAGTAAGGAAGTGGTTAACCAAGTGCACTTGCACAGTAATCAAATCGAATCGCGAGACCAGTAAAGCACCCCTACTTTGTATATGGTTAGGACTGGAAATAGATCCAGATTAATGTCAACTAATGCAGCAAGAAACCAGAAAGTAATCAAACATTTTTAAAGTACTGTTTTATAGCTCTTTTAGAAGCAGAATCATAACAGCCCTCTACCTAAATATGCAAATACCCACATCTGTCTACAGACTCAATCATACTGAATACTCAGCACACATGATTATCATTCAGTGAGCCAATGATGAGCACACAATGTAGCGTAGAATGGAGAGAGAGAAGGGGGGAAAAAAAAAAAAAACGAGAGCGCAGTTTCCTAATGTCAAAGCTGTGATTATGGTCCAACAGGAAGACACTAAAAGAGGCTCTTATGCTGTGGAGATTCCGCACCCTGGCAGACAGTGATATATTAGTGAGATACACTGAACTGGGAGAATTTAAATAAAAACATAACAGGCTATTAGCATGTCAATTAATTACTGTAACGATGTGAGAAATCCACACAGGACTTCGCAATATAAATACATGTTGTGGCCACAGAACTACACCCAGCAGCAAGATTCATGGAGTTGTGAGGCTAGAAATACCTCTCCTGCTTTTCCTTGTAAGCCATGCAGAGGACACATGTGCAAAGCCAAAAGGAATGAACCCTGGGACCAGGTGAAACACTACACCAAATAACTAGTCCACATAAAAATCCAGAATGTAATTCCAATGCAAAGATAGTTATTTCAGCCACCAACAGTCAGACAAGATCTCTCACCATAGTGATGTGCGGATGGGAATGCACTGAGAGTGTTGCGCCCACTCATTTCTGCAAAGCGAGGCATCGAGGTCACTATGGCTTGGAGGTACTTCTCTTGCTCCAAAGAAGTAGAGTCAGTCTGAGATTGGCCTGCAAACACAGATGTACACACAACGCTTAAGACAGGTTTTTTCTTGTCAAATGAGACCGACTGTATGAAAATATTAATGCACATTTCTAGTTTATATACTTATTAGTTTAAACGCCTAAACGTTTACTACACATCATCTTCCCACGGTCAATTGGTGTTAAAGCTGAACTTCAACCCAAAAGGGTTATATTACCAACCCCAAATTACTTACACGGTAGGATGTTTCTAGCCACATACCGTATTTTCCGGCGTATGAGACAACCTTTTGGGCTTAAAAACTTGCCTCAAAACTCGGGGGTCGTCTTATACGCCAGTACCTGTCTCGGGCATCCATTATTCAACAGCCGCGCCTCCTCCTCGTGCTGTTCCACGGGAGGCTGAACACTCGGTTTCCCAGCAGAGCCTCTGTTCAGTGTTCTGCCTATCAGGGATGTCTTCTCATCCTTGGCTTCGGACGAGAGGACCTCCGCGATAGGCGGAACACCGAACAGGCGCTGCTGGGAAACCGAGTGTTCCGCCTATCACGGAACAGCACGAGGAGGAGGCGCGGCTGAAAAAAGGACGCATACAGTACAGGGATAAGGTATGGCACAGTGAGGCATGTTGATGGCACAGTGAGGCATGTTTTGTTTTTTTTGGAAAATTATTTTTATTCAGTTTTTGCAACACAAATACAATACTAGGCCGCAACATGCAACCAACAATCACCGGTCAAAACACAGAAACCGGTTTTGAAAAAATATAAAAATAAAAAAAATAAAAAGGGGGGGGAGAAAAAAAAAGGGGGGAAAAAGGTGGGGGGACAACAAAAAAATACATTAAATGTTCACAGACTAAATCAAAAGCAGTGGAGTCAAGTTAAATCAAAATAGATCGGAGCTCGTGACCCCCCCCCCCCCCCGCCCCGCCCCAGGACAATTAAAACCTTTTTGCCCAATCTTAATCTCAATGCAGATTGAGTATAACATGCAAAACCCTTTCTGGGAAAGAAAAGAGGTGAGAGACATCTCCCCTCCAGACTACACAGTTGCTCTAGAATAAAGAGGTCCATAGTCCGCCCCCAACTGATAATATCATACATACATACATTCAATGACTATACTGAACCCAGCTTAGTCCGACACTGTATCCACTGAGGCCATCCAACCTCCCCACACCTTATCAAATTTTGTCAAGGCCCCCCTGCTCAGGTAGGCAGCCTTGTAAAATGGAATGGCCTTATTGACCAGTACTTTCCAGGACTCCACCGTTGGGGCCGAGGAGCTTTTCACAGTGAGGCATGTTGATGGCACAGCGAGGCATGCAATGGGCAGTGAGATTTGGAAAAAAAAAAGCTGAACAAAGCATGTTCCTGTCAGCGTTTTTTCCTGCCAGCGGTTGTTCCTGCTACCCCTCAGCTTCCAGACAGACTAGTAGGAAGGGGGTCATCTTATACAACGAGTATATCCCAAAACCAACATTTTAGCTGGAAAATTAGGGGGTCGTCTTATACGCCGGCAAATACGGTAATCAGATGGGTGGGGTGGTGGTGACATTGCTGACCAAATATGGCCATTTAGCATTGATTTTGGTAGGTAGGGAGGGCATTATCTCATTGAATTTTGTGTGGGAGACCTTCCCCTCAATATCCATACCAAAGGAGGATCTGGTATGGATTTTGAGAATACCATGTCCTTGTTTTTTGAATAACATGCATAGCAAAAGTGTGACAGAGGAAAAATGGTTGTTAATGTGCACTTTCCTGCAAATTACATACCAGACCCTTCTCTTCCTTGAGTGTTTGGTGTGTATTTTTTGAGAGGAGGATTTACAAAAAAAAAAAAAAATGTATTATAGAATAGTGCACTATTAGCATTCCTAAATGTACTGGTTAATACAAATGTTTCATTTGTTGCATTGCTACATGTTTCCCTTGGGCAGTGACCAGCACCCATTAACCCCCCCCCCCCCCCCAGACTAAAAGGCCATTAGCCTTAAAAATAGAGAATTGATTTGACAGATTTAGCTTCCATTGACTTCAATGGGGGTAAGGATGTGGAATCTGAACCTCTGATATGTTCAGTCCAACCTCTACGAACTAAACCCAGGTGCGTTTGGCTCATCCCCAATACCCATACCAATGAAAGATGAGCACTCACCAGTAGCAGTGGTATTGGTGGATTTGAAGAGTCCAACTACGCCTTTGCCGTGAAGCCCCCCTGAGCGTAGCAGAACGGCTTTGGTCCGAGGACTGCGCCAACACACTACAGGAAATCTATTTTGCCTGTAGCAGCGGGATATCTTCTGTAGAGTGTTGTCCTGGATACTCTGTGGCACTATAAGTAATCCCGGGTAGCTAAGTAATAAAGACAGAAAAAAAACAAACACAAAGAAACAAAGTTAAAAATGAACAAAAACACATTCTACTAAATATCTTAGTGCATAACTGACATCAAAGTGCACAGATCAAACAAAATCATCATCATAAAACACAGCTCACCTGTTACAAACTGCGTACATGCGATTTACAGTTGAAATTCGAAATGGTTCATTTTTAGCACGAGTCAAGCTGTTACTCAGCGTACCGAGCCCCATTCTCTGGTAGTCGCGGCAGCATGCTCTCTCTGCCAGATTACCCCCTGCCTGTTTGTCAGGAGCCTTCAGTGTGGAAATTGTCAGTGTACTTCTTTCCATATCCTCAGACACTGCAATAAAAAAAAAACGTGACAATATATACTCCGTATAAAGGATTTGTGAGATCTTGCATAAATGAAGGTGACAATAGTAGTATTTACTTCCTCTATAGCTTACTGTAGATGAATTTGCATCTATAATTGAAATGAAATACGCAGCAAACTTTTTCGAATTTTCAGTTTTAACATGTGTGCCTACCCCTTAACACTATCTCTTAAATTATCACAATACCATGTCATGCTAAATTCAATTCAAGTGATATGAAAAACTGTAACTAGTGATTAGTACGACAGTAGAAACGGCAATAAGCTAATAGGTTTTCTTCCTGAGAAAACCTAGAAGGGCTCTCTATCTGGTGGAGGATAGGGACTTGAAAGCCTATGGTGTATATGCCCCGGAGTGGCAGTCCAGGGGTGCCATACAATCACTGTGAGTGAGGGTCACTTTGATTTATGGCACCACGGTCACTGCACCATATACACGCTTTTTCCCCACCTGCCTCCTGGGCCGGGCGTTTTGACTGGGAACAGGGGAATTTTTTTATTCCTGGCCAGAGGGCCTGGCCATTGTATTGCGCAATGGCCATCTTTCAATCTCCCCAACTTTCTTTCATTCATTCCTTTGTGTGTCACTTTTTGTGTTTGTACACGTTTTTGCACGTGTAACTGGTAGGGTGAAGGTGTGTGTCCACCCCCTCCCAAGACTTTTAGGGCATTGATTAAAATTGTCTGCTGAATCAGCCACATTTCGATCCATGTATGAGCAGGGTGATTGTACAGAAGTCGATCTACCAATCTACCATCCTGTTGGATTTTTGCCACTCAATCAGTACCACTGGCTATAGCCGGAAGCACCAATCAGTGTTTTCTGACGGCAGGGAACTCTCCCCGTTATCAGAATACAATAGCTCAGTCACCCATCCACCTTTTTTTTTAACCCACTCTCTGAATGAAAAAAAAAAAAAAAAAAAGACTAATCTATGGCCAGCCTTAGAAAACCGAAGGTTGGAAAAAGGTCCCCCTTTCCACCACATTAGACAGCAATGCAGGAGCTCACACTTCAGAACCTCTAAACAGCTGCTTGGTATTTATTCCATTACCCTTCAGAATTTATACCAGAACACCTACCAGAAAGGTCATCACTCTGCTGTTCCAAAGAGTTCTGACTACTCCGGAGATCCCAGGATGGAGGGCTGTACTTCCTGCGTGTCACATACTGCCTGCCAATTGTCTTTTTGGCATTCTTCACAAGGTTCTTAGATAACGTCCTTGAAGAAATAAGGAGTAAATTCCACAAAAAGGAAAACTATTATAAATGGAGATGAAAATACAAGACGTATGACTGCAGAGACATGAGGATTATAGCTTGGTATATGTACCCCAAATGTGAACTACAACAAGAGAAAGAAGAGTGCATTAACCTGCAGGATAACAGTCCACCATTACACCTTACAGTTTCCACACCAGCAGGAGTAGCCAAATAAATGCAGGATTTGTATGGAAAAAAGAGACCGCGACTCGCAAAGCTGAGGTCAGCTGTACTGCTTATGGTGGAATACTAGCTGATGTTTATGAAAACTGATTCAAGAACAGTGCACAAAAAGATGAAAAACTGCACAAAAAGATGCTTTATCTAATAATATTCTACAAATATTATAACACATCAGAGGCTTTGGACATGCTTGATGATGATATTGCCTATAATGGAACAGACAGTTCTGGGGGGGGTTCCCAAACATAGGGATAGTAAAAAGTCAGGAGTAATTAATGACAGGGCTAGTGCCAGTAACTAATTCATCTTGGAGGAACCACAGGTCAGAAAGCACCAGAGTGCAATGTAAAGCCTCGTACACCCGTATAGGATTTCTGGCGGTAAAAAGTCTGCCGGGAAACCGGACCTGCTCGGTAACTTTTTCCCCCTACATAGGACCGGGTTTCCCGACAGGAAAACTGCCACGAGAGCTTTGGTTAGGAATCCTGGCCGTGTGTATGCTCCATCGCAATGTTTCCCATAAAGAAAACTGCCGGGTTAAAAAACGCCGGGAATCCTGACCGGTAAAAAAAAAAAAAAGGAGAGCTGTTGTCTTTTTCCCCAGCAGTTTTCAGGTCGCGAAAACTGCGATGGAGCATACACACGGCCGGTTTTCCCGGCAGTTTTCCCGATGGGAAAACCGGTCGTGTGTACGAGGCTTAAATGTTGTGAATGACTTTTAAACAGCACACTTATCATTGCATTGCATGTAGACTGCTGAATGCAGGAATCTGAAAGCACATTGTGAAAGGTCACCTAATGTAAACGCACCAATCTGAACTCAACTACTGAATAATAAATATGTTTCCCTGGTAATACACAGTATGCCGTGTATCAAACTGCTCAGATGTGAAAAAGCATTGAATACATAAATTGCTTGGAAATACAACAAAGATTTCCACACTAGTTTTCATAAACATCCTCCAGTATACCACCTCTAATTCTGTGCAAGCAACAGAAAGTTTGGATACGTTTATATATACAAAGTACCGATATAACGATTTCATCCAAACACGTTGCTTGCACATAATGCCGTAGTGACAGCCACACCCAATTTACACTGTACCAATGTAAACATTTCTCCTAGCGCTAGACATGTTACATTAGCAATGGGTGATCAAGCCAGGTGCCATGCTTAGTAATCATTAATCCTAAATGTAAAAGATCTAAGGATAAAAAGAGAGAAGGCATCAAATGATATAAAATGGACATGGTACTGCATGAAGCACGTGGTTTAGGTTGGTCACTTTTTAACACCAGAAGTGTAGGCACTATAATCCTTCACTTGATACAACAGGATCATATGAATAGTATATATTGTATATAATTAATGTGCAATATAACGCATGGTTTCTCAACTAGGGTCCCTCCCAAGGTTGCTAGGGATTCCTTGAGCAATTTCTGGCTCTCAGATACACTATATTACCAAAAGTATTGGGACGCCTGCCTACACACACACACACTTTACTGGCACCCCAGTCTTAGTCCGTAGGGTTTAATATTGCATTGGCCCACTCTTTGCAGCTATAACAGATTCAACTCTACTGAAAAGGCTGTCCACAAGGTTTAGGAGTGTGTCTATGGGAATATTTAACCATTCTTCCAGAAGCGCATTTGCAAGGTCAGGCACTGATGTTGGACAAGAAGGCCTCGAATGTAGTCTCTGCTCCAATTCATCCCAAAAATGTTCAGGTTGAGGTCAGGAAAGAAGGCCTCGAATGTAGTCTTTGCTCCAATTCATCCCAAAAATGTTCAGGTTGAGGTCAGGACTCTGCACAGGCCAGTCAAGTTCCTCCACCCCAAACTTGCTCATCCATGTCTTTATGGACCTTGCTTTGAGCAATGGTCCAAATTATTTGGTGGAGGGGGTGTTATGGTGTGGGGTTGTTTTTCAGGGGGTTGGGCTTGGCACCTTAGTTCCAGTGAAGGGCGTCAGCATACTAAGATATTTTGGACAATTTCATGCTCCCAACTTTGTGGGAACAGTTTGGGGATGGTCCCCATCTGTTTCAACATGAGTGCGCACCAGTGCACAAAGAAAGTTCCATAAAGTCATGGTTGATTGAGCTTGGGGTGGAGGAACTCGACTTTCCTGCACATCAACCCGATAGAACACCTTTTAATTAGAGCGGAGACTGCAAGCCAGGTCTTCCCATCCAGTGCCTGACCTCACAAATGGAAGAATGGTCAAACCTTCCCATAGACACACTCTTACACCTTGTGGACGGCCTTCCCAGAAGAGTTGAAACAGTTATAGCTGCAAAGGGTGGGCCAACTTAATATTGAACCCTACGGACTAAGACTGGGATGCCATTAAAGTCCATGTACATGTAAAGGCAAGTGCCCAAATACTTTTGGTCATATAAAGTAAGTTCCTTCTGTCATCACTGATTTTTTTTAGCTGTATGCAAGGGGTAAATCTTCCCACTGACCACAAGAGTAAGGGGCATTCTTCCCAATGACCATCACGCTAACGTTATGAGTTGTAGATATAGTCATTTTTTAGCAGAGGTTCCCTGAGCTTGGACAGTTAATTCAATGGATCCTCCGTTTTGAAAAGGTTGTGTGAGGCTGGCATAAGGTATAAATGACTTATCACAATACAATGTAAATGCAAGGTCTTTGAGGTCTGTATGTACCAAAGAATTAGCTGAAAAAAATCTAAACTTCAACTAATCGTAAATGCTAAAATTTTTACTACTTCGGTAAATATAGTCACATGTTCCACAATATTCAATATATAAAATAGAATACTGTGTAAATACATGATAATCGCAAATGATTTTCAAATATACAGATGTATGGATCTTTAACCACTTAAGACCCGGACCAATACGCTGGTAAATGACCCAAGGTGTTTTTGCGATTCGGCACTGCATCGCTTTAACAGACAATTGCGCGTCGTGCGACGTGGCTCCCAAACAAAATTTGCATCCTTTTCTTCCCACAAATAGAGCTTTCTTTTGGTGGTATTTGATCACCTCTGCGATTTTTATTTTTTGCGCTATATACAAAAATAGAGCGACATTTTTGAAAAAAAAAAAAACACTATTTTTTACTTTTTGTTAAAAAAAAAATCAAATAAACAAAATTTTAGTCAAACATTTAGGCCAAAATTTATTTAGCCACATGTCTTTAGTAAAAAAAAAAAAAAAAAAAAAAAAAAAAAAAATCGCAATAAAAAAAAATAGCTACCTAGCGGGAACAGCGACACTAATACAGCGATCAGAAAAATGATCGCTTAGTGATGCTGGCAATAGGGAGTGAAAGGGTTAACTAGGGCGGTGATCAGGGGGTTAAAACTTTATTAGGGGGGGTGGGGGGGCTACCCTGGACATAACACTAACTGTTTTTTACACTGCCTGTCACACTGACACTAAATGCAGTGATTAGATCACTGCATTCAGTGACACTGTGACAGGGGGGGTGGGGGGGGGGCGATCACAAGGGGTTAATGTGCCTATGTGAGTGTGTGTCAGTGTTGTGTTGGTGCACACTTACTTGTGATGTAATCTCTCATCGCAGCGGTGTTTCCCACCGCTGCTGATGAGAGAAGACATCATTTCCTCCTTCCTGTGTAAACACAGGAGGAGGAAGTGACAGGAGCTGGGAGCACGCGCATTGGCTGGGAGCGATCGCGGGGGGGCGGGTAAACGCCGACATCCGCCCGCTCATCCCGGATCGCTCCCGGAGCCAGGGGGACCCCCGCACGCCGTGGAGGGGGTCCCGATGGGACCCCCGAACCGCACTTAGGCGGGGACGTAAATTTACGCCCTTGTGCCTGTACGTGCCATTCTGTGGCCGTATATGTGCGTGCGGGGGTCCTTAAGTGGTTAAAATACTTTAGAAGACCCTTACAATTGAATAATGCAGCATTTATCATAATGGACCCATTACTGGATCAGTGGCATGACTGAATGATCATTTAGAAATGATTTAAGAACCAGAGAATCCTTAATGATGTGCGATTTAGTAGAGCAGTATTACTTCAGTTCCCTATTTTGAGCTTTATCCCTATTACTGTTGTTATATCATGTGATGCCATTGTTCTCATTGATTCTACTTCCCTGTAATCCATTCTCTATTGGCCCTTTAAAACTAGATAAAAGTAAAACCTTGGTTTGAGAGCATTTTGCAAGACAAGCAACATTTTTTAATACATTTTGACTTAATATGCAAGTGATGTCTTGATATAAGAGTAGCGTCATGTCACAACTGGGTATAAAAGAGAAGAGAGGCGCCTCCAAGTGTAGCAATATGGTTACATTTAATGAAGGTACAGCATTTAGCTAACCTATTGCCACAACTCTCTTTAGAAAGGAAGTGAAGCCTAAAAAAAAAAAACCCTTGCAAGCCAAAGGCATAATGAGTTGGTATGCATACTAGCTCATTATATAATACTCACCTCAGATGGAAGCCCCCGCAGCCGTCCTCGTACACCACTCGGGCGGCCAACATCTTTCCCGGGACTGACTTCCGGGTATGCCGTGATTTGCCGGAGCCGCGATGACATCACTCCTAACGCATGCGTGCGGGAGACGCCAGTCACGGCACGGCCTCCATTAGGAACCGCACGCTCATTGTTGCTTAAGTGCGCAATGCGCCATAGACATTAGCGTCTGAGATTTTTGTAAATATCTCCTAAACCGTGAAGGTTTAGGAGATATTTCAAGCACCTACAGGTAAGCCTAAATTAAGGCTTACCTGTAGGTAAAAATGGTTGTAACAGGTTTACAACTACTTTAATACTCTGTAGCTCCTGCTGGATTTTGCTTCTAATCCCCTTGTGGGTGGACATTTTATGGTTACGCAAACTATCACATTGCTTTAATCATTTTATAAATGGTTGTGGAACGAATCATTTGATTTTCCATTATTTCTTATGTGGAAATTCGCTTTGCAATAAGAGTGCTTTGAATTACAAGCATGTTTCTGGACTAAATTATGCTCGCAATCCAAGGTTTTACTTGTACATAGTCTGAAAAAAACACTTGTCATCAGACAGTATGAAGTCCTAAACTGGCTGAAAGCCACAGCGTTTTCTCATTACATTTTTACAGTAGACATCGCTTACACACCAACAATATCAATGTAAGAATAATGAAGCCATGACAGTGTTGTTGGCAAGTTTCACCCAATGCTATGCAACAGAAGGACAAAGCTTACTCATTATATTTCATTCCCCAGTAGGCATTTTACCGTTAACCATTTCCTCCATTGCCCATACAGAATTAAGACAGTTAAAAAGAAGCTGCACCCCAGGAAGCTTGGTTGGCACCATAAGACCATGAACCAGGCTGGGTGTAAATGTGCGGTCTTACGTTTCTGAATGGAAGAGGCCAACAGATAAACCCACAGCCAGGCGACCCTGGAACACGTCACTGACATGAAGGGAGCTACAGAGAAACACAGGGATCACTTTACAAAAAGGACTAAGATACGACAAGGATCAGGACACAGCAGGATTTTTTAGAGCAAGTATAAAATGTAGCCTCCATTAGAAAGTTTGAAGAGAGAAGACGGACAATACAGAGAAAAATGTATATAGAGACACTAAGGGAAAAAAAACAATGACAGGAAGCCTTGAGGGGCCCAATGCAATAAAACAAAGCCTTTTATTTTTATATGAGTATTCATTAGATGCTAAAAGGGATACAAAAAAGTTTTGCACAGTTGCTGAAGATATGAATATTAGGACATTTGTGCTTTAAATCAATTGACTGGAGTAGAACCTTTACTTACTTGATGGAGGGGTTCTTGTCCTTGGTCCTGGGTTGGGAAGCATGTGGGAGAGCGAGACCAACATTCAATGGAAAAGTCCCAAGGACATCCTGAGGATACCTAAGCTTGTGAAGTTGCTTGCGGAAACCCTCAGACACTTCAGATGGAACCTCCTCATCAAATGCCACTCGCAAGAGCTGGAGCCAACAAAATGAGGGGATTAAAACTCAGAATGTTAATCAGATGAGATTCTTTTCTGCTATTGCAGCAGATGACATCCCAGAATAACTGAACTGTGAATGTATAAAAGGCGCAATATTATTATTATACACGATTTTTATAGTGCCAACAGTTCTGAATATTAAATATATAAATAAACAATATTAAATATATGGTGATAGTCTTTATTGATCAGCAAGTCAATGAAAGACGGGATGTCAGAAACATTTACTAAATCGTGCCAATATGTCAAAGTTCATATCTGACAGCAAAAAGCTAGAGGGCATGACACATATTCAAGTTAAAGCAAGGGTTTCACCCCCGATTTATTTATTTTTTTAAAGTGTTTGTAGCGGCGGACTTTTAATACAGGCACTTACCTGTCCTAGGCGCCCGCGATGTCGCCCCCCCGAGGCCGATCCCTTGATCCTAGCAGGTCTCGGCGCAGCCATCCTTACTGAGGGAAACAGGCAGTGGAGCCTTGCAGCTTCGCTGCCTGTTTTCTACTGCGCATGAGCGAGTCTCGCGGGCGCTTTTGTGAATGGGGGGCTGCTTTCTGGGATACATCCGGTTCCCAGAAGGCAGCGTGCCCCATTCCCCAGAAGACACCGTGAGGAGGACGAGAAAGAAGACCTGCCATGGACTAGGAACATCCTCATAGCAACTGCCATTTCTGGTAAGTAAAACACATTTTTTTTTTCAATTTTTTGGGCAGGTTTTTGGTGTATTTTTTTTTTTAGGGTGGAACTCCTTTAAATAATGCAGATGATAAAGCACAAGCCGTGCTGCTGTAGCTCCAGTACTTGCCCAGCAGGGGGGCAGTTAATGTGATAAACCTGCCGGAAAGCTGATGAATTACATCACTTTATACTATAAAGTGATGTAATTCATCAGCTTTCCGAAGTTTTTAAAGTTTATAGCTTTCTACTTGCAGAATGATCAGAAAGCAGAATATTAATATTGCAGACTCACCTGAAAAGTACATGAGCGTAGCTGAAGTCCTTCTTGCACATACTGGTCCAACAGAGCTGAAACACTGATTTTCTTTTCCTTAGTCAGAGAAGCAATAGGAAAGGACCGCACTACCGTCTGTTCTGACACTGACAAAACAAGACACTTCTGTTCAGATATCATTGTAAGTGATTATGTAGATTCTGGGATTTTCTACAATAAAAAACTACGCTCACGTTTCTGTAACTTATAAAAACATGCATTTTATGTGTGGAAATTGTACTTTGATTGCATTTCGACAAGTCTTAAGTAGAATATACCATTATAACTAATTACTAGGTGATTAATTTTTATTTGTAAAATAGGCTTTCAAGTTATCACAATACTTTTCTAGTTACCTAAAGGATCAACTGGAGTACCCTTGAAGATGCAGCGGTAAGTAGTGAGGAACAGAGCCCCTTCGGCAGGTAGCAGCGGTGGACCTCCAAGACTGCCACCCGAGGCCTCCTCTCTTCCATCTGGCACCAAGTAAACTCTGAGGCCCTCCATTAGCAAGTCCTCACCAACTAGCAATGTGGGCCGCAAGAGTTTGGGCTGTAAGACATAAACAAGGACACAAATGTCAACTAAAGACATATACTGCTCCTGGATATCTTAGATGAGGTAGAATTGGGTCATTATGGTAAAATGTTTATCTTCTAATCTTTTTATTATGCCAGTAGTGAGATTCTCCACAAATGGAGGTTACCTCACATTCCTACCGTTTCCTCCTGGTGTGCCACTATGGACACAGCTTAAAAAACTTAGCTATACAAGTAGAAATTAGCCAAAAAAGTTTAAGATTTGGTCTGCCTGGATTGACTCTTGGGGTTTGGCTAATCATTGACACAAAAGTAATCCCTGTAGCCTGGGGGTCAGCAACCTGTAGTTTGCAATCTACCTGTAGATCGCGGCCAGGTGACTGGTAGATCAGTCTGGGCTTGCTGACCCGTTATCCCAGAGCATCAAACAGAGTGCAATGTAGAGGAACTACTTGTAAAGTTGGGGCTGTAGTAGGGAGCAAGAGCCGCATAAGCCAATGCCTCCTCTGTAGTGCTGGCTCCTGTCCCATGAGGAGTAATACCAGCTGCACGCCACCTCTTATCCCAGCAATTGTTTTCAGAGTGGGGCCAGCAGCAGGAAAGAAGAAATCTTCAGGTCAGTGTGAAGCAATACACTGGGCATAATTAGTATAGGGCTGCTTTCACACTGATGCACTGCGGTTTACCCACAGCTTTTCTGTGGGTTTGCTACATTTAGCCATAGCCTGGTGATCTTTGACCACTCCCATGTTGTTCAGGCAGACCGCCACCTCTACAAGGTTGCCTACCCCTGCTGCAGGCCCTCTCTGTCTGCTGATTGATATTGTGTCATTCTCTGGTTATTACAGCTTCTCCTCCTCTTTTCCCCCTCCCTATACACTTTCCCCTTTGTGCGTTTTCTTCTCATGTCTTCCCTCCACGCTCTGTTTCCTGCTCCTTTGTGAATGCTCCATATATTAGACTTCTACATGGGCAATTCAAATGGGTTTGTTTGCCGATTATATGTACTTCAGTTGTTATGGACTGTGGTTAGATTGGCCTATGCCCACGTCTCCTCTATTGACTATATGTACCGATCTTGTATGCCGCTTTGTTCGCACTTTGAATATTTAAGACACACTGAGGAACAAAAAGGAAGCTCAAAGAGACGCTCACCTTCTGAATAGGTGGAAGCCTCTTACTCTCTCTGTGTACTGCATCCAACGTCTCTATGTGCATCTGAACAATATCTATGACAGGGTTACAGAAGAAAAAACTAAGTATAATATATACATTATAGATCTGTCTTTACCAACCATGTCTGTCTGAGTGATGCTAAAACACAACACTTAATGCCCTCAACTGCAATACATATAGCATCACCATATGCACTTATACATTCCTCCCGTCGCACTGTGCAAGATAGTAGAAGGCTTGAAAGTATTGCAAAATGACAATTTGCTAATTACAGTTAACGAACACAACCCCTGTAGCTGATGTTTCCACCCTTGCACAAATAGTAATGTCAGTCAAGGTCTCAAAAGAGATTTGCAAATCAGGATTTTTTAAAGCAGATTGTCCAAACTATTTACTTCTCTAAAACATGTGCCCGCAGGATGCGCTGTATAAACTGTATGCAACTAAGGCTACATACAGTATACAGCACTGTGTTCCCTGCCGTCTCCCACTGGAAACAAAACAGCAATGGGCTGAGTGGCACTCAGCCATTCATAGGCAGCGTTGGATTCTATCAATGAATACAAAGCTTCTTCTGATTGGCAGAGTCAGAGATGGTAATGTCATCGGCCCACCTCTCTGACTCAGCCAATGAGAGAAAGCTGTGTATTTATTGATTGTATACAAAGTGCCACTCAGCCCAAGGCAATTTTTTTCTGAGTGGGAGACAGGAAGGCCACTTCTCACACCCAAAACATAGTGCTGTATGTAGCTGAGGGTAGATAACGTTTATACAGCGTGCCCACTGGGCGCACATGTTGGTGAAGGAGATAGTTAGTTTGTGCCAGCTTGGACAAACTATTGAAAGTTAAAGTAAACCCGGACATCAGCTTTAATACAAAACTATCAAACAATATGTATGAAAGTGGGACTTAAGCCAGCGATTTCAGTTTACAAAAGCAGGAATATTCAATGCATGTCTTGAAAGTTAATTATTGTAGTTACTAGTGTGCCTATGTTAACGCTCAACCAAAATGTCAAGCCATCAAATATCTGGTGTCATAGCTGATCACACATGTAGTACCATGTCAAATGCAGATCAAAAAGAGGCAAAGATGGCACCTTTCTTGGCAGTAAAAGACAGGCGAGTTTAGTGCTGCTTTAAATTTGCAACCTCTATGCCAACCTCGGCGCACCTACCAGAAGAGTGGGCAGAGTTTTACTTAACTCAAGACTAAGAAAGCGTGGCATTAGAGGCATAAAGTATGTGTATGTGGCATGGTGTCCCCACTTTGAGACCTTGGTACAAATATCCTGGATTTTTTAGAAACATACTGCATGTGACTGAGAACCTTACTGCTTTACTCAAAAGCAAGCCAAAGACCCAAGACATTTAAGCCTATAGATTGCAATGAATCAGTTAGCAATTAATGTAAGAAATTAAGGATTACACAGTGAAAGCCAAAACAAGTCAGTATAGAGCACTCATTGGGCCAGATTCAGATACACTTAATATTGCGCTGCGTAATCGAAATACTCTACGCTGCCGTATTTTACCAGGCTCTACACCGAATTCTGGTAGATTTTTGCCCGTACGCTACGGCGGCGTAGTCTATTTCTCGCCGCGTAATCGAAATACGCGATTGGGGGGCGTGAAGCATTTAAATTAAGCACGTCCCCGCGGCGATCGAACTGCGCATGCTCCGTTCAAAAATTTCCCGCCGTGCATTGCGCGAAATCACGTCGTTACATCATTCGTTGTTTGAGTAGCGTCGTTTACGAACATTCCTATTCCCGGACGACTTACGTAAAAAATAATAAAAAAGACGTCGGAAAACGTAGAAATTCGACACGTAGAAATTCGACACGGGAACGACGGCCATACTTAACATGGGCTATCTAATATTAGAGCAGCAAAAAGCTGGTATAGTGTTACGCAAAAAAAAGATGACTAAAAGGTGCCGTAAGATTGCGAATGAAGATCGTAATTTCGGGGATCGCCGGCACAAGCTCATTAGCATACTCCGACGCGGAAAACGACGGGAAGTCCACCCAGTGGCCGCAATTTTATTGCAGCGTAGATCCGAAGGTGTATGAACACGTAATCCAGTCGAATTGAAGACCGCAGCCGTCTATTCATGGTTTGAAGTTTCCGACTAGCTAGAAAACGCGCGTAATTTGAAATTACTCCAGTCTAACACCAGTTAGACAGGCGTAATGGCTCTGTGAATCTGGCCCATTATATTCTAGTGTCCTATATGAATATGATAGAGATTGACCTGCCATATGTATTTCAATAAACCTGATGGGTTGACAGTGAAGTATTTAGAAAAGTCGGCTTTATGGAACACGATTACTATTGTTAAGACTTTGTACCACGTACCAGGAATCATGGTGTGAAGGCCTTTCAAATGATCTGATGTGACACCACTCTCTGTACATACTTTGTCTACAAACCGTGTGATAAATCTGACCACACAATTTGCCACGTCTGAACTTTCTGACTCTTCAAACCCACTTTCTGTGTCTGCACTTTCCGCAACACTGCCTGCCATGCTGAAAAAACAGAAAGAACAGTTTTTAGCAGGCGATAAGGTACAGGAGAAAAATTCCCCATAAGTTTCATGTCAAAGTGTGTAACCTGTTGGTAATGAAGCTGTTGGACACACTTTCAGTATCGCCGAAGCCTGCTCCCCCTCGTAGAAGACGATTTTTAGAAGTATCCAATGGTAGTAGTAGGTAGCTCATACGATTGGCATAGTGGATGGCCTGGCTAAATACTGTGCTCTCCTCCTTCTGGATTAGCTCTAGCTGTTTTTCACGTGGGAGTGTTGGCCACAACCGACATTGCTCTGCAGCCAGCTCCAGTGCCGACCGTTCTTCTTCTTCCACTTCATCCTTGTAAAACGACAGTATGGCACATAAATAAAATACAAGAAGCAATCACAAATGTGGTTTATAATCTTTCAGACTGACCTATCTACACTGGCTCAGGCCTAATTTTCAAAAAGTTATATGGGCAGAAAGTAATTAAGCTACTCTTTCAAAAAGATTTTCGAATTCAATTTCAAGGGCGGCATGGTTCTATAGCCGACAGATCCAGCTTTCAGGAATGGGTGGCAACTGTATGACCCCACACACACAGGCAGATCCCATCAAAGCATGTCTGTGCCTACCATCTTGCCCAATGGATAAACACTGTATGTAAGAATTGATTGGGCACAAAATATCAGCTTATAGTAGCATTTTGGGTCTAACTTAAACTAAGCCTACACCTTTACACCTCTTTTAGAAATACCCATGAATATTCTATCTCTTTTTGCAGATTATTTCATGATGCACAAGTGTGTAAGTCACTGTACTGAGGTGACGTTATACAATATAATTACAAAACAGGGGTACTTTTATAGTTACCGAGTTCAACGAAGACTCTTCAAAACTTAGATAAAGGGAGCGAATGTGGTTTTGGACATCCTCATAAAACATGGATTCCCAGAACTGCATGTTGGTCCAGACAAGATGCTCCTGCACACAACTGTAAGCAAACTGTGTGATGCCAGGGCTCAATTTCTGCAAAGACGAGAGGAAAATAATATAGTTAGAAGAAAATATAAAGAAAAATAATATAGTAAACAAAACTGAAAATGTAAATGCCTTTGAAAATGATAAGGTATTGATATGTCATTTTATTGTCAATACATGATCAATACTCTTGCTTTAGAAAAGGTAAAGCACAGACACACACATATACACACACACTAGGCTTATACTACTGAACTCACCCTGCAGAATGCTGTTACGAGAGGTAAAAGAGCAGCAGCTATATAATGCTCATCAAGAGGAGTGCAATCCTGTGAATAGGGAAGAAATACATTATGAATATAGTACATAAGATGAGTAAATGGGTAATTTTCTCTGTACGCACCATGATGGCAAATATACAAGTTAAAAAAAATTACATGTCTTAGCTAAAAATAATTGCTTACCTGTAAACAGCAGTTCATCAGACGCACAACAAAATCAAACTGTTGGTGATCCAACACTGCTCGATTCTGCTGAACATGTAGATTAAGCTCCTGTGTTAAACACTGTCTAGCTGCTCGTCCCTTTAATGCCCGAAGTACTGCCGGGTGCAACTGCAAAAAAAAAAAAAAAAAAAATCACAATCAAACGCAACCTCCATACTTCCGAATCTGACCTGGCCTAAAGCATTTTAAGGCTTCATGCACACTGGGCGTTTGCCCAACTCTTCTGAATGCCTTTCCTCCTGGCAGGAGAAAAGCAGCTTCAAAAACGTACCTTTTGCAAATGCATTTAAGTGTGTCAAGGGTTTTGGGCGTTCATTCATTCCATTGGCCAGGCCAGATTGTTAATTTATTCCGTCCACTGGAATGAGTGAACGCTCAAGTCCTAAATGCGCCGAACGTCTATGTGCATTTACACATGTTTTACATGTTTACAGGCATTTAGGCATGTTAAGTGTTTTTTTCTGTTAAAACGCTTCTCTTCTGAGTGCGCAAGCGATTTTATTTTTCAGCCTCAAACACCTGTAAGCGCCGATGGGTGCATGAACACAAAGGCTGACATAAGGAGGGTCATGTAGTGGAAGGATGATTACACAAAAGCATGTACTAACACACTGCCAACAGAGCTGCAACTACTGAGAAAAGCTACAGGTGACTAAGGAGGCATTTCAGTACAGGAATCCAAATTCTTTGCATCACTTAGAAATAGACATGTGCAGACTGGAATATTTTGTTTCGTTTGGAAAATAAATTTATTTAGTTACTCCCAAAAATCATTTTGATTTATTTTGTTTTTCGTTGGGGAATAGCTTTCGTCCGAAAATCCAATAATACTTGGTTTCTGTCGAATGGTCAAAAGAATATTCAACGGAACGTCAAATCTTTATGTCGAATCGTACATTTCCGTTCGAATATTCAGCCTACAAGAATTCTAATGTTGTATGACTAGTAATAATGTCGAGTCTATTTTCTCATAAATCAAAATCTATTCTCTGTAATGTCAAATCCATTATTTCTATAGTGTCAAATCTTTTCCCTATAATGTCCAATCTTTTCCCTATAATGTCCAATCTTTTCCCTATAATGTCCAATCTCTCTATATCGAAATTTTTACCGCAACGAAAACGAAAATAAAGCATTTTTTATGTCGGATCTTTCAGTTTTCGTTTCTTGCACTTTCGTTATCGTTTGTTAAAACGATAACGAAAGAAACTGATTTTCAGACGAAAATGCATTCTAACGAAAACAAATGCACATGTCTACTTAGAAATGTATGCTGTCCATAACTGAAGAACACGTACAACTGGTACCTTCTGATGTTATTGAATCTATCGCCAAAACATTTTTTAGCATTTGATAGAGCAGGAAAGACTGAGACTTTTATTGCTGTCTAGGTCCCCAATAAGGAGAAATCTTCCAATGGGGGCAGCTGTTCTGGTTACAGTGGAGTAATTTAAGTTCACTTTCTCCAGAAGTGAAGACAAATTTCTCCAACAGGCAGAAGGCTCCAAATACATTAAGATGCATTGCTTTATAGAAACGTATGTATGCATCACTCCTATTCATTAATATATATATATATAAAAAACTATTTAGCTAGACCCTCATATATAAAAAATACTTGTAGTCACCTTCTTGGCATCAAGCATTTTGTTCTCAAAGATGTAGGAAATACAGTTTCTCACAACTTCTAGCCGCCGGTTGCTATTAGCCAGAGCACTACCGTTTCGATCCACTATTGCTTCTACAATGACAGACATAAAAATAATAAGAGCAGGAAGCTACAAGAAAAGACAGAAAAAAAGAAAAGAAAGAATAGTAAAATAAAAATTAATTTAGGGTGGGTTAAAAAAAACTCAGAAAATCTGCATAAAAAGTGCAGCAAATGGCACAAGAATAAGTTTGGACAATTCTGATAAAGTGCCAAGAGAACCAATTTACAAACCAATAGGTGGTCCTGGAGGCACCATGCATTTCTTTTCGGCTTTAACAGCTGGGGGTGCATTCTGCATCTTGGCAGCAGCCTGGTCCAAGATCCACTGTATACTGCTTTCATCCAGCAGAGGGAAAGGCTTGTTCTGGGGTCGTAAATGACTACCCTCTGCTGGTCGTTGTACTTTATGCATGCTGACAGCTGGGTAAGGGTTTTCCTAATGATAAAGAGGAAATTAAACACATATGCAATAAATATTAGACAGACAAATAACCACACTCTTTATAATCCTAAGGCAAATACATAGCATAAAAAAATAAATAAAGTCAGCCAATTCATGAATATGGGCCTGCTGGGCATAAGACATTAAAGCGGAGCTCCAGCCGCGAAATTTTTTTTTTTTAAAGTCAGCAGCTACTAACAGTGTAGCTGCTGACTTTAAAGGACACTTACCTGTCCTAGGCGCCCGCGCTGATGGCCCCCCCGATCGCTCAGAGTCCCGCGCCGCCATTCACACTATGGGATACAGGCAGTGAAGCCGTACGGCTTCACTGCCCGTTTCCTACTGTGCCTGCGCGAGTCTCACGCTGGCTTGTGAATGGGCGCACTGCTCTCTGAGAACACACACAGTTCCCAGAAAGCAGCGCGCCCCATTCACAAGGAGAAGGACAAGAAGAAATCAAACCGCGGTGCAGGCGAGGCAGATTACGGACTTCCGCATAGCAACAGCTATTTCGGGTGAGTATTTTTTTTCAGTTTTTTTTTTTTTTTAAACAACATGGCAAAATGTTGTTTTCCTGGGTGGAGCTCCGCTTTAACTGAAAAAAAGCTTAAAAAAATGATGAAACCTAAACAAAAACCACAGATTATGTAAAGTGAAATATAAAAATGCACTGCAACCTATACCAATTTTAGTTTCAGCAATCTTTCCTCAATACACTACAGCACTTTGTTACTGTTATGGCTACAAAATGTTTGATAACGCTCCCCGAATATGAGCATAGCGGTGACCCAAGAGTCTACTGCAGGAAATTTTTTGAGCGCAGCTCTGGCATTACTGCTGAACATGTAGTCAGATGCATGTTGGTTTGTTATGACCAATTTCTTAGAACCTACTCTGCTCTTTCCTGGTTGTTCCCCCCCTTCTACCTATTTCAGGTTACCTTCAATGTCACCTACTGTACATCTCCATCTCCTCCTCTACTCTTCCTTCCTCTGTAGGCATCTTCCAAGGCTTTGTCCTCTGGGCCCTTCTATTCTCTAGCTACACCTCTTCCCTGGGTCAGTTGTTAACCGCGTAAGATTTGCAAAACCATCTCCATGCTAATGACATCCGATCTATCTCTCCACTCTTCAGCTCACCCCTTCTGTCTACTCACACAGGGCTTGAAAATTTACTCTGAAACTAGGCGCCAGCTAAAAAAGTTAGGAGCCAGTTTTTTTTTTGATTTGACTCTGCGACGAGCCCACTCGGAGGAACAGTCAGATTTAACATTTGGGTCATATATTGTCCTTGTGGAGAAGGCTGCACATAGAGACCGTGTGGCAATTGGCGGCACGTTTGGGGGGAGGGGGCGCCCTCCCTCTGAAGCCGGCCCAGAATCAATACCGGACAATTTATGTACAAGGCTGTACGACACGCTGTCATACGTCGGGCTAACATTGTGTTAAAATAGAGGAAAACCTGCTCTACTGAATTACACTGGGTATCAACAGCCCAGTGAAAAAATTCCAAACATTTAAATAAAAAAGGATAAGGGAACAGCTTCTATCCTGTTTATGATGACATAAAAAAATTGTTATGATGAAAAAAGGTGGGGGAGCGCTTATCCTAATCCTTTGGATCCCCAGCTGGATTTCACTCTGTTGGCTGCTCGCTTCTCCCGTTGTGTCAGCGGCTGCTGCGCCTGTCTCTTGCTGCTCCATCCCAGCCCTACAGCAGAGTCACCCTGTCACTGACAAAACCTAGGAGCCAGGGCACAATTTCTAGTCGCAACGGCAACCTGGCTCCTGGGATTTGTCGAGCCCTGTACTCACACATACTAACTTACTGACATATCTGAATGGCTGTCACACCACTTCCTAACACTCATGCCGGGTACACACGATCATTTTTCGGGTTGTAAAAAAATTACATTTTTCAGGCTCTAGAAAAACCGGCATGATAATTGGGGCTGCTTTTGCTGATTGCGTGTTAGTAAAAGACGATTCACGCTTTTCAGTCTGTTACAGCGCGACTATCTCCATTACGGACGATAGTTTTACCAGAACGAGCGCTCCCGTCTTATAACTTGCTTCTGAGCATGGGTTTTTCACTTCGTTAAAGCCCACACATGACCATTTTTTACAACCCCGAAAAACAGGCATGTTCCAAAAAAAAATGTGCCGTTTTTCAGAACCAGAAAAATGCTCTGAAGCCCACACACAATCGTTTTTAATGACAATTTTTTTGAACCCGAAAAACAATCGTGTGTACGCAGCATTACTCTCGGAAAACTGAACTTGTAATATCCTACACCCCTACAACCCCCCTAACCTTCTCCATTGAGATTAGCAGCACTACAATTATTCACTCCCCTTAGGCTAGGGTGTTCAGTGTAATCCTGGACTATGTCCCACCATTTTCAGACACACATCTAATCACTGCCCAAATAATGCGCCACAATATTTCCCAAAAATAGCCCCTTCTTAACAAATGACACCACAAAGCTTCCAAGTCACTCCCCTGTTATCTCTCCTTGTTGGTGTACCTCAACACAGACTATGGCACCTTCAGTCTATCATGAATGCTACTGCCCGATTCATCCTTGTATCCAACCATTAATTGTTCCATCAATACTATCGACAATCCCTCCACTGGCTTCAAAAATTCAAAATACTACCTACAAAATATAAAACCATTCACAGCTCTGCCCTAAGCGACATCACAAGCCTCACCTTAAAATATCACCAAAAAACGATCATCTTTGCTACTCCCAAGACCTCATGCACGCTAGCTACCTTGTCACCTCCGACAATGCCTGTTTCCAGAGCCTCTCCCTTCCTTTGAAACCCTTTACCTCAATGCATCCAGCCATCTCATACTCTGTCGGCTTTCGAACAATCCTTGACAAATAATGTTTTTAAATAAGCCGATCCCAACTTTAATAACTTGAATTTTACTTTTTCCATCAACTCACACTTAAGTTTTTTTGTAAAATTATTTGTATTGAATTTTTAAGACACATATACGAAAACAGGCCAACACGCGTGACCAACAGTGACCGGTCAAAACACAGAGCCCGGTATACAAAAACAGAACACAACAAACAAAAAAAAAAGGGGGGGGGGGGGCAGAAATGCTTGCATCCGACATTGTCAACATCTGCCAAGCGGAATGGGGTGAATCGGAACATAATAAGTTCAGAGCATAACTGATCCCCCTATACAATATAAGGAAAGCCTTTTCGCCTACGCCCAACTCCAGTGCTAAACAAAGGAATGTATGGCCCCACTCTCTCCCAAGGGGCTCATCCGCAACAACAGACTACAACAAGTACCCCTACCAAAGTGAACGATCACCTTGAAGCATACAGGTTAGTTTTCCATCATCCCCTCCACAGAATTCCCCGACCACTGCAGCTGTTGGACAATCAACTCCTCCATCAACTCAGCCTAATCTGACACCGTATCTACAGAGGCCACCCACCCCCCCCCCCCATACCTTATCAAACTTGTTCAATGTCCCTCTACTTAAGTAAGTAGCTTTGTAAAACGGTATGACTTTGTTGACTAATACCTTCCAGGCTGCCACCGTCGGGGCCAAGGAGCTTTTCCAGGAAAGGATAATTCTCTTCTTCGCATAAAAGAGCAAAAGAATGAGAAGAGTCCTTATAGCCCTGGTCGTAGCCAGGGGTTCAACCAGATGCAACAAACACACCTCTACAGTCATGGGAATTGAGATAGCAGTGATCGACCGAATACAATCCACCACGGCTTTCCAGTACGCTATAACCTGGGGTCATTCCCAAAAAACATGCATAAAATTGGCCGAGGGCATAGAGCACCGCCAGCAAGCAGATCCCTGACCTCCGAATATTCTGGCCAGTCTGGCAGGGGTCAGGTATATCCTATGTAAAAACGTATAATGTATAAGCCTGTCTCTTGTAGAAACCAGAGCCTGAAAGGCCGCCCCCCAGACATCGTCCCAGTCATCCCTGTCCAGTCCCGAGGTCATTGATTCCCAAGCACGTCTACAGGGCGACAGCAACTTGGTAGTCTCCTGAAAAAGGTCTTGATAAAGGCTCGATACCGCCTTAGGGAGTGGTTCACTACGAGCCAGCGATTCCAAATCTCCGAACTCGAGAACCAAGGGATCCCCACCAAACTGGGCTAAAAACGCATGGCGCAATTGCAAGTATCTAAAAAAAATGAGCATTGGGTAGGTCATAGCGCGTTTTTAGGTCATCAAACGTCCTAAGGGTACCATTCACTACAACATGACTTAGGTACTTATTAAGTTTTTTATCACTTGCCTCTCCCTTTAGATTGTAAGCTCTCACAAGCAGGACCCGCTGAACCCTCCTATATTGGTTATTATAACTGTAACGGCCTCCCTTAATTTCATAAAGTGCTGCACTAACTTTTTCTGCTGTAGACATCTTGTATCAAAATCATAATAATTAAATAATCACATACATTTCGATAGAGCTTCTCGGCCAAGTCCCGAATATACTTCATGAGATATTTCTGACTTCCCTCCTCGTACTGAAGTTTCCTCACATCATACGCAACCAGCTTAAGGAAAAAAAAAACAATGGCGATTAAAGTTGTAAGTGCATTATTTTGTTTGACAGCTAAATGCTACCTTCTCTTAGAAAGAAACGTATGGCCTACCTCATCAAATAAATCCGTTGATCTGTATGGAGGACCTCTCTCGGTGACAAATCCAGCAAAAGCCATGCCCTCCAGAACCTTGGTCAGAAAGTCATCTTCGACTAATCCACGCTGACCTAAAAATGAGGACTGGAATAGGACATGCAAAGTCATAACATGTGGTATTCCAATGGCACTAGCAAAAATAAAAGATATGAGAGATCTTCATGACAGAAGACCACACCAACCTTGTGAAATCGTATAACTGGCTCTGGATGTACTCTGATCAACTGCAGACAACAGCGATATCCTTGCAAGATCTGAGCAAAGAGACGAAGGAACACTGCACGTACTTCCATATCCTGCCACAAAATAATGTAATGGTACGTAACTCACGTGTCCTAACATTATAATAAAATGCCAATACATGCAATGCATAAAATAACATGATTATATCACATAGTCAGGTTCTGTATAGTAGGATGAACCAGAAAACTAAATATGCTTCAGTTGCACTGGAAACTGCTGCTCCAGTATATCAAAAGGAACAGAATTAGTCTTTCATGGATACAATAGCACCTAAAAAAAATGGAAATCAACCCACAAAAATAGTGCCACATGCTCCTGGAGCAAGTCGTTATCAGCCTCCAAGTCCACACTGTTACAAAGTCCCTATACATCCCTCCATGACTTACCTAGCTCAGGAGTGCGGATCTTCATTGTCATATATGCAATTATTCGACAAGAGGTCAGTTAACCTTAGGATCTGGTTGATGTCACTACCCGTGTCCTCGCTGCAGCAATATGACAAATCTACAAAGCACTGTTTATGGTAACGAAAAGGTAAAAATGATCTACCTGCATTCGAAGAGTGGAGGCCGTGATGGAAGAGGGAGGGAATGCCAAATCAGCTATCTGAAGAGCAGGATCTAGGACCTGATAAAGAAAAGTGCATGTTAGCCAGTCTGACAAATTAATGGACTTGAAAATGTACATATGTCCATTCAGTAAATGCTCATTGATTAGCATTATTAATAAATTAAAATCAATGTAAAAACACGCAAAGATTAGGAGATAAAGAAGAAAAAATTATGAGAGAAGATGGTAAAAGAGCAGGAAACATTACTAATGGTGCAGTCCTATAGTACACATAGAGGTTGATTTACTAAAACTGGAGTGTGTAAAATCTGGTGCAGCTCTTCACAAAAAAAAAAAAAAAAAAAAAAAACAATCAGCTTCCAGTATTTTTTTTTTCTTTTGTTAAAGCTTAAATGAACAAGGTGGAGTTAGAATCTGATTGGCTACCAGCTGCACCAGATTTTGCACTCTCCAGTTTTAGTAAATGATCCCCTCAGTTTAAATGCACTGCCCAACACAACTGGCTGAGCATTTACCCCATACAAGAAATGCACTTGCCAATCTAACCTGAAAATGCTAGCTGACTGGCTCTCATATTGAGCCAGCAGCTTTGATCATTTCTGAAGCACTGACATACAAGTGTGCAAAGCAGGAGTGCTGTAATTACTCTTATTTTCTAATTTGCATGCTTGTTTTAGGTAAATGACTCATAGTACAGACCAGAGAAAGAAAGGCACTTTGTGTTATTAGGTCAGTAATGGCAGTTCCCGTATTTCTCCCAGTTCTATAAACACATCTCACAATTCTGTTAAGCTGTAACCACTAGACAACCATGGCACTGCCTACACCCAACACTCAGACTCAATGGCTGTTGTCACAGTGATCATCATAGGACAATGCTTGGAAAAATCCTATGAAGAGATAGGTTTGAGGGCTGCTACTGCTAATTTCTTTGTGAAAATGCTGGTTGCCCAGCTGACCTTCCAGCTTTTCTTTTCCTTTCTCTCATTCATTTTAATAGCAGACTGCTTCCTTTAAAGTACTGAAACAATCGAAGCACTAAGCATATTTGTAAAGCATATTGCTAAACTGAGAGAAGCTCTTCCCAGACAAGGTGGGTTATTCCACTTTCAAACCATAAGTTTTAATGATAAACTGGCAGATACAATGCTGAATAGTTAACCTGGATGCCGTCTGCCATTCCTGGGATCTAGTTGCAGTACAACCAGGATTGCTGACCTGCGCGGAGATATAAAATGCCTGAACAGTATGTAGCAATCTTTCTTCTGCCAAATGTCGATTAGGAGAAAAATAAAGGCTAAAAATAAAGAGACTGTCCTGATTCAAGTGAAAACTAGAAACCACTCTAGGCAATAATAATGGATGAGGACGCAACATCACCTTATCATAATGCAAGACCAAGAACAACTCCTTACATGAAAGAGCCACCAGCTCTGACACATCACTTGCTGAAGTGATAGCACCCAAAGAAGTTGCCTTTCGAGCCAAGGGACTAACAGTTTCTCAAATTGGTTCAAAAGGTGGCCTCTGCAAGGACAGTCAAGAGCAAATTCAAGACCCCAGGACACATGAATGGCTTGGTAGGCGGGAATGTCTGCATTACACCATGTATGAAGTATGAATAAAGGATGGAAAATCAACGGCCTCTGGAAAAAAGAGGGACGAATCTGACCCTTAATAGTACTTAAGCCAATCTCAATTTCCTTGCCGATTGGAGAAAATAAAAAAAAGCTCCCACTCACATTTTCTGTGGGTGCCATTTCCTGGCATAAAAAAGATTGGCAAGTCCTGCAATGGAAACTCCCTGAAGCCAGCTACCTGGCGCTCAACAGTGCAGAGATAACAGGACCCAAGACCATTAGGTCTGACTGGACCGGAACTGACCAAGGAGCATTCCCCTGCAAGATTCACTATGTCAGTGTACCAAGCCCTCCTGGGCCAATTTGGCCAACACTATTATATTAGTGTTACAACCTCCCGGATTTAAAACCGAGGAAAGGCGTCAACTAGGGAGAATTGGTCCCTAAGGTGCTACCAGTGTATCTACCACTATTGCCAGTGGGACTCTTGTCCCAGATATAACCTGTCCAACTTGCTGTAGAACTTGGAATCCAGTAGATTCACCTGCAGAGTTCACCAAAAAATGTCTCAGGAAGAAGGGACCATGTAGTCCCGGCATTAGTCACTGAATGTGTACTTGCGACAGAAACAACCTTGTTCTGCCCCAGACAGAATGTGGTTCACCTTTCTGGACCGCGTTACTCCTGGTGGTTGATATATTCCACCGTAGAGGCATTTCCAGATTGAACCTACAACTGGTTCGTCCCCTTGGGGCTCTTTCACACAGTAATGTCGGATTTCAACGACTCCGCTTGATCAACAGGGATCGATCCGTTGATTACCGGATGAGCCGGCGAATGACAAGTCCGTCTCTGCTCGCTGTGCTGATGCTCTCCTCTATGGGGGATTGGATGAAAATGGATCCATCTGTCCATTTTCATTTGATCCACCAGACAAATGGAAAATAGGGTTTCCATCCATCTGGATGGAGCGGATGTCAGCACTGACATCCGTCGCTCCATAAAAGTACATGGACCTGAACGGTCCACATGTGTTTAAGAGCCCTGTCAAACACTGGCAAAAAGATTTGTAGAAGGGGTTAGAGGAGGACTACAGAGGAACCTAAGATTACGAGCATAATCCGTTCCAGGAGAATGCTTGTAATCCAAAGCACTCGCATATCAAAGCGAGTTTCCCCATAGAAGTCAATGGAAAGGAAGATAATTTGTTCCACATTGGCTTCTATTGTATGCAGTACAGCATGTGGCCAGAGAGACTCGGAAATACTCGGAGACTGTCCAGAGCCGCTCGGATGCACTCAGAAGCCCTCTGAGAGACTCGGAAACACTCAGGAACGGAGTATATTTCTGAGTGTCACCGGCGCCCCACGCACCTCTGACCAAATGCGGTACTGCACACTGCAAAGGCTTGATTCCTGCTCGTGTTGGGAGACAACACTTGCAAACAGAGTCAGGATATTTTTTTTTAAATAATAGCTTGTATTGCGAAACCCTCGTTAACCGTGTTACTCGCAATCCAAGGTATAACTGTAGTAGTAGTAGTTATAACTGGCTCTGTGTCCTGTGATGTAATGCTAAAGAAAACTTTTTTTTTAAAAGCAAACTGTGCAATCCTCCGACCTCAGGGCTTAATCACTGTGCTGAGCTCAGTCAGATTACACCGCACACTAGCTGCTGGTGTGAACCAGCCCTAAAACAACCTTGCGTACTACATTTTCCACCAATTATTTTATTTGTATTTCTACTCTGTAGTGTTGCAGTCATTCTACCTTTCTTGACTATTTCCAGTGTTGCATTGGCAGCCAAAGGTGCAAAGGCTCCCTCATGTGTCTGCCAAGAAATCCTGCTGGAAGGCAACCTGCAGCACATTTACCTTTTTCATCCCTGCAGTTCTGGGATACTGCCAAATACAACAACACTGGGTGGTGGAATTCATATTTACACAAAGCAATTTAGGGTGTAGTCTGTACAAAGTCATTAACGGTGATATAGAAGAGCGAGTGCAAATGAAAAACCGTAGCATTGTCCAGAGAAATCAGTTACATGTACATGGCTGTGCTGACTTTCTAACATGTGCTAGAAAAATGAGAGCTGGTAACTGCCATATTCCTATGGGCAAGGCATTTATTTTTTCTTAGGACCAGGATGAGATGATGAGCAAACAAACAAGAACATTTATTTATATGAAGGTGACCAGAAAGAAGCTTCTCCTACCCGTGACAAGGCCTCGTGTGTGTAATGGAGCAATGGCTCAGGCAACAAAGGAAGCTGAACACATTCTGGGATTGTTACAGTGCCACCGTCTAAATCTGCAATCACCACATCGAGCTGAGGAGGAAGATAAATGTTATCATAAATGATTCTCTGATTGGTCATCGATGGATACAATTTAATAATGCAAAGTTAAGTGTCACATTTGTAACTGTACAACATGGTACTAGGTCATTTCCCCACTATTCTTTTATCCTATACTGATACAGTTGAAACTTAAAAGAGAAGTATGGGATTAACATTTTTCCCATAATCATACTTACCTAGGTGGATAAAGCATTGGTCCCTCTTCACTGAGAAGAACCAAGCGATCAAACATCGCCGATGGCTCGGTTCTCTCTGCTCCCCAAGCAGAGAGCTGCTGACCGGCAATCAGCAGCTCTCCTGCTCTGCTCCTCCACGCTCAATGGAGTTCTGAGCTGTGGAGGGGCAGGGAGCAGACATCTCACCGGCTTGCTGAGAGGCTGAGACGGCCATAAATCCAGACATCTAGCTGATCCAGACTGCATTGTCGTGATGACGTGGTGCCTGGACTGATTTCAGTGACGTCAGCAGAGAGCATTTTCTAAGCTGAAAACGGTCAAAGGAGTGCAAAACTAATTTCACTTCTTTGACCCATAGGAGAAGATCAGCCAAACGATCTCAGGCTGGACTGCTCCTTAAATTGGCAAAATCTATCTTTACATTTGTGAAAAGTTTCTACGTTTCTATTTTTGTCAAGCATAGGCTGAACGGAAAGATTTAAAACAAACTGGAGAGCTTTCTTTTTTTAACACATTTGCCATTTTGCAACTTTTCGGGACTGCGACATTATGGCGGACACTTGTCACATTTTTGGGACCATTGGCATTTATACAGCGATCAGAGCTATAAAAATGCACCGATTACTGTAAAAATGTCACTGGCAGGGAAGGGGTTAACAATAGGGGGCGATCAAGGGGTTGTGTTCCCAGTGTGTTACTAATTGTAGGGAGAGGGGACTGACCTAAAGGAAATGACAGATCGTGGTTCCTAGCTATTAGGAACTCACGACCTGTCTTTCCTTACAGAACAGAACAGGGATATGTGTGTTTACAAACATGTCCCTGTTCTGTCTCTTATAGCCACGACCGCCGGTCACGAGCACTGGCACCCCCGCGATGCAGCGGGAGCTCGTCTGTTATCCCGCTTAAAGGGGCCAACGTACAGCTACGGCGGTTTGCAGAAACGTGCCGACCTGCCACGTATAACTATGGCAATCGGTTAAACAACGTCCCCAACAGACACACACATTTTTCAGTTTAATACTTGGTAAGCACAGTTTTCCATGTCACATTTTAATATATAATATACACTCACCGGACACTTTATTAGGCACACCTTGCTAGTATCGGGTTGGACCCCCTTTTGCCTTAAGAACTGCCATCTGAATGTCACAGCTGAAATAGTTTTTCCAATCTTCTATTGTCCATTTTGAGGAGCCTGTGTGAATTGTAGCCTCAGTTTCCTGTTTTTAGCTGACAGGAGTGACACCCAGTGTGGTCTTCTGTTGCTGTAGCCCATGTGCTTCAAGGTTCGATGTGTTGTGCATTCAGAGATGGTATTCTGCATACCTTGGTTGCAACGAGTGGTTATTTGAGTTGCTGTTTTCTTTCTATAATCTCAAACCAGTCTGCCCATTTTCCTCAACGAGGCATTTTTAATCCACACAACTGCTGCTCATGTGATTGGCTGATTAGCAATTGAACAGGTGTACTTTATAAAGTGGCTGGTGAGTGTATATAAAGCAAACAAAGATCAGCACTAAAATAAAGTGAATAATATGCCAAACTTTCTAAATAGGCCCCTAAACTGCATAGTAATTCACGGATCTAGTTCTTACCAGGTCTTGCGTCTCGGACCGGAAGATAGCACTCACTCCAATGATGAATGGTGTGGGGGTGCTGAGGACTTCAAGCAGCTGAGCAGGTAGAATGGGTACATATGTGAAACTGGAAAACAGACAGAACATGTGAAAAAACATAGAATACTACTCCCAACTAGACTAAAAAAACATACCAATATCACATCATAAATGTGTTTAGTTTATTCCTAAGGCATGTATGTTATGAAGTCAATCTTTAGGATAATAAGGGCTCATGCACACGCGTATTTGCTCATATAGCCTAAAAAGTTAGATTCTTGTTAAGACAAGGTACTGCTGCATCCACAAAGGGGGTACACCATCTCTTCGTAACCATTTCCTTCAACAGATAGAGTTGCTCAAGCCTTTAAGGAGGAACAAATGGTGGTGCACATGGGCCCCTACGGCGGCCGCCAGGAACCCAGCGGCGGACACTTTGGAGCTGCAGATTTCACAAGCGGCAACTCTAGGGCCTCATTTACACCATGTGCAGAGATGTCCGTTTTCTGCACACGTTCTGCAAGGGCACAGAAAATACAATTGTTTTCTACAGTATGTGTCCTGTTCACACCTCGTATCGTGTGCAGATTACTTCTATGCACAGTTTTTTGCACGCATGGTGGAACTGGAGGAACGTTTGGAGCTAGTTGGGTGACGACAGCGCGCTGCTCTGCCCTACGTCCGTTCCGTAAAATATTACTTCTTCCAGGGGCCCTACGGATGTAGGGCGGAGCGGCACGCTGTCGTCACCCAACTAGCTCCAAAGGTTCCCCCAGTGGACGGGTGCCCGAGAGTTTGTACAAAAAGAACAAGCAAACTTCTGCGCACGAGTGGATTTGTCCAACACTTTTTCGAAAATCTTCATGGAGAATCACACAAATGTCAAAAAAGTAATAACAGAGGCATTGCTGCCCTTCGTGGATGGGGGAAGTCCTGGCAGAAAACAACGACTGCCGAGCTCTGATGAAGAGGCCCCAGACGCCTCGAAACGTGTCAGCCAGCAGTAACATATTTCCAAAGCCCCCCCATTGTGGAGTGCGGTCCGAGGGGATTATACCTCATTGTTTGTTGACAAGCCTGTCTGACATGTCCTTTGTGAGTAGTTTTTAATATTATTACTATTTAATAAATTGTCTAGCGGTAATACACTAGGCTGGTGCGCCTGAGAGTTTGTGTACCGGCCAGCACATCAGATTCAAGGTGATTTTTAACTGCATGATTGTAAGTGCGATTTTATTTTTTAGTAAATTATTTTTACTCATTTAATGCACATGTGGAGCCATTATTGTTTTACATGATGGGCATTGATGTCGGTGACATTTTTCGTGAATGAGACCAATTAGGACCGCATATGTCTGAAGTGCGAGATTGGGAGTGACTACCTATTATATGCTGTTCATGATCCCCTGTCATAAGGGATCGTGGAAATCTGGTAAGGAGCCAATCCATAGTCTGGTGGAGGATTTATCACTGTTTCTTTTGGACACTTTTTCAACTCATCTGAAGTGTGGCACAGATACACGGGTGTTTGACATCTCATCTGCTAACCATTTATGGATCTTCATTATCTTAATTTTTAATGTTCAGTTTTTTCATTTTAAAATTAATATCTGAATATCATTCATATGTTTCTTGATTGAAATGCAATACGGTTTTTCTTTTTTCTTCTTTTTGTATGTATCACTATTATTGCTTTTATTGAGGAGTGTTGAGATGGCTGCATAGTGCACCCTAGTGGCCCTCATATTTCAATACTCTGATACAGTACTGAGCTTTATATATATCATCATATACCACTCACTTGTAAATGCTCAAATTTTGTGTTTGATAAGAAGGGTCATTTAGAGGTAGCGCGATTTATATTTTTCTCACTTTTTCTTCTTGTATTTATTCTTTACATGGTAATCGCAGCTCTCGGAGAGAAGAGACTGTGACTACGTTGCAATTCTTTTTCTCTCCTCTGTCTTTTTTTTTTTGTAGCGCAGTTTCTTTCCATGCATTCAGGAACAATTTCCCCCAAATACAAAATGTCTGTTTGGGGGGGGGTCTCAAACTGGCGGCCCTTCAGCTGTTTCATCATGCCTTTGCCTGTGGGAGTCATGCTTATGTCAGCCTTGCAAAGCCTCATGGGACTTGTAGTTTTGCAACAGCTGGAGGGCCGCCAGTTTGAGACCTCTGGTTTGGGGCATAGATCCTTGAATGCATACAACCCCGAATTCAAGTACCACCTGGAACAGCGTATAGCTGCATATTTCAGCTTGGTATTGATTTGCTAGCAGGAATACATGAATTGATAATGTGAACCACTGTACCTGTATCTAAGAGGGAACATTATAGCCAGAAGGGCTCTGCAGCCTTCTGTCAAGCGTTGGTAACTCCGGGAAAGAAATAAGATCTTATGCTCAGTGAGAGCCGCACAGAAGAGGCACAATACATTGGTGATGCCTACGAAAAGAGAGGAATTATAAGCAAGAGAAGACAGGCAGACACTGCAATTATTTCCTAACGGAGAGGTTGGATGGTCTTTCACAGGTAGACAAATGACACTTATGTGGGAGCAAGTATGTGGGTGTAATAAAGGGTATGCCCATCACATAATGGCAAAAGATAACCATTTACACTAGATCTCATGTAATTGCAATGCATAGTCGCATAGTATGCAGGCATGGGGGGGGGGGGGGATTTCTGTGACTATGTGATCACTTACAGCCCACAAGTTTCTGATGCCACAGCAACTTTTCCAGAAGTATTAAAGCATGCTGCTGCCAGTACATAAGATGTCCTTTCTCATAATTCACATTATTTATAGCTCCTCAAGGAATGACTACCTCAGGAAGACATGTAGAAAAATTTAGTACACAATATGCTACCTAGCTAACTGTAAATGTAACACATTTGTAATATGCTGTTTGGTTATACTGATTACAGTGGAACATCGGATTACGAGCATAATCTGTTCCAGGAGAATGCTTGTAATACAAAGCACTTGCATATCAAAGTTAGTTTTCCCATAGAAGTCAATTGAAACAAAGATAATTTGTTCTGCATTGACTTCTATTGCATGCAATATCGCATTTCGCCAGAGGTTGGGGGAGGGCACCAGAGAGCCTCCAAAATACTCAGGGGCAGCTTGGCTGAACTCGTAAACGGAATATTTCCGAAACGGCCCCATCCGTTCCGAGTGTCACTGGCACCCCCGCACCTCTGGCCAAATGCGGTACTGCACACCCCATTAGCTTAAATTCTGCTCATTTTGCTAGACAACACTCTCAAACCGAGTCAGGATTAAAAAAAAAAAAGTTGCTCGTCTTTAAAAACGCTTATTAACCACGTTATTCGTTAACCAAGGTTCCACTGTATATGTAAATTAGGTGGCTAAGTGTACAAGACATACAATCATTACAAATAGATATTTACAGACTAGCTATAGATGCATACCAAGCTGTCGAAATAACAGGGCCACGCTGCAGTTACTGATCGGAAGAGAGTCACATATTGGGGTTTGGATCACTTGACGATCTCCGGCTCCCAGTGATATCGTTCTCTGCAAATAGCACCAATAGAAATATTGAGATATTGCAAATACAGGAGTGATATCTATACACCTACAGTATAAGATAAGAGGCAGAACGAGGAAAGATACTATATTATGCTAAATACTACAAGGCACAGATTGGAGGGAGTAATGGAAGATTTTACACAGCAATAAGGCTCAGAAGAAAGTAAGGACAGGGAGTGCCGGGGTGGACAGCAGGAAACCAATTTACTATTAAAGATCAGCAATAGAGCAGCCATGTAGCTGAAGAGGAATATGGGAAGATGCTTATGTAGATTTTGATGAAATGCAATTTTAAAATTTAAAACGTGTAAACAAGCTCTTGTGTTACTCAACTGACATCTACACTGACCAAGGGTAAAACTACCTTCATAAATATAAAAAACATTTGTCTTTTATTACCAAAGCTCTATAAAATGACCACAAGTTTAACTTCATGCAGGGATCTGGTCATTCACTAAGTTTGCATGGAGTATATTCTAACTTAGCGCAGACAAAGCGGTCTTCCCATTACAGATATGTGTAGGACAGATGGAAAACATTAGGGTGTGGCTTATACAGCAGAGAATAAACAAGGACATTTATCAAACCAGGCGCATAGAGAGGCATGGAAGAATTGCAGCAACGTACCATTAACAGTGAGATCCAATTCAAGTGAGAGGCTTAGTTTGTAGTGAGGAAAAGCAGCTCTGCTCAGTTTAAAGCTGGCCATACACCATACAATCTCTTGTACAATTTCTGAGCTGTACCAAAACTATATTATTAAAAATAAATAAAACATACCAACCCTTTGCATATTTGTTTCTAATCAGGAAAGCCCTCATACTGCATAGTTATTGGTTGATTGTGCAATCAGATTGTATAGTGCAGTGGTCTCCAAACTGTGGCCGGGGGCCAGATGTGGCCCTTTACTTGCCTTTATCCGGCCCTTGGTGCACTATTCTTTCCACAATGATACGAGACACTAGTCTTCTTACTGACACCAATGATAATTCAGAATTTCTGTCACTGATACAAATAGGACACTGTTACTTTCACTGACCCCAATGATTGGGCGCTGTACCTTTCACCGACACCAATGATTGGGCATTATTCCTTTCACCGACACCAATGATTGGGCACTATTCCTTTCACCGACACCAATGATTGGGCACTATTCCTTTCACCGACACCAATGATTGGGCACTATTCCTTTCACCGACACCAATGATTGGGCACTATTCCTTTCACCGACACCAATGATTGGGCACTATTCCTTTCACCGACACCAATGATTGGGCACTATTCCTTTCACCGACACCAATGATTGGGCACTATTCCTTTCACCGACACCAATGATTGGGCACTATTCCTTTCACCGACACCAATGATTGGGCACTATTCCTTTCACCGACACCAATGATTGGGCACTATTCCTTTCACCGACACCAATGATTGGGCACTATTCCTTTCACCGACACCAATGATTGGGCACTATTCCTTTCACCGACACCAATGATTGGGCACTATTCCTTTCACCGACACCAATGATTGGGCACTATTCCTTTCACCGACACCAATGATTGGGCACTATTCCTTTCACCGACACCAATGATTGGGCACTATTCCTTTCACCGACACCAATGATTGGGCACTATTCCTTTCACCGACACCAATGATTGGGCACTATTCCTTTCACCGACACCAATGATTGGGCACTATTCCTTTCACCGACACCAATGATTGGGCACTATTCCTTTCACCGACACCAATGATTGGGCACTATTCCTTTCACCGACACCAATGATTGGGCACTATTCCTTTCACCGACACCAATGATTGGGCACTATGACACCAATGATTGGGCACTATTCCTTTCACCGACACCAATGATTGGGCACTATTCCTTTCACCGACACCAATGATTGGGCACTATTCCTTTCACCGACACCAATGATTGGGCACTATTCCTTTCACCGACACCAATGATTGGGCACTATTCCTTTCACCGACACCAATGATTGGGCACTATTCCTTTCGACACCAATGATTGGGCACTATTCCTTTCACCGACACCAATGATTGGGCACTATTCCTTTCACCGACACCAATGATTGGGCACTATTCCTTTCACCGACACCAATGATTGGGCACTATTCCTTTCACCGACACCAATGATTGGGCACTATTCCTTTCACCGACACCAATGATTGGGCACTATTCCTTTCACCGACACCAATGATTGGGCACTATTCCTTTCACCGACACCAATGATTGGGCACTATTCCTCTCACTAATATAAATGTGGGGGACTCTTCTTCCCAATAACACAAATGATGGGGCACTTTTCCTCCCACTAATATAAAAAATGGGACACTCTTCTTTCCACTAGTACCAATGATGGAGTACTCTTCCTCCAACTAATCCCAATGATGGGGCAACATTTCTTCCCATGATACCAACAATGCGGCAATATTATTGGTATTGTTCAGTTCGCATTTGTAGCGTTATACAAGTGATTAATTCATTCAATAACCCGCCCCCAAATAACACCAATGATGGGGTATTTTCTACTCCCACTGGTCACAGTCCAGCCCCCTTGAAGTCTGAAGGACAGTAAACTGGCCCTTTGTTTAGAAAATTTGGAGGCCCCTGGTATAGTGCATGGCCACTTTCAGGGCTGCCCCGATCACACCTACAATGTACACCTGTCTGTGGGCAAACACTTCCAAGTGCAATGATCATTTTTTCTCTAATCGCAAACATATATGAAATAGTTGCAGAAGGCTTTTTATACATGCTGGCCCGAAGTTCGCAAAGCCAAAATAAAAAGTTACTACCTTGAAACATGACGTTAGCTTAACAATACAGTTGCCCGTCTTACGTTATTAATACTCCACCCTAGATGCTCATGCCTACTTTAATCTCATTATATATAAAATAGAAACAGATTTTTTCATCTAGGCCCAATAAATAGTTTGACCCAAGCATTCCAGTAAATGAGGCGTTTAAAACACTTTTCTTCTATCCTTCAGAGACTCCAGTAGTGAGATCCCAATGCGTGAAATTCCAAATCTGCTAAACCAATTAGGAAAGGTACTCTCCCCCCACAAGGAATTTATATATTACTATGGAGAATGCAGCAGATGCGGGAAAAAACGTGTTTTAGCAAGACTACAAGACAAGTATAAAATCAGGAACTATGGCAGGGAGATCTTAAGGATGGAGACCACAAAAAATTCACTGTAAAAAAAACAAGTTGGTGACTGAGCCAATCAGACTTCACCATTCACTGAAATGTATCTGTGGAAATCCTATTAAAATGTAAGATATTAAAATGTAATTCTAGGCAAAAATGCTAATCTTCCCTATATTTCTATGATTACTGACATGTATTTTTCCTGTTTTCCACTTTTTATCTTTACGAATTGCTGATTTCAAAACAACTACCTAATCAAGCCATTCAGAAGCCCTCCTTTGTCCCCCCAGCCAGGCAAATCTGCCCACTTATTCCAACTTTTCACCCCCCTTTCTTATGACGCATGCACATCACATGCTTTCTCAGGAATGAGGGTGGATAGAAGAGAATGTACATGCCCATCGGCCGACCCTGTGTTTGCCAATGCAGGGGTATCACGGTCACGTGAAAGTAAGCAATAATATCCGTTGGGGACATATCAAGGAGGCTAGTGATTTCTGATGATTGACCCATTCAAGACATTAATGGTTTACAACTACTTCAAGGTTCCAGGCACACTGGGCTTAAAAAAACAACAACATATGTTTGTACAAAAAATGCTCAATATGAAAGTTTTTTTACTCCAAAGTTTTGACGAGTTTAGGAGAGTTTGTTTCATTATTTTTTTTCTGCCAGTGAGCTCCAATCAGATACGCGAATGAGAAGTTTTTTTTTTTTTTCTGCCTCTTAATGTTGTTGATCTCAAAGTATGCCTGTAAACGTCATAAAGTGCATGAACACATAGGATAACATTGAGTTGCTTCTACAGGCAGAACAGAAAACTGTAGAAGCCGTGTTTTTAATGCCAGTGTGCATGGAGCCTTAATGCTGTGCAATCGCAACGTTTTGTAGCTGTAGAACGTATTGTAGCACTAGAGTCATCGTTTCGAACCTGGACAACGCCATCTGCATAGGGTTTTCATGCTGTCCTTGTGCTTGCATGGAAATACTCCCACACCCCCAAAAATATGCTGGTAGTGTAATTTGCCCCAGTATGTGTATGTATGTTAGGTAGGGACCTTACAATGCAAGTGCCTTGAGAGCAGGGACTGATGTGAAAGTACAATATGTGTAAAGCACTGCATAAACTGTCGGTATATAAATACCTGTAATAATAATATTTTTAGTAGCTGAAAGCTAACCTCCAGGCAAACACATAGATACATTTATTTTTATTTTTTTCTTTGAGTTTCGAATTTCCACATCTCTGCCAGAGAGAACAGCTCTGTTTTTTACTGTCCCAGATAGGTAACACATGCCTTGTCTCTGCCACAGCATGTGATTGGACAGTGAAGGCAAAGTAGAAGATGAACGAGCCCCTTTCTCTTGCCACTCTGCTCTCTCCTATGTGATTGGACAGTGAAGGAGAAGTAGAAGATGGAGAAGCCCCTTTCTCTTATTACTCTGCTTTCTCCCATCAGATGTCCCTCATCAGTACATGAGTACTACAGGACAACAGAATGGCTTTATTTGCTGCTCCTACCTCTCCCAGTCTGAGCTACTGTGTAGCAATACCAGGTCCAGTTCAGGTTCTTACACTGCTTTAGTTTAAAACCCCTTGCACATGAAAAGTCTAATACCTGTTGCATGCAATACCGGTGTTTTTGTGTGCCATAGAGGCACAGGTACAGCATTCAGTCCATTGCCTACAGCCAAAGTCTATGGCATGCTGAAATACACAGGAAAAGGCTGAATGCTGTACTCGCCTTTAGGGCCTTCTGCATTCAGGGATGTAATCCTGAAAAAAAAAAAAAAGGGGGGAGACCTGTTTTTAGTGATAACACTCTAAGATGGAAATTGTGTTCACTTTCCCATTTCTTGTTACATCGCCAAGACAGGAAAGGGAACTCTCTCTAACAGGAAGTAACAACCTGATAGGGGGGCTCTAACCCTTCCTAAAGAACTCCAGGGAAAAAAACCCAAGCAGTGGGGCTGTTTAACTGCTCGTTTTTGTCTAGGAGATTGTGGAGCAAAGATGTACTTATCGAATCCGTCAATCCTCCAAAAAGCACAAAACTGGTGCCTGCCAACCCCCACCCGCTAGAGGCCTTATGAATGGACTGTTCCCAATGTCCTAACGCCCATAGACTGGCTCTGGACGTGAGACAAGCAGGAACAGTCTACTGCTGGATGTGGGGGGAGCGCGATTTTCCATAAGATTGAAGGATCAGGTAAGTATAGCTTTTACTTGCACCCCTAGACAAAACAACTAGTTGACCTATGCAGTGAGGGCAAAGCCCCACTGCATGGGAGGATAAAAAAATATTCATGGAGTTCTTCTTTAAAGTAGAAAAAACATTGTTGCTTGACATACGCTTCAAAAGCAGAAGTCATTTTGGAACTGAAGAATAGGACAATTCTAGCAGTGTTCACACCTACCCATGTATGCTGGTAAAAAGCAGTCACGGCTACTTTGAGAGTTACCTCCCATTATTTGATTCAAGGAAAATAGAACATAACAATTTGGACTAATGTATTCCTTTTGTATTTGGAGGAACGTCATGACTCAGGAGACATTCACACCTGCATCTCCAAGATGCTTCAAGGTTTAAAGATCTAATCTGAATTGAAAATTATTCAGCAGATGTACACCATCCGAAAGGTTAGAACTTCAGTCAGGTTTCCTACTGCTTTCTGTGATCCATGAAGATTGTTCCCCTATCTTTATCTCTGACACCAACACAAGAAATGGAAAGTGGAGATGTGGGGAGAGGTGTCAACAAGAAAGGAAATTGCAGTCGGAGTAATTTTACATCACTTCCTGTCCCTCTGCCCCATCACAAGGACATGAAGTGAGAAGCAAGCAATAAAAACCTGACAAGTTCTAATGCCGCGGACACACGACGGTTTTTCATGACGAGAAAAATTTAATTTTTTTAAATTGGTCATGAAAAACGGTCGTGTGTATGCTCCAGAGCATTTTTCTCAACGAGAAAAACATTGTTTTTTTGCATGAGATGAATAACGGTCATGTGTACGCGGCATAACCCTTTCACTATAACGCCGCGTACACACGAGGAGACATGTCCGCTGAAACTGGTCCGCAGACCAGTTTCCGGACATATTTGATCGTGTGTACAGCCTAGCTGACACGTTTACAGTGGACAAAAGTTTCTAAGCATGCTTAGAAACTTGTCCGCTGGAAACCTGTCCGTCGGACATGTCAGATGGTTAGTACGCCCAACTATCGGATTGATTCGACGCATGCGTGAAGGCATAGAACTTCCTTGTTTGAGCACGTTAGTGTCTTCTACGTCACCGCGTTCTCTGTCCGCGGGGATTTTGGTCTGATGGTGTGTACACACATCAGACCAAAATATCCCCGGAGACATGTCCGATGAAAACGGTCCGCGGACCGATTTCATCGGACATGTCTCCTCGTGTGTACGTGGCCTTAAAGAAGAAAAAAAAGGTTTTAGCTGTAGTTGAGTTAAACCCCATATACATGTTATAGCCCAAAAGTGCTTAACAACCAATCTGATTACAGCAGTTATTCCTGCAGCCAGTATAGAACAAAAGGCAGACATGTTTGGCTCCTGTGTGAAGTCATGTCTACCTCCTCTAGTTTTTAAGATCTGTTGCACTAAGGTTGCAGGTAGATGTTTGCTCTTCTTGGAAGGGGCTTCAGAAATAGAATGTTTACAGAAATTTCAAACTTTTCTCAAAATAATGAAATTTTGTTTCTGTTTGTATGTTTATTAAGGTTTAAGGCCTCTTTCACACGGAGCGGTCCATTTTTCGGTCCGCTCCGTGTGTGTCCGTCGGCTCAGTGGGGGGTCCTTTCACATGAGCTGACGAACGGTCCGCTAATTACAAGTCCGTTTACGGACTTGTAATGTGTCCCTATGGGAGTGGATCCGTTAGCGGATGATGCATCCGCTAACGTCCGCCTACTATCCGCGTCCGCCTGGATCCGTTTTGCGGACGGAAGAAAACCCTATTTTTCTTCCGTCGATCGGATCGGATGCAAACGGACAGACGGTTCGTTTCCATCCGATTCCCCATAGGGGATAGCGGAGGAGAGACAGGGCGGTCCCTGCACAGTGTGCGGGTTCCACCCTGTCCGCCGACAGCTGAGCGGGACCCCCCGCTGAGCCGACGGACACACACAGAGCGGACCGAAAAACGGACCGCTCCGTGTGAAAGAGGCCTAAAGCGAATTGTGTGGTTCCATTTTTGTTAGTGGCTCTCATGCCTTCCCAAACGTCTTATTGAAATCTTAGTGCTTGGGGATAGGATGCTTCCCCCATATCAAAGGATGTGATGGAAGAGGAGAAGCAGGCAGTGTGCAGTGTGGCAGGAATTAGAATGAAGTGCATACCATACCATCCTGCTCCAGGTCAGACTGGGAAAAAAAAAAACATATCAACACAGAGTCAGAAAGCAACAGACATAATCTTGAAGCAGCCAACAATTACTAGATCCCAAGAGGTAGAAGGTGAATGCTAGGAGAAGCCCCTTGTGACAGACCTCTAGAATCAGGAGTAGAAGATTACTGACCTGGGACCCTCCAGCGACAGGGACCGTGCAGGTTAGCAAATTTCCAACAACATTCTCCAGAGACACGCTCAATCCGTCCGTATGAATGGTATAAATCAGGCCCAGGGAATCCTGCAAAGTGAATTGTGCTGTATCAGTACATCTTTCTGTTAAATATACAAAGCATTAAAGTGGGGGAAAAAAAATGGAAGTTGATTTTTTTTGTTTATAGAAAAATAGAAAGGCGAACAACCCTACAAACTCCCCATTGTACTACATTGCACACGCAGTATGTAGCAGGGGAATTTCAAATCCCTACTCCTTTTCCTCTTCTTTCTGTACAGCTTCCAGGACAGATCAGAGCAATTCTGACCGGATAAAGTGGTCACATGACAGTGATGACCAATCAGAATTGCTTTGATCTGTCCTGGAAGCCTTATAGAAAGAAGGGGAATAATAACAGGAATTTCAAATCCCCAGACCCATGCACTGGCTGCATGGGCACTGACAGCTCATCACTCATGAAGGTAGATGCAGCAGGGATCGACGGGGTGGGAGTAGGGAGGGTGTCCAACCTGCAGCCCTCCAGATGTTGCAGAACTACAAGTCCCATCATGCCTCTGCCTTTGGGAGTCATTTTGTCAGCCTTGCAGTGCCTCATGGGACTTGTAGTTCCGCAACAGTTAGAGGGCTGCAGGTTGGACATCCATGGCATAGCGTGTTCGTTTGCCTTTTTCTGAAAAGGTGAACTAATCCATTTAAGAGCCAGGCAGACTGTTTATTGTGCAGCTCGCTCTCTGAGTATAAACTCTGGTGAAAGTGCAGTTACATTATGCCGCACCAGCCAATCTAGATGTCAAATGACCCAGTACCTAAAAAAGGCTAGGAGGATGATGTCTGCACTGGTGAAGGACTTTACAAACATTGGAGTGGAGGCGGGTACTGCGGATATTAGTTCTGCTTTGGAAAAAACGATTTATCTTCACCCCCCAGCCAAAGCACATACAAGATTATCAGATATCATATTTATCCTTGTTTGCCAATACACTCCACAATGCTACAGGCATGTACGTGCGATTTAAAAAATGTATGCAAAAGGGGGAGGGAACAAATTTTATGTTTCACTTTGTCAATAGGTTACAGTAGAAATATTTGCCAGCACACCATGGAACGACGTAAATAGCGTCCAAACGGATGTTTTATTGCATGATCACAACACAAAGAAAGGAGCTATGTGGGGCATCACATGCCTGACCAAGGGGCCCCACGCGGCTCCAAAACGCTGCACTTTCTTTGTGTTGTGATCATGCAATAAAACACCCGTTTGGATGCTATTTACGTTGTTCCATGGTGTGCTGGCAAATATTTCTACTGTAACGTGTACCAGTATCCAGCTGGTTGTTGCTACAAGCATCCACACCCAAGAGCGGATCCAGGAAAGTGTGCGATGGGAATATAAAGTTTGTCAATAGGTCGTCACTGAACTTTGAGCAAGTCTATACGTTTATGTACACCTCATCACTGACACTAAACGCATAATGCGTACGTTTAGCTAGTAGGAAAATAATGTGTTACTGTTTTCATTTATTTTTTGCATTACAAACTCACAAATGAGAATCGTGGATTCCACCATTGGCGTGGAATATAATGTGGTACACAGATGCTTAAAGGGGAACTTTACCCAACAAATTAAAAAAAAGAGACCTACATTCTACATTAATAATTATGATACCAAAATTAAAGTGTGCTGTAAATTGCCTCCAGCATTGCTTCTGCTGGGGGCTGCCATTTTTTTGAAGCCCAGAGCCCATGAACAGCAGTAAATCTTTAGGCTGTCAACAAATCGGCCTCTACAAATTCAGCACAGTGCCTAAAAATATAGAGAAATTGAAGAGCAGGATAGGCACTCCCCCCCCCCCCCCAAATAACATTTTATTGATCGTCTTAAAGGAGAAACGGCACAAGAAAAATAAAACGCTGTGTGTCAGGTCTAGGCACTTATATTTAATGTTTTGCAGAACTATACCTGCAAAAGGGGCCAGCCTAAAGTGCTCTAGCAGGACTTAATGTTCTGACTAACGATCCACTTTAGATTTAGGCCCCTTTCACATTGAGGCGTGGAGCCGCGGTGACGGTATAGCCGCGCTATTTGTAGCGCCGCTATACCGTCGTGTTTACCGCGATATTCGGGCGCTAGCGGTGAGGTTTTAACCCCCGCTAGCGGCCGAAAAAGGGTTAATACCGCCCGCGTTGCGGGCGGTATTACCGCGCTATTGCCGCGGTTTCCCATTGTTTCCAATGGGAAGGCGCGCTATAGGAGCGGTGAACACACCGCTCCTATACCGCGGTAAAGATGCGGCTAGCAGGACTTTTGGAGCGTTCCTGCTAGCGCACCGCTTCAGTGTGAAAGCCTTCGGGCTTTCACATTGAACACTACAGGGCATGATTTTTCATGCGGTATAGCAGCGCTATTTTTAGCGCTGTACCGCATGAAAAACGCCTCAATGTGAAAGGGGCCTAACTGTCAAACAGTGTAGCTTATTACAAATGTTCATATATTTCTCATACTTAAAAACAGATCTTATATTACAGAAAATCAGACGCTGCAATTGTGGACCCGCTTGTTTCACTTTGAGTCACTGGTCCAGAATAAATAACTATCAAAAGTACGAGAACCTCGTCGGGCTAAACTCATCGTTCCGACCGACGAGGTTCTTGTCGGGCAGGCTGTCGAAAAAGGCGTCGAGCCATTAGTCCCGATGGCCCATCGAGGAAATAGAGAACCTGCTCTCTATTTTGGCTTGACGCCTTGCTCGACAGTTTTCTCGGCGAAAACGTACACACGATCGAGCTTCTCGGAAGAATATGGATCCCAGCGAGCTTCTCGCTGGATTCTGCCGAGAAGCTCGGACGTGTGTACGGGGCCTGACTCATTTTTCCAAATCTTCATACTTGTTTCAGGTCAGCAGAACAGCCAGGTAATAATGTATCAGAATGAAGTTAAGCAGGCCATAGACACAGGCCCGTCGCTATAGGACAGGCAAAACAAACAATTGCATGGGGCCCCAAGCTTGCCTGGGGCCCCCAACTTCCCCTTCCCAAGCTGTAGTGTGGCCGAGCTCCTCTTCCTTCCTCCTGGAGTCCTGTCAGTCTGGCCCGGGGGGTACCGCGCATGGTACAGGAGATTTAGTTTCCTGTTCCCAGCTGGACTGACAGGAAGTGCACACTGAGTGCTCACTTCCTTTCAGTCAGGCAGGGAACACAGGAAACAATCTCCTGTACCGCACGGTACCGGGCACTATCTGATAGGGGACGGGCGACGCATAATGATAGAACACCGGGACTGACAGGAGGAAGAGGAGCTTGGCCACGTTACAGCGGCAGCCTACAGGGAAGAAGGGTAGATGAGAATAGAAAAACATAGGGACTGGGGAGGAGGAGTAAGTAACATGGGTGTAAAAAATTTGGGTAGCACCAACGTAGGCTTCGCTCGTGGGGGGGGTGCTTGGGGGCCCCCCCATTTTGCTTGGAGCCCCCAAATTCCTTCAAACGGCCCTGCATAGACGGTACAAACTTCTTTCCTGCAACCACGGTTGCAGGAAAGAAATTCACACGATTCCCCCATCAACAGACATGGACAGGAAATCCCTCCTGCCAAGCAATTTTCTGCTCCCGGCGGGGATGCCGCCCCCACTGGGAGAAAACAGTGACAATTGCTAGTGGCTACAATACAAAAAATAATAATAATAATAACAACAACAACATGTAAAAATAATTTTTTATTAACTAGTGGAAAGCAGACCTTCCGCTTAGCATCATTTACTATATGGGGCAAGATTTTTTTTTTCAAAACCAATATCTCAACATGCCACAATGTTCAAAACAGGCTTTTCTTTTAAAAGTAGGTATCTCGTTATATATTATTCACTATCTAAAAGCAGATTTACCAACGTATACACAGGATATTATATGGCTACCTTTTCATAAAACATAAGTGTGACTACAGATCCCAAACAGAGAAAAGAAAGGCCATTTAAAGCCATAAAGAGCTGCTCACCCTGAAGACCTCCGGATGGTCCAGACGTGATACAAGCACCAATGTCTTAGGAGCATACAGTTGAGTTGTAGATGGTAAGGGGAAACCTTCTTCTGCTTCTCCATCTCCCTGATCAATAAGATTCTATAATAAACATTTGCAGACATATTGTCACAGAAAAGCATGTCCAAAATATAAAAAGCTAAGGCGCTACGATTTTTTTTAAAGATTGGATGAAGTTTTTTTTTTTTTTTAACCATAAAAGGACTAATTTTAACATAAAGACCTTGTTTACCTAAGCATATTAAGTGTGCAAAGGGCTGTCTTTGTCTGCACAGGTGTTCCGTGCATCAGCATGCAGGCAGTCCAATCAATGAGATGCAGCAGCTTCAGAGGCACAGTTGCTCCTCCCAGACGGTGCGAGTTCGGGGACAAACCCGTACGTATGTCCAACTGGGGGCAGCACTAGGGTCGTTGGTTCAAATCCCAACCACAGCACTACCTGCCTGGAGTGTGCATGTTTTCCCTGTGTCTACGTGGGTTTCCTCTGGGTACTCCAGTTTCCTCCCACCCTCCAAAGACATGCTGGTAGTTTAATTGGCTCTGGTCTAAATTGGCTCTAGTATATGTATGAATGTGAGTTAGAGAGACCTAAGATTGTAAGGGCAGGGACTGATTTGAATATATAATATATATATATGTAAATTGCTAAGTTAATGGGCCTATAATAAATAAAAATATGGGGTTGCCTGCAGGGATGCACGGAACACTTGTGAAAACGGTGCAGGCCCTTTACATGGGTGTACACTTCATTATGCCCGTGTGAACAAGGACAAATTCTAAAAGAGTACACAATATTCACAGGCTAATTTTTAATTTACAGCAAGCAAAAAGGGGCATAGCAGGGACACAGCAATAATCCCGACCTACCGTTATATTACACAATATACAATGTCAAGGCAGTAGATCTATCAAGGGATAAAACTTCTGAGGCGGTATCTGAATATTACTTAATACGTTAATCCAGTTGTTTCTTTGCACGCCAAAGCCTCTTAATTTTCTCACAATGGTTGGGTGCAGAAGCTGCGGTGTCATTTATACTTAAGCTATATTTCATAGCTAAGCTCCATCAGCTGCTTTTCCTGTCAAGTGTCCTTACTGTCCAATGAGGCAATCTCAGAACAGACTTCCAGCAGTACTACAGACAATGCAAGCAGAAACAACCTATTCCAGGAACACAAGAACCATGAGTGGAAAGCAATGGGATAAAGAAGACATACCGGTGCACACTCCTCCCAGAAGGTGAAGCAGCTACAGTAATGACGTTCTGAATTGATGTCTGTCAGAACAGCGATGAAGAATGTTGGCGCGTTCTTCTCTGCGCATAGCTGCCATCCACTGGGCTGACAAAACTATAATAAAAAAAAAGGTGTGTGAGACAAAACAGGGATCAACAAGAGACTTCACATTAACTACTAGTAAATATCAGAATACGGATTATTATATACCAAGAATAGGCTGATTCACAAAAAGATATGAGTGTGTTAAAAAAAATGTTTTAACTTCATGCATTCTAGACAAGACGGTAAAAAAAAAAAAAAAAAAAAACATATGTGTGCAGCAGCCCCCCTAATATTTACCTGAGCCCCTTCTCGATCCACAAGAGCCTTGCCTCTCCAGGGAATCTCACTCCTGATTGGCTTTTGGCAGCAGCGGGCACCGTTGGCTCCAGCTGCGGTCAATCACAGCCAGTGAGCCAATCAGGAGATGGAGGGGGTGGGACCGAGCCACGGCTCTGTGTGTGAATGGAGCGTGTCTGCTTGGGTTCCCCCAGAGCAAGCTGCTTGCAGTATGGGGAAAATCGGCAGGAGGGAAAAGCCAGGAGCTCCAACGTGGGACCTGTGAAGTAAAGGATCTGGACTGCTTTGTGCAAAACCATTACACAGAGCCGGCAAGTATAACATGTTTGTTATTAAAAAAAGGCTTTAATATCACTTTAAGGTATAAAGAGCTTGTCAAAACTGAATATACCATCATTTTATATTTAGAAAAATATGTTGTTTTTTTTATAAAATCTTTATCTTGAAGTCCAAATGAGGGGCACAGGAAGGCCCCTTATGACCCCTATGTCTAACTCATGTCTCACTTTGATGAGCAAGCAGTTCACAAGGCCATAACAGAGGAGCAGGAACCTGTGTACCCAGGCCTGTCGCTACAGGACAGGAAAAACAAACAATTGGTTGGGGCCCCGAGCTGGCCTGGGGCCCCCAAATTCCCCTTCCCAGGCTGTAGCATGGCCGAGCTCCTCTTCCTTCATCTTGGCGTCCAGCCGGGTACCATGCATGGTACAGGAGATATCGTTTCCTGATGCCAGCTGGACTGACAGGAAGTGCACTCTAAGTACCGGACGGTACCTGGCCACTATCTGATAGGGGGCCCATAATGATAGAACACCAGACTGACAGGAGGAAGAGGAGCTCGGCCACGCTATAGCGGCAGCCTAAAGGGAAGAAGGGGAGGTGAGACTAGAAAAACATAGGGACTAGGCATGGGGGGGGGGGGAATAAGAACATGGGTAGAAATCATGTGCGTTATGCTAACGTAGGCTTTGCGTGCGGGGGGGGGGGTGCTTGGGGGCAAATTCCTTCAAATGGCCCTGTGTGTACCTCAGACAGACTTCAAGAAAAAAAATGTTTTATATCAAGTTCAAAAAAATCTTCTTTTCATTATCATCCAACAATGAGGGACACAGAAAAAGTAGTAATTTGGAGAATTTGGGATGTCTAAAAGCAGCCCAACTGTAGGGGTGGGCAACAGCCAATGCGCGATCCAGACATATTCCAAACCAAGACAGGTAAGCACCACTCATTAAAAGGTAAGCAGTTAAATGACACACCTCAACTAATGTGAAGGACAACCCATTATCCATCAAAAAAATAAAAAAAGGCAGAACAAACTACCATAACTGGAACAACAACATGGACCAACAGCTAAGGAGGTCAAGAAAACAGGAAGTATACTTGGGTAGAGTTTCGAAGCTCAATATACATAACCCTTGCCTGCACGGAAAGGAAGGTTGGACAGGCAAAGTAAAAAAGTAGCAACTGCTCAACAGCCATAGACTTAAAATGATACTAAAAGGTTTGATTTTTTTTTTAAATAAGACATGTCATACTTACCAAACTGTGCAGCTCGTTTTACACAGAGTGGCCCTGTACACCATTTTCTGGGGTCCCTCTGTGACTCTTTCAGCTCCTCTCTGCATGAGATAACCCCCTCTGGGAAGCGCTCTCTCAAGGGGGTTACCTTGCGGTCGTGCTTCCATGTCCAGTATTCAGCGTACATAGCCGATGAATGCAGGACTCGGCCCTGCATCATTGGATTTGATTGACAGCAGCGGGAGCCAATGGCTGCGCTGCTATCAATCTATCCCATGAAGAGCCAAGAAGCTGCGGAGAGAGAGACGACGGGGACACACCCATGGAATTACAGGGCTCAGGTAAGTAAAAACGGGGGCCGGACACTGCAAGGAGTTTTTTCACCTTAATGCAAAGAATGCATTAAGCTGAAAAAAAAATAAAATAAAAAAAAAAAAAAAAGTTTACAACCCCTTTAAGTGGAACACCCTTAAAAGAGAAGTATGGCCAAAGCTTACATTTTTTCTAGTTCACGGGATTGCATTTATTTTGACCCAAAATTTAGCCCACTGTTGGCGGACGTCACAGTGCTATTCCAGGCCCTGGAAGAATCCCAACCTTCCCAGTTGATTAAAGGGGTTGTAAAGGAAAACATTTTTTTCCCTAAATAGCTTCCTTTACCTTAGTGCAGTCCTCCTTCACTTACCTCATCCTTCCATTTTGCTTTTAAATGTCCTTATTACTTCTAAGAAATGCTCACTTCCTGTTGTTCTGTCTGTAACTCACCACCGTAATGCGAGGTTTTCTTCCTGGTGTGGAGAAAGCCTCTTGGGGGAGCGAGCAGGAGTGTCAGGACGTCCACTAACACACAGCTCCTTTCTCTATCTGCAAAGTGGAGTGTCCTCCTGACTTGCCTGCTCGCCCCCTCCCCCCTCGAGAGGCTTTCTCCACACCAGGAAGAAAGCCTCGCATTGCGGTGGCGAGTTACAGACAGAAGAACAGGAAGAACAGGAAGTGAGCATTTCTCAGAAGAAATAAGGACATTTAAAAAGCAAAATTGAAGGATGAGGTAAGTGAAGGTGGACTGCACTAAGGTAAAGGAAGCTATTTAGGGGGGGGGAAAAATTCCTTTACAACCCCTTTAAGTAATTTGGAGGTATAGTTCAAAGCTACTTTGATTGATAAAAAAAAAAAAAAACTCAAACATTTTAAGTTTCCCAAAATGGAGCTCTCTGAAGACATAAGATCAAAAGTCGCTGATCCCTATAAGGCCATGAAGCAATACAAAGCAAAGCAATTTCAAAGTGTTTAGCGCCACTAGTCGACAGACAAATTGTCTATAAATGTAGACATTTAAGTACTGAGGCTACACTTTCTAGATGTGGGCACTCATCCAAGATGATTCCCAAAGCACAATCCCATCCAATGAGGTAAAGAAGAATCCACAAGTAACAGCTAAAGGCTTGAGGACATCTCTGGAACTGGCAAACATTCCTGTTCAAGAGTCTACCGTACAATAAGTCTTTGAACAGGCAGGGTCTCTATGACAGAACTCCATGAAGCAAGCCGCCTCTCTCCAAACGAGTAGCCTAGTACAATGCTACTGGGAAAATTATTTGTGGCTTTAGGCACTTTACACAAAAGTCAAATTGTTCCGGAAGAGTACTCGGCACTCGGCAAGATCAAAACATAATCCAAATGGTGAAGTGTGTCGAAGGGAACATCAACATTTGGGCTTGCTTCACTGCCTCAGGGCCTGGACCACTTCATCAAGGGGAACATTATTTCCAAGTTTACCAAAATATATCTTACTGGATAATATCAGGGAGGCTGTCTACCAGCTGAAAATTAGAAAAAGTTGGGTGACGCAGCAGGACAATGGTGCTTAGCATCAAAGTAATTCCACCGCAAACTGGCTTCAAAAAAAAGAAAATGCGTCTTTCGGATTGACCCAGTCAGAGCCCAGACTTTAACCCCATAGAGATTCTGGGGAATGACCTCAAGAGAGTCGTAAACTATACATCCCACAACTGTGTTTGAGCCAAGGCCATTTTTGTAAAGAAGACCTAAACATTGTGCAGGTCTTATCCAGAGCTATTGAAAGTGCTTGAAGTCCTGCTATCAACGCCAAAGGAACATTTACTTTTTCTTCCAGGACTGTGAATGGTTAATGGGTTTTTCCAATAAAGAACATGAGAAAGTAAAATTGTTTAGTTGTTGAATACAAACACCGTTTGTCTATTGTGACTTAGGCCGGCCCATACATGGTTCAAATCTTGGCTGGTTCAGTAGGAGCCAGCCAAAATTTCAACCATTAACCACTTAAGGACCGCCGCATGTACATTTACGTCGGCAGAATGGCACCGACAGGCACATCAACGTATATATACGTTGGTGCCTTGGGGGGGATCGGGGGTCCGATCGGACCCCCCCCCGTACATGCGGCGGTCCGCGCGGCTGCAGGAGCGATCCGACAAGTGGGGGTGGCTATCCGTTTTCATCCGCCCCCTCCGGATCGCTCCCAGCCAATGCGCGCGCCCGCCTGACCTGTCACTTCCTCCTCCTGTGTAAACACAGGAAGGAGGAAGCGACATGATCTCTCCCTCGGCGTTTGTTTCAAGCGCCGCTGAGGAGAGATCACTACAGAACAAGTAAGTCCTGCACCAAACAGCACACTGACACACACATTTAACCCCCGCGATCGCCCCCCCCCCCCCCTCCCCCCCTGTCACAGTGTCACTGAATGCAGTAATCATGTATGATTACTGTATTTAGTGTCAGTGTGACAGTCAGACAGTCAGTAGTGTCAGGGTAGCCCCCCCCACCCCCCCAATAAAGTTTTAACCCCTTGATCACTGCCCTAGTTAACCCTTTCACTCCCTATTGCCAGCGTCACTAAGCGATCATTTTTCTGATCGCTGTATTAGTGTCGCTGTTCCCGCTAGGTAGCTAATTTTTTTTTAATGCAATTTTTTTTTTACTAAAGACATGTGGCTAAATAAATTTTGGCCTAAATGTTTGACTAAAATTTAGTTTATTGGTTTTTTATTATAACAAAAAGTAAAAAATATTGATTTTTTTTCAAAAATGTCGCTCTATTTTTGTATATAGCGCAAAAAATAAAAATCGCAGAGGCGATCAAATACCACCAAAAGAAAGCTCTATTTGTGGGAAAAAAAGGACGCAAATTTTGTTTGGGAGCCACGTCGCACGACCGCGCAATTGTCTGTTAAAGCGACGCAGTGCCGAATCGCAAAAACCCCTTGGGTCATTTGCCAGCGTATTGGTCCGGGTCTTAAGTGGTTAAATGGGCAGGATGAATGTACCACACTGCCCCCATCCCCTCTTGAATCTGTCCCTGCTCAAGTGGACTTTTACCATTAAAATCACTGCATTCTGAGGGCCAAAGTGCTGCACTTGGCTAGTATTCAGAGGACTTGCTGTGACCTGCATTTCTACATCAGCCTGATTGATTCCTGTCGTGCAGCCAGAAGTGGACTCACTGCAACTTGTAGTCCCACCTCGTCAGCTCAGAAGACTTGCTTGAACTCAACACTACTTTCTTCCATGTGAGTCGATATGGTTTTATAATAAATAGTTTGATACATACGCCCCTTTCCTTGTCTTTCTCCTAGTTCACTGGAACTTGCTTCTGGTTGTCCTAGTGGCAGCCCTGACTGACTCACCTATTTTCTCCCTGCACTTGCCATTGGACTATTATGGACTTTAAAATTGCCATTTTGTATCTAAGCATTGCGCCTTTTTACTTGTTAATTGAATGTACCAAGTTGATCGATCAACGTTTATATTTACAGCATGCAAAAATTATGATTGCAAATCATGGCGATCGGTGATAGTGCTGTTAGACCAGTTCAAACACAAACTTTCCTGGATCATGCTGCTCAATGAACGTACAGTGCATGACCCTAAACTATAGAATGCAGATGTCCGAAAGGGTCTGGGACCCATGGATCCGGTATCTAACGGGGGACCCTTGAACTAAGCCAGAGTAGAGCGGCCTAAGGGGGGCGGGAATCAGAGAGTGGGGTCATCCTTTAGAGCCGGTTCACACTGCTGCAAATTCTATTGCGAATTTGATCCATTGCAATTGCTCAAATTCGATTTTGAAGTCGCTGTAGTGTGAACCGGCCCTCACACCTCCTTCCCTCTTTAATTTTTATTCTTTTCTCTCTCTAATCCTACTTGAACTCTGATAAAATAATGAGGGTTATTTTTCATAAACCTCGACACGCCCAGAATGGGGACTACTCCCTTGCCGAGGTCCTCATTTGGGAACTCAGGGAAAGGGATCTAGCCATTGGAAAGGGTAGACTCCTTTTAGGGAAATATCAGATCGTTATTCAGCATATCTGTATGATATTGAGAGGATTGTTAGAGGATATAAGAGGATTGTTAAATTGAACTCATGTGAAGGAATTGCTTATTAGTTAAAATGACATGATGATAGAGAAACATGTTGACAATGTAACAGTAAGAATAACAAATGACTACAGGGCTTACCCCATAGGGATATAGAAATTGCTAACAATATCCTCAGTAGAGACCCCTAAGTGAAGGAATGTACATCAAAAAGATGATACCACTGTTAATTTTAGCAGCAAATTTCGATTTACTTTCAGTCTTATGCCGTGTACACATGACCGTTTTTAAGTTGTAAAAAATGATATTTTTTTTTAATGTCATTAAAACGATTGTGTGTGGGCTCCAGAGCATTTTCCATGATGTAAAAAATGTCCATTAAAAATTTAGAACATGCTCTAATTTTTCACGTCGTTTTTAAGGTTGTCGGTTTTACGTCGTAAAAAAATGGCCGCGTGTGGGCTTTAACGTTGTAAAAAAAAAACGTGCATGCTCAGAAGCAAGTTATGAGACGGGAGCGCTCGTTCTGGTAAAATTAGTCTTCGTAATGGAGATGGCACATTCATAACGCTGTAACAAACTGAAAAAAGCGAATCGTCTTTTATTAACACAAAATCAGCAAAAGCAGCCCAAAGGGTGGCGCCATCCGAATGGAACTTGCCTTTTATGGTTCCGTTGTACGTGTTGTACGTCACGGCGCTTTGCTAGGGCCATTTTCTTTTCACGATCATGTGTAGGCAATGCCGTTTTAATGATCAGGTTGAAAAAAAAAAATTGTTTTTTTCTAGACCATTAAAAACTTAAAGGGTCACTAAAGGAAAACATTTTTTTTGCTGAAATGACTGTTTACAGGGTATAGAGACATAAAAGTTAACTGATTCCTTTTAAAAATGATTAAAAATAGATAAAAATCAATCATATAATGTGCCTCTAGTTTCACTTTCGTTTTTAAACTGGTTTCATGTTTCTGTGAAGTACAAAAGACACACAGAACAAAAACAAACAAATCCAGGGCAGTGTTTTGTTTCTGAAATTAATCTGATTGGTTCTGAGGAGTTTTAGACACACAGCTTAGACCACAGTGAAAAACTTCCATGAGATTTTTCATAAGGAGCCAGACAAGCAGGAAGTGTGGAGATGAGAGCAGAATTACAGCAACTTCAAAGAAAAAACGAACAATGAGAACATGAAAACAGCACTGCATTAAGGTAAAGGAAGCCAATTAGCTAAAAAAAAAAAAAAAAATTCTTTAGTGACCCTTTAATTTTTTATCGTGTGTACATGGCATCAGGACTAAAATGCCATTTTAGTTTTATAGTCCAATTTTAGTCTTCTGCAATTGTTTTAGTCGACTAAATCTCCAGTACATTTTAGTCGTCTAAAATCTAATGAGTGTAAATTAAATTGTAATGCATTAGTTAACAGTTCTCTACAATTTCCAAACGCTTTATATACTGCTGTAGTGAAAAATCGAATATGTTATTTATGGTATTGAGGTATAAACATGCACTACAGACCAGTGTTCATTTTGAAGTCAAAAATTTCTATTTACTTTTAGTCTTAGTCTTTTGACTAAAATTACATTTTAGTTTTAGTCGTATTTTAGTCATCCCAACTGTTTTAGTATTATTCGTATTTTAGTTGACTAAAATAGTATTCATTTAGTCGACAAACATGTTTTAGTCAACGAAATGAACACTGGATGATACTCAGTTTTGCAAATGTTTGGATACTACTACTACATTACGTTTATATTTGATACTGTACATATTCACTGCAAACATTTTTGTACTCTTAATTGTGAAAAAATTTGAAAAAAAACTTGAATAAAAATGATTAGAAAAATAAAATAAAAAATGCAGCCACAACAATCTAAGGACTGGTAAGCTGAAATGTATGTAATTTTTGTTCTAGACTCTAAATATGCTTTAACATGACCCGCCACCCTTCTTCTACATCAAAGCATGCTGCAAGCCCACTAAGCAGAAAAGCTCTTCTAATGAAGTCCTGCTGAGATGGATGGCCATTCTTGAAATACACAAGTGAATGCGCAGAAGCAACCATTCTTGGTGAACCATGCAAACTACAACAGGATGAACATTTATAGTAACAAGATGATGAGAAATAGATTTTGCTTTTAGAGACCATTTTTGGGGAAAAAATAAGAGAAGCCCAAGCATTGCAGGCAACGGAGGCAGAGATTACCTATCAAAATGTAAAAATTGAAAAACAGCCACTAAAATACTACTACCGTGTTTCCTCGAAAATAAGACGTACTCCGAAAATAAGCCGTAGCGGGATTTCGACACAAGATCGAAATATAAGACACCCCTCCGAAAATAAGACGTAGCGATGTAGTGTCGAATCTCCGAAAATAAGACGTGGCGAATCTCTGATAATAAGATGTAGTGTCGTATGCGTAACGGCGCGGCGCGGAGCGGGAAACAACACGTGATAGGCGTACAGTACTGTACTGGAACTGAAGTGAGGAGAAGAACGCTGTGTAAAGCTGTAAAGCTTCTCCCAGCACTGACCAGCAAACCCCTCTCTCACCCCACACAAACACCGGGGGATAGGGGGAAAAGCTGCTACTGAGCCCAAAGAGATCACCCCAGCTCCACTTTGCTCCACATCAGCTTTGCTGGCCTATCTTTCTGTACAGCCAGACAAGATGAGTGCAAAGAGAAGAAGTTGGATATCCGAATGGTCCAAAAATGGCGTGCAGAATACGATAATCTCAGTCTACAGGTGGACAGAGGAAATGCTAAGAAGCGCAAGTGTGGTTCAGGTAGGCAACCTTTATTTTCTGTAATAAAAATAAGACACCCCCCGAAAATAAGCCATAGTGTGATTTCTTGAGGAAAAAAAAATATAAGACGGTGTCTTATTTTCGGGGAAACACGGTATATGTCACCAGTATGAGCATACAGGGACACAATCATGGGTACATGTGCTCAAACACAAGTTACATCTATCGGATGTCTACCTGTAATATGAAGTGTGAATATTGCCAGGAATTGTGCTCTCCGAGTGCCAACAATGTATTCACGGCTATAAAAACCAATAATCCCAGCCTGGTGACTTGATTTACAAGCTAAGCTGAGACCATGGTGGAGCTAAAGTTATTTAAAAGTGATATTAAAGCTTTTTTTTTTTTGTTTCTTTAATAAAATAACACACATGTTATACTTATCTGCTCTGTGCAGTGGTCTTGCACAGAGCAGCCCCGATCCTCCTCTTCTGGGATTTCCTGCATGAGCTTCTGGCTCCTCCTCTTTGCAGAGTGCCCCCATAGAAAGCCGCTTTCTGTGGAGGCATTTGTGCAGGATCGCTCTAGAGCTGACCTGTCTATTGACATAGACTGGGCGGCTCGGCCTGCCCCTCATCAGAGGATGCGACAGACAGCAGCGGGAACCAATGGCTCTGACTGCTATCAGTTTGCCCAGTGAGGAGGAACAGAGTCTGGCAGAGCCTCTGCTCTCATGCACAGCGCCGGATTGGAAATGGGCTTAGGTAAGTATAAGCGGGGCCGGAGGGGATTTTGTGACACAAGTTTTGTTACCTTAATGCATAGACTGGAAGTAAAGAATCGTAAGACTTTAGACCATGGGTCTTCAAACTACGGCCCTACAGTTGTTCAGGAACTACAATTCCCATCATGCCTAGTCATGTCTGTGAATGTCAGTGTGTTACAATGCCTCATGGGATGTGTAGTTCTACCACAGCTGGAGGGCCGTAGTTTGAGGATCCCTGCTTTAGACACTTTACACAATTTGCAAAATAAAACAATAAGCAAAATATATTTCAGTGAATGCCTTTTACAGGCTTATAGAACACAGCAATTATTTGAACGTGTTAATATAATGAGCAAATATGGCTTCCACCATGCATATACTGTTTAACCCTTTCATGACTAAGCCTATGTATGACATTTAGTGTTTACAAGTTAAAATCTGTATTTTTTGCTAGAAAATTACCTAGAACCCCCAAACATTATATATATTTTTTTAGCAGAGAATCTAGAGAATAAAATGACGATTGTTGTAATATTTTATATTCACACGGTATTTGTGCGGCGGTGTTTTAAACGCAACTTTTTGGGAAAAATTTACTTTAATGAATTTTAAAAAAATGAAAAAGTAAAGTTAGCCCAATTTTTTTGCATAATGTGAAAGATGAAGTTGCGCCGAGTAAATAGATACCAAGCATGTCACGCTTTATAATTGCACGCACTCGTGGAATGGCGTCAAACTACGGTACCTAAAAATCTCCATAGGCGACGCTTTAAATTTTTTTTACAGTTACCAGGTTATCGGAACAGAGGAGGTCTATTGCTAGAATTATTGCTCTCGCTCTCGCGATCGCGGCGATACCTCACATGTGTGATTTGAACACCGTTTTCATACGCGGGCGCGACTTCCGTATGCGTTTTCTTTGTTGCGCAAGCTCGCGGGGAGGGGGGCGCTTTAAAAAATGTTTTTTTTTTTTTCTTATTTTATTTATTTTTATAATATTAAATTGTGTTTTTTTTTTTTTTTTTACATTTTGATTACTTTTATTGCTGTCACAAGGAATGTAAACATCCCTTGTGACAGTAATAGGTGGTGACAGGTACTCTTTATGGAGAGATCGGGAGTCTAAAAGACCCCCGGTCCCTCCTTTTCACTTCAAAGTATTCAGATCGCCGAAAACGGCGATTCTGAATACTGTTTACTTTTTTAAATCCGGCGCCGTTGACAGCCGAGAAACCCGGAAGTGACGTCATGACATCGCTTCCGCGTTTACACATTGCAGGCTGAATCAAAGCCGCGTACGGCTTTCATTCAGTCTGCGCCCGGACACAGGACACGTCGGATCGAGGATCGGGTCTCCCGGTGGGACGGGAGGCCCGGTCAGAGCGGCGAGAGGCGGCAGGAGGGGGGGGATGTCCCCTCCCGCTCCTCCGGCATAACAACCGAGCGGCTTTTAGCCGCATCGGTTGTTATGTTTGGAAAGCCAATCGCCGGCTCTAAACAACGGTACCGGGATGATGCCTGCAGCTGCGGGCATCATCCCGGTATAACCCCTGAAACCCGAGGACGCATATCTGCGACCTGTCGGCGTGAAAGGGATAATTAAACTGTTACTAAACCCATGACCCTGCATTTATTATATGTGGTCTCATACAGTACACAGAACAATGGAAATGCAATTATTTTAGTAAATATAAACTGCTAAATACCTTATCTCATCAGCAGTTAGATCAGTCTTGTGACCTCTATCAGTGTCCGGCTAACCACTGGTTAAAGCTGGTAGGAGGAGTTTTTATTCTCCTCCGACTGTCCTATCAGGCTGGTTGACCCCTGATTGGCCCTGTGCTGATTACATGCACACTCCCAAAAAATAAATAAATTCTCCAGCAATACACAGCAAACCGAGCATGTGCAGTGTGCCCCCAAAGCTCTGTACTATCAGCAGATGAATGGGAGACTGTGAAAGAAGGGGAGGATCAAACAGCCTTTTTACACAATGCGCGCTATTAGCCCCTTAGGTTCCACAGCGAGTACAAGAAGCATGCTTTACTGCATATACAGACTCATTTTAGACCCCTTTCACACTGGGGCGGTTTTCAGGCATTTTAGCACTAGAAATGGCGCATGTAAAGCGCCTGAAAACCACCTCCTATTCATTTCAGTGCGACTTTTCACACTGGGTGGTGCGCTTGCGGGACGTTAGGAAAAGTTGTGCAAGCAGCATCTTTGGGGAGCTCCCAAAACACCCTGTCCATTGAAATTAATGACCATCGCTTCCAAAGCACCTGAGAAAAGCGCAGCTTAAACAGCAGTAAGGCGCTGCTAATATGAGCGGCACTTTACCACAAAACGCACAGGTGGCCCCAGTTTGAAAGGGACTTACTGTTGTGGGTTTAGTAACACTTTAAACATTAGAAATAAAAACAGTGACATTAAAATGATTTACATGACGTTGATCTCATTTATATACACATCTTGAAACAAATGACGATTCATAAAGTTTACAAAACATGCTAAACTATTGCATTACTCTTACCAGCTCAATACCCTGGGGAAAGGGGTTATCTTCCCAATCCTTTTCAGGGAACCTCTGCAGAATCTTGCCCTGTCCAATGCCGCTGCCTGAATAAAAGAATACGAAAAAAATGAGCATAACAAGAACAAAATACATTCCTGCTACATTATCATTTGCCAAGACAATGATCATATATTTTTAAAATGACAATAGAACCCTGGTAATAAAATACAGTTAACACGAGTATTCCTTCCCTTCGTTTAACAAATTCTTGCACCACAAACTCCCCAAACCCCCAGATTTTCACAAACACATTTTCTTTAATCCCTATTTGCCCACAGAAGAGAATAGGAAAAAAACTGTAAAAGCTACAATGAAGCTTACACAGGGCTCTGGGCCTAGTGAATCACTCGAAGGAGGACAGCAATTCTGATTTATTCCCCATACCCTAAAGTACAAGATATTTCTCAAAGCTTTAAAACAGGGGTGGCAAACTCAAATTCATCGGGGGGCCGCATCCGCAGTTTGGTTTCCCTCAAAGGGCCGGTTGTAACTGCGCTTAAACCAGTGGCGTAGCGTGGGTTGTCAGCGCCCGGGGTAATTTACTCCCCCCTGACTTGCAGACTTACCTATTTGGGGGATAGCAGCAGTGGTACTTGGGGGGGGGGGGTGGCAGCGGTGGTACTTGAGGGGGGTGGCAGCGCTGGTACTTGCCATCCCCCTCAAGTACCACCGCTACCACCCCCCCTTAAGTACCACTGCTACCACCCCTGGGGACAGGTTATCAGAAATGGGTGCCCGGTGTCACTGGGATGTGGGATCTGAATTGGGTGCCTGGTGTCACTGGAATGTGGGATCTGAATTGGGTGCCTGGTGTCACTGGGGACACAAGATCAGAATTGGGTACCCCATCTTTAAATGAACGGCCCCATGTTCATGATTATTAAGACAATCCTAGAGACATCCTTGTTTGCCACAACTGCTTTAAAGGATGACTCCAGTGGTGGCACAGTAAAGTAAAAGGCAAATAACGCAAGAAAGAGGAGAGGCAAGTAAAATTGGATATTTTTAATAACCATAAAATCCATTTCTTTGAGTTCACTAATGGACAGAGGATTCAGAGACAACTGAATTGTACTGCTGATTTCAGAAGGATTAGGACACTGGCAAACAACTTGACCAACCGATAATCGCCCCTCCCACTCCCTGAATGCCTCAGTTTTGTGGCAAATTAACACTGGGAGGAAATCCCTGTAAATTATAGGTACCCCTTGGAGACCCCCCCCCGGTCACCAGAGCCAGTGTCCCCATTAGAAGATTTCCCCATCCCTTACTTTTCTGGGGACAACCCAAAATTTGTGATTTCCTTTACTTTCAATGATAACGGCAGCAATAAAAACTCTATGAAAGACAAAAAAAAAAAAAAAAGTTATACTTAAAAGGGGTTGTAAAGGAAAAAAATGTTTTCCCTAAATAGCTTCCTTTACCTTAGTGCAGTCCTCCTTCACTTGCCTCATCCTTCTATTTTGCTTTTAAATGTCCTTATTTCTTCTGAGAAATGCTCACTTCCGGTTCTTCTGTCTGTAACTACACACAGTAATGCGAGGCTTTCTCCCTGGTGTGTAGAACGCCTCTTGAGGGGGGAGGGGGCGAGCAGGAGTGTCAGGATGCCCACTAACACACAGCTCCTTTCTCTATCTGCAAAGTAGAGAGCGTCCTGACCCTCCTGCTCGCCCCCTCAAGAGGCTTTTTTCACACCAGGGAGAAAGCCTTGCATTACTGTATGGAGTTACAGACAGAAGAACAGGAAGTGAGGATTTCTCAGAAGAAATAAGGACATTTAAAAGCAAAATGGAAGGATGAGGTAAGCGAAGGAGGACTGCACTAAGGTAAAGGAAGCTTTTTAGGGAAAAAATGTTAACCTTTACAACCCCTTTAAGACCATAAGCTTGAACAACGATGTCATTCATTTCTCTGCTGTCGAGAAATGCTGGAAAGAAGCAGCTGGTTGCCCTTTATGGTCTTTCCAATAGAAGCAGTGACTTTCGGGTAAACCCACACAGCACAAACTACATCCATCCAGATAATGATGAGAAATCTGCTGCTGCAATGGAGCTGGATAGAGGCATGGAAGAACAATGCCCTGGCTGAGTCGAAAGGCTGGAAGCAACCTTTAGAAGAAAGGAGGCTCTGTGCCTCAACACCATCTTGTCCTTGGAAAGGGAAGCCACTAGTGGAATGCAAGTTCAAAGAACCTCCTGTTACAGCAGAACTGTTCCCCTCGTGTCAGGGATGTGACCAAATGGGTTGCAAGGAATAAACACAGGGCACCAATGTAAACCTTGGGTACTCGAGAACCAGCTGCTAGTGGCCGTAGAGATTCATATGGCCGGAGATGACAAGGTCACTTGCAACAAAGAACCGTAGTGGGAAGCTGTTGGCAGGAACAGCAGTACAAGATACTCCTCTAAATTGTGTCTTCGCTCATTTCTTCAGCATCAAGCCGTTCCACAGTAAATCAAGAAAAATAGGAATAATAGCGGGGTCCAACGGTCCCGATAGACAGGTAACTCCTGAGGTTGACCCAAGTGGCCAACTCACAAAGTGAGTTCTCAGAGACTGAGCCACACTAGAGGCTGTGCTACAGTTCTGGACGTGGAATGCGCTCCACAGCTAACCAACACACTACACCAAGGTCTGGAGAGTACCACAATGAGGAGTCCAGTGCATTAAGGTCCCCAACCTTTTTGGCACCATGGACCGGCTGCGTGGAAGAAAATTGTGCCAAGGACCGGGGCAAAGGCTGGTGTTTGCGCTTCAATCATCACGGCACCATGCTTGATAGGGCATAAGGATGATTGAAGCCCATTATTTCTATTATTACATTGTAGAAATAAATAGTTTGACTCAACATAATGTAGAATCAGTTGGAGCCCTGAGCGTGTTAACTGCCACCAGATGCGGAGTGAGTGGAGCGCCCCTTATGGTATGTCAGGCAGACAGCTGATGTGGTGAGCTACAAGTCCCAGCACACTTCACCTGTACTCCCACACACAGCTCACCTGTCACTGACGATGTCACATCTCTGTGGGATCGCCCCTCTGGGTGTAGCAGGGTGTCTCCCTCCTCATGCTGCAGCCAGTCTCACCTGGCAGAGGGAGAGTCCTGGGACTCCTTCGGCTGTCACACTCTGGCTCCACTCTTCTGCCATTCCTGATTAGCTGTTCGGGGAGGGGGTACAGGCAATCTGCTCCGCTGAACAAGGAAATGTTTTTACACAGCGTGGATAGCATGATGCGGGGTGGGCAGTATGAGATGATGTCATCTCATACTGACAGAGCACTGGCTTTGAGGTCGGGGGGGGGCGGAGAGAGATCTCATCTCTGCTTGTGCGCCCGCTCGTTTCTTCAAGCACGCAGCACTCTAATGCTGGCAGCCCAGCATATCTCTTGCCGGGCCCCCTGCACCCGCGGCCTGGCTGCAGAAGAACCGTGGGCCGGGGACCAGGGGTTGACGACCCCTGCATTAAAAGGACATGTCCCTGGCTAGCCACACAGTTGAGTAGTCCAGATGAGTCTGGCCTTAAAATCAATTCCTCAGGATATGCTGATCCAGATAGTTGCCTATGTCAGCTGGTCATTGTTTTTTTGGCGGTGTCCAAATCCTCCTGTAGGTGGCAGTATAACAACTGCTTTTAAACCACGAGTCCCCCAACAAGCAAGAAAATATTGGATTCCACTGTATGCACCCCTTTCAGATACTAAAATAATCCTAAACAAATAAAGTTTTTCAAGTGTTTTCTTTAAAATCTACTGGTTATTTCTTCTTTTTCTCCCCTTTAACACTCTTAATGCATCAGAGTGTATATCTGCACAATCCCACCATTGTATTATGTCTTTTGGCCAACCTATGGATCCTGTATTTTTTTATTTTATTTAACATTAAACATGTTATACTTATATGCTCTGTGCAATACTTTTGCAGGTAGCAGAAACCAATCCTCCTTTTCTGGGGTCCCCGAGGGGAATCCCGGCCCCTCCCCCCTGCCGAATGCCCATTAGCAAGCCAAGCCAGGGCACTAGCAGGCTTACTCCCAAGACTTACTCTGTTTGTCTATTAACACATACAGTGCACCTCGGCCACATCTACTGCTCTCTCCCCTCACTGGCTGTGATTGACATCAGCAGGAGCCAATGAGAAAAGAGAGAGAGCTAAGTGGGCCTCTACTCTCGTGAACAGCGCTCAGATCGGGCTCAGGTGAGTACAAGGGGGGGTTGGAGGTGGCCAGAGAATGTCCATCCCAAACACTGTCTAATGGCGCCTTAAAGATGACCTGCTCTCACATTACATTTGTCAAAATTACAATTAAAATGCATATCACAAGGCTGGAGGAGAACTCGTTACCATGAAAATGAGAAATAGTAGCATAGTTACAAAAACGTCATACCAATAATCCTAATTGGATTCAAGCCCAGTCACCAGGTACATCATTTGTGATTACCCTATGCCTTAAGCTGCCCATTGAAAGCTTGAATTTCAGGAAATTTCCTGCTGAAAATCAAGCTATGGGCAACCCTGTCAATGCCATCCAGCAACTTTGATGCAGTCACAGTTCAGGTTCTCAAGAAGCCGCACTCATGGCATAAATGTGTAGGATGGTTGGAGGAATCTATTGAAAGAGAAATCTAGCCGTGTATGGCTAGCATTGCAGTGTCTAGCATAGGAATGATCATTGATCACCAAGCTTGCCCTCGCAGACTTACTTGGCAGATAGGGGACTGGTGCACACAGCCAGGAAGTAAGACCTGGCATCTACAGCATTCAAGGTATTGCTGCTGTTTAGAATGCATTCTGGGACGGAGAACACTAAAATTGTGGTTTTCCATTTATACTGAAAATATCACTTAGAATATTAACATATTGGGCAAGATAAATCATACCATGTTAGCCCATCAAGATGGTCAAAGATTGGCCCCCAGAAGAAACTGGGAAGAAGATGTCAGAGCCAACAAGGGGCCTCGCAGGTGTTGGAGTAGAGCAAGTCTTGCCGACTTTAGTTACACTTTAATAAAGGAAATGTAAGAGACTGGTTACAATTACAGATGAGCTTGGGCGTGTTCCGATATTAATCTGAAAACACCTTTGAGAGCCCAGCAGGAAGTTGTCACTGTACTGGGCCAATCATATGCATCCGAGGTATCCACCACTCCTGCATGTGTATATTCCTCTTGTATACGCAAGGTTGCCAGGCAGGAAATGGCACTAGAATCTGAACACGCCTGAGCTCATCCCCAATTACAATGCACACTTGCTCAAGATTCTGTCTCCTCCAATTTTGGTAAATCCACTCCCACAGTGATCAAAAGGAACACTCTGCACTTGGTTCCGATATGTAAAAAAACACTGTTGCAAGTATTTACCTAAACAAAGCATACCATTTATATTTAATTATTAAATTAGATGTATGAGACTCTCCCTCCTGATTATAAAAGAAACAGGGGTGCAATCAGCGCAAAAATATAAAACTATTGGTAAATATGACAAAAGCTAAAATAAAGTGAAAAACCATAAAGATTAATTTCACCAGTAATGTTGGCTGAACACTAAACAGGATAATCACAAAAATCCAAAAGGTGACAAAGATACAAAAGAAAAACAGTGCAGCGCAAAACCAATAAGAACATATTCAATTGAACATGTATTATGTGAAATAAAGTGAATATAATAATGTGATAAAAGTCCTAAAATATCCAAGGATGAATAGAATAAAATCCGAATAATTAAATCTTCACCAGGTGACGATGACAAAACCAAACTTAAAGTGATCCCTCCACCAGTAAGGATGGGTACTCCCACCTTCGCACATAGACCACTGTTTTACCAGATGGTCAAACAGGCAGATATCTCAGCTTGGGAGACCAGGAAGCAGGTTTGCAATAAAGATCCTCATAGGTCAGCGTTGTCAAACGGATCCGAACATGAAAAGGAATCACAAACTAAGTGCTCTCCGCTTAGACTCAAACAATTTATTTAAAAGTACAGGCTACTCACATTTAGCCACTGTAAAAACGGCAGTAAAGAATGCAGGGACAAAGTTGATTCCAAAGGACGGCAGCGAGCGACTTGTATTCAGGCTCCTATTCCCCGTACATGTTACGTTTTACAACTTCCTCCTGATTGGCTGAGACAACAGCGGTAGCTGATCTGTCCCGCTGCTGTCAATCAAAGTCAATCAGGAGAGAAAAGTGGAGGGGGCGCACCAGGGCTCTATGTCTGAATGGACACGGAGCTGTGACTCGGTTCGGGTGCCCCCATAGCAAGCTGCTTGCTGTGGGAGCACTCAACAGGAGGGAGGGGCCAAGAGCACAGAAGAGGGACCCAAGAAGAGGAGAATCTGGGCTGCTCTGTGCAAATCCACTCCAAAAGACCAGATAAGTATAACGTTTGTTATTTTTATACTAAAAAAAAGTGAGACTTTACAATCATTTTAAAGCTCATAAGAGAAGTTTTAATTTACATCTGACTGTCCTATGAGGCTGCGGACCCCTGACCCTCTGGACAGTGCCGATAACATGCACCCTCCCAAGAAAATAAAAAAAAAACTCTAGCAATGCACACTAAACTGAGCATGTGCAGAGTGCACTTAAGGCTCTGTTCTATCAGCAAATAGATTGGGGACTGTGGAAGAACAGAGAAGATCAAGTAGCCTTTTTACATAATGCAAGGGATTATCCCATTAGGTTCCACAGTGAGTAAAATAAGCATGGTTCACTGCATATATAGACAAGGGGCGGCCTGATCATTTGGGCACTCCCCGAGAGACGGGGGGTCACTAGGGGGCCCCATCAGGGTTGCCAGCCTCAGTAAAAGCAGGGACAGTTTGTAAATCTGTTTTTTTTTTTTTTTACATCTGTCCCTGAAATGTCCTTTACCAACATCCTTCCCCAGCGCAGCTTCTTGGCCTACAGAGCAGAAAATCCAGACTGCTGGAGGACAGGCGAGGGAGGAGTGTGGGACAGGCGGCAGCTTGCTAGAAGGTATGCTGGCTGATCTCAACTAAGTGTATTCTTGTCACTGCTTTCCCTGTGGATGAGGAGGAGACTGTTTCCTCCAGCATGGCACCTCCCGTCTCTAAAACAGTTAGATCGTTTTTCTGTGCGAGAAGTGCACTGCTTATGGAGGAAGGAAGGGTGTACTGAACGTCTATCCCAATCTCTGCTATACCTCCCTAATCATTACCTGCTCACCAGTACACAGGCATATCATCCTCCTCTCCTGTATTACAACTAGGGTTGTCCCGATACCACTTTTTTAGGACCGAGTACAAGTACCGATACTTTTTTTCAAGTAGTCGCCGATACCGAATACCGATACTTTTTTTTTTTTTTAAATGTGTCCACAAATGCAGCCATGTCACCCACACATATGCAGCCATGTCACCTCCATATCCCCCATATATGCAGCCATGTCACCCCCAAATATGCAGCCATGTCAGCCCCATATATGCAGCCATGTCAGCCCCATATATGCAGCCATGTCAGCCCCATATATGCAGCCATGTCAGCCCCATATATGCAGCCATGTCAGCCCCATATATGCAGCCATGTCAGCCCCATATATGCAGCCAGTTCCCACATACCTACATCGCCGCTGCCGCCTCTTAATTAATACAGGCGGGGAAGATAACAGCTTTCATTTGAATAGCTGTATCGTTTCCTGCCGCGCTGCATATAGACACTCCCCCCTTGGTCGCGATCTGTCCAATCACGAGCAAGGGGAAGTGTCTATGGGCGGCGCCGCAGGAAACGATACAGCTATTCAAATGAAAGCTGTTATCTTCCCCGCCTGTATTAACTAAGCGGCGGGGATGCGGCGGCGGCGAGGGGGGGCGAGTATTCTATTCTGGTATCGGGGGTATTTGCGGGAGTACAAGTACTCCCGCAAATACTCGGTATTGGTCCCGATACCGATACTGGTATCGGTATCGGGACAACCCTAATTACAACCTCCTGTGTCTGTGAGCTGCTGGGGCACAACAAGTACCAGCAAGCCAGGAGATGGAGGCAGCCGCAGTGTGTTCAATAAGGCTGATTTTTAGATAAAAAGGGCTGGGGGGTGTGTGTGTGTATACTATGTGTACACGTATAGTGTGCATGTGTCTGTGCGATCACTTGTGACAGACCGAGAACCGTCATCTGTGTGTGTAAACACACAGGTGACGGTTCTCTCAGTGGAGGAGGAGACCGATAGTGTGTTCATACAATGTATGAACACCAATCTGTCAACTCTCCCAGTCACTCCCACCGCCCCACAGTTAGAACACCTCCCAGGGAACACAGTTAACCCCTTGATCGCCCCTAGTGTTACCCCCTTCCCTGCTAGTGACATTTTTACAGTAATCAGTGCATTTTTATAGCACTAATCACTGTATAATTGTCAATGGACCCAAAAATGTGTCAAAAGTGTCCGATCTGTCCACCGCAATATCGCAGTCTCAAGAAAAATTGCAGATCACCGCCATTGCTAGTAAAAATCGTATAATAAAAATGCCATATCTCTTTTCCCTATTTTGTAGCTTAACTTTTGCGCACACCAATCAATATACGCTTATTGTGATTTATTTGTAAAGGAAAGCACTCACATTGCCACATCCGTATAAGTATAGAGAACAGAAGAACAAAAAAAAAAAAATCGGTGCTACAGGAGACACCAAAATAGGTCGGACTTTAAAGGCATAGACAACAATGTGAAAATGTATAGAAAAAAATTTCAATTTATTAGAAAAAAAAACACATGGTATAGTCACATAAATGTACAATATGGTTAAAAATCATATAGGATGATAAAAATATTCATAGGGAGCCCCTATGACGCATTTCACCATTAGGCTTCTTCAAGGATATGAGCAAGGTTCAAAGAAGAAAACAAAGTCTTACTATCTGGAATGAGATGTACATAAATTATACATATGAAAACACAACACATAATATTATCAGTCCCATGAAACAACCAAAACAGGAGACACAGACAGACCCAAGAGGATACCTCAAACGTGGACGTGTTCACATACTTGGGAGTCCAATGAACAGAGTATTCTTGAATATTTAGAAAGCTATACCAACACGAAAATGTTCAAGCGGGTTACTGCGTCCTTTATGGGCTTTTTTGCATAAATGATTTGGCAGATAAGGACTCCCTCTTCTTTGAACCTTGCTCAAATCCTTGAAGAAGCCCAACGGTGAAACGCGTCGATATGCAGGGGCTCTCTATGTATATTTTTATCATCCTATATGATTTGCAACCATATTGTACATTTATGGGACTATAGCATGATTTTTTTTCTAATAAATTGTAATAAATGTTTTCTATAAAAAAAATTGGATTGTTGTCTATGCCTTTAAAGTCTGACCCCTTATGGTGTCTCCTGTAGCACCGATTTTTTTCTGTTCACTTATTGCAATTTGTTTTGCCAAAAATATGTAGAATATGCAGGTGATCAAATACCACCAAAAGAAGGCTCTATTCGTGGAAAAAAAAAAAAAAGGACGCCAAGTTTGGGTACAACATCGCACGACCACACAATTGTCAGCTAAAGCGACGCAGTGCCGAACCGCAAAAAATGCTCTGGTCAGGAAGGGGGTTAAATCTTCTGGAGCTGAAGTGGTTAAGTAATATTCTGTTAAATACAGAAAACAAATACGACTTAACTAAATACATTTTTAATAAGAGCTACTTTTTAAATCACATTCATATGTATGGCAGGCCTATCAGTTGGGCTTTCCACATTGCGAGATTTCTTAGTTATGAGCTGCAATTAGGAAATTAGGGAATGTGTTGGAGGATATCCTAATATATTTCTTAACATACCCCCACACTTTGAGCTTCTCCATTTAAAAAAATGATCTGCTGCCTTATGCCAGACTGAACCACAGTATATGTCTGGCTTGAATCCAATATACCTTAAAGGCATTAAGGTCTCGGAGAAATTTCTAATTAAACTTTGTGTTACAGAAGACAATACCATTACTGTTATTTGTCATGCCTGATACCTTAATTGACAATCACAGCAAACATGGAATGGTTCAAGGACAGTATGAATGTGAACCTCTAAGCTCCCAGCACACAGTGGTCTTTAGATTTTTTTTTACAGTGCAGCCTTGATAAGATATTTTTTATTCTTTTGTTATATATATTTAATGGTCATTCTGCAGCCCGTGAAGTATGATGCCAGATCATCTTTTTCATCGGCAATGGAGATCAAAGGGGAATTCACAAAATATTTCCAACTTGCCTGATCAGCCATCATACTGCATTTCTGTTCAAATCACATGCGGATCTTCAGCAGTGTGGTTCGAGTCATTATTCTGTATGGCTCAAATCGCACCAAATTGGCATAAAAAATGTGCAAAACCCTTTTTGTGGCCGCACTGCTTTTTGCTAAAAGTTTTCGAGTGCCGTTAAATACACACGGCATCGATATGCATTAAATTAATACGATTTGCATGCGGTGTGAATTCCGCACCGCATCAGTGTGAGCCGGGGCTTTAAGTGGTTATTTTATTCATTCAATGCATCAAGAAAAAGCCTATGTGCAGCAGCCCCCCTAATACTTACCTGAGCTGCTGTCAAAGTCAGTTAGCCAATGAGGAGAGAGAGGGGGCGGACTGAACCGCAGCCCCGTGTCTGAATGGACACACAGAGCTGCGGCTCGGGTGCCCCCTTAGCAAGCTGCTTATTGTGGGGGAACTCAACAGGAGGGAGGGGACAGGAGCTCTCAGGCGAGGGACTCGAAAAGAGGGAGGATCTGGGTTGCTATGTGCAAAACCACTGCACAGAGCAGATCATTATGACATGCTCGCTACTAGGGGTGCAACGGAGTCACGGATCGGATCACCACCATATATAGTCCCCACTGGAATATCCACGTCGTCACCCCCCCCACTCTAACATCCACGTCGTCATCCCCCCCACTCTAACATCCACGTCGTCATCCCCCCCACTCTAACATCCACGTCGTCATCCCCCCCACTCTAATATCCACGTCGTCATCCCCCCCACTCTAATATCCACGTCGTCATCCCCCCCACTCTAATATCCACGTCGTCATCCCCCCCACTCTAATATCCACGTCGTCATCCCCCCCACTCTAATATCCACGTCGTCATCCCCCCCACTCTAATATCCACGTCATCCCCCCCACTCTAATATCCACGTCATCCCCCCCACTCTAATATCCACGTCATCCCCCCCACTCTAATATCCACGTCATCCCCCCCACTGTAATATCCACGTCATCCCCCCACTGTAATATCCACATCTCCCCCCCACTGTAATATCCACATCTCCCCCCCACTGTAATATCCACATCTCCCCCCACTGTAATATCCACATCTCCCCCCACTGTAATATCCACATCTCCTCCGTCAGTGCGCTGCTCTGGGGAGCTCACCTAGGCCGCCGCCACTGGGTGTACCAAGATGGCCACCGCTCCAGAGCTAGGCCGAAGCCGCAGCCTTTCCTATGGCTGCACTGCGCGGATCGGATCACGGATCAATGATAATCCATTGCACGCCTACACGCTACTTTCAAAGAAAAAAAAAAAAAACAAGACTTTAGTATCACTTTAATGTATAAACAACCTCACTTGGCCCCCTCCACTTATTCACTAGAGGTATTATAAAGAAAATCGCTTCTTTACTCCTCCCCTAACTGAAGCCAAATTTGTAGGCGCGCCAGTGCTCAATTGCCACCACATCTCTCTGTTAGGCACATCATTCACAGACGCAAGCTAAATAGACCCATAAGTATTCCCACAGCACACCTCTTTGTTCTGAGCTGTGTTCAGTACAAGTGCTGAAGGCAAAAGCAGCCAAGCAAACACCATTGACAGAGGAAAGTTGGCAATGTCAGCCCCTGTATTCCTCTCAGTACAGGGTTCCTTTAACCACCACTACACCCACACTTTTGAAAAAATACAAAAAAAAAATGTAAAAATTCCAAATTGCCAAATACCAATTTAAACGTGTGACTTGCTGGGCGAGATACATGTACAACCTACACCATGTGCACAGACTTTTAAATGGCAGCAAAGTGCAGCTCTTCCTGTGACGCTTTAGTAAGTGTATCCTCTTCAGAATAACTGAGGTGTCAAAACCACTTCCCCTTTAAGCAGATTCCTCCCACCTCTAAGCGCTGCAAGATATAGAGTAACACAGCGCTCTAATGCTTTCGCTATGTCACAGGAATTAGCTGGTAAAAAAATAATTCTGTTATAGACATGACTAAAGCCTAGTACAAACGATCAGAAAATTTCAAAGCGATCGTACGATAATATTTCTGTTATTATGCAGCTTTTCAAGAGCCGATCACGACAGTTCTCCGGAAATTATCCGAAGTGACAAAACATGATTTTTTTTTCTTGTACAATTCCAGATCGTATGATTATTTTTTTATATCAGTACAGTATCGGTCTGAAAAAAAAAAAGACCATGCATGCTCGGAAACTTAAAAAATACATTACAATACAACACATTACATCCCTTCCAAAGTTGTATTATGTCGTGCATGAATTTTCAAAAGTTTAGTAACCTGTTCAATTTTGATATGAAAACAGCACACAAAAAAAAAAGATCATTTGTCCGATATTGTCATTGTGTGTACGAGGCTTACAGCTGGCCATAGATAGAATACGGCTGTAGGCAGTGATAAACGTAAATACGCGTACGCATATAGACGCACATCGATAGACTTAGATTATCTGCGTCCAGGGGCATATGTTCCTAAGCATCTGGTGTACAGTCGTTGCCAAAAGTTTTGAGAATGACACATATTAAAGCGGGGTTAAGGGCATCTTTTTTTTTTTTTGCAAGCTAAAATGAATCACATTAAATTGTCCCTAAAACATAATAGCTCCTCAATCGTTCCAGAAATCATTGCAAACACTTGCCTTGTATCCTCCAGTTCATGTTGTGGCCGCATCCATCATGTGTGGGCATGTGAAGCCCAGTTCCTTTTTATTCCTGGTTTTCAGGGAGAGGTGCATGCTGGGCGATTTTTAGGCACAGTAATGCCCAGAGACTCCTGGCAAATGAGTGTAATTTCCCAGGAGGCAATGGGGTCTTAGGACAGGAAGTTGAAACACCTGGGAGCAGGAACTAGGCAGATTACGAAATCTGGCTAGTAACAGCCAGATAGGAGTAACAAAAAACAAACAAGGCAAGCTGTTAATAGAAAGTTCATTTTTAGGGTGGAACTCCGCTTTAAGTTTCACAAAGTCTGCCGTCTCAGTTTTTATGATGGCGATTTGCTTATATTCCAGAATGTTATGAAGAGTGGTCAGATGAATGGCAACTATTTGCAAAGTCCCTCTTTGCCATGAAAATATACGAATCCCATGAAAACATTTCCACTGAATTTGTGAAGAAGGCTTCAGGGTGCCCAAGTAAGTCCAGCAAGCGCCAGGAGCGTCTCCTACAGTTGATTCAGCTGTGGGATCGGGGGCACCACCAGTGCAGAGCTTGCTCAGGAATAGCAGCAGACAGGTGAAAGTACATCTGTTCGCACAGTAAGTACCGGGTCACACTACAGCGACTTGGGTTCCGACTTGTAAGACCTCAAGTCGCCCCAAGTCGCTTGACACAAGAAATTCCATTATAGTTAAAGTCGCTCCGACTTCAGAAAATGTTCCTGTACTACTCCAAGGCGACTTGTACCAATAGATTTTAATGGAAGTTGCCTCCAAAGTCGGACCACCATCTTAAAGCGGAGCTCCACCCTAAAGTGGAACTCCCGCTGGTCACACAGTCTGCGGGTTCCTGTGCCCCCAATTTTGTTCTGGGAACACTCGGCTCCCAGAACACAGCGGGAGCCAGTCAGATGGCGCGGTGCAGCGCAGCGCAACTCGCGCATACACCGTAGGGAACCGTGCAGTGAAGCCGGAGGGAGGATGGCGGGGGGGGGCAGCAGCAGAGTGACAAGCGATTGCTCGTCCTCTGCTACAGACGGCGGTGGAATCCAGGACAGGCAAGTGTGCCGATATTAAAAGTCAGCAGCTGCAGTATTTGTAGCTGGTGGCTTTTAATGTTTTTTTTTTCATCGGACAACCGCTTTAACTGAAGCAACTTTACAGGAAAAGAAAAAAAAGTTACTCAGGTGAACCCCTCCCTCCCACAGAGCTGTCCTGGAGGCAACTTTAAGTTGCGTTGTAAGTTGCTGAAGTCACCTCCAAATCGCCTTGCAAATTCGCGCTGTAAGTCAGGTTGCCCCTGTGTGAAACCGCACAGAGAAGAAGACTTTTGAAAGATGGTCTGGTGTCAAGAAGGGAAACAAAGAAGCCACTTTTCTTCAGGAAAAAACATCAGGGACAAACTGATATTCTGCTAAAGGTACAGGGATTGGACTGCCGAGGACTGGAAGAAAGTAATTTTCTGATTAATCCCCTTTCCGATTGTTTGGGACATGCCAACAGTAAAAGCATGCCGAGACCATTCATGTGTGGGTTGCTTCTTAGCATGATGATGCACCTTGCCATAAGGCTAAAGTGACAACCTTGTGGCTTGGGGAACAAATCATCAACATTTTGGGTCCATGGCTATGAAACTCCGCAGGCCTTAATCCCATTGAGAACTTGTGGTCAATCCTCAAGAGGTGGGTGGGGGGAAAAAAATTTGGACAAACTCCAAGCATTTATTATGCAAGAATGGGATGCCATCAGTCAGGATGTGGCTCAGAAGTTGATTGACAGCATGCCAGGGAGGATTGCAGAGATTTTGGGAAAAAAAAGGGTCCACACTGCAAATATTGACTTATTGCATAAACTTCATGTCAATCTCAATAAAAGCCTTTGACACTTATGAAATGTCTGTAATTATACTTCAGTATACAATAGTAACAACTGACAAAAAGATCTGAAAACACTGCAGCAGCAGACTTTGTAAAAATGTCTATTTGTGTGATTCTCAAAACATTTGGCCACATCTTAAAAAAAAAAAAAGATTGTGGTTACCAGGCTTTATTCCAGGATGCTGAAATAAAGCCTGGTAACCGTGATCAGTTTTTCTTTTTTTTTCCATTTAACCCACCAGACTGGAAAAAAAACAAAAAAGAGGAGATCTTTTACTAACTATCTGATATTAGTACAGCAATCTCCCCTGCTGAGCTATCGTGTTCCGACAGGGAGACACAAACCGTGCCCCCCACCTGCCAGAACACACTGGTCAGCGCTCTCTGTCATTGGCTTAGATTGGCAGACCTTTTTTAGTCATGCAAACCGAAAACAGAGGCTTCGACAGAAGCTGGATGTTCGGCTGGCTTATGTCGGGACAGACTGCCACACACACAGCCACTGAATGTCAGCTAGTTTCTATTAAAACTGCCCGATACCACCTTATATTTGGCCCTTAAAGTGGTTGAAAATGTTTGATTTTTATTCATTTCAAATAAACATCACACGTACCTCCACTGGGCAGTTTGTTTTGCACAGAGTGACCCCGATCCGCCTGTTCTGGGGTCCCCCGGCGGCTTCAGATAACCCCCCACCCAAGGGGGTTACCTTGCGGGCGCGCTCCCGAGTCCTGCATTCGGCGTCCATAGCTGCAAATGGCAGGACTCGGCCCCTCCCCCGCGTCAATGGATTTGATTGACAGCAGCTCAAGCACAAATCAGTTCACATGTGCCTCGCTATACAAGTCTTCATTCATTCATGCTATCAATCTATCCAATGAAGAGCCGAGAAGCCCGGGCAACGATCGAGCGGGTAATCATATTTTTTTTCACCTTAAAGGGGTTGTAAAGGTAAGTGGTTTTTCACCTTAATGCATCCTATGCATTAAGGTGAAAAAACGTTTGACAAATCCATGGCTCAAATCGCACCCCAGACACACCGCTTGTAATTTGCACATGAGTGTGTTGCGATTCCTGTGCGAATTACATGCAGTGTGCTGCACCCCATCAGTGTGAACCCAGGCTCAAACAGCAGATGTACTAATTTTCTCTGCATGAAAAGTCTTCACTGAAATGGCAACAATCACCAACAGGCTTCTGTCTATATGAAGAAGCCCAGCTCCAGTGTACACAAAGTCCTGGGTTTGACCTGAGCTTCACTGAAATGATAGCAGCAATCTGCTTAGAACTGTATAAACAGCGTTATCAGGTGTTGCAATGAAGTGCTTCTCTTGGCTTGTATCCAGGGAAGACACACTCTGCAATGCTGTACCACAAGTAAATCAGTAAAATATAGGGATTGCGAACGGAATTTGTTCTGGAAACATGCTTGTAATCCAAAGCACTCTTATATCAAAGCAAATTTCCACATAAGAAATAAAGGGATTTTTAAATACAGCTTACCTGTAAAATCCTTTTCTTGGAGTACATCACGGGACACAGAGCGGCATATTCATTACTATGTGGGTTATATGGAGTACCTTCAGGTGTGGACACTGGCAATCTCAAACAGGAAGTCCCCTCCCTATATAACCCCCTCCCCTAGAGGGAGTCCCTCAGTTTTGTAGCAAGCAGTATGCCTCCCAAAATGGTCACCCAAAAGAGGGGTGGGAGCTCTGTGTCCCGTGATGTACTCCAAGAAAAGGATTTTACAGGTAAGCTGTATTTAAAAATCCCTTTTTCTTTCTCGTACATCACGGGACACAGAGCGGCATATTCATTACTATGTGGGATGTCCGAAAGCAATGCTTTAATGAGGGGAGGGAGACATCTTCCAAAGAAGGATTCAATTTAGAGATAAACTCAAATCATAATAATAATTCCAACTTAGTCAAGAAAAAACTTCTTTTTTTTTTTTTTATAACCAAGGGTGCTTCTGATCCCGAGGATTTCAAACTGCAGCCTGTAATACTGCCTGTCCAAAGGCAGAATCCGCATTTCTTCTCACGTCTAGTTGATAAAACCTTGTAAACGTGTGGACTGATGACCACGTTGCTGCCTTGCATATCTGAGCCATAGAGATCTGATGGTGTGCTGCCCAAGAGGCGCCCATGGCCCTGGTAGAATGGGCCTTTACCGACAACGGAGGAGGCAACCTCTTCAATCCGTAGGCTTGAATGATTAACTGTCTAATCCATCTCGAGATGGTGGATTTTGCAGCTGCCTGCCCCTTCTTGGGGCCATCTGGTAGAACGAATAACACATCTGTTTTCCGGATCTTTTCTGTAGCTTTAAGATAGGCCTTCATGGCCCGGACAATATCCAAGGTATGCAGCAACCCCTCCTTTCTGGATGTAGGTTTTGGAAAGAAGGATGGTAGTACCAAATCCTGGTTTAAGTGAAATTTGGATATAACCTTTGGTAGAAAGGAAGGATGGGGTCGTAGAACTGCCCTGTCCTTATGCAGAACGAGATATGGTTCCTTACACGATAAGGCTGCTAATTCTGACACTCTCCTGGCCGAAACTATGGCGACCAAGAAAACCAACTTTCTTGTCAGTAAGAGTAAAGGAATCTCAGCCAATGGCTCAAAAGGCTGTTTCTGTAGAGTGGACAGGACAAGATTTAAGTCCCAAGGACAAATTGGTGACTTGACCGGAGGATTAATACGCAAGACCCCCTGTAAGAAGGTCTTTACCAGCGAGTGGGTGGCCAGCGGCCTCTGAAACCACACTGACAGAGCTGAGATCTGTCCCTTGATTGTGCTTAGTGCCAGGCCTTTATCCACTCCTAGCTGGAGAAAACTTAACACCCTATCAATAGTATATTTGCGGGAATTCCATCTTTTGGATTCACACCAGCCTATGTAGTTCCTCCACACCCTGTAATAAATCACCCTGGAGACCGGCTTTCTAGCCCTAATCAGGGTAGGGATTACCTGCCTAGACAGACCCCTACCCCTGAGAATCAGGGATTCAGCCTCCAGGCCGTCAAATTTAGACGCTGTAATGTAGGGTGGAGGATCGGGCCTTGTGAGAGTAGGTCTGGTTGTAGAGGAAGAGTCCAAGGGTCTCCCACTGCCATCTTCAGGACTAGTGAGTACCAAGTCCTCCGGGGCCAAGCCGGAGCTACTAGAATGACTGGCTTGTTCTCCACTCTGATCTTGCGCAACAGGCGCGGGAGTAACTGTAGTGGAGGGAATGCATATAGAAGTTTGAATTGATGCCAAGGGCAAACCAACGCATCGGTTCCGCAGGCCATAGGATCCCTCGCTCGAGACACGAACCTGTCTAGTTTCTTGTTGAACCTGGATGCCATTATATCTACGTCCGGCATTCCCCACCTCTGGCAGATTGTCTGAAAGACCTGGGGATGCAGAGACCATTCCCCTGGCAACAGACTCTGGCGACTTAAGAAGTCTGCCTGCAGATTGTCCACTCCGGGAATGAATATCGCTGAAATGCAGGGTACATGAACCTCTGCCCATTGAAAAATCAAGTTTACCTCCCTCTGAGCGGCCTGGCTTCTGGTTCCCCCTTGGTGGTTTATGTATGCCACTGCCGTGGCATTGTCTGACTGGATTCTCACCGGGAACCCCTTTAATCTGGAGGTCCATGCCAGAAGGGCTAGGCGAGCAGCTCTGATTTCCAAGATATTGATGGAGAGCTGCCTCTCTACTTTCACCCAAGTTCCCTGGCGGGAGAACCCCTCGAAGACCGCCCCCCAGCCTGCCAGGCTGGCGTCTGTGGTAACTACCTTCCAGACAATAGGGCTGAAGGATTTTCCCTTTAGAAGGTTCTGAGGGTTCAACCACCAGGCCAGGCTTTGTCGGACCCTTGATGATAGCGTCAAAGGGGACTCTAAGGCATGTGCCCTCTTGCCCCAGGCTGCTAGAATGGCTGCCTGTAGGACGCGAGTGTGGATCTGAGCGTACGGTACTGCCTCGAACGTGGCCACTAGCTTGCCTAGTAATCGCATACACAGGCGAATAGTTGGTTTTTTCTTGTTTAGAACCAACTGAACCAACCCCTTGATAGCCTCGATCTTTACAAGGGGCAGGAGCACCTTTTGATGTTCTGTGTCTAACCTCATGCCGAGGTATTCCAACTGCTTTGTAGGCTGGAACGCTGACTTTCCCCGGTTTAGGACTCAGCCGAATTCTTCGAGGTACCGAACCGTGAGGTTTACTGCCTTTTGCAGACCCGGCCGTGAGTGATCTATGATTAAAAGGTCGTCCAAGTATGCTAGGACTGTGACCCCCTGGATCCTTAAGTTGGCCAGAACTGGGGCTAGGATCTTCGTGAATACCCGGGGGGCCGTGGCCAGCCCGAAGGGGAGCGCCCTGAATTGGAAGTGTCGCTGCCCCACCGCGAAGCGTAAAAATCTTTGATGCGACTGAAAGATTGGTACATGAAGGTAAGCAACATTTATGTCTATGGAGGCCAGAAAATCGTCCTTCTGAAGCACGGCGGCTGCTGACCGGATGGATTCCATCCGGAAGGAACGAACCCTTAGGAAACCGTTTAACCTCTTTAGGTCCAAAATTGGCCTGACATCGCCGTTGGGTTTTGGTATAACAAAGAGATTGGAATAGAAACCTAGGCCTTGCTCTTGGGCTGGCACCTCTATAATTACGTTCTGGCAAAGCAGGTGATCCAAAGCTGCCAGCATTGAGGCCTTCCTTGCTGGATCCCTTGGTAGCCTTGATTCTTGAAAATAAGGCGGAGGATACCTTAGAAACTCCAGTCTGTAACCTGTGGTTACAGATGCCCGGACCCATTTGTCGGGGATCTTGGCTTCCCAAACTTCTGAGAAGAAACGAAGCCTTCCCCCCACCCGTGAGAGTGGGGGCGCCCCTTCATAAGGCAGACTTAGGGGCTGTCTTTGACGGCTTGCGATACCACGGCCTCTTACCCCCAGGGGTCTGTCCCTGCGATCTACTGTTAATGTTGGATCGTGCAGGCGGCCGTCGATACTGCCTGGAATTTGAGGGCCCCGAGACAGGAAAGAGCTGCCTTTTAAATGTAGGAGCCCGGAATGTCTTTTTTACCGGTAAAAGGGTACTCTTGCCATTTGAAATAGTCTGAATATATTTATCCAGATCCTCTCCGAAGAGTCGTCCTCCATGGAAGGGAAAACCTGCCAGAAGCTTTTTGCATGGGGGCTCCGCCGCCCAGTTCTTCAACCATAAGAGCCTTCTCATGTGCACCAAAAATAGTGATAAACGAGAGGCCTGCTGGATGGAATCTTTTATAGCATCTACCGCAAAACACAGAGCTCTGGGAATGTCAGAAAACTCTTCTGCTTGTTGGGTAGGCATGTCCTTTAACATTTCCTTTGTCTGGTCTTTTAATGCCTGACAAACTCCAATTGCAGCCACTGCTGGCTGCACCACTGCTCCTGCCGTAGCAAAGGATGCTTTTAAAAGTGTCTCTAATCTTTTATCGACCGGATCTTTAAACATATGTATGTTTTCCACCGGGCAAGTTAGTGATTTATTCCCACATGAGATGGCTGCATCCACTACTGGGAGCCTCCACCTCTTGGAGAATTTTTCCTCCATGGGGTAAATGACCGCAAATCTTTTCGGTGGCAGAAAAATCCTGTCCGGCCGTACCCAATCCCGAAAGATCAATTCCTCCAAGAGAGGATGGACCGGAAAAACTGCGTTGCTTAACGGAGCTTTCAAAGAGCCCAGAGAGGATACCGGAGGAACCTGAGGTTCTGGTAATGGCAAACTAAATGCCGAGCGGACCATGTCCGTCAAAGACTGTACCCACAACCTTTCTGTCTGGGAGTCTGAAAATGGTTCCTCAGAGGCAGACCCCTCCATCCCTGAACCCTCTTGGTTCAGGTCTAGTTGATCCTCCTGTGATTCCAATTCCTCCAGAGAGAGAATCTCAGCATCTGAGGATACACCTCTTGGTGATGGGGATCTAACCCGTTTTTTACCAGGAATAGCTCTAGCGATCAATGCTGCTATTTTGTACCCTTTGACCCCGAACCCTTGGAAGCCATAATACAAAATCGAGGGACTCCGCCCACACAACAGACTGTAGTGGCCAGGAGTACAAAACCAGTTTAGGGGACAATAGATCACTAATGCCCAAAACTGATGGGATCCCGTATGTATATATATTTTTTTTTTTTTTTTTTTTTTTTTTTTTAATATATATTATATATATTTTTAGACATACAGTGACCCCAAACTTAGTTGCCAGCCTCTAACCTGCTGCAAATAAGGGAATTTCTTGGCTTAACAAAAAGAGTCATTTGGAACAAAGTCCCGCATGTACTACCCCTCTTCCGCCACCGGGAGTCACTGTTCTGCCGCTCTGCGTCCTCTCCTTCTGAAAATCAGTCTCAGAATGAGCACTGATCATGCCTGCTGTCTATAACAGCAAAAAGGCGCGCCCCTGTATGACGCCGCAGGCACGCCCCCCCCCCGCCCTCCTGTCTGAACGGCGCGAAAAACGTCTATAAGACGTGCGCGCGCGCGCGTATGCCGGAAACAGGAAGAACATGGAGGAGCCGCGCTGCTGGAGATCCAGGAACGCAGAACAGGCGGCAGATTCAAAACCCCCGGCCAGGTAAGACTCTCCAAAGGCCCCTAGGGATCCTTACTAGTCCTAGGAAGAAAGCAGCAGGTTTAGCTAGCAACACATCTTTAGACAGGGGAACCTATTGATGGGGGAAAAGGGGTGTCATCCTGTCTCCCTTAGACATAGTGAGCACGGTTGCCCATGCAGAGCATACTTAGGCTATCCCCCCTTTAGGTTACCCCGGAGAGCCTGCTGTCGAACCAAGTCCCGCAGGCTCCCCCTTACCTGCTCCATGCTGCAGGATGTTTGCCCAGCAAACTGATCCAATCTTCTCCCATCTCCGTGGGTAACGTAGTAGACCTTCAGGCCCTGGGGTCCTATGAAGGTACCCACTGTCCTGGACCTATATAGCACCCTGGCAAACAGGAACTTATGGTTTTTACAAACTCCAAGTCCTGGGCCCAGGGTCCAGCCCTCCAAAGAGGAGCATTATAGGCAAAACCCCACGGCTTGGGGCCCGGGTACTGTCCACTTTGGCACTGAGGCTCCTTGGACAGATCCGGTTAGCCCGCCCTTAATCCCAAGGATGTGGAGCAAAGCTATTCCGTGACCAACACCTAAGACACTGGCGAAAAAACTGAGGGACTCCCTCTAGGGGAGGGGGTTATATAGGGAGGGGACTTCCTGTTTGAGATTGCCAGTGTCCACACCTGAAGGTACTCCATATAACCCACATAGTAATGAATATGCCGCTCTGTGTCCCGTGATGTACGAGAAAGAAAATGAAATCTCCGATGATTCGTTCCACAACCATTTATTCATAATCCTTCAGTTTATATAAAAAGATTACAGCAATGTGACCAGGTTGTGTAACCATAAAATGTCCCTCCACAAATGGAAGACTCCACAAGGGGGATTAGAAACTAAGGGCCAGATTCTCTAAGAAATTCGCCGGCGTAGCGCAAGCCATTTACACTACGCCGCCGCATCGTTCTAGAGCAAGTGTCGTATTCTCCATGCACTTGCTCCGTAGTTTGCGGAGGCGTAGGGTAAATCGCCAAGCGTAAGCCCGCGTAATTCAAATGGGGCGGCTTGTATTTAAATGAAGCGCGCCCCCACGTCGAACGAACTGCGCATGCGCCGGCCGGGGAAACAGCCCAGTGCGCATGCTCCAGCTCACGTCGGAAAGCGCCGTTGAAACCAACGTCAAAACGACGTGATCGTCACTACGAAATGCCCTATTCGTGAACGAGTTAGTAAAACAACGTAAGCGACGGAAAAAGCCGACGCTGACCCGACGCCATACTTAACATGGCATCCGACGGCACCTGACGGCATCCGACGGGACTTCGTAAGGTTACTCCTCATAGAAGCAGGGGTAACCTTACGCAAACGAAACCGACGTACGCGACGACGGGGCGGCGTAACATCGATCGGGAATCGGCGTAGTAGCCTCATTTGCATAGGCAAATGAGAAAACAACGTAAAGGCCACCTAGTGGCCGGAGTTGTCATTACAACTACAATCCGCAAGTGTAATGGTATTACACTTGTCGGATGTTCAGGCATATCTATGCCAAAGTGACGCTAAGCATCACTCGCATAGATACGAGCCAAAAAAAAAACGGCGATACGACGGGGTATCTGAGATACTCCGTCGTAGCGCTGCTGAGAATCTGGCCCTAAATCTATCAGGAGCTACAGAGTGTAAAAGAGAAGAGAGGCGCAGCAATATTGTTACATTTAATGAAGGTACAACATTTAGCAACTCACATGGTTGATGATTAACAACTTCAGCCCCAGAGGATTTGGCTGCCAAAATGACCAGGCCACTTTTTGCGATTTAGCACTGCGTCGCTTTAACAGAAAATTGCGCGGTTGTGTGGCGGTTGTTTCCAAACATTGACGTCCTTTTTTCCCACAAATGGAGCTTTCTTTTGGTGACATTTAATCACTGCCATAACAAAATAAAATGATTAAAATGCCATAAAACTACCCCCTATTTTGTAGATGCTATAAACCAATCACTATTATTGTGATTTTTTTTTTTTACAAAAATATGTAGAAGAATACATATCGGCCTAAACTGAGAAAAAAAATTGCTTTATTTAAATAATAATAAAAAAAAATAATAATAGCGCATTAAATAAAAAAATGTATGCGCTATAAACAAAAATAGAGCGACAAAATTTGAAGGGAAAAAAAAAAGCAATATTTTGTACTTTTTGCTATATTATTATTATTTAAATAAAGCAATTTTTTTCTTAGTTTAGGCCGATATGTATTCTTCTACATATTTTTCTAAAAAAAAAAATATATTGGATTGGTTTGCGCAAAAGTTATAGCGTCTACAAAATAGGGGGTAATTTTATGGCATTTTAATTAATCATTTTATTTTGTTATGGCAGTGATCTGCGATTTTTATTGTGACTGCGACATTATGGCAGACACAGCGGATACTTTTGACGCTATTTTGGGATCAACCACATTTTTACAGCGATCAGTGCTATAAAAATGCACTGATTACTGTATAAATGTGACTGGCAGAGAAGGGGTTAACCAGTAAGAGGCGGGAAAGGGGTTAAGTGTGTCCTAGGGAGTAAGGCTTACTGTGACACATCACAGAGGGAGCAGACAATCAGTGTTGTGTCACTAGGCAGAACAGGGAAATGCCTTGTTTACACAAGGAATCCACCCGTTCTGCCGATCCATGACACAATTGTGGGACACCCGTGGACTAATGCCTTGTTTCCACTGCACGGATCGGTTCAGTAATTTTGGAGCGGTTCGGATGGGACCCGTCTATTCGCGTGAGCGTTTCCACTGCAAATCGGACCGTGAGGGACCATTCAGGGTTTAGAAAAAATTCCTAGCGCATCCACCAATCAGTGAGATGTATTTGTAGGTCCGCCCTAACCGAACTGTTCCACTCTCTCTGGTCCCTCATCTGAAGCAGGACCCTTGCTGGTGTGGTACGGTTCGGTTTTACGCCACGCTTTCATAATGGAAACACCTAAAATAGCGTACCGTACCGAACCACTCAGTGGAAACGAGGCAATAGAGTCCGCGGGTCCTGCAGGCACAGTCACGGAGACCGCAGCAGGCCTGCTAGGGGGGGCAGGTTCAAAGCAACGTATATATAGTTTCTTTGCCTGCCCGTGCCATTCTGCCAACGTAAATGTGTGTGAGGCAGTCGGCAAGCGGTTAAAAGAGGCACATCTAAGTATGCAGGCATCCGGGGTAAAGCTGTCCACAGACTGTCCTCCACACCGCCAGTTCTCACCGCTGTCAGTCTGCAATCATGACTGGGAAGACTACCCTGCAGTAGAGCGATCTGAAAGCGAGGCTTGAAGCGCAATGTGGAAAAGACGACGTCAATGGTGGTGCAGAGGATGGTCTATGGTGGATAACTTTACCTGGATGCCTGCATACTTAGATTTGTTTAGGCTTAATGTACATGGGATGTTTTACAACCTTCCCTGAATGATTTAAATTAACAGATAGTAACTGACGTTTAAAAACGTCTGTTTTGCCACATTTACATGTCGTGTTTAGGAGCATTTTAAAAATGTCAAATAGTCAAAAATGTATCTCCATTAAAAACGCCTGTAAACAAAAACGCAGCTAAACGCAAGTTAGGTGCGGTTACAGGCATTTCAAATGCATTTTTTTGCCCAAAAAAAGGTTTCTGAACTGGACTGCCTAGAAACCAATATGCTTGACCTTGTTTACATATACTGATAAGATAACACAGAGGAGAGTTCAGGGGCAGATGAAAAAAAATGCCCAACTGCTCCTATACATTTGTTTACCAGCAGCCGTGTACACGAGGCCTTAATCATCAAGCGTGCGAGTTGCTAAATGTAACACCTTCAATAAAAATTACCAGATTTGCTACACTTAGAAGTGCTCTCTCCTCTTTTATATTCAGTTGTGACATGACGCTACTTGTATATCAAGACAAAATTTCTTAAAACATTTAGCTGGTCTTGCAAAACGCTCTTAAACCAAGTTACTCTCAATCCAAGGTTTTACTGCAGTACAAAACATGCAAAACTGGCAGGACAATCAAATATCCAAGTCACACAAAGTAGTAGCAGCAGGAGCCGCGACACATCATTTCCTCTCAGTACCAGGCATGTTATTCATTGAAGGCCCTGCTCAGAAAATACACACCGAGGCAAGGAGTGCACTGTGTACAAAGTGTTCCATGCACAGAGCCGTGCCAGGGCTGTCACCAGTACAACGTGGCCATCTCAGGCAGAGCCTGTTATTCTGGATCTTATTATCTCATCCTGGAAGGGATTTAAGATCATGATTCAGCATCACACACCAACATCATTGAAGAATGTTTGACTAGGGTGCAACCGCTAAACACAAATAGCATAAAGTTACGTATACCTGACACTGACTACTGCCGACGGTATATAAAAAGCAACAGAATGCCATCACTTCTAATAGCTATATAGCCCAAGTTTTCTTTCCAGTTTTAAACACTTGCCAACCGGGCCAATTCTGACACTTCTTACATGCATGAAAAAATTTAAATGTTTTACTAGAAAATTACTTAGAACCCCCAAAACACACAAAATATATATATATTAGTCCTGCCAGTTTTGCACTACAGTAAAAAAAAAAAATGTAATACATTTTTACCTGACAAACAAGCGATGTCTTGAGAATATATATATATATATATATATATATATATATATATATATATATATATATATATATATATATATATATATATATATATATATATATATATATATATATATATATACACATACACACACACATACATATACACACACATATATTTTTTTAGCAGAGGCCCTTTAGAATAAAATTATGTTTTTTGCCATTTTTTATGTCATACAGCATTTGCGCAGCAGTTTTTCGAGCACAATTGTTTTGAGGAAAAAAAAAAATGGATGAATCCTATTGCACACAAACACAATATAATACCCAATTGTTTGGTAAAATGTGAAAGATGACGTTACGCCGAGTAAATAGATACCTTAAATGTCATGCTTTAAAATTGCGTATGCCCTTTGGAATGGCGCCAAACTACGGTACTTAAAATTCTCCAGGGGCGACGCTTTAATGTTTTACAGGTTACCAGTTTAGAGTTACAGGAAGAGGTCTGGCACTACAGTGATTGCCCTTGGTGACGTCAGCTATGATACCTCACGTGTGGTGCGATCACCGTTTACATATACGTGCGGGACTTGCGTATGCCTTCGCATGGTGGGTAAGACGTCAACGGGAGGGTCATTGGTTAAACTAGTTTGGTACCACTGGGTGTATTGGAAACATTGTACTATAGATTGCCGAGTAACTAGGGACAAGGTTTGATAAGGCTGCTTACACACAGATCTGTTTTGCGTTAAATGAAAGGAAGAAAAACGCACGACCAGGAGATCCTATGGAACTCTTTATACTGATCAGTTGCAGGTCCGCTGCCTTTTGTAAAGGTGGGACAACATCTCATCGCAAAGAAAGTGGGAGGACAACATCTCATCGCAACGAAGGTGGGAGGACAACATCTCATCGCAACGAAGGTGGGAGGACAACATCTCATCGCAACGAAGGTGGGAGGACAACATCTCATCGCAATGAAGGTGGGACAACATTTCATCGCAATGAAGGTGGGACAAAAGACTAACTACATAGTCTCTAAAGAAATTAAGAGTACAGTTCAAAGAGCACTGGTGACAGTGAAAAAACATTCCCATAGAGCAGGGGTCTCAAAACTGTGGCCCGAAGGCCAGATGTGGCCCTTTGCTAGCTTTCATCCGGCCCTTGTATTGCTCCCAACTCTATGAGGCACTATTCCTACCAATGGCACCAACAATAGGGCACTATTTCTTAGACTAATAGCAATGATGGAGCACCATTCCTCCTACTGCCCACCAACACTGGGGCCATGTTTATTCTCACTGATGCTCGGCCCTGGAGCATTTTGTACCCAGACTGGTCAGAATCCGCCCCCCCCCGAAATCTGAAAGACCGTAAACTGGCCCTTTGCTTGAAAAGTATGGAGACCCCCTGCCATAGAGGCTCAGATGCGAACACTTCATTACACAGGACCAAGCACATCCGGCTTTAGTAGTTATCAAACTATTACGTCATTCCTACGTACTGCGACCATTTAGCACTGTGTAGTAAAGTTGATGGATTACATACAGTTTTGGCCTGTGGCTTACATAGAATGTACAAGTTTCCTGCATATCCTGTGCTTTAGTGCTACATATAGCAGCAGGGGGTCAAGTGACCGCTTCAAAAAGCTGAAAAATCACCACAAGCAGCAAACCTCTATGCAGGAAAAGGGACCGGGCCCCCCAGAAGTTCCTGTTTCAGCCCCCACCCTGCATTCAGTCCAATTCAGCACAGGAGCTTGCAGTAGCATGAAGACAGGAAATCAGTACAAGAGAAACAGCGAGACTGTATCTACGCATCAAGTGCAGACAGATTGGCTGTTTGTTCTCCTATTTAAAAGAACACATTTATGACTCAGAATCTCAAATGACATGTCGAACAAAAAAAACGTGGCGTGCGCAAGTACATGGTGCACCTGCTTTGTCATGCAACTATTAGAATTTGACAATATGTTATGGTCTAATTCATGTTTTTGAAATATGCAGGTTAAAGCGATTAAGTATAACGTGCTAATCTATGTCCATGCTTTAAAAACTGTGCGTCTTTGTACAATTTGTAATTATGTACAGTATGTGCACAGGGATGGGGGTAGAGAGATCGATTTGCTCACTATAAATTCAGGTTGCGCTTTCCACATTGTAGTGCTGCACAGCCCAAAAAAAGTGAGCTACCCATTTCCAGCAACCCCTATGACCTCCTAGAACAGTGATGGCGAACCTTGGCACCCCAGATGTTTTGGAACTACATTTCCCATGATGCTCATGCACTCTGCAGTGTAGATGAGCATCATGGGAAATGTAGTTCCAAAACATCTGGGGTGCCAAGGTTCACCTTCACTGTCCTAGAGGGTGGTTCACAAGGGCTTCATGATTTTTGAAGGCAATACTATGAGGAGCTTATAAATGCCAGCTTTTCAGGTTCCTAGAATTTGTCCAGCCTGAATGGCCAAGGTCATTAGGAATTTACAACTGCAGACTACAGCCTCGTACACACAACCGGTTTTCCTGTCGGGAAAACTGCCATGAGAGCTTTTGGCCGGGAAAACCGGCCGTGTGTTTGCTCTGTTTTCCCGGCAAAAGCTTTCCGGTCAAGAAACCCGGTCGTGTGTAGGGGGAAAAAGTTACCGAGCAGGTTCTCCGTTTTCCCCTCTGGTTTCCAGGTGGACTTCTTACCGCCGAGAATCCTGTACGTGTGTACGAGGCTTTAGAGCAAGGATCTTCAAACTATGGCCCTCCAGTTGTTCAGGAACTACAATTCCCATCATGCCCAGTCATGTCTGTGAATGTCAGAGTTTTACAATGCCTCATGGGATGTATAGCTCCGTAACAGCTGGAGGGCCATAGTTTGAGGATCCCTGCTTTAAAAAGTTAACCAAAGATACTTGACAAATATGTATACTTGTTTTAGGTCAGTGATTCCAGAGTAATGAAGCCACAGACAGACAGTTTGGTTAAGCCCCACTCTGAGCAACCATTCACTGCCATCCACCATCTAACCCACCCTACTAAGCTCCACTCCCCCCACTCATCCCCCTCAGGTCCCTCACTTCTGCCATTTTCAGATCCAGGGGACGGAGACCTCATTAGAAAAAGGGAGCCCTGAATTGCTGTTTGCCTTCACTCCCCTTAACAACTGCCAGCCCTGTTCTGGATTCTGAGAGGACCCTAACCAATGGACATTCAACAGGAAGTGTCTGGGTAATGTAGGCATGGACATGGACACAAAGAAGGCAAAACAAAAAAGGGCATTTAGAATGGATTTTTTTTTTAACCACTTAAGCCCCGGACCCTTTATGCAAATTGGTACTGCGTCGCTTTAACTGACAATTGGGCGGTCGTGCGACGTGGCTTCCAAACAAAATAGGCGTCCTTTTTTTCCCACAAATAGAGCTTTCTTTTGGTGGTATTTGATCACCTCTGCTGGATTTATTTTTTGCGCTATAAACAAAAATAGAGCAACAATGTTGAAAAAAATGCAATGTTTTTTCCTTTTTGCTATAATAAATATCCCCCAAAAATATGTAAAAAAAAAAAAAGTTTTTCCTCATTTAAATTGCATTGTTTACTGTGGAAATGACAGTTGCAGTTTGGGAGTTAACAACAAGGGGGCGCTGTAGGGGTTGTGTGTTTACGACTGTAGGGGGTGTGGCTGTAGGTGTGACGTCATCAATCGCGTCCCCCCTATAAAAAGGGATGACGCGATCGATGCTGTCACCACAGTGAAGCACGGGGAAGTCGTGTTTACACACAGTTCTCCCAGTTCTTCAGCTCCCGGGACCGATCGTGGCACTCCAGCGGCGATCGGGTCCGCGAGTCCCGGAGCTTCGGACCGGGTCGTGTGCCCGTGACCCACGGCTGGGTAGTAGTACAAGGCGTACCTGTACGTGGATCTGCCCAGCCGTGCCATTCTGCCGACGTATATGTGCAGGAGGCGGTCTTTAAGTGGTTAATCCAGTGATCAGAAGGGGTGGGGGGTAAGGTTAGGGGAGGGGGCTTTAAAGCAAACCATTAGAGCCAAAGAACCTTGCACTATTACACCCCTCTCCCCACCCCTTTTTTAAGGTATTTAGGTAGTTTTTTTCGTTGTTTTCTTGCCTGCCCCCTGCCTCCAGTCTTATCTAGGCAAGGATGACTTGGCCCTCATTCCTTGTGCTCCTTGGATATGCATGTCACATATCCCGGGAGACAAACCAGCAGGATATAAACAACGAACATAGATAGTGTAGCCCCCGGGAGACCGCTCATCGTGTACAGCATGAGCTGTCTCCCAGGGGCTACACTATCTACGTTCGTTGTTTATATCCTGCTGGTTGTATTAATCCAGTAGGGGATTCTTACCTCTCTACATCAGTCTGGTTTACCCAATTCGATACCGAATGTCATATCTTGACAATATGTGAACTTTAGAAGTCTTATCCATTATCTCTCTGGATGTTTGCCCCCGCAAAGTGAGACCGCTTTGAGCAAAACAGTGGACCCTTTGTTCATTTTATGGCAATTTCTATATTGAATATTCCTGTGTGCCTTAGAATTTTCTCCATCTAGTCTGCATATAGAGCTTCTGGATATACTCACATATAAAATTTCCACTATTTTTTCTATGGAACATCTTTTATACCTGTAGAAGTCTCCGATATTCAGATATATTTATATATCTGGGTTTATCCATCTTAAGATAGTGAGATTTGTTCTCTGTCACCGTCTCCTCTTGTTGTTCGTCCTGAAGAAGCCTTACGGCGAAACGCATAGACGCACAAGGGATGCAACTCATACATTTTAATGTCTTGTAGGTTTGTTTTTTTAATATCGTCTGTATATTTTTTGTAATAATTATTAGGACTGTGCAAATTAACTTTTAATTGATTGATTAATCTTTAATTTTTTTGATCGATTAAAATTCTTTTGATTGGTACTCACCTCTCCGCTGGCTTCTGGGCCTTCAGGAAGTTCCGTCGAAGATCCGGTAACGACACGGACACCGGCGGGGCTTGCTGTGTCCATCTGAAGGGCTTCTTTGCTGTGCCTTCATATCTGCATGCCGGCGGGACCTTACTATCTGCCACACACAAGGGCTCTTACATTTCCCTCTATCACTTCCCTCTATCAACCTGGGATTCTTCAACCATCCACTGGGAGTTGTTATAGTTCCCTTCATGGGACATCTACATGCCGATGGACTGATGTTAACCTCTCCTCATCTGGATTCAGCAGTGGTATCGTATACTTGGCTCCATGTTTTTATGACTGCTATTGCTACCGTTTGGTATTACTCGCACCATTTTTACAGTTTATGTAGCTACATCGATTTTATCTCCAGTGCAATATTTATTTTGTTACCTACTTAAAGACTATAAAAGTTTTAATGCTATTCCCATCGAGCGCTGCCTTTGTGTGTTTTTTGTATCCTGCTATCCATTTTTCCAGTTGTTGGTAGCTGCACTGGGAATCTGTATGTGCGTTGTAATTAATCGAAATTAGTCGATTAATCGATTTAAAAAAAAAACGATTAATCGAACACAAAAATTTTGATCAGTAACGGCCCTAATAATTATTATTATTGCCATTTCTATTGTTGTCTTGCCTCTAAAGTCCATTGGTTACCCTTTTTGAGTAATCCTTTATGTTTATCTCCCAGTTATACGGATGTGGCATTGCAAGTTCTTCCCCTTCTTTTACTATTCATATCCCGGAAGACATCAGTATTCACAGAGCTGCTGAACGAGGGCGGACACAGTGCTGGAGGAGGGCAGATCTTACAGCCTATCATCAGGGGGCCACTTGCCATCCTGATGAAGTCAGAAAGGAAGCTGGCAGAGCGTCACCTGGCGTGTGGCCTTGGATCAGCAGACAACAGCAAACCAAACACTGGTGTCGCTGATCAAGTGGGTTTGTTTCTTTGAATATACACCAGGAGGAAAGGTAAGAGGGAAGTTTGTTTTAAAAAAAAAAAAAAAAAAAAAAGATGGGGGGGGGGAACTTATTTTTAGTAACGGTCATTCATCTGTTTCTATAGAAGCACATGTTTCTTGGTTTCTTAAAAGTGTCTGAGGGCTCCTTTAATAGACTGATCTGTCCTATATTCAAAGACATTTTCCACATACACATTCCTTCTATAACATTTGTAGCTTACTGGAGTACAATAAAGTGCTTCTTTTACTCCCTGACCATTTATCAGTTTTCAGCGGGAAACACATCCGGCCTGTATTCATGTTAGAAGGAAGTCATCTTTACCACAGCGGCCACAATCGTCTAGCTTTAAATGATTTTAGTGAACATGATTCAACATTATGGCCTTTTGCAGTAGTGTGACGGAACCGTCTAAGGCCAAGACTGCTACCCTTAGACTTCTCCTTTCACACTAGGTATAGCAATCTGCATGAGAGCAACAATTCCTTGTCTTGGCTGTCAATTTTTCATCTGAATTTTAATCTCTGGTCCAGGGTTTGCGATTCTGGTCCTAAAGGCCTGGTCACACTAGCAGTTAGAACATAGCCGCTGATGTGCACAGTGAAGACAGCAATGCGGGTACACTGTAAATAGCGCATTGCACCGTTTACTTTATTTTGGACACACTTTATTGAAATTTCACAATGTGAAGCGGCTTTTTATTTAGTTCTGTTGGTTGTAGCGTCATGTAATGAACTGAAATACACCACGTTACGATAAATAAACACAGTGTAGTAAACTGGCATGATGATTTTTGTCCTGGGCAAGGTTGTACAGTCCCAATGCACCTGGTGTGAACAGGCCCTAAAGCTTTAAGACTAAAATACCTAGAAGTACATCATAAAAAATAAATAAATAATTATGTCTAGTGTAAACACCCCTGTAAATAAAGCTGCCACTGACACTGATTTCATTAACTAGAACACCTATAATGCATGAAAACTATAAGTGAATTTTAAAAAACCACTCAACCTAAAACCAATATTTTTCTATTTGTTACAAGCTGGAAGAAGCCCATTAGGAGGGCGTAACGCGTACGGGTGGGAGGAGCCGTCGTCTGTGAGCTGAATATATGCTTGCATTTGCACACATTTATGCAAGTGGCTTAATTCCCTTTATTTAGTTTTAAAAGGGGTTGTAAAGGTACATTTTTTTTCCCTAAATGTCTTTCTTTACCTAAGTGCAGTCCTCCTTTACTTACCTCATCCTTTGATTTTGCTTTTAAATGTCCTTATTTCTTCTGAGAAATCCTCACTTCCTGTTCTTCTGTCTGTAACTACACACAGTAATGCAAGCATTTCTCCCTGTTGGAGTGTCGTGCTTGCCCCCTCCCTTGGACTACGGGAGTCAGGACGCTCTACGTTGCAGATAGAGAAAGGGGCTGTGTGTTGGTGAGCGTCCCAACTCTCCCGTAGTCCAAGGTAGGGGGCGAGGACGACACTCCACACCAGGGAGAAAGCCTTGCACTGTGTGGAGTTACAGACAGAAGAACAGGAAGTGAGGATTTCTCAGAAGAAATAAGGACATTTAAAATCAAAATGGAAGGATGAGGTAAGTGAAGGAGGACTGCACTAAGGTAAAGAAAGCTATTTAGGAAAAAAAATTGTACCTGTACAACCCCTTTAATAAATATTTCAAGCAGAGAGCACTATGGTTTCTCTATTTCCATTCTATATGTCACATGATTGAGCAAGACATAAGAAGCGGAGTCGCGGGTTTCAGGGACAATTCTTGCAGGAGTGTTCCAGTATCATCCTGAATGGCGTTCACTAAAGCCGTTATGACTCTGTAGTGAGGTCATAGACTGGAGGTGAGCAGGCAATTTATCTGGAGGTGGTGGTAACTAAACACATTGGATGTTACTATATGAACCAGAACGTTGAGTAAGCACAGCGGTGGAGAATTTTCATTTGGGACTGACACCATTATATACCACATCAGATATTGCATTTTTGTATATTGTCAATGTGATTGAGCTGCACTTATATTTTTTCAATATTAAAGTTTCCTCCACTGCTTTCTGCAACCTCCCTACCCCACCCTAAACTCATCGCACATGCCTTCCTGGGTAACACCCAACTCCACTAGCTCTAAATGTGCCCATAAACTTCTAAATTAAGTAATAAAACAAAACTCAGCATTACGTAACATTAATTAAGCAATGTAGGAGCAAGCATAAAAATGATAATGAGTGCAAAGGGTTGAAAAGGATCTGCAAAGATTCTCCAGCTATTTGGAATGAGCAACATGAAAAAGGAAATGGTTTTATCAATGCCTATCAACTCAAATGTGTCCCCTGGTGCTGCCGCAACAGCCTACGCCAGTATTCACTATTGACACTGAAGAGGCTATCCTTTAAAGTGGTTGTAAACCCAACATTTCCTATTCCTGATATGTTCCTGCTGTACCATGTACTTGTATGAATAAGTATCCTGTTCTCTTTGTATTGCTTCCTTTGTGTGAAATCCCTGGTGTTCCTGCCAGTCCCTCTACTTTCCTATTAAAAACTGACCACACTAAGGAGAAGGAGAACACAGTTCTCAAGCTATGCTGGGAACACAGCCTGCTCTCCTCCAATGTTTAGATTTATCCATACACCCCCCCTACACAGCCCTTCACTAGAAGGGTCAGTGTGCTGCTGCTTCTCTTCCCCCAGCTCTTATGCAGCTGAGAACAGAGGGAATGTGATTACTTAACCACTTCCCGCCCGGTCAATAGTGTATTGACGTCCGGGAAGTGGTTCTATTTTCCATACTGGACATCTATTGATGTCCTGCAGGATAACATGCCGGCGCGCAAGCAGCGCGGCGATCGGTGATGCGAAGTGTCAGTCTGACACGCTGCATCTCCGATCTCAGTAAAGAGCGGAGGCTCTTTATCACGTGATCAGCCGAGTCCAATCACGGCTGATCATGATGTAAAACAGAGAGCCGTTGATTGGCTCTTCCTTACTCGTGTCTGACAGACTCGACTAGAGGAGAGCCGATCAGCGGCTCTCCTGATGGAGGGGGGGGGGGGGGTTTGCGCCGATTGTTCATCAGCGCGGCCCCCCCACCGATGGCAACACTAGACCACCAGGGAAGCCCCAAGCATGTGGATGGCCAGGTACATCCCATATGGCCATCCACATATGCAAATTAATGCCAAATATGTGCCAATCAGTACCCACAAATGGGCACTGATTGGCACCATTGTGAAAGACCTTTAAAACTGTGATGCCCAGCAATGCCACCCATTAGTGTCATCAGTGTCCATAAGTGCCACCTATCAATGCCCATCCATGCCACCTAACAGTTGCACCATAAGTACCCAGTGCCGCCTATTGGTGCCCATCAGTGCCACATACCAGTGCCCATTAGTGCTGCCTATCCGTGTCCATCAGTGCCACCTCATTGGTGCCACCCCATCGGTGCCGCCCTGTCAGTGCAGCCACCATATCAGTGCCTGTCATTGAAGTAGAAAACATACTTATTTACAAAAAAACAAAAAACAAAACAGAAAACCTTTATTTGTTTTTCAAAGTTTTCTGTCTTTTTTAATTTTTTATAAAAATAAAAACCGCAAGAGGTGATCAAATACCACCAAAAGAAAGCTCTAATTGTGGGAACAAAATGATAAAAAAAAATTTGGGTACAGAGTAGCATGACCGCACAATTCTCATTCAAATTGCGACAGCGCTGAAAGCTGAAAATTGGCTTGGGCAGGAAGGTGTACAAGTGCCTTGTATTGAACTGGTTAAAAAAAAAAAAAAAAAAAAAAAAAAAAAAAAAAGGTAAAATAAAAGTTTTATCCATACACAAATACATTTTGTTTTTCATTTCCATTTTAAACTGAATGTGTTGTTTTATGTGGTGAGGGTTTACAATCACTTACAAATCAAGTTGTATCTCTAGTAGTGTAGTTTATTACCCATAAGAGCCTTGGAAAGGGGGGTGGGGTTACTAAAACTGCTGCACACAGGATCTGGTGTAGCTATGCAGAGTTATTAAAGCAGCTTCTAAATTTAGCTTGTTTAATTAAAAGTAGGAGTAAACTCCCATAGACGATTTTTACCTATTAGGTAAGCCCATAATAAGGCTTACCTATTAGGTACAGTAAATAACGTGAACCATTTAAAGGCACAGGTGTCAAACACAAGGCCTGCGGCCTCCAGGCCATTTCATGTGGCCCTCACACCTCTCATGCAGCTGCAGAAGAGCTCCGGTCCTCCTCCAGACCCTCACTTTCTGCTTTCAAGCAATGCATCCAGCACTGTGATGTAAGGGAGAGTAGGGGACTCAACTTCTGATGGTGGGGTGGCTCTCGACATCCAATGTAAGGGGAGGGGATGTGCTGGACATCCAATATTACAGATACAGCTGGCCCTGTATCATGCGTTCTAAAGAAAGGGCATACCCTCCCTTCAGAGCCCTGTGCCATGAACAGAGGCTCCCCCACGCATACGTGGGAGTGACATCATCGCGGCTCGCCCAATCAATCTATACCGCCACCGCGCCTCCCGCCCCAGTGCGAAAGGGGCCTAAGTATCCAACTAGCAGGGCCCTCTGATCCCTTATCTATTGAATCGTATTCTAAACTGTACAGTCTGTCCCTATTTTGTAAAGCGCTGCGAAAACTGTTGGTGGTTTTTAAATCCTGAATAATAATAATAATAAAGTAAAAGTTAAGTTATATTTCCTAGCAACAAGAACCACAGAAAAGCTCTTCAACTGTGAAATTAAAAATATATAAATCTACCCCAGTCATAAGAGATACAGTGCCTTGCGAAAGTATCCGGCCCCCTTGAACTTTGCGACCTTTTGCCACATTTCAGGCTTCAAACATAAAGATATAAAACTGTAATTTTTTGTGAAGAATTAACAACAAGTGGGACACAATCATTTAGTGGAACGAAATTTATTGGATATTTCAAACTTTTTTAACAAATAAAAAACTGAAAAATTGGGCGTGCATAATTAGCCCCCTTAAGTTAATACTTTGTAGCGCCACCTTTTGCTGCGATTACAGCTGTAAGTCGCTTGGGGTATGTCTCTATCAGTTTTGCACATCGAGAGACTGAAATTTTCTCCCATTCCTCCGTGCAAAACAGCTTGAGCTCAGTGAGGTTGGATGGAGAGCGTTTGTGAACAGCAGTTTTTAGTTCTTTCCACAGATTCTCGATTGGATTCAGGTCTGGACTTTGACTTGGCCATTCTAACACCTGGATATGTTTATTTGTGAACCATTCCATTGTAGATGTTGCTTTATGTTTTGGATCATTGTCTTGTTGGAAGACAAATCTCCATCCCAGTCTCAGGTCTTTTGCAGACTCCATCAGGTTTTCTTCCAGAATGGTCCTGTATTTGGCTCCATCCATCTTCCCATCCGAAATGTATTGGATATTTTAAAAACTTTGTTCAATAAAAAAAACTGAAAAATTGGGCGTGCAAAATTATTCAGCCCCTTTACTTTCAGTGCAGCAAACTCTCTCCAGAAGTTCAGTGAGGATCTCTGAATGATCCAATGTTGACCTAAATGACCAATGATGATAAATAGAATCCACCCGTGTGTAATCAAGTCTCCGTATAAATGCACCAGCACTGTGATAGTCTCAGAGGTCCGATTAAAGCGCAGAGAGCATCATGAAGAACAAGGAACACACCAGGTGGGTTGTGGAGAAGTTTAAAGCCGGATTTGGATACAAAAAGATTTCCCAAGCTTTAAACATCCCAAGAAGCACTGTGCAAGCGATAATATTGAAATGGAAGGAGTATCAGACCACTGAAAATCTACGAAGACCTGGCCGTCCCTCTAAACTTTCAGCTCATACAAGGAGAAGACTGATCAGAGATGCAGCCAAGAGGCCCATGATCACTCTGGATGAACTGCAGAGATCTACAGCTGAGGTGGGAGACTCTGTCCATATCTGGCCTTTATGGAAGAGTGGCAAGAAGAAAGCCATTTCTTAAAGATATCGATAAAAAGTTATGTTTAAAGTTTGCCACAAGCCACCTGGGAGACACAACAAACATGTGGAAGAAGGTGCTCTGGTCAGATGAAACCAAAATCGAACGTTTTGGCAACAATGCAAAACGTTATGTTTGGCGAAAGGCAACACAGCTCATCACCCTGAACACACACCATCCCCACTGTGAAACATGGTGGTGGCAGCATCATGGTTTGGGCCTGCTTTTCTTCAGCAGGGACAGGGAAGATGGTTAAAGTTGATGGGAAGATGGATGGAGCCAAATACAGGACCATTCTGGAAGAAAACCTGATGGAGTCTGCAAAAGACCTGAGACTGGGATGGAGATTTGTCTTCCAACAAGACAATGATCCAAAACATAAAGCAACATCTACAATGGAATGGTTCACAAATAAACATATCCAGGTGTTAGAATGGCCAAGTCAAAGTCCAGACCTGAATCCAATCGAGAATCTGTGGAAAGAACTAAAAACTGCTGTTCACAAACGCTCTCCATCCAACCCCACTGAGCTCGAGCTGTTTTGCACGGAGGAATGGGAGAAAATTTCAGTCTCTCGATGTGCAAAACTGATAGAGACATACCCCAAGCGACTTACAGCTGTAATCGCAGCAAAAGGTGGCGCTACAAAGTATTAACTTAAGGGGGCTAATTATGCACGCCCAATTTTTCAGTTTTTTATTTGTTAAAAAAGTTTGAAATATCCAATAAATTTCGTTCCACTTCATGATTGTGTCCCACTTGTTGATTCTTCACAAAAAATTACAGCTTTATATCATTATGTTTGAAGCCTGAAATGTGGCAAAAGGTCAACAATTGATTATTACCACATATGATTGACTATTGCTGCTTCTTATTGCAGCTCTATGGTCATTTAGTTAGGAATAAAACCCAGTTAAAAAATAAATAAAAAATAGCCCAGGAAACCATACTTCCCTTCAATACAGAGCCGAGTACACCCACAGTACCACTACTCCACCGCTAGATGCAACCGGCATTTTGTGATGAAAAACGGCCACTTTCTCTAAGGGGAGGCTGCCCTCGTCAGGGCCCCGTCAGTCCCCTGAAGACACAACAGGAAATAAGAGAAAATTCCAATGACAACTATAAAAGTTTTGATTTCTCATTACTTCCTGTTCAGGTGACAATGGTCACTAAGACACAGAGAGCGAACCTCCCCAGCGGGGTCACATACATCAATACCTAGCAGAGGTCTTAACTCTTCCTTACTCTTTCCAATGCTCTTACCTACCTGCCTGCAATTGTTCATAAAAAGGCTTCAGGTCCCCTTTAACCACTTCATTACCCAGCCATTGTAATATACGTCATATGACGGCCTGGGCTTTGTGGGGGGGATATCTGAATGATGCCTGCAGCTAGAGGCATCATTCAGATATTCTTGTTTCGCGCCGGCGATTCTGTGCCCGGCAAGAACGATTAAAGCGGCACTTCCACCGCTTGATCGTTCTTATAGGCGGCGGGAGGGGACACCCCCCCCTTCCCGCCACCATCCGGTGCTTCTCCGGGCTCTCCTGTGCCATCGGGGGCCCGGGAAAAGAATCGCCTGGTGCCGGATGGGAAGCATAGAGATGACTGGTGACCAGATGGTCACCAGTCATCACTATAACCATCGGAGGCCCGGGCACGATGTGATGATACCTCGCCGGGGTCCCGAAAGTAAACAAAGCCGCGATTGCGGCTAGCAAGCATGAGATCGGTGAAATTTTGTCACAATCTCATGCTTTCCAGCCTGAAGGAGAGATGTGGGGTCCGCATTTCTCCATAAAGAGGACCTGTCGCACACCATTCCTATTACAAGGGATGTTTACATTCCTTATAATAGGAATAAAAGTTATAAAAAAGAAAAATTGTAACGAAAAAAAGTGTAAAAAAATAAAAAATCAAATAATAATAATAAAAAAAATTAAAAACGCCCCTGTCCCCGGTAGCTTGCGTTTAGAAGCGAACGCACACGCAAGTCCCACCCACATATTTAAACGCTGTTCAAACCACATATGTGAGGTATCGCCCAGTGCGTTAGAGTGCCAGCAACAATTCTAGCACTAGACCTCCTCTGCAACTCTAAACTGGTAACTTGCCTATGGCGGTTGTTAAGTAACAAAGTTTGGCGCCATTCCATGAGTGTGCGCAATTTCAAAGCTTGACATGTTAGGTATCTATTCCTCGGCGTAACATCATCTTTCACATTTTACAAAAAATTTGAGCTAACTTTACCGTTTTGTTATTTTTTAATTCATGAAACATTTTTTTTCCCCCCAAAAAAAAAAAAGGCATTGAAAAATTATTGCGCAAATACCGTGCAAGATAAAAAGTTGCAATGACCGTCATTTTCTTCCCTAGGGTGTCTGCTAAAAAAGACATACATACACACATATATATACATATACACACACATACATATACACATACACACACACACACACACACACACACACACACACATATATATATAATGTTTGAGGGTCCCGAGTAATTTTCTAGCAAAAGAATGATTTGTACATGTAGGAGAGAAGTGCCAGAATAGGCCCGGTATTGGTGGTGGTATAAAAGCCCGGTATTGAAGGGGTTAAACCTCAGACAAAATCGGGTTCATTTGGCCTCAATGATTAATAAATAATTATTTTAGAGTTAAAAAAAAAAAAACAATTCTAGCATGGGGATTCTTTAAATTCCTTTTTTTCCACCCCATCTGCAGACAGCTTGGAAAAATACATAGTGTACAAATCCCAGACACATCTACAAGTAAAGCAGCACACACTTCCACTTGTCACCCAAGTTTATGTGCCAATGTGCCAGACCACCTTTCACAATGTACACACACACGCTGTACTGTTGATGTAGACAGGTGCCTATTACCCGTCTTAGGAAACACTGGAGAATCTCTTTGAAAACAATACAAGGACAAGAGTTTAAAGCCTTGTACACACAATGAGAATGTCAAACCGATGACTTTTTTTTTTCTTTTCTATTTATGCATGCTAGTCTCATATCTAAAATAAAGTTACTAAAGTTATGAAAATTCTCGTATGACAGAATACAACTTCGAAAGTGATGTAATGTGTTGTATTTAGAGGAGGTACACCGAATGGAAGTTTTGGTGCCGAAACCGAAAGTGTAGGATGCACTCGGCCGTTTTTTTTACCATAATTATATGTGACTTTTTAATTATTATCATCAATTTAAAATTAATATGAATTTATTGCCGTTATTGGCACCTTTAGCGCAAGAAAAATGTAAGTCTTTAAATTCAATATATTTTTTCACACTTGTCTGTTGCACTTACATTGTGGTGTTAAAAATCCAGCTTGCACTGTATAGCTTCTTTGAATTATGTGTGAGCCCTAGTATGCGTTTGCCAACGCTTGTGGAAGTGTTGAGATGCTCTTGTACTGTTTTTTATTTTTTAAATCTTTTCAATAAACATAATTGAATAATAAAAATTAGGGTTGTCCCGATACCACTTTTTTAGGACCGAGTACAAGTACCGATACTTTTTTTCAAGAAGTCGCCGATACCGAATACCGATACTTTTTCCCCACATATTGCAGCCATGTATGTCCCCCACATATTGCAGCCATGTATGTCCCCCACATATTGCAGCCTTGTATGTCCCCCACATATTGCAGCCATGTATTTCCCCCACATATTGCAGCCATGTATGTCCCCCACATATTGCAGCCTTGTATGTCCCCCACATATTGCAGCCATGTATGTCCCCCACATATTGCAGCCATGTATGTCCCCCACATATGCAGCCATGTCACGTCCCCCATATTGCAGCCATGTCACGTCCCCCATATTGCAGCAATGTATGTCCCCCACATATGCAGCCATGTATGTCCCCCATATTGCAGCCATGTCCTGTCCCTCATACCTGTAGATATGATGCCGCCGTTGCCGCATACCGCCGTTAATCCCCCTGCATTATAGCGTAGCACGCATTACAAGCTTTCGTTCTAAATACTTGTAATGCCCGCGCCGCCATGTATAGACACTCCACTTCTCGTGATTGGAGGGATCCGTCCAATCCCGAGCAAGGGGGAGTGTCTATACGCGGATTTGTGCACAAATCCGCGTATAGACACTCCCCCTTGCTCGGGATTGGACGGATCCCTCCAATCACGAGAAGGGGAGTGTCTATACATGGCGGCGCGGGCATTACAAGTATTCAGAATGAAAGCTTGTAATGCGCGCTACGCTATAATGCAGGGGGATTAACGGCGGTATGCGGCGGCATCATGTCTACAGGTATGAGGGACAGGACATCGCTGCAATATGGGCGGGGAAGTATTCTATTTTGGTATCGGGGGTATTTGCGGGAGTACAAGTACTCCCGCAAATACTCGGCATCGGTCCCGATACCGATACTAGTATCGGTATCGGGACAACCCTAATAAAAATCCAGCTTGATGCATTTTTGGTCAAAAAAAAAAAAACACACAAAAACTAAGTTCAAATGCATTGAAAATGCAGCAAGCACGCATCATTAAACGCACCCGTGTTTCAGTTTGAGTCACATGACCCATGAAAAACACACAATTGGCACAATAACCTTGGTAAAACAGATGTGAATTCACGGCGAAACCTGGTGCGTTTTCGGTGCCATTATCGGCACCTTTTCTCTTATTGCCATTCTGCCGGTAACACCAAGATTTTCGGGTTTACCGGATAATTTTGCACAAATTGTCACGATCAGCTGTATGATAACAATCAAGTTATCGGATGATCACTTCCAAAGCGGCATTTTTCGTCCGATTTTCTGATCGTGTGTACTAGGGCTTTAAGCAGATTTTGTTCCATTGGTGGCTCTGTTTTCACCCTCCAGCTTGACATCCTTCATTTGGAAATTCAAAGAAATCAGACCTAAAAATTTTTGGAAAAACATTGGCTGCATCCAATCAGATTCAGGCCGGATTCACACCTATGCGAATTGGTTGCGGCTATAACCGCATCTAATACGCAGAACATTTTTAAATACATTGTTTTCAATGAGGCTGGTTCACATATGTACGATGCATTCGCACTGCGCATTGCAGAAAAAACGTGCGCGTATTTTATGCCTTGGGGTGCGGCTCAGGTGCGAATTCAGTCCCATTATCTTCTATGGGTACGCAGCTGATTCGCAGATGTGTTCAGTTCTCTTCAGGAATTTCTCTCATTCAGCTCAATACACTTCTCCCCCACTCTCCTCTCACCCGGAACTTCTCCCAGGTCTCCAAATTCGCAGCTAAAACGCAATATATCTGCTAAACACTTCTGTTATCTTCCTTCAGAGATAAGAGAGCTGAAATTCGCACCACACAAGTGTGATTCGGGCCTTAGTGTTCTGGTATTCTGACAGTCGTTTGTGCCAGCTGTCAAAAAGAATACAACAGCCACAGCGGGAAATGCGTCCATCCATTCTGCATAGCAATGGAAGCGGTTCGATTTTTCTTCATTTAGCTTTTCACGTTTCGCTGAGATTTATCGCTATAAGCGTAGGACTTTTGTCCGAAGGGCGTTGGCTGTGAACTTGTATTGCATACAAAACGGCAAAGAATGTCTATCAAACACGAAACAACGTGATTGTTCAGCTCTTTAGCGCCACCCTTTGGGCAACTTCTGCTAATGTTGTCTTATGGTTAGCATTGCTTCTGAGCATGCGTGTTTGTTCTTTGGATTTTTGTCTGATAGACTTGTGTGCACACGATCGGATAATCTGACAAGACACATTTTTTGGTGGAAATTTCGACAACAATTGTCTGATGGAGCGTACAAACGGTCGGATATTCCGACAACAGCCTTTCATCACACAATTCCCATCGAAAAATCCAATCGTGTGTACGGGCCTTTAGTGCAACCTTAAAAAGGTGGAATACACTTTAAGGCCCCTTTCACACAGGCTGTCTGATCAGGTCCGCCTGTCAGTTTTTCAGGTGGACCCGATTGGACACTGCATTGTCTTCTATGGAGCAGTGGATGTCAGCAGACACATGTCCGCAGACACCCACCGCCATCCGATCCGATAGACAGACCAGACAGATGGTGGTCCCATTTTTCCATCCATCTGTGTCCACTAGAGGAGGAGAGCAGGACTGTGTCCATGTCTGCTCTACATAGCGGTGTGAACACGGACCTTTAATCCGCCTGCTCAGCAGGGATCAGCAGAGCAATCCCCGCTCAGCAAGCAAATTCTGTTAAGTGGAGTGCGCCAATGTGAAAGGGCCCTAAAAAAGGCAGAAAAAGCATTTCTCTCAGCATGGGGGTCGGGTGTGTCCCTGTTCACAAGTCAGGTGAGAATCAGGTGAGAATTAAAGGGGTTGTAAAAGGTACACGTTTTTTCACCTTAACGCATTCTATGCGTTAAAATGAAAACATCTGAGGATTAGCGGTCCCCCAGTTTACTTACCTAACCCATGGAAAGTCCCGCGCCGTGAACACGCTGGCTTCTCAGCTCATTGATTGATTAAAAGCAGCGCAGCCATTGGTTCACGCTGCTTTCAAACACATCCAATGATGCGCTAGGGGGCGGGGCCGAGTGATACAGATATAGCCGCCAGCTGTATCACGGGAGCGTGCCCGCAAGAACCAACCACCATGCAAGGTGGTAAGTTCTTGCGGGGAGAAGCCAAGACCGCCGCCGAGGGACCCCAGAAGACAAGGTTCAGGGCCACTCTGTGAAAAACAAGTTCCACAGTGGAGGCAAGCAAGACATGTTTGTTATTATAAAAAATAAAATAAAAATTACCTTTACAATCCCTTTAAATTATGCACCTGAATAGGAACCAAAATACGCACAGGACCCTTTCCAAATGCGGACCGCAGCCGCCCCAGGAGACGCGTGACCCGGCTCCATTGCAAGCTGGATACACTCTCCCGTCATGCGAATTGGATGCAAGGAAATCTACATCCAAATCGCAGAATTGTGAGCCCAGCAGTAAATAACCCAAAAGACAGGCTGCGTCAGAAACCCATAAATGTGGACCCCACGTCTTTTGAATAAGGGTGGGCTTACTTACACTATTGGATGTCCTTTAAACATTAGAATTAAACCAACCACTTACGTCTTTTAGTATCTTGAATTCTTTTTTAATATAATGATGATCACTGTGGCAAACATCTTAATAGCTTTACGATTAACCCTTTTCTTTCCTTTTACGTATTACAATAGTATAGTCGGCACTAAGCTGCCTCAATGCCTTTTCTCTATAGTTTAGGAGTTAACTCCGAATCCATTTCCTCCACATCGTGACGGATTTGGCACTATAGTCGGCACCTGCTGTTCTTTTGCCAAATGTGAAACAATTTATCCAAAGGGGGCTTCATTTATATACGATCGTCTTCCTAACATGTAATTAATTTAAGGAACAGCATTCTATAGCATTAAACATGAGTCACAGAAGCCAGTGAACACTTTTTCCCATTGAACAATGTTACTGGCTGAGAAAACATCATCTGCTTGACATGCAAGAGCCCAGTTGATCGCATCACTTAACCTACGGCTGATTCCTGTCATTTATAGGTCCACGTGCAATATTTTTACTGACGTGATGTCACTTCCCTTTGGTTTATCAAAAAGACATCTTCCTATGTTGATTATTAAAAGTATAGCTTTCAAATTTTCTGCAGTATTATGTCCTCCAGGGACAAAGTACATAAATTGGCCCCCCATTATTATTATATTATAATTTACGCAGCGCTTTACATATACATTGTACATTCACATCTGCCCCTACCTTCAAGGAGCTTACAATCTAAGGTCCCTGTCTCGCATTCATATACTAGGGCCAATTTAGAACAGAAGCCAATTAACCTACCAGCATGTCTTTGGAGAGTGGGAGGAAACCGGAATACCCGGAGGAAACCCATGCAGGCACAGGGAGAACATGCAAACTCCATGCAGGTAGTGTCGTGGTTGGGATTCGAAACAGCGACCCTTTTTACTGCTAGGCTGAAGGGCTATCCACTACACCACTGTGCCGCCCAGCCATGTTTTTATGTGTTTTGTGAGCCTAGCTACAAGGTTGTATAGGGTGGCCTCCTCCACCTGAAGCTGCCCAACGATGTAGCAAGCAAGGAGACAACTGCTTGATAACTGGTGGTTGTCTTCAGTCCCAAAAACTTGCCTGAAACAAGGTGCAGCAAGACAGCAAGAGGAATGCAAAGGGAAGGCGGACCTTGGTGTCAACCTCTGGTCCCTCTGCATTGCTCTTGCCACTTGTCTCAGGAAATGTTTGGAAACGAGACAAGCACCAGTTACCAAGCAGCTGTCTCTTTTCTAGCTACGTTGTTGAACAGCCACAGGGGTGGGGGTGCCCTGTCCGACTATGTAGCTAGTCTCAGAAAGCAGGTAGAAACATGGGACTACTGTACTTTGTCCGCTGGGAGCAGTGGTGCTTGGTGCTAAACTTTTTGGGGTGGGTGGCAAACAAACCCTTTGGTCCGCACCCCTCCACGGTCACAGCTTTCCCTCCCGGTCAACCAGATCTGCCTCTTGTCTCGATTATCCAGGAGAAGCCGGAAAGACGAAAGCGAATACCGATTCGCTAGTGTCACAAGCGAGTAGGTTTGGGGCGCAGACCACCAACTTTTTTCAAGCCAATTAGATCCTAATCATGTAGCTTAGGAAAAAAAAAACTCATAGAAACCTATGAGTCCGGCGTCCCGCATGCATCCCTGCATGCAAACTAGGGGGCAGCGCCCCTAAAAACCGGCCACTCCTGTCTGGGAGAGTGAACACTGAAAAACATTAAAGTGAGGGGTTTTTATTAAAGCGGTTGCATACACCTATAGCACATTTTTGCCTATAAGGCTTACCTGTAGGTAAAATTAATATATCCTAAACCTATACGGTTTAGGAGATATTCACCTTGCATGTAGCCGCTGTAGGAGTTTTTAATCTACTCTGACTGTCCAATTAGGCTACAAGACCCCTGACCGTCTGTCTGGACAGTGCCGATTGGCCCTGTGCTCATCACATACTACTCCTCCTCCTACTACTCTCTAGCAATACACACTAAACTGAGCATGTGCAGAATGCCTCCTAGGGCTCTGTATTATCAGTAGATGGATTGGGGACAGTAAAAGAGGATCAGAAGACAGGATCAAACAGCCATTCTACACAATGCAGAGGATTAACCCCTTAGGTTCCACAGTGAGTATAACATGTATGCTTTAAGACATATACAGACTGATTTTACTGTTGTGGGTTTAGTAACAGAAGTTCCAAAAGGATTTGTAATATGTACTGCCAATCTTCTGACTAAACACGCATTTTCCACATTGTACAGCCAAACAAATGACACACACACACACACACACAATCCCTCATTAAGCATGTCATCTCCCTGGGTCACCTCTCCACCTTCAGTCTCTTAGAGGGTTAATCATCACATCTGTTTAGTGAGTTGACATTAGAAGCAGTAGATGCTAAATAAAATAAAAAATTGAGTGCACTACAAGGCTTCATGCGAGTACAAAAATGGCATTGTGACAGGCGTTGAGATTTTTTTTTCCTAAATAGCTTCCTTTACCGTAGTGCAGTCCTCCTTCACTTACCTCATCCTTCCATTTTGCTTTTAAATGTCCTTATTTCTTCTGAGAAATCCTCACTTTCTGTTCTGTCTGTAACTACACACAGTAATGTGAGGCTTTCTCCCTTGTGTGGAGTGTCGTGCTCGTCCCCTCCTTGGACTACAGGAGAGTCAGGACGCTCTCTACGTTGCAAATAGAGAAAGGAGCTGTGTGTTAGTGGGCATCCTGACTCTCCTGTAGTCCAAGGGAGGGGGCGAGGATGACACTCCACACCAGGGAGAAAGTCTTGCATTACTGTGTGGAGTTACAGACAGAAGAACAAGAAGTGAGGGTTTCTCAGAAGAAATAAGGACATTTAAAAGCAAAAATCAAAAGATGAGGTAAGTAAAGGAGGACTGCACTAAGGTAAAGGAAGCTATTTAGGGAAAAAATAATTTAAGACATTTTTGACTATACAAACGCAATACTATATATAAAATGAGTGAAAATTCCTAAAAAGGTCTGTACTATCCCAAAACATATTTATCATGTGTGCCAATTATGGTGCATATTATACTGAAAAATATTCAGGATGCTGCAAGATACAAAATCAGTGACTCTCAGATTCAAACATTTACAATAAAGAATGAAGAAGTTCTCTGAAGTGAAATGACCGGAAACCTTGGAGGCAGAGAGAAGACAAAAGTGTTATTGTTCCAATTACAAATTTGAGTGTAGAAAGTGCAAATTCACTGTTTTTTTTGGTTTTTTTTAACATTGTGCTTGGGTGAAGCATCAGGGCCTATTGATAGAGGAGAGTGGATATCTGCAGTACAGTACAGAGATTGCACAAAATGCAAGCTACTGTATGGAGCAGGCGGTGCCCAACGCTGCAGAGAACACTCTGTGATTGGAAGAGAGTGAGAGAAAAAGAGCGAGAAAGAGAAAAAGAGCGAGAAAAAGAAAAAAGCCGCGTACACACGGTCGTGAATTTAAGATATTGTCAGATATTCCGACCGTGTGTATGTCCCATCAGACTTTTTCCGTCTGAATTTCCGACTGAATTAGATAGATAGAGAGCAGGTTCCCAATTTTTCCAACGGAAAAAAATCCTATAGAAAAATCCGTCCATTTGTATGGAATTCCGACCAAAAAAAAAAAAAACACGCTTGCTCGCAAACAATTCGACGCATGCTCGTCGTTTTTCTTGGCTCGTCGTAGTGTTGTACGTCATCGCGTTCTTGACGGCCAGAATTTGGTGTGACCGTTTGTATGCAAGCCAAGCTTGAGCGGCTGAGCACTGGTTAAAGCTTGTAAGAGAAATTTTCATTCTCCCACAATTGTCCTATGAGGCTGCAGGCTCCCCGACCCTCTGTCTGGACAGTGGTGATTGGCCCTGTGCTGATCACATGCACCCTCCCAAGAAAAAAAAAAATACAACTCTAGCAATATGTGCAGCTTTTCCCCAAGGCTTCATTCTATCAAAAGTGTGGAAGAAGGGGAGGATCAGAGAAGACAGGATCAAACAGCCTTTTTACATAATGCAGAGGATTAACACCTTAGGTTCAACAGTGAGTATAACAAGCATGCTTTACTACATATACAGACTGATTTTACTGTTGTGGACTTGGAAGCACTTTAAAGCGGGGGTTCACTCTAAAACACATGTGCCATCCCATCCAGCATACTGTCGTCAGCTACAGTATGCAGTTTTTTTTATCGCTGTACTCACGATTTAATCACTAATTGTATTTTCTTCCTACCGCGGGGAGTAGGCGTTCCTACATGATTGACGTGCGGCTATAGCGCGTCACGCCTTCCGAAAATAGCCGGACCAGGACTCGGCTCTTCGTGGCACTATATGGCGCCTGCGCACAGACCTAGGAGCTGACTGCGCAGGCGCTGTATATAGCCGAGTCCTATTTCGGCTATTTTTGGAGGGGGTGACGCGCCATAGCCGCACGGGGGGAAGAAAATACAATCAGCGATTAAAATGTAAGTACAGAGATAAAAAATAAAAAAAAGCATACTGTAGTTGACGCCAGTATGCTGGATGGGATGCCATATAGTTGTTTTAGGGTGAACCCCCGCTTTAAGTATTAGTTCTATTCAATACCTGCATGTTTTCACATGTTTTACTCCTATAAATACAGAAAAAAAAATGTTTAAACCTGTCAGAAATCCAGTGATCTTTTGGCTTTCTGTTCTGGGCCTTCTACTCTGCCCTCTGCTGCTCTGAAATTCCAAGCAGCGTTATGGGTCCAGCACAAATTTTTCCTTTTTGGACTACAGAAGACCTCCCCCTCACTTTGTTTCCATATATCCCCATTTAGATTCTCAGCACTTGCTTCCTTCCCACACAAGCTGTCTGCTGTTCTTTCTGCTGAACGTTAACAGTTTAGCAGCCTTTAGTGCTAGTACTGTCCCAATACACACATGAATACATTGATTTCTTTCCCAGCAAAACAATGTGGCTACTGTGACTCCCAAGACCATGACCACATGCTGTGTGTAGGGAAAGGGCTCTTTAGATGAATTGATCCTGAAAGAAGTGCCTATGACAATAGGAACTGACATGGAGCACTCTGCTGATGCCCCTCCAAACGGCTGCCCCTGAACTGGAACAATACAAACAGTTCTGACTTCACTAGCTGTATGCTTGTTACAGAACAGTGGCTTGAATTACACAAGCCAGAGACAGCCAGACAATGAATATTCTCCAAAGAATGTCAACAATAGTAGCCCATGTTCCCGCAACACAGGTTACCTTAGTCTCCGGAAAATACCTTCCAACAAAAGTGGTCCAAATCCTTAAAACTTAGAGAATGATAAAAAATCTTGCTTAACAGAAGACCCCCTCAAAGCCCCCGCTATTAATGTTTTTAGCCAGAAAAGCCTAATTTGTAGGACACTCCGATTTAGCTCCACTGAGCACTAGGAGCCCGACTTTCCTTATTTGTAGGCCAAGCATTACCAAGCGATTATCGGACAAGACTAGGAAGACAAACGTGCGAGACCTAGCCCAGAAGTCAGAGAAGTCCTACCCAAAGTAAAAAAGTAAACACACTGGAGAGGCCTACAGGAGATTTGATAATATTAGGACATGTTGTGGTGCGTGTTCCAAGGTGAGACTTTGACGGTTAACATGGACCTTTACCCTAAAGGCTTTGTTGTGCCACCAATGTGTGTAAAGACTGCGGGGCAAGGAAGTCTAAAAGCTTTCCTGTGTTTGCATGTGCAAGGAAATTCATTTGCACCCACAGAGATACGCCGATGTGCTCGATTATGCTCTATTGCGCCATAATTGGGGGGGGGGGGGGGGTTGGCACAAGGAAAGGCCGACACGTCAAGTTAATTATCACTAGCCACGCCACCTGCCACCAGTTGCGGGTTGTCACCTGCCACTAGTTGCGGGTTGTCACTAGTTGCGGGTTGTCACCAGTTGCGGGTTGTCACCAGTTGCGGGTTGTCACCAGTTGTGGGTTGTCACCTGCCACTAGTTGCGGGTTGTCACCTGCCACTAGTTGCGGGTTGTCACCTGCCACTAGTTGCGGGTTGTCACCTGCCACTAGTTGCGGGTTGTCACCTGCCACTAGTTGCGGGTTGTCACCTGCCACTAGTTGCGGGTTGTCACCTGCCACTAGTTGCGGGTTGTCACCTGCCACTAGTTGCGGGTTGTCACCTGCCACTAGTTGCGGGTTGTCACCTGCCACTAGTTGCGGGTTGTCACCTGCCACTAGTTGCGGGTTGTCACCTGCCACTAGTTGCGGGTTGTCACCTGCCACAAGTTGCGGGTTGTCACCTGCCACTAGTTGCGGGTTGTCACCTGCCACTAGTTGCGGGTTGTCACCTGCCACTAGTTGCGGGTTGTCACCTGCCACGTCAAAAACAAAACAAACAACCCAGGGCAGCCCCTATCAACCCACCAGTTTAGGTTAAATTGTCATATACAAAGGGTACTTTCAGCTCCACTGCTAAATTGACCACATTACGATATTCTAAGGGAAACCAGAAACGGAGCCAGGCCTGGGACCGATATCCACGATTCCCACGGTTTACCCAGCTTATTCGGTATACCCCTATTGAGATAGATCTGTTGTTCCATCAAAAGTGTGTCGTTTACCTGAAAACATGATTTCTCAAAATGATGGAAATACTAGGGGACAACCATTTCATAGCAATTAACTTACGCACTATAAATAATAATCTACTAGTGATTGGTATTAGAGTCTCATTTGGAAATGGCTCCTCATCAAGATAACCCAATAAGCAAGTCTTAGGATCCAGATCAATACGAGTACGATAAACTCCATTGATTGTTGCCAACGCATCTCGCCAATATCCGACCAGTTTGGGACGTGACCACAACATGTGGAGTAGGTCAAGACGGAGATTGTTTACACCTTGGGCATTCCGAGGTACCCCTCCGCCCCCACTTCAATAACTTTACCAGTGTCTTATATGACCTGTGTGTAATAAACAGTTGAGACAGGCATTGTGCAGATAAGGATAGAGAAGGGACTCCGTCCTCAATTGATATAATACCCAGGTCTGTCTCCCATCCCCTTCTACCTGGACTATCAAAGATATCTTGATAAGTCGTCATAAGTTAGCTATATAAAGATAAGGCAAGACCCTTTTTTCTCTATAGCCACTGCCAATGAGGTTAAAAGTAACATAGGTCTTATAACAACCCGGGCATAATGACTGTCTATACAGCATCCCGCAATTGTAAATAGTTAAAGAAATTATGACGGGGCAATTGATAAGACTCTTGTAAATCCTGAAAGGACCGCAAAACATTTTGAGACTAAAGCTGGGCAATATATTGACGCCCTTGACAACACCAGAGCTCAAACCCCTCCAGTTTTCAAGTTCTTTATAATGTCTATTTCCCCAAAGTGGTGAATATTTCATTATACGTCTCATTTCCTGCCAAACTACCAATGTTGGGTTATAATGGCAATAAGTGAAAGTTCCCGATTCTAGCTGGGCCAACAGGTTACAATGACTCAGAAGCAAGACCTGTTTAGGATCTCTCCAAGACCTGTTTAGGATCTCTCCAATTTATCACTCCCCAACCGGCAAAGTACTAAAGTTGGGAAGCTATAAAATATAGTCTCAGCTGGGGCACTGCCAATCCCCCCTCCATCCTTGGCTCACTGAAGTGTTGAGCGTTTAATCCTGGGGTTTTTTCTCTTCCATAATAACCTGCAAAATAAGGAGTCTTTAAAAAAAAAACATATGTAAAACCTATAATAATTGCGGAATTGATAATTTTTATGAGATTTGCTTGGCGCACCACCGATTAAATGCAGCCAAGTAGGGTTGTCCAGATACCGATACTAGTATCGGGACCGATACCGAGTATTTGCGGGAGTACTTGTACTCGCACAAATGCTCCCGATGCCTGAATAGAATACTTTTTTTGTATTTATCAACATGTTCTGTGAAAATTCTTTGAGTTTTTTACTACTGCGTGACAAGCAAATAAAACATTTTTATTAATTTTTACTAATTTTTATTCTTTTATAATGTCTTGAGTTGGAGTTCTTCATAATTCTAAAGAAAATATCCTTAGTCTGTATTGTGGTTTGAAAACTGTCACATGACATTTAAAAAAAAGTATCGGTATTCGGTATCGGCGAGTACATGGAAAAAAGTATCGGTACTTGTACTCGGTCCTAAAAAAGTGGTATCGGGACAACCCTACAGCCAAGTCCAAGCAAGACTCTTAGGCCGCGTACACACGATCGGACCAATTGATGGTGTGTATGGCCTGTCGGACCGCTGTCCATTGGACAAAAGTTTTAAAACTTGCTTTAAAATCTGTCCGACGGACACCTGTCCGTCGGACAGATTCGATGGTTAGTACACAAAAGCATCAGACCAAAAACCCGCGCATGCTCAGAATCAAGTTGACGCATGCTTGGAAACATTGAACTTCATTTTTTCAGCACGTTGTTGTGTTCTACGTCACCGCGTTCTGATCGGATTTGTGGTCCGATGGTGTGTACGCACATCAGACCACTTCAGTGTGGTCCGATGAAAAAGGTCCGTCGGACCAGTTTCATCGGACCGGTCTGATCGTGTGTACGTGGTCTCAAGTTTAAATTCAACAAAAATGGGAGCCAGATTGTATCGTAAATCGTCTTCCATCCTGGGATGTATCCATATTCCCAAGTATTTAAAGGATGACAATTTTACTTTGCTGAGCCTCTCTTGGTAGGGACAAATTAGGATCATCTAAAGGAAATAGATTTGTCCCAATTAATAACGAGGCCCGAAAATGAGCCATTTTTTTTTTATAAACGTCATAGGAGAGATTAAAGAATTGTCCTCATCTCCGAAAAACCAGGCATTGTCCGCATATAGGGACATTTTTCATCCATTACTTCTAATAAACCCACAGATAGCATCAGACCGTTATTCATTTTTAATATTCAAAGCAAACTCCTCCATCCATCCATGTCTCCATGCTTTATTTTGTTGCAAAATCCACTGGGAAAAACACCTATCTAGCATTTCTGGCTGTGACCATCTTGAGTAAGGGCAAATGATTTATATTAAATTTATTTCCTGCATGCAGGAGAGTGAGCTTAGCTGAGAAAACCCATCCTGAAGACTCCTGGGATGTATGACATTATTTGCATAGGCATGGAAAATCAGGAAGTAACTGAAGAAATGTAAAAAACAAAGTTTAAAACAAGTAAATATCTATTTATTAAAACTAGCAGCATGGGGATAACAAATAATCAATGTTGATTGGGAGAGTGAAGTTCATCTTTAAAGGGTCACTAAAGGAAAAAAAAAATTGATAGCTAAATAGCTTCGTTTACCCTAATGCAGTCCTGGTTTCATGTCCTCATAGTTTGTTTTTGCTGTAATCCTTCTCTGTTCTGCACACGTCCTGGTTGTCTGTTTCCTTATGAAAAAAAGTACTGGGAGCTTCTCTCTGTGGTCTCTAATCAAGAAACTGATTACTGTGTGTCTAAAACCCCTCAGAACTAATCAGTTTCATTTTAAAAACAAACACTGCCCTGTATTGGCTCTGTGTCTCTGTCCTTCACAGAAGCATGAAACCAGATGAAAAACGAAACTGAAACTGCTGGCACATTATATGATTGATTTTTATCTATTTTTAAAAGGAATAAGTTAACTATTATATCTCTATACCCTGTAAACAGTCATTTCAGCAAAAAAAATAATTTTTCTTTACAACTCCTTTAAGGTTTACGTAAATGATGATCCACAGAGAATATTTTGTGTGATTTTGAACCGACGACAAACATTTCTACAAACGACAAACATTTCTAGATCTCTGCTAACGTCCAATCACAGTTCCAGGATCAGAAAGCGAGCAATCCTTATTAGAACAAGAAAAAGCCAAGTGTAGTTTCACTTAACAGAAATATGTCTTCACAAGCGGGACGTTTACATAAATGCAAACAGAAGTATGCATACTATGTATACATCCTCCCTTCATTGGTCCATGTCACAGACATTCCTGACCTTGCTGTGAGATAGGAGGAAGAGGCATTCTCCACTCACCCAAACGGAGTCAGGAAATACATAAACATGGAACTGGTTTATACAGAGCAGGAGCCATCCTCCAAGATCCATGTTGCTATTTCAAGTTCTTGTTTAGTACATGAACTAGTTAAGGACTGGAAGGATTTTCCGCCTTAATGCCTTAATGTCCAAGCCATTTTTTGCAATGCGGCCCTGCGTGGCTTTAACTGGACAATTGCGCGGTCATGCGATCTTGTACCCAAACAAAATTTATGTCCTTGCTTTTCCCCACAAACAGATCTTTCTTTTGGTTGCAATTGATCACCTCTGCGGTTTTTTTTTGCACTATGAAACCAAAAAAATGTGAAGAAAAAAAATATATATATTTTTTTGCTTAATGCTATAATAAATATCCAAAAAAAATAATTAATAAAAAAAAAAATCTTCATCAGTTTAGGCCAATATGTATGCTTCTAAATATTTTTTGGAAAAAAAATAAAGAAATGCAATAAGCGTATATAAATTGGTGTGTCTACAAAGTAGAGGATATATTTATGGCATTATCAAGTTTTTTTTTTTTTTTTTTTACTAGTAGTGATCAGCGATTTTTAGTGGGACTGCAACATTGCAGGGACAGATCAGACACTTGACACTTTTTCGGGACCAGTGACATGTATACAGCATCAGTGCTAAAAACAGCCACCGATTATTGTATAAATGTCACTGGCAGGGAAGAGGTTAACACTAGGGGGCGATCAAGGGGTTAAGTGTTCCCTAGGGAGGTGCTTTCTAACTGTGGGGGGAGTGTAGTGACTGGAGGAGGAGAGAGAGATCACTGTTCCTGATCACTAGGAAGAGCAGATCTGTCTCTCCTTCCCTGACAGAATGAGGATGTCTGTTCACATTGACAGATCCTCGTTCTGTCTCTCTCAGGAGCGATCGTGGGTGGCCAGCAGACATCGGCCACGCGCATCAACTCTGGCGGCGTACAAAGCGGCCAATGTACAAATGATGCCGATTCGACCTGGCTGGTCTTAAAGTGGTTAAAACATTTCCATTTTTTGATTTTCTTTTTTTTTCTTTTTTTAAATACTGTACCCCATTTCTAATCAGTGCTCAAATCCCCCTTAGTATCCTTTTAGAAGAGTGGTGTCCATTCCGCAGGGGACGTGTGAACACATCCCCTATTAAATTGGAGCAAACTGAACGGGACAAATATGACATCCGTGCCCCCATCAGTCTTTTCCTCATTCAACCAGTAAGGAAAACCTGGGAGGAGTATAAGAGTCATGTGTATTCTAACTTTAACCACTTGCCGACCGTATAATGTACATATGTGGCGGCAAGGTGGCTCACAGTGGGAGCCAAGCAGCGGGCCTGTTCGGGACAGGAGGAGAACAGCCGTCTGCCTTTGTAAAACAAGGCAGACTATTGTTCTGTCAGTAGGGAAGATAGCGATCCTGTGTTTCTGCAAAACAGTAACATGGATCTCATCCTTACGATAATACAAGCACCTCCCCCACAGTGAGCAAGTACATTTTAGGCACACATTTAACCATTAAAAACGCATGTTAACCCCTTCCCTGCCAGTGTCATTATTAGAGTGACAGTGCACATTTTTAGCACTGATCGCTGTAAAAGTGTCACTGGTTCCCAGAAAAGTGTCAAAAGTGTCACTTCGTGTTCGATTTGTCTGCCACAATGTCGCAGTCCCGCTATAAAAGTCACCGATCGCCGCCTACTAGTAAAAATAAATATTCCATAAATATAACTATAGCTATCATCTTTGCGCAAACCAATATACACGTATTTAGGATTTTTTTTTACCAAAAATATGTAGCAGAATACATATTGGGCTAAATTAATGAAGAAATTCCCCCTCCCACAGCTCTGCTCTTCTGATGCCACGATTGGCAATATCCGGGTTTGCAAAGGCATTTGGTGCACACAATCTATATATTTATAATCCTTTGCCTGTCTATGTGTGAAGCAGCAACAAGACAGTGAAGCCCCATACACACTATCAGTTTTCCTGACGGTTTTCTCTTCAGGTTTACCAAAACCATGTAGTACAAGGGCCTGCCTGATTGCATACAAATTAAAACTCTTGAGGTTTGACCTCATATTAGATGGTTTTGGTAAACCTGAAGAGAAAACCATCAGGAAAACTGATAGTGTGTATGGGGCTTTACACAAAGCAGCGAGGTCTTCTCCAGCCTCCACTGCACTAGCTGATGTAGTAAAAAAAAAATAAAAAAAAAGAAGGAGTTCCCTCCTACCAGCCACAGCCGTTTCTTATTTATACTCATGAGCCAGAGTTTAGTGGTATTTACCACATCTTGGGTATATGGTATTTAGTAGGGTTGTCCCGATACCGATACTAGTATCGGTATCGGGTCCGATACCAGTATCGGTATCGGGTCCGATACTGAGTATTGGTATCGGGTCCGATACCGAGTATTTGCGGGAGTACTTGTACTCCCGCAAATACCCCCGATGCCTAATCCGGATACTTTTTTTTATTTTTTTTTCGGAGTGGGGGCGGAGAGAGGGCGGAGAGAGGGCAGAGAGGGCAGAGAGCGGGCAGAGAGCGGGCAGAGAGCGGGCAGAGAGCGGGCAGAGAGCGGGCAGAGAGCGGGCAGAGAGCGGGCAGAGAGCGGGCAGAGAGCGGGCAGAGAGCGGGCGGGAACCGATCGCAGAGGAGACTGAGGGGGCAGTGAGGAAGGCGGAGAGGAAGCGAAGAAGAAAGCGGAGAGCAGAGCAGTCCCCAGGTAGGTATAAAATCACACTGGATCATTGGAGAGCTGCTGCTGCTGCCGCCGTCTAGCTGTTCGGCGCTTAAGCCAGGGAACATAACAGCTTTCATTTGAATAGCTGCTGTTCCCTGCCGCGCGTCATGGCCCCTCCCCCTTGTTGGGCACTTTTCCCAGCATTGGACAGGTGATCTGTCTATCAAAGTGCCCGGACAAGGGGGAGGGGGAGTTATGGCTGCATTTGGGGGGGGGAGTTATGGCTGCATTTGGGGGGGGGGGGGAGTTATGGCTGCATTTGGGGGGGGGGGGGGAGTTCATATGGGGGGGAGACATGACTGCATGTGAGGGGGGAGTTATGGCTGCATTTGGGGGGGGGGACACAAGGCTGCATTTGGGGCGCATGGCTGCATTTAAAAAAAAGTATCGGTATTCGGAATCGGCGAGTACATAAAAAAGAGGCATCGGGACAACCCTAGTATTTAGGATTTCATACAAACTGCATGTATAAGAGCAGTGGAAACGTAACAGTTTAAACATTGACTATTTTAGACTTTATTTTTACTATAAAGTAGAAATGAAGTCAAAACCTTTTTTCCCCCCATTTTGAATAGAGTAAGGGAGGGTTAAATTTCCCTTTACTTCCTGTCCTATAGCCAAAACAGGGAGTGAGGAAATCCCTGGTTGTCTCCAGTGTCCCCATTGGAACATTTTCCATTTTCTTTTACTTTCACTTTTGTTGATAATGACAAATAGGACAATAAGAGGGCAACACAACCTAAGAGCCGGTTCACACTTAGGCGGCACGATTTCGGGGCGACTCCGCAAGGCATCCTGAAGACGACTTTAGAGGCGACCTGCAAAATAACCTCTGTATAGAAGTCAATGCAGGTCGCCCCCGACCACCCCCCAAAGTCGTACAAGAACCTTTTTCTAAGTCTATTAGAACGGTTCTATTGCATAGAATATGAGGTAACTCGTCAGGTGGCCGCGGCCTGACGAGTCGCCCCAGTGCGAACCAGAGACCACAATAAAAACTGACAGGTGTTCTAATCCCTCTTCACCCTGCCTAAAACGAAAGAAAAGTTTTGCCTTCAGTTATATATATTTTTTTAAATATATAGATATATATAGATATATATATAGATATATATAGATATATATATATATATAGATAGAACATTTTTCTCCATTGTACAACAACAACAAGAAAGGTTGGAGAGAACAGATATTACTGTCTTACCAAACATTAAGGCATTGCAATAGACAAAAGGCCCGACTGGCCGCCCAACAGACAAAATAAAGGGACGGAGGTTGTAGTCTCTAGCCTTCAGTTATATTTTAAGGACTATATTACAATGAAAAGATGTTTGCTCCCCAAGTTTGGCTTTAACCTTACCAACATAAAATGTAAATAAAAGATTGTAACCTGACTGGATGATAAAGCTGTAATCTCTTATAGTTTACATCAGTAGTCTCCAAACTGCGGCCCGAGGGCCAGATGTGGCCCTTTGCTTGCCTTTATCCGGCCCTTGGGGCACTACACCTCCCAATGACACAAGACACTATTCTGCCATCTGACACCGACAATGGAGCACCATTTCTCCCACTGATACCACCAATGGGGCACTATTTCTCCCTAGGATACCGGCAATAGTGCACTATTCCTCCCCCCTAATGCCAGATGTTTACTCCCACTGATGCCAGGAAAATGTTCACTCCCGCTGGCCAAAGTCCGGCCCTCCAAGAGTCTGAAGGACAATAAACCGGCCCTTTGTTTAGAATGTTTGGAGACCCCTGGTTTACATGAAGGCCCCCAAAATCTCTATTAAACAACCAAAGTCGTCAGAGAACATTTTATTTTCTAGAAAAAAAAAAATCAGTAGCTGCATTTCTAGGTATAAAAATCCCAACTATTAACTGCTCATTAGCTCTTTTGTGTGTGAAGTATACAGTAGAAAAGCATTTCGTTATAAACCAGTCATAACTTTATGACTGCCGACAGGTAAAGTGAATAACACGAAATATCTGGTTACAGAGGCATCTGAACGTCGGTGGGATATATTGGGCAGCAAGTAAACATGTTGTTCCTGAAGTTGATGTGTTGAAAGCATAAAAAATGGGCATTGCTGATTGTTGTGTATGGTGCTGCCTAGTCACAGACCGGCCAGGGCAGCCATGCTGATCTGTATCCACAGCTAAAAGGGGCCTACAATGTGAGCATTAGAACTGGACCACGGAGAAATGGAAGAAGGAGGCCTTTTTATTTTGTTAATTTCTTTACTTTTAGGTTTTCGTACTGCAGTGGGAACAAACAATGGTAAACAAACCATATAGGTCCTGGTATACAGAATAAGGACTTGCAACCCTTTACATCATATCTGTTCAACACATGGCCAAATCCAGACCACAAGGCCATTTTACATGTAGCTGGGGCACCCCCCTCGTCTCCGCCCCACCTTGACTAAGCAATTAGCAGCTGAAAGGAGGACAAAACTCCTCAAACTGGTCATGCACCTATCAATGCAGCCACGGATAGTCACTAGTTTGTGGGGTTGACTCAGCCCCACCTGGGCAGTGTGCATAGTGTATGATGCCAGGAGGGCATTCTGGCATCGCACACCCATCTAGATTATGGCTTCTTGTTTAAGTATGGGAGCCTATAAACATCACATCTGGACGTTCCTTTTCTGTGGACGTTCCTTAATTTAAGCTCCTGTTCCACTCCTTGGGTCCCCAGTACCTCAGCTCCCATGACAGACGCCTTGAGTGGCACTTTTGTTACTTCATATTTAGCTCATATATATTCAATGCATTCGTCCCTGAAGAGTGAATTAAATCCACAAAACGCGTAGGGATCATTCGATGCATCTCATCTCCATTGGATGGATTGGCCAGTTCATATATACTAATTTTATCTTTATACCGTTTCTGAGGTGGTCCGTGTCATCTAGGATGGCCGTTATACATACCCTACAATGTATTATCTTGATGCAGCGTTCACATATTTATTATACAATGTTTCATTTATTGTTGTTGCCATTTTTTTTTCACACATTCGTTCGTTTATTACATGTTGTCATGTGTAGACACAAACCTATGAATGGATTTTTCGAACCTGTTATGTAATCATTATCCAGCAATAAACATTGGCCTGGATTCACAAAGCACTTACGCCGACGTATCTCGCGTAAGTGTAAATATGTGCCGTCGTATCTGTGCGCCGTGCCCACAGAACTAAGATACGCCTAAAAACTGGCTTCAGTGCACCGACGTAACTTGCCTACGCCGGCGTATCATGGGCGCATAGTTACGCTGGACGCATCTGGCGCTCCCATTAATTTCTCTTTTTAAATATGGAAATGAGGGACATGCGTCGATTCACAAAACGTACTTGTGCCCGGTGCATAATATACACGGTTTGCGCAAGTCGTACGTCCAGCGTAAAGTTATTCCGCATATAGGAGGCGCAACTCATGCAAAAGGTATGGACCAGGGAACGAATGCTGTTGTATTTTACGTCGTTTACGTAGTACGTGAATAGGGCTGGGCGTAGGTTACATTCACGAAGTAGGCAGTGATTCGACGTATCTTAGCCAGTTGTTTTGACGCGATTGTGAGCATGCGCCATTTGTTTTAAGAACTTGCCTAGCACTCGGCACAGCATTTGCATGGGGTCACGCTTCATTACCATGTATCACGCCCACTTACGCTGACTTACGCCTACGAATATAGGCTACGCAAGTGCAGAGTTGGGAGCATTTGCTTTGTGAATTCCATGCTTTCCTCTCTGTGTTGCGCCGGCGTAGCATAAAGAAGATATGCTACGCCGGCATATATATATGCGCCGAGGTATGTGAATCCGGGCCATTGTGTTTTTATATTGACTGCATTTCTGTTGGCACACATACCTAATACAAAAAGTCCAATTTTATTTCCTTTTTGTTACCTGTAGTTACAGTGAACATCTCCTAAACTCGCGGTGTTCAGACACCATCTGAACTGATGGCATATCCGTGCTGTCCCTTCTGAGCTCTGTACTACGCGTAAACTGTGACTCCCGTGCGCATGCGCGGGAGTGACGTCGTCACAGCTCAGCCATTCAAAGGACTGGAGCCAGCGAACCCGAAAGACAGACCGGGAGAAAATAAAAGCCCTGTCAGCGGGGAAAATGCACCACTGGAGGGTTTCGTTCTAAGGTATTTTATAATGTGCTAGTACCGGTCCAGGGGACTGCCGGCCGTAGGTCCCCTGGACCCCAAACCTGGCACACGTATAGCCCCACTCTTTCTCTACAAGTCTGCAAAGTTTATTGTCCAGGGGACCTACGGCCGGGAAGCACCGATTTTATAAAGCCGGGTACCCCTTCCATAGACTCCAATGTTAAACAGTAATTTCTAATTTGACTTTGGGGACCCGG